>OZ014438.1:60633848-61255146 GCA_963966035.1 Acleris laterana | reverse complement strand
CTCTGCTTTTTGTTATATGGCATTATTGAATAAATAACACACGCGGAAAAGAAAGTACGTTCTTTCACTGCACTATTATAAATTGTCACATGTAACGTTGGAGCGCCATATATAAGAGGGGTTACCTCGAGGATTGTATTGAAAGTCAAAGTTGATTGTAAAAAAAGGTCTATTGAAAACTGTAAACTTAAACAACACTTATCTAATGAGTTAATAAATACAAATGTGGGAAAAATACCCTTTTTCACGGACAATCTGTAGTACGATAAGAAGTAGCGCGCGCGTGTTACTATGCCGGGCAACGGGTGGCGGCAAACTCACAGGCACAGACAGCGTCTCACCGAACTGACGCGACGCGTGACTCGGCATTCGCGCGCAAGGCGGTTGAGCGTAAAAGAGACAAATATATGCTTCTTATCGTGCTACTCCGTATAACGGCTAGGTACGCGGCCGCGGGACGCTCGCTTAGGTAAAGCCGGACATTCACGGTTTGCTATAATATTTAATTTATTTATGAATGCACAAAAAAATTAATTCCCATAAAAACTCAAGGAAATGAAACGATGTCTGACTTGCAACACTGGGCCTCAGAAAATAGTAAAGAACTATCTGATATTTTATTAAAGTTTCATGTTAATTACATTAACTTTAACACATAAATGGTATATTAACCAATGATATTTCATATTAGGATACATAATACGCGCGCAAAAGCGTTTCTCAAAATGGAAGGTAAATTATCTGTAGAAATATGGCAACGTAGCACTGTCAGTTATTGGCGACGGGTTTTGAATGCGTTTAGTATGACTTATGAGCATATATATTTAAACTTCATGTTCGTCGGTCGTCGTTTTGATTGACTTGAACTTTGATAACTTTGATTTTACGTATATATTTTTTACCTATTCACAATCGTCTAGATATGAGCCCCCAAAAACCGACGATTTCCAAAAAAATATTTTCTAGGGTATTATGTACTTTTCATCACACTTGCTCGTAAATAGTGTCCTAACATGCTAGAAAAATCGACCGTAAATCCAAAATAATACCCGCGGGCCTTTTTTTTACCATTACGTTACTTAAGTGCGTAATAGCTTTTTTTTTAAATATTATACGTGGACTCAAACTATCACAATACGTCAGGACCCCAATTCTTGTGCCATTCGATATGAAGTTTCATTCGAGATGAAATGTCAGTTGAATACTATTTCCTAACAATCTCGCATAATAAACTATTGATCTCATATGTCACTAGAATCGGACTCCGAACACGTTTGACATTATCTGTGGTAAGCCACAGACAATGATGTAGTCTGACGCTAATAAGTTAAAAATATGATCTTTTGTCTGATTTTATTTCATTTCCTCGCAAATTGTGATGAAAAACATTGTATGTTACACGGGTGGTAAAGGAAATACAAAGCTCGAGTCATTAAAGCCCTCAGCCTACGGCTTCGGGCTTCTAACAGACTCTCGTTTGTAATTCTTTCTTTACCACCCTTAATACACAATGTACTATAAAAAAAAAAGCTATTACGCACGATAGGGCGTAATGGTAAAAAAAAGGCCCGCGGTATTATTTTGGATTTACGGTCGATTTTTCTAGCATGTTAGGACACTATTTACGGGCAAGTGTGATGAAAAAGTATTAAAGAAATCCAAAAATCATAAAGTTTCAAATTAAAAAGTTAGAATACAAAAACCCGCAACAATGGTAAAAAAAAAACATTTACAATGGTAATAGGTAGGTCAGTCAAACTGAAGTCTGCTTTTGGTTAAAAATATTGTGGGACGGCGACTTCAGTTGGACAGTCCTTTACCATTTTAAATGAAGTTTGTCAATTGTAAGAGAAAATGGGGTTCCACCTGCGAAAATACACTTAATAATACCGGGCGTAACCCGACAACTAAAATACGAGGGCCGTTCCGAAAGTTTCTAGCTGTGTCGACATTTATTGAAATATATTGAAAAGACCTATTTCATGACATAACACCTAGTTTTGTTGTTGTTGGCCTCAGACTTCATTCACGCTGTCCCATGGCATGGTCCTTAGAAAAGAGTATATATTATTGAAGTAAGCCTCGAGTGCCCTCTGATGTTATTTATCTGGTCTGTGCCCAAAACGCTGTGTCATTAGCAGGGTCGTTCTTGCGTTTCGTTCAAATCACGTTTCCAGGGGAGAAAGTGGTATGATTTTAAGATTTATTAAAGATCTTTTTTAATAGGGTTATTACAGCCTAAAAGTACTTTCGGTACCATCGAACGCGTATAGAATTTAGTATTAATTAAATCAAGTAAATGATAAAAAACATGCCAATATCTCATCCCTCTCCTGTTTCCAACGAGCATTCAGAGGCTTTAATATTTTTTTATTCTCAAGTTTTGCAAGTAATTACGATTTCTATCATTTTATCATGTTAAGCAACAAATAAACAATATATAATTCGGGTTGACTAATTTTTAATACTGTATTAACCTTAAAAGAATCAAGGTTTTAGTTTTGTCAAATCAAAAATCTCATTCCCGTCCCCGATGAGTAACGTGCAAGTTTTAAGTTACTTGTGGACATCCAAAAGCGGCATGCACCTACCCCTTGCCAGTCCCGCTCAGTGTCGTGCGCAAGAGCTCTGAGCGGACGGACCCTAGTCACCTGGTTATAAAAATAACGACGATATTGTGGCACGGAGAGAACTTTGGTATTGCCTAAACTTCATCGCCATCCTGCAATTTATTGAGTAAGTTTTTTTTTTTTAAATATTGGTGTAAGTTAACCGAGGTCCTTGTATTGAATTGGCTAAGTAAAGTTTTTGGAAGATATGTATATTATATTTTTTATCGATAGTCGTCATCCTAAAGATCAAGAAATTGCGGCTCTTTTATTTTTATTTCCTCTAATATTTTAGAAATATTTTTTTTACTTATGAAGTTGACATTTGTACACTTCAATGACTGACTAGCTTGTTGCCTTCGTACTTAATGAAAAAGAAAAAAAACACTTCTATATCTGTCATTGTCAAATCAAATCAAAGTAAACAAACAATTCAATACAACGGCTATTTTCTGTTTGCTTGTGTTTCATGTGATCAGTGTTTTTAGAAATATTTTTAACGATCTCAGAACGAACTCTGGACTTTCGTTTTGCCGCTTTGCTTTAAGAGCTTTGCACGATATTTGGTCTAAGATTTATTTTCGAACCCTTTGGCACTTCTTCTTGGACACCGATTTCTTCCTTTTTCGACGACTCTTGCTCTGCTTTTTGATAGCCACGAGAGCACTT
Organism: Acleris laterana; assembly: GCA_963966035.1. NCBI lineage: Eukaryota > Metazoa > Arthropoda > Insecta > Lepidoptera > Tortricidae > Acleris > Acleris laterana. The sequence continues at coordinate 61,251,868 of OZ014438.1, read as the reverse complement.
TTGAATTGTACAATCCACGCAATGAATTCAGGCAATCCCACACGGACTGTGGAAATGGAGTATTACAAAGTTTTACTTGAATTTACTTATTTGAATTAAACCGTTTGTTTACTTTGATTTGATTTGACGTTGACAGATATAGAAGTGACAGTTTTTTTTTCTATTTCATTAAATACGAAGGCAACAAGCTTGTCGGTCATTGAAGTGTACAAATGTCAACTTCATAACTAAAAAAAAGATTTCTAAAATATTAGAGGAAATAAAAGTAAAAGAGCCGCAGTTCTATGATCTTAAGGATGACGACTATCGAAAAAAAATATAATTTACATCTCTTCCAAAAACTTTACTTACCCAATTGTTATTACATATTAAATCTAGTAGAACAGGCACACAGGCAACATAAGCAAATTAGGATCAAAGGGCAAATATTCATTACCGTCCAATTCATTACCTTCTATTTTGCGTTTTTTTTTAATGGAAAGTAATGATAACCTTTGGTAGGGAATGAATACCTTTCTGTTCCCAAAATAAACCAAGCTTTTCATGTGTATTCTAAGATTATAAAACCAAAAGTGAGAATGTATGTTAATTTCTTTGATCGCCTAAGTTTATCAACATTGTTCTGAGAAACAGCTTGCAAACGTTTTTTAAACAAACAGTAATGCGAGTTACTTTTAACTTAATATATCATCCTTTTTAGGTTTCCGTACCTCAAAAAAAAGAAACGGAAAACTGATAGGATCACACGCGTGCCTGTCTGTCCGTATGTCCGTCTGTCTGTCCGTCTGTGTGACAGCTAATTTGCTTCAAAACTACTGGACCGATTGAGTTGAAATTTGGTACACATAATAATATAAGTCGGTGACTTCAAGAAGTACATGTAATGCAAAAAAAATGAATATTAAGCATGGGTGGCAAATTTAATATTGCTGCTGCAACATGGTTTTTTCCAATGATTTAATCGAGTTTTCAATTCTACTACTAAGTACTATTTATTCTAAAAGTGGTTGTGGTTGTTAGTCCAAATCCCATATTATATGTATTTTGGTCCCTTCATCTTTCAGAGACTACAATGGCAAAAACAAAGAAAAAACATACAAAAGATGAAAAACTTACCAGAGATAGATAAAAAAATAGAAAACGCCAAAAATATGAAGAAATTAAAAATAACCCAGTGCTTTATAAAGTTCAAAAAGAAATAGAGCTATTAAAATACCTAAAGAAAAAGGAATAGAAGCAAATTTGTAGCATTAAGGACATAAGTGCAAGAGCACAATGTAAGCAAAGAAAAAGATGGAGAAAAAAATATAAATATTGTATTAAACAAATAGCATTATTTATATTATAATTACTTTACTTAAAAAAATTTTTTTTTAAAAGCAATTAAAAATTATAATTGCCAATTTATATTTTTATCACGCGAGGTTTTGTTTTGACCTCATTTGTACAATTTGTTAATTGTACAAATGTAGTATAATTATCAGTTATGTTTGTGTTAAGTTATGCTTATTTGTTACGTTTCATTTAAAAACCTTAAGTTATTACTTAATTGTGGCTGGCTTAGTAAATAAAAATTATCCCATTTCTGATTGTTATAAAAAGTTGATAATGTAAGTTGATATCGACATTCCAAGGAATAGGTAATTTGTATTTATCTAACCCTAAATCTAACATTTTGTATTTTGGATTTGTTTGATTTATACTTATTTCAAAGGCTGATTAAAAATTATACTCCCTAATATCTTTTTATTAATCCATTGAACGCATCCAATCTTATTATCAGTCTCATTTTCCATATATGATCATACTTTCACTCAATTAATTTCCTTCCATGCGGTTTTCATCACCTTCCAAGTGTAATTCATTACCTTCCAGGCGATTTTCATTACCCTCCTAGGGTTCATTACCTCCCGTCACTTTATCATGAATATAATTAAGTTATAAAGATGCCTTTCATTGGTATCTATTGTTTTTAAATACATGAAACTTCTTATATATATTTCTTATAAAAAAACGAAAAAAAAAAACGATTCTCAAATTTGATGAAATTTGAACGAAACGCAAGAACCACCCAGCATCTCCCTCACTCAGCCGCCAGCGAACAATCCCAGAGAGAGCACCTATTTATAAGGAATATTTGTATGTTTTTGGCGCCCTAGTTTCACTTTTACTAGTGTAAGTACATATATATATATATGTATATACAGGGTCCACATCCCACTCTACATCCACCACTCTACATCCTACAAAAACTTACCTGACTTTTCCCTGGCCATTTTATGTAAATTTACTGAGTATTAATTTTTAATCTCCTAAGAAAAAATTATAAGATTCGATTTTATAAGAATTGTCACAAATTGTTTCTGAAAATTTAGGACTAATATCCATACAAAGCGCGCTCGATATCGTCATCACGGAACGCGGGTTTTTTTTTCATGGCAGAGATGTGAGACATAGAACTGAATAATGTCCATGTTATTTTTATTTTCTCTCTGATTATATCCTCTTTAAGTGATTATACTGAAATAAATATCATTTAACTCGATTGTTTCACATTTGGAACATCGTTGTTTGAATAATAAATTGGGAAGTACGTTGAGTGTTTTCAAAATAATATTATACTTACATGTACATGATTAGTTTTACTTTTTATTTATTGAGATAAATGAAGGAACAAGTGCCTTAAAGAAAAACAAACATTCGAAACACACTTCAAGGGAGGTTGTTATAAAATATATTTTTTCAAACGTATTTTAACGAAAACATGCCAGAAAAATATTATCAATTAAGGAATTCGTAAATAATCAAACTGGCCCACAGTATTTTTGACAATTATTAAAATTACGAATTTAAAACAAGTATCATTCGAGTCCCGTAATATTCCTTAGATTTTAGAATAGTTAAGACATCAAGGCAGTAAAGACTATCGTTTAGTATAAATACATACAAAACCTAGTGTAACTTTTGACATTCGTATTATTTTGAATTACAATGTTGTGAGGATATGATCTGAAGGTGTTTTTTAACCATTTCATCTGATATAATATGGTTAACTTTTGTGTCTTAGAGACTTTATGATGCTTTCAAAATCGTCCCTAAAATATATTTCGGACAAGCCTATTGAGCTCAATTTGAAGTATTTCAGCAACTCCTTAAGTTCAATTTTAAAATGTAATAGGTTGATATGCAGCCTAAACATGTTAACTAAGTGTCCCCTTCATGTTTACCCGAATGAGCATCCTCAGATTAAATATGATAGATTTTTACTTTCACACAAAAGCGACTTTTTACGTAATGTTTTGGTTTCCCATCAATATCTGGTGCGAGCGGCAGGAGGGAGACTAACCAAAGGTCTCAGCCAGACCCAAGCACATTGGACAATCGTGGCGTCCAACCATCGGTAAAACACGTCGATAGAAACGCTTCTTAATAGTTATAATAGATGTCAAACTCGGAGTTGTAATGAGTAATATGCCATATTCTCAAAATGGCCACCGCCCATCGCCATCCATGCCATTTTTTTATCACTACATATTATAAAACAAAGTCGCTTCCCGCTGTCTGTCCCTATGTATGCTTAGATCTTTAAAACACCGCAACGGATTTTGATGCCGTTTTTTTTAATAGATAGAGTGATTCAAGAGGAAGGTTTTTATGTATAAAAAATTCAGCTTTACGTACGGGTGTTACAGAAAACTCACATTAACCGAAGCGAAGCGAGGGCGGGTCGCTAGTTAAAAATAAATTAAAGAGAATGCTCAGATGTTTTACTTTGGGAATCATGTGTAATTATGGTTTGCGTAGTATGATAATTTTTTTTGGTTACGTTGTCTAGCTCGCAAACAGTAAAATTTCTTTTGCTATTTGTCCACTTTCGTTAACATCACTCAGATGGATTCGGTAAATTTTGACTAAACCATATGCCTCAAGTCGAGCCCGCAGGATGAAATGTGTAGGTAATAAAAGCACTAAGTAATTAAACACATGTACAATTTAATCTAAAAAATACTTTAGGAAAGAAAGACGACTACGTAAAGTTGTATTTATACTAAACGATAGTCTTTACGAGAATAAAGATTATTTATTTTATTTTTGTTATTAGAGGTCAATTAATTCACAGTATCTTTGACAACAATCAGATTATTTAGAATCATTTACTTAAATTGAGGTAGACTGTCTACCTCAACCAAGTCTTGTACCTGATTACAACAGTTCCGCTATTTTATAAAAGAGATCAACGCATATTATAGTAGTATTGAAAAAAGTTTTCCAGATAGTATTAAGGTCAACGCACTCTTATCCGAGTCGATCGAAATGAATTGTAGAATTCTATACCTATATAAAATCTTCTCTCCGGCAATTGTCTGGATTTTAAGATAATGATAGCTCGTGCCCTGATCCAATAGTTGAACACAAAGCAACACAGTCTCAGTCCTCATTAAATATGTGATTCCAGGGATAAATCATATCTTTAAAAAGGACTGAGACTGAGAAATTCGCTGAAATCTGGAAAAGCTGTTAAATCTCGTCTGAAACACAAATCAACTACCGACACCAGATAAAACGGTATAGTGGGATTTTCACCTAATGGAGTGCGACATTTTAAATAAACGACAGTGTAGTTACGCGAGATAAGTGTGCAACGTATCACGGTTCAACGACAGAACCTATGTGCAAAGTGTTATTGTGCGACAATACGAAAAGGTAGAGTATATATAATCCCATCAAAAACATACATGTGAAAATGCAAGCCAAGTTCAATGTTAAGAATATGCAATGCGTGTTTATCGACTTCACTGACAAAAAAAATGAGATCTAGATGGGTGCCAAGTTCCGTAGATAATGCTGATATTTATTTATTAAGAACATACCTACAACATTCTAAAATAAATTAAAAACACAATTTCTTATTTTTTCTGCCACAACAATATTTGCTATTAAGTATAACTTCTTATATTTCAACACCCAAATTATTTACACAAAGCAAATAACTTAGGATAAACTGAAGCTCAAAATCTGACTTGGCTAGTTTTTTACCAGCAAGTCAATTATTTCGAAGAGTAAAATATGACCATACAATATAAAAATACAGTAACTTGCGTATAACAAATATGAAAACTAGCCAAGTCAGATTTTAAGCTTCAGTTTATCCTAAGTTATTTGCTTTGTGTAAATAATTTGGGTGTTGAAATATAAGAAGTTATACTTAATAGCAAATATTGTTGTAGCAGAAAAAATAAGAAATTGTGTTTTTAATTTATTTTAGAATGTTGTAGGTATGTTCTTAATAAATAAATATCAGGATTATCTACGGAACTTGGCACCCATCTAGATCTCATTTTTTTTGTCAGTGAAGTCGATAAACACGCATTGCATATTCTTAACATTGAACTTGGCTTGCATTTTCACATGTATGTTTTTGATGGGATATCATTTATTTTTGTCAAATAAGTTGGCATGCGTTTCAATAAACAAACATTAATTACTGAGTAGTTCCGGTGAATCTGTGATCTTCATTCATCATCATAAGTTTTACTTCACCAAATAGTGCTTTTCAAAAGCATATATGCACGAGTTAATATATGTATGCTATATACTCGTATATATATACAAAATACCCAAATCGATATAGCTATACCCAAATTATTTGAAGAGTTCCCTCAATTTCTCCAGGACCCCATCATCAGATTCTGACCTGGTGACATTGGGACCAATCAGACAGTGTGCCCTTTCAAACAAAAAAAGAATTTTCCAAATCGGTTAATAAATGACGGAGTTCTGAGGTAACTAGCATAAATAATAAAATAAAATAATAATAATAATAAAACTTATAAAATCACTGTTTTCAGATTTTTTTATTTGTATACGCATAATTACCCATCTGTATGCCAAATTTCAACCTTCTAGGTCACCTGGAAGTGGGTTAGGTTTTTGATGATTAGTCAGTCAGTCAGTCAGTCAGTCAGTGGTAAAAATGCCGATTTTTAGACGTTTATATCTCAATAACCGTTTCACTTTAATTTATGAAATTTAGGGTTCTAGTTGATCTAAAGGGGTTTAATACATATACCAAATTTCATGTTTTTATGTTAAGTAGATTTGGAGTTATTGAGGGGTCAAAAGTGGCTCCAAACGGTTCGTGTAAATAACACACGGCTGCGCTCGCCAGTTCCTTTTTCTTGAACTTGGCTGGACACGCTGCCGCGTGTCTAGATGACAGCTCAAAGACAATAATATTTCATTATTAGGTACCTATCAGGTAAACATAATGTATTCCAAATCTAAGCTCAATCTAATTACCGTAACTGATTTAAGTTTGAGTTGCGAGATCTGGCCCCTATACCACAAAACTTTACAAGCGTACAATTTGACAAATTTGTACGGATCTCCATACAAAAAGTTGACAAATTTGTTAAATTGTAGGCTTGTAAAGTTTTGTGGTATAGGGGCCTGGCCTAAACACACATACAAGCATACAAATTAAGTAAAATAAAGCTTCTAAAAATACGACTTCATGATGATGCTGTTTCCTTTCCTCGCAGGAATGAAATGAAGCACGAAAATGAGGAATTATATTGTCATTTTTTTGGAAAAGTTTTTTGCTCCATCGCTCGTAACTTTTTATCGGGAAGACATACAAAATAAACATGTAGACTCAAAACTGTACCCAACTTTGGTTTGTTTATACTTCTCATATACACTTTTGTCGTAAAGTCAATTGTTGAGAAATTATTTAAAAATTAACAAATTTTGGCACCTTCATCGTTGAGATAGAGGTGATTCATTGGACTACCCGGCAACCAAATATTCATATTTAAATATTTATCTATGCATCATAAACCCTCCCTGATGCGTTCAAGAACCGCACATTATGACCACCATAAAAATATACTTTTTGTTAAAACAAAGGGTGATGGGCAACTTTGTATGGGCCCCGTCCCCACCCTCCAACACTCACGGGATGCATGTCTATATGTTCATTAGGACCTAAAAAAAGACAAAAGAATAGAATAGAATAGAATAGAATATAAATTTATTTGACACCAAAATAAAATGAAATAAACAACACACTTTGAAACATAATGCTCGAGTTGTGGTGCCAAAAAGGTTCCAACTCAGGGGTTCAATTCTACTAATGTGCATATTTCAAGAATCTATTGAGGTTCGATAAAGATTCTATTCCCATTCAGTTTCTACTGTGGACAAAAAAGCCATTCTACTATCTTATAAACAAAACCATACCTTAATCTAAATTGGAACGCAATTGAACCACAATAGAAACGTAACGATAAGGCCAAAGACTAAACAAACATGTTTGAGTGTTACTAGAACGCAAAAAACAAAATACTACCAAATTCGATTGTGTCATTTTGATTATAAATTTGAGAATTTTACATTATTTCACATTTATTATTATATATTATTTAATATACTTCGTTAATCTTTAAAATATGAAGCGAAAAATACCACAAAATCTCGATTGAGCGAGAAAAAAGCACCAAATGAAATGTCAATGTCTCGTGTCAAATTTCAAAATTGAGTTGGCGCTTAAACCATAACGCAATAACACGATCGTGATAAGTTTGTGCTTAGTTTTGGTAAGTATAATTTATATCAGTGCAAACCTTTATGTTGCTCTCGATGCTTATTATTACCTTGGAATCAATATTGAATGCAGTAATTTTGAAATTATTACTTGGATCTTTCTCTGTAGGTTATCATGGAATCAAGCCGAAGAAGATCTACGTCTGTAAGACAGTTAGAACTTTTAATAATGCTCAAATATTTTAAATGCGGAAGGCGTCGCGAGAAACCCTAAGGACTGGTCAAAAGTAAGTTTCGTGACCAAGTTAAATGAATTCAACATGATTCAACTAAGTAAGTAAGTAATAAATTAATGCTCACTAAATAAATGCTAATAATTTAAGTTTTGGAATGACTACAAGTGTCGGGTGCGTCAAAAAATGGCAGCAATTAGTAGGGACAGAAATGGAACTAGAGGGACTTTAATTGTTGAGCCACCATGGAACCCTGTCATAATGACATCGTCAAGCCACATGAAAGAAATTACTAAAAATTAATGATTAACGTTATGCGACAGGGTTCCATAGTGGCTCAACAAATTATTATTCCTGTACTATATGTAAGAAATTTAAGACTAGTAACCATTTTTGCATATTAATTTACTTTACTTTGTTTCAGAACACTGAATAAATAAATAAACAACAATACTCATATGGTCTTTATTTTATTTAAGTTAACTCCTAGACTGCCACAAGCATTGCACCAAACTATGTTGATACTCGCGCCCTTGCTGCAGTACAATGCTCGTCTGAGACCTTTGTCGACCAGCTCGTGTTGATATGTTGTAGTCTTCAACACTAGCATTGGCTTGGTCCTCAATCAGCTCTATTTGCGAAGTATTCTGGTCTTCCTCACTTTCAACATGCTCTGTGCATTGCAGTGCCATGTTGTGCAAAACACAGCAAGCATTTACAATTCATACAGCTGCTTGTGGTTTGTACTGGAGCCTTCTATCTATATGTAAACATCTGTAACATGAATAAGAAATATTAAATTAATAAGACTGTGTTAATATTATTAATAAAAGTAACTCATATGTGTGCCTTTTCATGCTTAAACTGCTGAACCGATTGAATTTTGATGAGGAGATAATTTTAATATTATTATAAATCTAAGTACTTAGATAAGGAGGACCATTGGGTTGCAAAGGGGGAGAGAGATAAAGCTATTGAAGGTGAAAAAGAGGGTTATGGCGCAGGCACCTGTGTATTATTTTTTATTTTAAATTGTGCTTACCTAAAACGAGCTTTCAGAATGCCTATACACCTTTCAACAACATTCCTTGTTCAATCATGTGTCTCCGTATAATATTACTCAGGAGAATTAGGCTCATGGGTATTTAAAATTGGTGTCATCATTAATTCTTCTGAGGGGGAATCCTGAATGACCTAAAAAAAGAAAATATGATTAATGAGTAATTTATAAAATAGGTGCATCTATTATATTTAGTAAAAGGCGATAAACTAAAAACATTCAAGTAAAAAGTAAGATAATAATTATCATTGCACATTTATTCATATAAAGGTATGGAATTATTATGCTGATATGAAACATTATATATTTTGCATTACAAACAAAAATTATAAAGATTACAGAAATAATCACCTAATAAATAAAAATCTTCTCCAGACCTCACTATCTCATTTAATTTAACATTCAGCGGATTATTATTCCACGCTGCACTGTCATGGGTTGACCAGGATTACTGCTGTCAACACACATGATTCTAGCATTTGAATCACAAATCTGAAATAAAGGTTTGTTTAATATTAATATTTAATCAACTTGTAAAATGGCCCCTGCATAGAAAGCCAGCGCCACCAATATCTAAAACAATGAATATTTGTTGATTAAGGGAGACAGACGAATAGCTAGTGAAACGAATTGCTCTAAATTTAATTCCAACTAACTTATCTTATTTAGTAAACACTTTTATAACCTCAAAATGATCCCTTTTCCCATAAAATGGTATTTTGTCTTATAAAACCCATCCATGATGCAAAATCAGGAAAATATTATGCAAAATCTGGTCTCTATTTGCTTTATTCACCAGAAAACGGCCGTTTTAGCCAAAAACGATGCATTAACAGGTTACAAAAGTGTTTACTAAATAAGACAATTCCGTTTACATGTTAAGTGTTTACTCACCTTGGGCTCGGTATCGATGCCATCTGATTGTAGACTGACCGGCATATGAACACTAATTTCATCAATTTAATGATGTCGCCAGGTCCTTGGACAGCCTGTAAGTTTTGACAAACTCACGATCCGTAAAATCGAAAGCAGAACTTCGTGTCCTTGTCGATAAATTCCCTCTTCGAACTTTACCACGGTCCACAGCATTAGCAATATCAAGGTATTCGTAATAGTACATCATGATTCCACGGAAAATAACAATTTTATTGAGCGATCGATCCACAAAAAGTAGCCAATCTCGAACTTTATTCCAACCGCTAATTATGACAGTTGAGACGCTGAGGTTCGGTTGTGTTCCGATCGACGTGCGATTGACGCATGTGTCAAATTTTTAGTAGAATAGTGTTTAACGTTCCATTCAACTTCTTTTGTGTTAGGAGAATACGACGTGTCATAACTTCGATCGATCGTTAACTTTGAGTGGAAGTTGAACTACAATTGAATCGTTACCTTATAGTAGAATAGTAAAGAGTGTTTGACTTGCGGTCCAACTGAGTTTCTATTACGATCATAACACAATTTTGTTAGTAGAATTGAACCCCAGCATAATGCTGTGGTCAGGGGACCACAGCGCTGGTTTTCGGTTGGCACCTTTAGTTGAACCATCATTACAATTATTTTTTACAAGATAAGTACAGTCAAGGGCAATAATATGTATACACTTTAGTACCTTGTCACTTTAACCACTGTGACAGTTCATATATGGCAGTTCAAATATGACGACAATTAGACAAGGTACTAAAGTGTATACATATTTTTGCCCTTGACTGTACATATTAAAACAAATTATTTAACAATAAAAGACGAAAGCTCCTGAATAAAAACTAGAAAATACATTAACTAAATCTATATAAATACAACTATACACTTACTACCTAAAAATACACTAGGGACAAAAAAATAAAAACAAATTTAATTAATACCGTATGAATGGCCTCACATGACAAAAGTGAAAAAAAAATTACAATTTTTCAAAATGTCTATACAAAAAGGACAGTTAGCAAAACAAATAAATATACTTACAATTTAAAATTAATCTTGGTTTTGTAAAAGGATTCTTTTTAATGCTAATTTAAATGTTGGAATGGTCTTAAGCAATTTAACGGGAGGGGACAAATCGTTCCAACATTTAGAGGTAGCAAACCTAAAACTACCACGAAATGCGGTCGTTCTGTGATGAGATATTGACAGGCAAAGACAAAATACCTATTTTAGTGTCAAAATCGATGGGAATTTTGTAATGAAAAAAAAACTTTCAAGAGCCAAGTGAGGCAAGAATGTGTTCCTTTTCAAACAAATTCCATACGATACGATTATGATTTTCCAAGAAAACCCCATACATATGGCGATCATCGCCATAGCAAAAATACATCATGTTGCCAAGATCTATAAACTGGCACATGTTTCATCTCTGTTGGTGGGTGGGGACATTTTTGCCCATCGTCCTTTCTTATCAGTAAAAATCATTTAAAAATGTTATTATTGCTAAATAATAACATCGATTTCGATACTATTATTTCATTCAAATTTCGAACATCTCTGAACAAAGAAAAATGATTTAACCTCTATTCTAATATCAGTCGAGATGACGTTTAGTTCGAAATAAATTGTCGATTTGCATACAAATATGACAAATGTCGCGCCTAAGTAAGATATCGAACGATATGATAGTTGGAAAAAAATATGACAGCTGCCAGATAACAATCTATTCACCGTCATTGCCGGTTAAAATTTGTTTTGTTGCATAAAATTGATCGATTTGTTGAATTTAAACCATAAAATGAGCGATCAAGATGATATAGAATTATAGACATTTCGGCGACGCCCCCTGATATCCGTGACAAAGCAAATAATTACTGTTAGTGGCCCTGAACAACGCCGCGATGCCGTTCATAATATGCGGCTCCTGAATACCTCATTGAGGCTTATGATAGATATGTGGGTAGATAAAGTAGTGTATGTAACTGTACATAATTAGGCATTAAAACACTCGTGTGATGTTATTATTTATTATGAAACTCGCCTTCGTCTCGTTTCATAAACCCACACTCGTGTTTAATGCCCTTCATTATGTACAGTCACATAAACGTCTATAATAGAAGTTGAAATGAAAAAATAAGGCGGGGAATAAACCCGAGATTTTACCGTGGTAACAACTTGCTGGTAAGAGGTGGGAATAACCCATATTTTGCAATAGAAGTTGAAATAAAAAAATACTGATTTTAACGTGTGCAGTGGATAAGACACGAAAAAAATCCGAGTTGTTACCAGTGGTAACAAACTTGGTGGTAACAGGTGGGAATAACCCATATTTTGCATATACGATAATACCGCAAAAACGACCTTTCGCACAGCCAGGCATCGAATAATCATGTTTCGCACCAAAAATATTTGGCGCCAACATTTGTCGTAGTCCACTAAAAATCCGAGGAAATTAAGGAAAGCATATTTAGCAGCCTTATTTTTTCGACGACGCGCTGGCCTAGTGGGTAGTGACCCTGCCTACGAAGCTAGCGGTCCTGGGTTCGAATCCCGGTAAGGGCAGATATTTGTGTGATAAGCGCGAATATTTGTTCCTGAGTCATGGATGTTTTCTATGTATTTAAGTATATATTTCTCTATATAAGTATTTATATCGTTGTCTAGTACCCATAGTACAAGCCTAGAGCTTAGTTTGGGACTAGGTCAATTGGTGTGAGATTGTCCGCTTATATTTATTTATATTTATAAATGCATAGGTACTTATTGCAGTAAGTAGCGTCACGAAGTAGTAATTTACAGTTTAAAATAATTAGTTTCGTGTCTACAGCCGAAAACAAGATAACTATAAAAAATAAAAGCGTCTGCAAAATAAAATAAAATCGCCTGCATAACAAAATAAAATCGCCTGCATAACAAAATAAAATCGCCTGCAAAAAATAAATGACCATGACAAGTATCAAAAATGACCATGCATGTATGTTAAGTTAACATTTTATTGTTCAGTCAACAAAAATAGGTGGACAGTCAAAGAGATCAAAAATATCTACACAAGTACTTATTGTCTAGACAATAGAATTGTGTATAGATCATTTTGCGCTATTTCAAATTCAAATAATTTATTTCAGACCAGGTCCATATTATATTGTTAGTAACATCTAGAAACTTAAAAGCTAAGTTAGTAATTACAAAATTGGTTTCGGCATAGATACATAGGTAGACAGGTAGGTATACTGACTGCCATGACATGATTACTTGACGTACGTCAAAGTAGTCCTGACCAGTCCAATCCAATGCCACAAAATCGGGCAGCTAAATCTACCAGCAATCACCTTCAGAATGCCATTCCGACTACCCCTGACGCGACCCATCAAAGAGGTAATTTTTTTACGCATTACCGCGTGGAAACCGTTCGTGTGCGTCTCGGCAAACATTTCCGATGCACTGCACCACTTTGGAAGTCTTAACAGCATTCTAAAGGCGTTGTTGTATTGTATGCGTAGGGCGTTGTAAGCTCGTTTGGTATACCGAACCCATAGCCCGCCAGAGTAAAAAGACTGGCAATATGCTTTGAAAAGCGTTATCTTTACTTCTGCAGAGCATCTAGCGAATCTACGAGCCAGCATATTACTCCTCACCGACAACGCCCTACGCTCCCTCTCAATATCACTGTCATCCGATAGGTCATCCGTTATAATGTGGCCCAGGTACTTAAAGTGGCTCACAACTTTGAGTACAACTCCACCAAGAGACACTGGAGGGATAAAATAAGGTCTGATTTTACCCGCTTTAAACACCATAACTTCACTCTTGGTGGCGTTATACAAGAGACCATGCGTTGCGGAATACTCCTCACACTTGGCCACTAACTGCCTAAGGGCCCCGATAGACGGGCTCAGCAGCACCATATCGTCCGCATAGCTTATATTATTAACACACGTGTTTTCAATATAGCATCCGGCATGCATGCTGCTGCGCTCCCCTATCAGGTCATTCATGTAAAGGTTGAACAGTTTGGGAGACGTAAGGCCCCCCTGCCGTACTCCACATTCCAACCTATATTCGGAAGATAATGCCCTTGCCCATCTCACCTGGTTTGTTTGATGTTGGTACCAGTACTTTAGCAAGCCCGTACACTCACCCGGAATACCTGCTTCCTGCATCTTGTTCCACAGGATATTATAGTTGACTCTGTCAAACGCCTTGGAGAGATCCAGGAAGCAGGCATAAATCGGTGTTTTCCTGCCCGTGTAGTACCCGACAGTATGCTTCAGACCCAGAATAGCGCTCTCTGTTGACAGCCCAGTCCTGAAACCGAACTGCGCGTCGTGTATATTTATGAAGCTATCAAGCATCAAATTTAGCATACTGTCGAGCACCTTCGCGGCCGTTGTGGCAAGAGAGATTGGCCGATAGTTTCCCTTGTCTGACAAATCACCCGTTTTGTTTTTGACAATGGGTACCACGATGGTCTTCATTAAGGCAGCGGGCAGATATGCGTGACCTAAACACAGATTGAGGAACATGGAGAGCACCTTAGACAAGTGCACACCAGCATATCGATAGTGTTCAATACTGAGGCCATCGTGGCCAGGCGACTTTCCTCTTTTCATTTTTTTAATTACGTCCTCTACAATTTTTGATGTGAAAAATGCCTTCCTCGGATTGACGCTGGCCTCAGCACCGCCCACCTTAGGTACATTAGACGACGCGCTATTCAGCAGAGACGTCACGGTGAAGTGCTGTCTGAATAATTCCGCGATGTCTCCATGTTCACCCTTATCGCCGACACTCACAGGCAACCCCGGCGCCACATTCATGCGTTTGGTCATCTTCCAGAACTCATTAAATTTACTGCCGCTGTGGACGAGAGCGAGTCTGTCCATGCTCAACTGATCCTGCCGGTCCTGACACCACTTTAGTTTAGCCTTGAAATCTTTCCTACTGCTGTTCATCTGGTCAAACAAAAGGCCATGACGCGGCTTCCCTGCACCATCCCAGAGCATGAAGTGTAACCTGGCTTCCCTATGAGGTCCTCCAACGAACTTGTTCCAACCAGCAACATATCCATCCTTTCTTTTGCGTTTACCCCTGTAGGTACTTATCGCGGCATCCGTAAGGGTGAATATGACGTCAACGTACATTTTATCCAGAATGGCAAGGTGATCGCGATTTGTGCAAGTCCCGTCGCAGCAGTCCCTAAGTGCTTTCGGAAAGTCAATAATTTTCAGGCGTTCGTTGCACAAATCACGATACGCGTCAATCTGGTCACTAGCCCTTTCTCCCCATAACACTTTATTGTCTACCTTAATATCTATTATTTTAGTGACAGGTTTCAACATACCCATGCTACACTCAAAGATCATAGGAAAGTGATCGGACCAGAATACGTCATACATTACAGCAACTTTCTGAATCATGGTATACGCACTTTGTGTCACTATACAATGGTCCAACCACCTCCTACACCCGTGAGCGTCGCTTACATACGTATATGTCTCTGAGTTAAGACCCATTTTCTCCACATCCGCACATAACCAATGTTGATCAGCACAATAATTCATCAACTCGCGATAAAATAGTTCGTTGGGATGGGAGTTAAAATCTCCGAGCACGAACGTAGCCTGCACCTCACTATGTTCCATCATGACTGACGAGATTGTGCCTAAGCAATCCGCAAACACAGGTATATTTTCTGGCGCATCAGTGGGCATATAAACATTACAGACTACTATCTCCTTTCCTTTACACGTTATTTTGATAGCCACTATTCGGTCATTATCACATTCTATAATAGACACCGACTGAAACATACTTTTTCGCCACAAAATACCTACACCGCCAAAGGGACGTCCGGTAAGCATTCCCGACTCAAGGTCCACGGCCGACTTCCCTGTCCAGCCAAAGTCGCTATCCACAGTTCCTAATAGCGGCAGCTCGAATGGAAGAAGCCACAACTCTTGTAAGGCTACTAAATCTGCCACTTGACACAGAGATTTAATTCCACCCATAGATCGCTTGAACGACCTACAATTAAATGTTATCATTTTACATAAGTCATTATTTACACTATCACCCATTATTTGTATGTATTGATTTGACCCGTATCACTTTTATTACTCGTCACGGTACCGGGTCCGCCCGGCTTATCAAAGTGTACGAAAGGCCTGAATTGAATGTCCTTAGGCCATAAGTCACGATTTAAGTATAACTCTAACTTATTCCTACTTACAAAAATCTTGAACGAAGAATAGCCCTTATCGTACTTCATTCTTAATTTGCGCAGAGTCACGTTTTCTTTAGTCTTACTATAAATATAATCAATGACATCTTTTTCTGCCGCATCTTTATGCACGTTTGACACAAATAACGGCACTTTCGGCTCAGCCGCTTTGAATCTATCCCCCGGTGATGCTTGCCCCGTATTGTGTATAAATTTATTTTTATTTTTATTTCTCGACTTTGATTTCGGTGTCTTCCAACCCCCTTCCTCAGTCTTCTTATTATTATCCTTTTTTACCATATCCGCATACGAACCATCTAGCTCCCGCTCCCTCACTAATAACGATCGATATTGCAACTTAGCTTTGTTTACGTCCACCGCATTCGTTTCACAGACCGAACCACCCGCGTTATCTAATTCCCCGTCGGCCTGTTTGGTTACATTCGGGTCAGTTTGGCATGGCGGCGTTTGTTGCTCACTCAGTGCATGCGGGTGAGAGATCGGCGCTGTCGCGTTACCGGCTGGAGGGAGCGAGTCATGAAGATGCGCTAGCGCTTGCGGTGACGATAAGTTCACCTGTGCGGGGTAACTTTCCGATTGCTCGGCTGCTGTCTCCGTGTTATCGAAGGTCAAGCCAAACGGTCCGCTATTTTCTAATAAATATGCACCTCTTCTTCTAGTATTCACATTTATACACGAACTACTTGATGGATAATTGATAACTTGATCATTCAGGTTGTATTTATTCTGAAACTCTTGCCTTAGTGAGTTTAATTGCTCGCTCGTGGCGTACGACCCCTCGATTTCTCGTACCGTAGATTGCAATAATCGCAGATCTTTCAACAATCTTGTCACATCTACATGTCTGAAATCTACTGGTGGCAGCTTGTGTAAATCCCTTGCGACAAAGAGAGGCGCTTGTTCCGGATCTGTATTCTGTAGAAGAACTATCATGTCCTCCAGGTCACGATGCACAACATCCTTGCGTCTTGATATTCTCTTCCCGCTGTTTTGTATTGATTCAAAAAGCAGAGTTTTGGCATAACTGACATCCTCTTCACAAAATCCCGTAGCACAAATCCTTATGAGGCTTTCATTGTCCAGAAGACCCAACTTATTTTGCAGATACGCAAGAACTTCGTTAACTACAATATTGCACGACGTACATTTGATTCTCGATAACGGCATGATCACCGCGGGCACTCGATACACACGTTCGCACTGCACGGCGGCGCGTGGTGACTGACCACAACCTTTTGCTGCTGACTGTACAAAAGAAAAACGAAACAAATGCAATGAAGATAAAAAAAGATGTAGTCAGGGTAAAAAAAGGTTCGTCACTTTTCGACTCTATTTCAATGCCCTTAAGGTGCAAAAGTGACGAACCTTTTTTACCCTGACTATACGACTTACGACAGTTTTTGCTGGCGGACTGCAAATCAAATATTTTGGAAATCTGATTTTTGCCGGGCTAATTCCTTCTAAAAGGGGATAGGGGAAATTTCCCCGTATCCAACTCATTCCAATACCCAAACACTCATGAATCTTCCAATACGAGGGCCGGTCCGATTTTTTTTAGTTAAAATTAAAATAAAAGGATTATAATATAATACAATTTTATTTACAACTTTTCAAAGTAACTACTTACTGCTACATCTATGCACTAATGCATTCGACTGAACCAACTTTCAAAACAGGAAAAAAACTGTTTTTGCGAAAGGTCAAAACGTGGGGAATCGAAAAAACACACGGAGACAGGTCGGCTATAGAGGGTACACCGGGTGCAGACCCACCGTACCACATTGGCTGGTACCCGTTTTCCGATCTTCTACTGGAATTACGGCTACACGGCAACCATTTTTTGTTGATGCTTCGGCCGCGAACTACTTTAGTAGCGACTTAATTGAAACCATTCCTTTTTTTCTATTTGGCCAGAATATTAAAATAATGAAACTTTAGAGATTATAAAAGGTAAATATGTATCAAAAATAGGTTCGTAAGTAGGTATTTGTTTCCCGAAAGTTTCAGTGCCGCCCTCCTACATACGCAAGCCAGGCTACGGTGCGACGCCTATTTTTAACCCCCGACAAAAAGAGGGGTGTTGCAAGTATAAGGTTTGTATGTAACGTCGGTCTGTCTGTGTGTGTGTCTGTGGCATCGTCGCTACCGAACGGAAGGACTGATTTGGACAATTTTTTAAAGGAAATATGTTTTAATCGGGCTTGTTCGTAACTAGATCATCTCGTAACAAGTCATGAAAATCGGTTGGGTGGGGCCGTTTAAGACGTGTCAGCAAGGGACGCCAATATACCGAGGTTTTATATTTATTAAATAGTTAATTGATAAAATCTAATAAGTTCTTGGTTAATACCCGATTCGGCAGATTCTTATCTCGTCGGTTTATTGTTTCGCCGGATTCTTGTTAGCGATTAAGTTCTGACTGTCACATTTATAAATGATTCGGGCGAAACAAGAATCCGTCAAATCGGAAACTAATCTTTTTTTTCCCGTAGTTTTTCGGAGATGTGCATTGATAAAAGTGGTTTGATGTCTATTTTGGAAATTAAGGTGGAGGACGACTTCCATTATCGAATTATTTTAGAAGAAATGTTTTATTAGTTTAGTTTAGTTTAGTTTATTTATTCATTAATGTAGTATTACAATATTAGTTGCATTGCATGTCAAAAAATACGAAGTTACATTGTGATCGTCAAACATAAATACAAAAATAAACAATAATTATAACAACAACAATTACACATCTAATAAATTAACTCGCTTTATTGCCGACTGTACAGATGGCATCATAAGTAGCTAAGCAGAATAACATGCTCAAGATGATCTAGACACGACGTTCTCTTGACAATACAGTCGAGTGCAGATCATTTTGACCTTTTCGGCTGCGTAGCTACTTCTGCTGCTGACTGTACCTACTTATAACACCGACGAACCTAACAAAACTGACTATCAAAATAAGAATCAAAAGAAGCCAAACATGGTGGGTCTACTATGAGCCATTGAGTTCATATGGCCACATCCCGTCTCCATCATCTCACGAGCACGAGGTCCTTGAAGTTCGTAAAGTAATAGTTTCATTTTAATCCGACGTTTGGATTTATAAATAGCGGGATGACTTTTTTGAAAAAGTAGTGTAAGATAATCTACTTAACCTACATAACCTACTTTAACTGAAATAAAGTTTTATACCTACTTAACGTCTTGTTTTTACTTTCTTTATAGTTAAATGAAATAAGTTTCTGTCCAAATTTTCATTTTTGGGACAAGATTTTATTGCGGTCTGTACTTTTATATGCACAGTCGTCATCTACTTGTCAAGACGATTCTAACAAGCCCTAACACGACGGGTTTATCGTGTGTAATTTAGGAGTTCCTATGTCCACCCTGAGTCTCCCTCATCAGACCAGCGCGATAGTATTATATTATTGTATTGCCATCAGAAAGTAAGCCGTATGCAAATTTTCAGCGTCATCGAAAACTTGGAAGTGGGTCAAATATTACTTGCAAGATTTGACCCTTACATACATACATACATACATTGCAAGAGTATTACAGTAGTCATGGTATAATCCGGGGCACGTAAGTAAAAACTGCTCAGAAGTCGATTTTAGGGTCTCACCTGTGGTGAGGGTAGGGTTGCCAGATTTTTTTCTGAGATATATAGTATTTGGCGGTTTGAAGGCTTTAAAAATAAAGTATACACTGAAAAAATAAAGTATTTTTAATATTTTCCTCACTTTTTTATGAGTACGTTCGGAAATGTTTACGTAAACCCTAATTTTAACGTCAACTTGTGATCTTTGAATTTCAGTTTAAAATACAGGGTGACACCTAAGACGTAATACAAAACTTTATTTTCTGGATCTACTCATGAGTACGATCAATTTTTACTACGGGACTAATATCGAAATCGGTAGAAAAAAATTGAATCTCCCATACTAAAAGCAATCAGCTGGTTTCACAATTTGTATGGAGACGTCGATTTCGTGTTTACGTTTTCGAAGTTGCTCCCATATTAATAGTTGATCGTAATCATGAGTAGATTCGGAAAATAACATTTTGTATTACGTCTTACGTGTCACCTAGTATAGTATTTTAGTATACTTTATGTGTTTCGTATATAATAAAGTATACAGAGGCAAAATAAAGTATAATACTATATATTATAGTATGTCTGGCAACCCTAGGTGAGGGCGGGGCGCGGCGCAGACGCGCTGCGCGTATCCATAGCAATGAGGCGGCGTGGGCTTTTACGCATGCGCGCTAGTCGCTTCTCACCTCCGCCACTTTCGCCCGCGAGTACAGTCGAGACTACATATTTTTCGGTTCACATTTAATTTAGTATTGAAATCGAACAATTCCACCAGGAAAAAATATAACCTTACGAAGGCAAGCCCGTAAAACAATTTATGACTTATATAGAGTTATAAAAAGTGAAACTCCAGCTAAAACCATGACAGAGATGCAAGTTCGAATTAAGTAATTAGTTGGTTTCTGTTTTCTGTTTTTTGTTTTTTATAATATCAATTTACGAATATATAAATAATATAATAGTTAATAATATTTAATAGTTTAATATTTAAGATAATTTATTGTTTGGCTAGGTTAGGTTAGGTTCTTGGATGGTTAATTATAGTCTTAATATAATATAATCAGAATAGGATGGGTACGGCGACACATGACAGTATTCCTTTTTAGCAAAAGCCGTTTTAACCAATCCAGCTGTCAACAAATTTAAAAAATATGTATTGCAAAGAAATTATTTCCAATAAATTAGATTTATCGTTTTTCGTAATATAATAATCAAGTTCCATTAAATTACGTGTTTATGTAGTGAAAATAGGTCAATAAAATAATTACACTGCATCTTCCGATACGTGAATGGAACTATTAATAGAGATTGGCAACACATCTGTCATCGACCGAATCGAACCGCCATATTAACAAATCACTTCACTCGCGTCACGATTATATTGAAATAAAGAACATCTAGTGCTTTATTTAAATTTACGTGTAAATTATTGTCTTCTGACATTTATTTAATGACTGAATTCACCATTCATAATTTGTGTGCAATATAGTTTTAAGAAATAAAAAATATTGGCAAGTGCATCAAGAATCGATTATTTTCCCTTAGCAAACGTAATCGATAATCGTCAATAATCCTTTCAATTTCACAAGGCGACAACACTTTATCTGCCAAGTGTCATATGTCGCCGTACCCATCCTATCCTGAATAGACTATAATGCGATGGTTTGTGTTAACTCAAAATCAAGTTTATGTACTCCGTAATTGTCTTGTATATTCAGTATATTAGAAGATATTACTGTATCAATAATAGCCCGTAAGTGATTAATATATGTGGATGTACTTATTAATAAATAAATAAATAAATAAACGTGCAGCTGAACTGACAAAAACATCACTATCAACAGTGAATAAAATAATTAGTTAATTGTTGTAATTTTCCTACTGTGTAATAAAAGTTTCATTAATACTATGAAATGATTATATATATTTTATTATGTAAGTACGTACATATTTGCATTGAAACCTAAATACATACCTACGTATGCAAAACTTGTAAACCAAAATAATTATTAAGCATTTAACATTTTCTTACTTAAGTGTACCTGCGCAGTAGAGGCCATGTTGGTTTTTACTTACGTGCCGCGGATTATAATAATATTCTCAGTTTTTAGGTGAGTAAATTAAGAGGATTACTATACATTTTTGGGATTCAAGAGGCGGCTATGACGTTTTAAGTTAAAGAGGTATTTATTTGGATTTTGGGGGATGTACATAATGTAGGTACGCTTTAGTGAATTGTCTCTTTAATCACTGTGACAATTCATTAAAGGCAGTTTAACATGACATCAAATAGATAAGATACTAAAGTTTAGGTACACATACACGACATACACGACTGTACAAAAGTTACATTCATTTTATACATATATCCCATTATCATTAGGTATAAGACGATACATATCACGAAATAATTCTTAATTCGTAAAACTTTAAATCTTTTTTTTCTCTGCTATTGATTTCCACAAATATGCTTTCAAAACCGCGTTTTTATAATGTTTATTTATTTTAGGAATAAACAATTATCTTGACGAACACTTTCAATGATTTTTCCATGAAGATCCATTGCAAAATCCATAAAAAAAGTTGTAAATATTTACAACTCCACCACAAAGCATTCACGAACGGCGCCACACGCACCCGCGCACGCGCTTCGTGTGAAAGCCGAACGGAGAACGCGTGTAGATATTACGGACAATGACACCCGCGCCTGACCCGCCTCACCGTGCGCTGTTTGTAGTGGCGGGCAGCAGGCGCAGCTCCCGCGCGTGTCCCGACATGCGCCCGACCCGCACCTGCCGGGTGTGTGACAGTGTCCATTATAAGTCCATGTTAAAAGAACCGTCGCACTTCTGACCCGCACCCGCACTGTATACCCGGCTATCAAATAAGTTGTACGCCTATAATGCAGTCAACAGCATAAATAAGTGATCATTTATGTACCTTGTCACTTTAACATCGTGTTTGAAATGTTATACAAAATTGTGAAACGATTGAAAGCGACAAGGTACAGAAATGATCACTTATTTATACTGTTGACTGTACCACGAGTCCGAGTTAAGCAGACAGACTGTTATGGCAAACTATAGCTGTTCCTAATTGAATACGAAACCCTAAAAAATCAATTCAACTGTCATATCAGTAAGAACTTTTTTGCTATGCTGACTCCTTAAGACTGCACCGAGCAAACGTCGAGCGTCCAGTGGCGCCCTCATTACTATTATTGTGTTTTCTAAATAATTAAAGAATTTCCTTGCAATCAGACAATACGATTTTGTAGCGCAAGTTAAAACACAATTTATGGGATACGTAACAAACTTTAATAACAAATACCCTTTGAGTAGTCAGCTTAACGGGAAAAGGTGGTGGCCACCTTTTTCCGTTAAGTCAGGCCGGTGACACTCCGCGCTATCGCCTACAAAATGTGCTGCCCCTTGCAAGGGGCGAATCAGTTGAGTGTCACGCGAGCGCACGTCTCGACTCGCGCCGCCGTGCGCTGCCAAAGTTTTTGTTTGAATACGCACTTATACGAATATGGCTAATCAAAAAGGCAAAAAGTACTGCATCGCATACGGGTGCTTAAATAATAACTCCAATGTCGAATTATCTTTTTTTAACCTGCCTCAGGATGCCGAAAGGTAAGATTATTAATAACTTCGAACTAGATAGGTAGTTACGAGTAGCTGGACTTAATTACTGACACAATCAGTACCTACAGTTTTGAATCCTCGACGCAAAAATAGCGGGTTAATATTATTTATTGTATTAACGACCCGTCCGCAGTTTCGCAATTTTCAACTTATTCGGACCAAAAACCAGTTATCTACTTGCCTTAAACAGCGTTCAGTGTAAGTAGATCTCCCAGTAAGAGAAAATAGTTAAATAGTTAGTACCAATTACAGGTGTGCAAAAGTATGCAGTCGGGATTCAATTAAACTAAAAATTAGGCATTTATCACATTACAGAAAAAGGCCAAAAAATTAATAATTAAATTAACACATATATTGAGAAGTTTAATACTAGTATACTACGTCATATTACGTAGATAGAAAGGGAGATCCGAGCAAACAACAAACCAGTCGCGGACAACTTTTCATAGCCCATCCAGGCGATTGATTCCTTTTTCGGCACATTCCTTTTTGGACATATTCCGTTTTCGGCATATTCTTGTTTCGGCACATTCCGTTTTCGGCATAAATCATCATATACAACAATTGAAATTAATCCTAGGTATATTTATTTTTATTCTCAAGACATAATATGCAAGATATGGAAAAAAATTATCAGGAGCGGGCAGTTGTATAGGTCTACCAGAATCTCATGAAAAATAAGTAAAAATATATCGATTTTCATATGGCAATGTTACCTTACGCCTGTCAATTCAAATTTCACAGCTTGTCAGAGTTTGTTATTGTTTGTTGTTTTTACTGAAATATAGCGTTAGTTATCAGGAAAATACCCTTAAAGCCCCTCGATCCCAGGCGAAAAATATCGTTAATCATGTGTACTGTAAAAATTGTGAGCAAGAAGATGTAAATCAAACACAATATTTGGTTTAGTGTCGTGTTTGTAATGGACTAGTAAATGAAGCCAAATAATATTGATACTTTAAATTCCTTAGTACATTTGCAGGAACGTATTATAACTCCACTTGGCTTTTGTTTCTGCAAAGTAAAAGTCCATTTAGAAACCTTATTTTTTTGCCACCGCCTTTGTGGCACGGTCTTCATGATGTTTTCATGGGAAAAAAAAAACCTCACCTTTTCTTCAGAATACGAAATTAAGAGTTAATTTGATATGATAAAACATTCAAAATCGTACACATTAATTTGGACCTGTGCAGTATTGTTATAGTTGGGTTCAACGAGTTACAAATGTAGAGGTGCTACGCAGAGTTAAAAAACCCCGTGAACTACTGCAAACCATTCGTAGGAGAAAAGTAGCCTACCTGGGCCATATTCTGCGTAACAAGCGATACCAACTGCTTCAAACTATTGTCATGGGCAAGGTAGAGGGGAAGAGAAGCGTTGGCAGACCCAAGATGTCATGGCTCGGGAACATAAAGACCTGGACAGGTGTCGCCACGGTTGAAGAGCTGTTCCGTTTGGCGAGAGATAGGAAGTTGAATGCAGAGCTGACTGCCAACCTCCAGTAGTGGAGAGGAATTTGAAGACGAAGAAGTATTGTTAGCTAAGCAACAATACGTCGTTGCGATTAATGAAGCCATTTTCAACTAAATCCTAATAAACATACACAATGGTTTTAATTTAACCTTAATACTCAAACAATAAAAAATACAAGTCCAAAGTTAGTTTTAAGGGTAACTAACCGTTTTTAATTAATGTTATAAATATTGGTTTGTTCCGTCCCTCTACGCTTTGTTCCATCTTCACGGCATAGATAGTTTATTGCCCAATGTGATATTTAAATTTTATCCCAGGAAATGGAATAATTTCCAAAAAAAATAAAGAATTCTACGCGGACTGAGTCCGCCACATCTTTATTTTATTGTACGAGTGGAAAATCAAGTATCAATACCTTTAAATCCTGTTACCCCGGAGTTGCAAGCCCTAAATTTGAATTTCCCTTTTTTTCATGAGATTCTGGTAGACCTATAGATGATTTTGAAAATAAAAAAATTAATGTAATGGAATGTTTAAATAGGCTTTGCCAACTTTTATAAAAGTCGGGTCCATGAAGCATATTAATTTAGATACCTAGTTGGTTATCATAAGTTAGTTGCCCAATTATAAGTAATCAGTGTAGGTACCTACTGTTTAATTTTTGTCTTTTATTTTTATTGATTAAAATTTAATATTTTACTAATAAATATTATTTTATTTTATTACGCAAGCAAAGTCACAAGTATTTCATAGTACAATTTATTTACTAAAATGTGCCGAAACAAGAATATGCCGAAAACGGAATATGTCCAAAAAGGAATGTGCCGAAAAAGGAATCAATCATCCAGGCATGTACTATTTTTTCTTGTCATTTAAGTAAGAACTACCGTAATATGGTCCTACTTTGCTCCTAGGGTGGTAACTATGCTCCATAAAAAAAAAAAGTTTAGTTCCGTTACCGACAAAAACCCTTGATACCTTTGTAAATTTAAATGATTTTATCGGGTAACGTAAGATTTCACCTAGCAACACCGATGGGATAGATTGTCAAAAGTTTTAAAGTTTTGCCAGTAGCTGTCAAAACTTCAGAACGCGTGGATGCAGCCGATTTTGTTTATGCTAAAAATCTGTTTGAATCTTGAAAATCTCTGGATGAATTAAGGTAAGTGATTTATGATTACATTTAGAATTTCATTATGTATTCGAGAGCATGATATTGTTAGTGATTGCTACAAGAGTTTTGAAAATATTAAAAACTTCCGAGGACGGTCTTACTATGCACATGGTTTTGGGGATATTTTGCTCCAGGAGCATTGTATCCCTTAAAATATTTATTTTGATGATATTTTTTCTGCTTTTAATTTTTTTTTAGATAACCATGCCCAGAAAGTACGTTAGACGGATTGATGCACGGCGATATAAAGCCTACACTGAAGAAACGTTGGAAGAATGTCTGCGGGCTATAGAGTCGAAATATTTAACCCAAAGAAAGTAGGAAGGCGAGAGTTTTATTCAATTCCTGAACTAGACCACTTATGGGGTGTTTAAGTGTGTTTTTTACTAAGTTTTCCTTTTATTTTGTTTAGAAAACCTGATCACAACTGTTACCTCATCTTTTGTTTTGTTTGTATAGGTAAGCTACCTGATCTCTTTAGTTTTTATGGTTGCAATTATTAGCAATAATCTGCAAAAATTTTATTAACGTTGATTTTTATGGTACCTTTTGTTTTATTTATGAGAATTATTACAATTTACGACTGATTGCAATGCACCTAGAAAGTATTTGATTGATATCAATAAAAAAAAACTGTGATTTTAACCCAAAATTGTGTTTTTCTGTTTCACCAATAATCATCGAATAGATCATTGATAGCTAAAGCACATCAATCAATGCTCCATGGCAGAAATAAAGCAGAATCAAAGGGTAGATTGCCTTGGAGCTAAGTTTCCCGCCTCATATTGATTACTTTGCTCCAAAATTAAAGTTTTAAAAAATCTAATTTATCAACTAAACTGCAATAAAATTCGAATTAAAATGAAGGCAAAGAGTAAATCTTTCCGATGAAATCATTACCAGTACCATAACTGTATATTTATAAAAAATATTATGTAATTCGTAAAAGTGGAGCCAATTTTGGAGCGAAGTAGGACCATGTTACGGTACATAAGAAAATTACAATTTATCATAAATACAATTTGTTTTCTTACAACTGCCACGGAAAAGCAAAAGTACTTGTAAGTGCCGGCCCTAGAAGGTGGGCAGAGTCAGTAAAGCTCATGGCGGGCGAAATAATACAGACTCTCGCGACGCAGATTTAAGGTGCATTTTGCCTCGTTAGGGGCGCCCCACTATCGATCGCAAAATTGTAACCAAGGTCACTTCCGTGCATGCACTTGTATTATTATCGTTCCCGCGTTCTGAATTGGTTTAAATTCGCATGTTTGCTGTCACAGAGAGTCGCTTCTGTACTTGTACTATTACTTATTCTGTGGTTAAGTTGATAACTCGAAGGTGAATTGTTATTAAACCTATGTTGTGTTTTCATTTGTAGTACAAAAACCTACCGACCACTTTCAAGAAAATACTTTAGTTTATTAGAAAACACAATAATAGTAATGAAGGCGCCACTGTACATCCGGCGTACGCTCGGGTACAGACTTAAGACAGGAAAATTTTAAAAGTATTTTTCTTTACAAACTTACCGTTTTCTTCCAAGCAGTGTTCTATTCGTGCTCAATGTTCTTTTGACTAAGTCGGCACGAGGGAATCCGGAACTGATCAATAAAACCACTATTCATACAATTAGATTAATTTTAATTACTTCCAACAGTTATTCTTAAGCAGAATCCTATAAAAACTCAATCCTTAATTTAACATAATCACTTAACATTTTATACGCTTGCATTTCAGATAGAAAAAACATGTATAATAATAACTCAGTATGATCGAAAATGCACATATTTCAACTGATTGCCTAGTATCTAAAACGAAATACGATCGGCTAATGTAGAAGGTACCTTGAACTTTTGGTATCTTAAAGTGTTGTATTCACAAGCCTGTGGCACAGTCCAGACTCACTATATGAAGCCACAATTTACAGATCACTGTCTGCTAACTGACGAGAAGCCCTGTGAACAAGGAACAATCATGTTACAGCTATAATGTTATGTGCAGCAAGGGATTCCAGTCAACGCTTACCAATTCGTGACATGAGGCTACTAATCGAATTCATTTAGCATCCAACACGTCTAACTGGTTGACTGTTCTGGTTGGTATTCATTATGGCCCAATGAATAATTTCACGACAGGTGTAATGAATAATGAGACGATGTCATATTTAGTCGGAAAAAATATCTTTACCCTCCGTCCGTTTCAGTACCCATTGGCAAGCTAATGGGGGTTTCCGCACATCCATCTTTTCACTAGAAGGCGCCTCAGGGAAGTGAGGTCTTGATTAAGCCCCCATTGATTAAAACAAAGACTAATACGATCTCATCCAACAAAATACGGAGTCGTATGATTATGCACTACATCTGTAATACAGTTAGAGTTAAGTGAGCAAGGAAATACAAAAACCAGCCAAATGCGAGACAATAAAAAACACTACTTTTTAGCCCCAATACCCTTCAGCCAGGTCGGGTATTTATATATAATTAAAGAGTTAATGTACAAGTTTCCACGGGGCCTCAAACACGTACTCAAAAATGCTTAAGAGCTCTTGGACTATTACGACAATGGGCAAAGTAATTTCACACTTTAGTCGAGTGAAACAATAATTCGATGCGATTGTAATAATTGGTATAGAACATTTTGTAGATCCAGGCCATATAAACGTCGCGTCGACAGTATCTCGCAGCGTGTTCTTGCCGCAACGCGACGTTTTCCTGCAGTGTGCCGCGCGGGCTCTTGGCGGACGCTTTAAACAATAGGTCTAAAATACAAAACTGACAGACATTTCTTTATTTTTCGTATACAATATGTTTCTATTGTACAGTCAGCATCATAAATATGTATACATTAACAACGTTTCAGAAATATATATACAACTTTATTCCCTTGCAGTAGAGTCGTGTTTCCATATTTTTGAAAGTTTAACTGTATCCATATTATTAGACGTGACTGTACTTAGCTCCACGCAATGACATCCCATACACTAGGATAAACGTAGTAAAAAAACTTCCCCGGTAATACTACTTTGGCGGCATGATTAATATCATAATAAATGTATAACCATGCTATATTACAGCTGTGTAGTACCGAGAGTCCGCGGACAGACGGACATTATCGTTTTGCCTACGGAACCCTTAAAAACGTTATGCTCCTATTTATGTGGGGGACCCACCACCCTCAATTATAATATGAAATTGAATAAACTTACATGAAATATCAGAACTTTAGGTCTGTAAGTAACTCATTTCGTTTACAAGCTAAACGCGATCTGAGGATGGACAGCAGAGTCAGCTATAGGGCGATGTTTTCCCCTTGGTGCACGGAACCCTAACAATCGTGTACAAAATAAATAAATAGCTAAATATCAGGGGATAATCTCACACCAATTGCCCTAGTCCCAAACTAAGCTCTAAGCTCGTACTGCGGGTCAATACTTATATAGATAAATAAATACTTAAATACATGAATACATCCAAGATTTATAAACAAATACTCGAGTCAATCACAAATATTTGCCCATACCAAGAATCGAACACGTGAACCGATAACTTCGAAGGCAGGGTCACTACCAAATAGGCCAACGTGACGTCAACCCAGGTGCCTAAGACCAATAATTTCTGGAACATTTATTAACTTGATAATAACTTACAAAACTGTAGTTTCTTAAGTGTCACTCTTCCACAGCTTGATTGTCTTGTCATTTTCCAGTGCGGCGGATGCTATTATATTCTCGGTGGGATGGCAAGCGGTGCAGAGGACTGTGTCCGTGTGTCCGGAAAGCCGCTGGACGATCTCTTTTGATTGCAGATTCCAAATGTATACGAGGTTGTCCTCGGAGCCAGATACTATCCACTGCGGAAATTAAAATTATTGTATTTATTACAAAGAAAACAATGTGACAAAGCGAAGTTTATTTGAAGATAACTTAGTCACATACTTCTTTTATACTTCTAGTAGGGAACGAGGTTGACGTGTCCATACTAATATTATAAATGTGAAAGTAAGTATGCAAGTATTTTTGGCTTACACAGGTGTAATTCGCTGAACTGATATAGGGGTTTTTTTCAAGCAAGAGCGATTAACGACTTCTAGGATACATTTTAAAGACGTAGAATACTAGCAGCAAATAATCATGTAACAGGTGGGGTGACAACGTTATCAGAGGGTTTTGACGCTGCAAAATACGGATCTACCTGTCGGCATTCTGCAATTTGAACCGGAAGTACCTACGGTATTCCGGAAAAGGTGCAGCCCATACAAAACTTTTCGTCGTACATTTAGTAATTGTTCCGGTACCCTAAAAAGGTCCATTTCTTATGGTTATTCGATATATTTTAAAGGACCACATAGTCACGGTAACCCAAGTTATTGGTCCCTCCAGCCTCATATCTTTCGCCGCCCTCTTGGAAAAACTACACTTTTTCGGTTTTTATGCTTTTAATGTAGTCAAAATTCATTCTAGTAACAATCATGGTTCTGCAATATTGTAGAATAAAAAATTTGCTTAAACTTTCGGGTTCAAAGATTTTTCCAAGGACTAAGATATGGAATCGTCTATGTAGAGCTACCGCCGAAAATTTCTACCTTTTCCACTTTCCCTCCCAAATTTACGTTTTAAAATTTATACCTTTTCCGATATAGCGTACTTCCGGTTCTGATTTTCCATACTAGGTGCCACTGTGTTTGCTTTTCACTTTGTATGGAAAAAACAACTTAATGAGATTCCTTTTTTTTTTTTTTTTTTAAACAGGCAAATTAATGTGTTCAAAAACTCCGCTGATTCGATATGATTCTAATTATGTAAGATACCACTGAAAACCTTATGAAAAAACATGAAATTAATATTTTTTGTGACATGGACATAAGGGAAAATTACAAAAAATCTGATTAAAATGATCCATATCTCCGAAACTAGTAAAAATCGCTAAACATACATAGGGGTTAAATCGATAGCTTTTAAGCTGTTCTATCAGCCCTAGGCGGGTTGACGTCGGTTTCTGGGACAACCTGTATATAACATAATTCCAAAATCATTACTATTTCATCCACTATCTAAAAATAATTACATTCAGGTATACTTGTAATTATCATTGGCACTCCAAATGGGATTCTACTATAGATATATTGCTGTGTATCCATAGAAATAAATCCTAACTTTCCTGGGGTATATCCATCGAAATATAATAAGTATGGAAGAGTAACACTGAACAAACTTGACGTTGAAATACGTCCCATTTCCACGTTGAAACGTTTGAGTAGACGCCATTACTGTAGAGGTTGTATATGTTTTCACCCATAAGAAAACTTTGATTAGTTACACTTAGTGATGTGCCGTTACCGGTAACTTACTCGAAGCGGGTATTTTACCAGTAACGCTACCAGAAACATTACCAAAAAGCGGTAATATACGGTAACATTCAAATTTCGTAAATATGACCTATGTTTTAAATACATGTTTATACTATTTTAGCACCAGACGGACCCTTTTAAACTAATAATGTTAAGATGGGTTTAGTAGTTTAGTATATTACCAATGTTACTGGTAAAATACTTAATATTTCCGAGTATTTTACCAATGTTACCGGGAATATTACTCCCTCATATTTATACTTCATTAGGGTTTGCAATATTCGTTCAATTTTAGTATTCGAATAATACGAATATTTAGATTTCCAACATTCAAATATTCGAATATTTCGAATAATTCGAATATTTTTGAAAATTAAACAAAATAATGATTCTAAGTTGTGTAATTGTAAAATATGTGATGTTAATTTAAAATGTAATGACCTTACAATTCAAAAAAACATTTATGGTATCTTCTCCAGATACCTAGCATGTAGCCGAACTTACTAGCTCCCTAGCTCGCTACGCTACCCTTTTACCAATTACGGTACGGTATTTAGTTCTTTTTAGGAAGTTTGATTTTGGCAAGGATAAAGCAAAATAGGTAATATATTGTTTGTCTTACATTTGTAGTTATTTTTAATATTTAAATCTATTTCCACGAACTCGTTAATATGGAGGATAATTAATCCTGGCATTTTGTTAATGTTTTGCTAAGGTAAATAATTACAGACAAATTTGTGCACTATTCGAAATATTCGTTTTATTCGAATA
This sequence comes from Acleris laterana, assembly GCA_963966035.1. Classification (NCBI taxonomy): domain Eukaryota; kingdom Metazoa; phylum Arthropoda; class Insecta; order Lepidoptera; family Tortricidae; genus Acleris; species Acleris laterana. The sequence goes on along the minus strand of OZ014438.1, from coordinate 61,219,865 downwards.
ATGAATATTGTCGAATTCGAATAACATTTATGGCGAATAATTTGAATAATCGAATATTCGAATTGCAAACCCTAACTTCATACATATCTATCTCGTGAAAACCGGATACTTACGAATAAAATAAAAGAACAATCAAGTTTTAAAATTATACATTGCGTTACAATAATTACACTTGAAACTAGATGAAAAACAAAAATGGGGTTCACTTAGTATGGAGAAAGTAACTTTGCATGATTACACAAAAAGTTGACAGGGAAAAAAATGGCAAGTAGCTTTAAAAACATTCTAAGTTCATAATAATTGTATACATGTAAGAAACCACTGAAAAAAGATTGAAATACTACATCAAATTAATGAGTTTTTGTGACATGGACACAAGGAAAAATTACAAAAAATCCGACTAAAATGATCAATATCTCCGAAAGTACGGGGGTGTTTTTGGTAGCCCTGGGTGTGAGCTATTATTTTTTTTCATTTGGACCACTAGTGGTCCGACACCATGGATTTAATAAATGAATAAAGAAAGGAAACAGAAATACACGATCTCTATGTCCGCTTCTGGTAATATTACCGGTAGCATTGGTAATTTACTGAGTATTTTACCAAATGGTATTATACTGGTAACGAGTAAGTTACCGCCGGCACATCACTAGTTACACTGCTATAACAAGAGATTTGATTAGTCTATAGTTTTTCTCGTTATGGCTTCTCAAACACGCTAGAAAAGACACATCTGACATTTTGTTGAACTTGGATGGTTTAATGCAGAAGTGCGTCGTACTTTAATTAAGTTAACGTGTATACTTTATTTATACAGCAATAAATGTTTTAATAAACATTATATTCTTAAAAGTATAGTATTTAGTACGCACTAACGCATAACGATATTATACAGTATGTAAATGAACGAAAGGCAAACCTTAAAACAGGTGGATGTTAAAAACGGGTATAATACAATTAACCACTTTTTGTTTTAATCCAATCACTTTTTTTGTTTATAATTTTACTAAATGTAATAACTTAACCTCTTTCTCATCAGTCGGTTAACGAGCTTAATAACATCCTGTGATGCAAGTTTGACATTAGTTATCACTTATCACTTCATAACTAAAGTAAACAAACTAGGTATTTACAAATAATCTAATTCTGCATATCAGGCTATTACAGTTTCAACTATGACCACATTACCGTATCAAGTTAACATTTGAACACACACTCTTAACCGCACTGCACAATGAATTTTAAGCAATCTAATCCAATTTTTGTAGTGGCAACCGGTTACTATGATTGAGTGACCATTACCTAACTGCCGATGACTTATTCTGGCTGCTGCAGCAGTTGCAAAGCTGTTGCTCGGCGTAGAAACTGATTGACCAGTAGAACAAATTGATCTAAAATGTGTAAATAAATAACAAAGACTAATAAACACCGTCTCGTCTTTTGCTCTGTCATGATTGTCTCAAACCATAGAACGACAGATTATTTTTTTTATTACAAAAAGGTTAGGCTACCAATTAATTGTATTTTCTTTCAATTTGATATTTGACATGCTTCACTTTCGTCATATAAATTTAAATCGTAATTGCAATAATAATGCCTTTAAATTTTACTGCGGTTGAGATAATGGATATGATCCTTGCGTACGGAGAGTGCAGGGGCAATGGGAATGCAGCCCTCCGCTTGTACTCCGAGAGGTATCCTACAAGAAGGCAACCAAGTAATGCTCGTGTCATCGTTAATGCCATTACACGGCTGCGAAATAACGATCGGCCGGTGCCTGTGAACTCAGGTGGTCCTCAACGTGTTCATGTTACGCGGGAAGAACAGGTATTGGATCATTTTCAAAAAACCAGGTTCTAGTACTAGGCGGGCAGGACGCAATTTAGTTTCGAGTCACACCCTCGTACACAAAATACTAAAACGCGATCGGCAACATCCTTTCTCCGTAACTAAGGTTCAAGCGTTGAAACCTGACGATTATCCCAGACGGGTTGAGTAGGCTAATTGGGCGTTAGAAAAAAAAAAGAGAAGATCCTCACTTTTTAAGAAAAAATATTTGGAGTGATGAGAGCCTCTTTACAAGGAATACTATGTAGAATCGACGGGTTGTCCATCATTGGGCTCCAAAAGTTCGAAATCCATACGTGGGTCGCGAACTGTCTCATCAAACCAGGTGGTCAATAAATGTATAGGCCGGTATAAGAGACAACGATATCATTGGGCCAGTGTTCATAAATGGCACAACAAACGCTGAGCGGTATCTCCAAGTGCTTAACGGACCTCTCAGTCGCTATGTTGATAGCTTACCTCTCAGTCACAACGTACAGACATGGTTCCAAAATGACGGTGCTGCTCCACATATCGCGATTCGAGTACGGAACAGGTTAAACGACATGTTTGGAATCCAATGGATCGGGCGGTTCGCACCAATCCCTTGGGCTCCGCGTTCGCCGGATCTCACTCCGCTTGATTATTTCTTTTGGGGTTGGGTGAAACAGTTGGTGTTCAAAAAAGAATCAAGTACTCGCGAAGAAATGGAATTACGAATAGTTCAAGCTTTCGAGAAAATCAAACGCCGTATTCGAGAAAATCCTAGTTTGATGAGAAGGGTGCATGACAATAATTATCGTCGCTTGCAGAGATGTGTCCATAACGGCGGACGACACATAGAACTGCGTCGCATTTAATACGTGAATGTGCACACACCTTTATACTTTAACTGACATTATGACGTTTACGTTGTTGTCACTGATAAGATTGTAAACAAACGAGACAGGGAGTTACATTTTTATTACATTATTATTATTTTTTTACACTATCAGTAAAAAGTTTCCTGATTTCATTAAATTAGGTACCACATCCATTTTTCTCGCCTAAACATTGACGGGTTTAATTCTTTGCTTTTCGTACATTTACATACTGTATATGGACACAAGAGTCTACATAGAAAATCGACAAAACTCACATTATTATTATAAACAGTGATCGGATCTAGGATGCAATTTCCCGGGGTTTAAGTCCGTTAACTTAACATGGATATGACTTAGAATCCCGCGAGTCTCTTTGATACCTACATTTATAAAAAGGTAAATAACTTTTAATTGTAAGTAGTTTACACTATAAAAGTAATAAAATAATATGTAGTTAATAACAACATTTTTACAATACTGCATAGAAGAACTGAACAAATTATAAATTTGCTTCGCTTACATCAGTAGAAGTCGAAAGGTCTTTTTCCACTTACAAATGGATCTTAGATGTTAAAAGAAATCGATTAACGACTGAAAATATTTAAAAAATAATAGTACGTTACTTTAATTATATAAACACGACTAAAAACATAGTACCTACTTAGTTTTAATTTCATTTTATTTTTAGGTAAAGTTTTTGTCATGTTACTATTTCTTTTGTCTAGGTATTATTGTAAGGGATATAGTTAGTATGCTATTGTGTTGTATGTTATTAAGATGTTTATTTTAAAATTTTGTTTCAAAAAGTAGAGTTATTTTATATCTAAAATATTTTTTAAAAGTATGTGTCAAATAAATGACCTATTATAGATAGATAGCGAACATTTTCATTTTGTTTATTTAGTTTAACCCTCGAAAAAAGTTATTAATTATTAATAATAACCCATTTCCCAAAATCCCGGGAAATCCCGAGTCACATCCATGTTAGGCATAACGTTTGAGGTCGTTCACCCCAAATTGCATCCTAGATCCGATCACTGATTATAAATCAAGTTTTTTTATGATGTGGCATGGCTGTATTTGATCGTAGGCACCTAATTAAAATAAAGCAAGTTGCAGTACCTACTACCTACAAAAACACATTTTTTTTAAACAATTGTTATTATTGTTAATTGTTCATAAAATTAATATCGAGGTTTGTGCGGCTATTTAACATAGTAAAACTGCACTTTCGAAATATATCGTAATATCGTTGTTTATTGATAATATTATCTAGTCCAAATGCTTAAAATATCACTAAATATATTACAAAATACATACATGAAAAAACTAAATCATCATCTACAATTCTACACCTTGAAAATTAGATTAACTATACTAATCTGACTCGAGAAAAATAAACCGGCGACGTAGCAGCCGTGTGTTGTTACATGAACCATTTCTATCTACTTTTGACCCCATAACAACTCGAAACTCATACATGAAATTTGGCATATTTCATATTCAGTTACCCAAGCAAAACGTTTTCCTTCATTTCCAGGAAAACTAAAAAAATACATAAATCGTTAATATAATAATTATTTCAGAACTTATATTGCATAACATCAGCCATGTCCATTTTGTAAGATTAATAGAATTATTTAATTGTAATTCCTTACTAATGGAATGAAATTACATCCTATTTAAGGTTAGTGCGACTCCTACACCAATTACGGTGCACTTCGGCATCGTCGTTGCTATATTTTAACTTATTTATCAGTGATTTATTAAACTATAATGACCACCATTTGACACAATTACTGAAAGCCTACTGGAAGCCGGTTTAGCACCAAGTATTAGCTCCGCCCATTTTAGCACTAAGTATGTGGAACACATTTTGAGTGACAGTTATCCTTCTATACTTATTAATCTTATTATACTTCGATGGGTTTATTAGAACAGAGATAAATAAAGAAACTACAATATTTTTTACCTTTCCGCCAGTAACGCTGAAGTTGGCGAAGATGCAGTACTTCTCGTTCTTATGGCCTGTGTAAGTTTTGAGGCATTTGCCTCGGCTGTAGTCCCACAATTTAAGCGTGTTGTCAAGAGTTGCCGCGAGTATGTACTTTCCGTTGGGAGAGAATTTCACGAACGACACTGGAGGGTTGTCGTCGTCAATCAAAGTCTTGAGGCATTGTCCCGATGCCGTGTCCCAAATCCGGCTGTGAACGATATAGTCATAAAACTGAGTAACGCTTCAATACGCTTAAGCTTAAACGCCGACCGTCCAGTGACGCCCTCATTCATTACTATCATTGTGTTTTCTAATTAACTAAAGAATTTCCTTGAAATCAGACAATACGTTTTTGTAGTGCAAGTAAAAACACAATTTATGGGATACGTGACACACTTTATTAACAATTACCCTTTGAGTAGTCAGCTTAACGGGAGAAGGTGGCCACTTTTTTCCTTTAAGTTGAGAACTCGAATGTGAATTGTTATTAAACTATGTGTGATATAAAGTACAAGTTGTGTTTTCATTTGTACTTAGTACAAAAACCTTCCGACCAATTTCAAGAAAATACTTTAAATTATTAGAAAACACAATAATAGTAATGAGGGCGCCACTGTACATCCGGCGTACGCTCGGCGCAGTCTTAAGTACAACCAACGACTTTAATAAATGAACCACTATAGCCTCGTAAGACAGGTACATCTACAAACAGTGGGATTTTTGTGAGCGGGAGTTTGGATCTACCAGCTAGGTAACGTTCAAATAAGTTCGTTCGATAATGCCATTTTAAATTTATGAAGAAAAGTACAAATTCAATTTATCTAAATTGCAATATAGTTAAAATTATATTGCCTTGTTTTGGCACTGTCATCATGATTAGGTACTAAGGTGGCTCAATAACTAAAATTGTTGACTGTACATGCACATTGTGTTTGCACGCACATGGGTGAATCAACTTTTAAGGTACTCCCTATTTTTCGACATGTTTTACAAATTACACGTTTTTAGAAAAACTATACATTTGATAACGACATGGCTTACACGTTTATTAAATCAGACAAGTAGGCTAACATTTGAACTTATTTAATTTAAAATAATACAGCTTTGAACAATAATATAGTTAGTAACGCAGGGGACGATGTTGTACAGTCAAGGGCAATAATATGTATACACTTTAGTACCTTGTCACTTTAACCACTGTGACAGTTCATATATGGCAGTTCAAATATGACGACAATTAGACAAGGTACTAAAGCGTATACATATTTTTGCCCTTGACTGTACAGTCAAGGTTAAAAATAAATATCCGCACAAAGTTGCAAAATTATGTACACATAGACTTTATTGCTATAGTAATAAGGTCTGTGTACATATTTCTGAGACTTTGTGGTGTATACATATTGGTGACCTTGACTGTACAGTCACGAGATTTAATTTGGTACCCACCTTAGGTCCAAAGTCATTCTGACATTCTACAACAATAACGTTGAGTTTCCTAAAAGTTACAAATCACTTGACATCTCTAATGACATTGGCGACTTCAAGCATATTTTTCTTGAAATGGGTCCCAAATTAACGCTCGTGACCGTACCTAGGTTTTGTATGAAAGTGCATTTTCACTTGAGTTACGAGGGCTGCCTTTTAAGTTGTGTCGTTTGGAAAATCTAAAGACAATTTAAGTGTTAAATGGTATTTATTGTTTTTCAAAGTAATCACCGTGACATGTAATACACTTTTTCATTCGATCGAACCAGTTTTCGAAACACTTATTCCAGTCCGAAGTCGGGGTCTCCAAAATGGCCGTTTTGTATGCCTCAACGGCTTCTTCAGGCGTCTGGTACCGTTGACCACGAAGTCGTTGCTTGATTTTTGGAAAAGTAAAAAAATCGTTAGGGCTTAAGTCTGGACTGTACGGCGGGTGTTCCAGAATTTCGACGTTTTGCTCTTTTAAAAACGCAATTGTTTGCCGGGCTGTGTGCGAGCTCGCATTATCGTGGTGCAGTCTTATACGACGTCTTGGGTTATTTTTTCGAAACTCGCCGATGACTTCTGGTAAACAGACAGTGGTATACCAGTCAGCATTAACCGTTTTACGATCCTCGAGCACGATGGTGGCAACGTGGCCACTTTTCGCCACAAACGTGGCGACCATTTTTTTCGAAGTGCTCCGTGAGCGTATTACTTTGGTTGGTTTTGGCTCATCTTGGAACACCCAAACAGTCGACTGCTGTTTTGAATCGGGATCGTAGGCATATATCCAAGATTCGTCACCACTGATAATGTCGTAAACATGTTTCGAGTTTCCTTGGTTGAATTGCCGCAGAGTTTTACGACACCATCGAACGCGAGCCGTTTTTTGGTCTTCACTGAGTAAATGTGGTATCCAGCGTGAGATCAACTTTTTTAGGCCTAAGTGATCATGCAAAATACTGTGAACACTGGTCCCTGAAATACTTAAGGAAGCTTCTATCTCACGGTATGTCGCATGGCGATCTTCGACGATCAGTTGCCGTACAGCATCAATGTTCTCCTGGGTTACGGCTGTTTTTGGTCGACCTTCACGATGTCTATCACCAAGACTAGAGCAACCACGTTGAAATTCTAAATACCAGCGTTCCACAGTCCGGAGGCATGGTGCTTTATCATTGAAAACCGTAGTCAACTCTTCGAAGCACTGAAGTCGCGTTAAGCCCCTTTTGAAGTTGTAAAAAATTATCGCACGTAAATTTTCCTTCGAAATTTCCATTTTCACAACTGACTTGTCAACTTTGAACGAACGCTGTACTAAAACGGTTGGGCCGATTTCGAGTCATTCTTTTGTTTTCGAATTCTAAATTCAAATATTTTAAGATGACACTAGTTCTTTTTTATGCAATCACGGGAGGTTTGCAAACGACAGAACTTAAAAGGCAGCCCTCGTACCAGGTTTTTGCGAAGATTAAAAAATATTTGAAGTGTTTAACGTGTGAGGTCCATAAATTTGATGGTCTGATTTTAAAATCATACATCATTACATTATTAACCATAAGTCACCAGGATAGTTTTAGTACCGCAAAAGAAAAGGAGTACCTTAAAAGTTGATTCACCCACCTACGCTCGGTCGCATCAATATAGGTAATGTCCCGCCGCCATTCAAATTGACGGTTCACGGTGGTAGAGTTTCGTCACTCCATACATCAGAGTACTTCGCGGCCGTTATCGATACCTACTTACTTCCTTCTATACTCCCCTACCACTTTTGCCCACATGCTATATGTATTTTAACTTTATCTTCGTGCAGTATTTAGATGTTAAGTTTACTCAAAACCGATATATTTAGGGAACTCCACAGAATGTCCAAACAGTTAATCTTGCCCCACTAACAGGATAGGACAAGCAGTGCGTTCTATTATCATAACAAACATACATTCTTAAGTTCTAACAGAAAAGCCGTTACATTTAATGTGACCATTTATAATTTTTCCTACTCCTTTACTTTTATCTGTCATTTATATAGTCACGAACACTAATATCAGAACATACATAATATGTCCGCAGAATAATCCAGAGAAAAGTCTATCTTGCCTATGCCCCAAAACAGCACTTGTGCGTTTTTGAGATAAAACGATACGGCCAGCTGCTAAAGCTTAGCGTTGCACAATCGATTTAATCATATTTTAACGATTGTGAAATAGGGACTATAAATCACCTAATGTTTTGAGAAATGGTTTCAGTTACCTGATTGGTCGATTTTAAAATAGCTGTATTCTGGTTGGTTGATACGAAATACAAAGTTTTTTTAAAAGATTTAAATTAGTTAAAGAGAAACACGTACCTAAAAGAACCTATCGTTCCGTTTGACAGTCGATGTGTATTGTGATTGGTGGATTTAATTTGGTGAAGTATTCTGATTGGTCAAATTAAAATGTTTTGGAATTGTAAATAATTCTATTTTCCATTCCGTCAATTTAAAAACAAAGTAAACCATAGACACATATTTTGTCATTTTCTTGTTTCCCGCTCGTTTGTTGTTCTTTACTTCGTTCTTTCGTTTGTAAGTTTTTTCGCTTAGTTTTGCATTTCATTTGAAACCTAGTCGTAGAAAAAGTATTGTATGCAACGGTGTATAACTAAGTCAAAAAACACTCGTGGCGCTTACCTTTACACGCCACTCATATTTTTTGACCTCTCTTATACAACTATTGCATAAACTACCTACTATAAACTTTGTGCTAAGCAGGATGACGTAAATTTCGTATATATTTGTGTTTTTATTTATTTGGGGGAAGACCAGCAAATGATAACAACGGACGTAGAACCAGGGCAGTCTTGTAAAATTAAATAGAAAACTAACAGAATCTCGTTTATTAAACGGTACATAAATTTACTTGTTAATAATGTAACCAATTAGGTACTATAGTAATAGTTTAATCCAGACTTTTTTACTCAAGGCGAAAATTATTAAATAGGTAGTACCAGTGTCGATATCTTAAATCTTACAGTTTCGTTATTCACTTCCTCCCTGCAAATATTGTTCTACAAACCCGAAATACTTTATAACTGATGTCGTACTGTTAGCCGTGTGACGACGGAATGGCTATAATTATCTTATGATTTAGTCAACAACTTACCACAAGCCGTCGTAACTGGAAGACACAATGAGACTCCCGTCTCTATTAAAGTGTACGGCCGAAACCGGATCCGAGTGAGCTGGAAGAGTCTTCAAGCATTTACCTTAAAATAAGATATCTATAATTAATTTCAAATACATAAATAAATCCAAGGAAAAAAAGTACTAGGACCAACGAGAAGTGAGAGACGACTAACCTATTAATCGGCGCTGACTATTGGTTTCGACTAAGTTCGGGTGCAATCGGGAACCTTTGTGTCGGCCCAGGAGTGGAAAAACGGAACAGAGACAAAGCTTTTTAAGAACGTGTAAAATTGTTACGTATTTAGGGAGGGTTGTCACAATAGGTTAAGACAAATTATACAAAACATTTGTTAAATTGTTTTATTATTTGGTATGATAAAATACTTAACAAAATACTTCTAATAATTTTCTTTTTATTATTTTTGTTTTTTAATCATTTATTGTTTATTTTAATGGTGTGGTAAATTCTGAATCTAGCATAGTTTTTTCAAGTAATTTAACGAGAACTATCAAAATTAAACTAAACTGTGTGACCATGCTACTAACCGTTAAAGAGTTCCCTAGTGAGGAGACGATACTGGCTGCAGCGTCAGTTTTATCTATACTTAGAAGCAAAGAAATCGAGCCACTTTCTATGAAAATTCAGTACTAAGTGGTTCGATTTCTTTGCTCCCAAGTGTATAAGTAATATTATACACAATTTCAGCTTAATCAGACATCGGGAAGTGGTTCACATCTGACTTGAAATATTTGAACTTAACACACATACCTACAACATACCAACCAACCCAGCTACCTACAAATTTTTAGTAAATGCTTTTTGTAGTACCCTGTTCTTATTAAAAAAAAAGACCATACAATAAAATAAAGTTAATTGAAAAAGTAATTATCTAATATTTACCAATTGTACCTACTCCTTGGGATAGTTTGTATTTTTCAACCGACTCCAAAAAAAAAGGAGGATGTTCTCAAGTCAACGCGTATAATATTTTTTTATGTATGATCACCAAACCTCGAAGTCGCGGTGGCACGAATAAAATTTTGCTAGGGACTTCCACGCGATGTTATTTCATCGATAAATTGGACTTTAATAAATTATAAATAATAGATCTCGTTCTCCCATCTATTTGGAAACAATGCGTAACAATTTGTATGATATTTGAAGTACTAAACACAAGATAAAATACTTTGTTACTTATTACTAATATAAGGTTCATAATTGATTAAATGAAAATAATGTAATGATGTTAATGTACTTCTAGGTTTTAGTTTACTTTGCATGGAAATTGATGAAATAAAAATTTAGTTGTAAAGGTTGATTTTTATTTGAATTTTAAAATTACTAAAAATGTCGTAAAAACTCCTATATAGGTAACATTGACGGGTAGTAATCATCACATTTTAGTTAATTTTCAATTAATCTGTAGGTAAACTTTACAGCTAATATGAAGTGTCACTTCCAAATAAGCATTCAGTTATCGATAAATTTTATATCGGAAGGAAGTCCCTAGTTAATTGACGTTATTGCCACCGCGACTTCGAGGTTTGATGATCACGCATAATTGGGTAAGTAAAGTTTTTGGAAGAGATGTAAATTATATTTTTTTTCGATAGTCGTCATCCTGAAGATCATGAAACTGCGGCTCTTTTACTTTTATTTCCTCTAATATTTTAGAAATCTTTTTTTAGTTATGAAGTTGACATTTGTAAACTTTAATGACCGACAAGCTTGTTGCCTTCGTATTTAATGAAATAGAAAAAAAAACCGTCACTTCTATATCTGTCAACGTCAAATCAAATCAAAGTAAACAAACAGTTCAGTTCAAATAAGTAAATTCAAGTAAATCTTTGTAATACTTACTTACTCCATTTCCACAGTCCGTGTGGGATTGCCTGAATTCATTGCGTGGATTGTACAATTCAAAAGTGCTCTCGTGGCTATCAAAAAGCAGGGCAAGAGTCGTCAAGAAAGGAAGAAATCGGTGTCCAAGAAGAAGTGCCAAAGGGTTCGAAAATAAATCGTAGACCAAATATCGTGCAAAGGTCTTAGAGCAAAGCGGCAAAACGAAAGTCCGGAGTTCGTTCTGAGCGTTAAAAATATTTCTAAAAACACTGATCACATGAAACACAAGCAAACAGAAAAGAGCCGTTGTATTGAATCGTTTGTTTACTTTGATTTGATTTGACAATGACAGATATAGAAGTGTTTTTTTTTCTTTTTCATTAAGTACGAAAGGCAACAAACTAGTCGGTCATTAAAGTGTACAAATGTCAACTTCATAACTAAAAAAAATATTTCTAAAATATTAGAGGAAATAAAAATAAAAGAGCCGCAGTTCCATGATCTTCAGGATGACGACTATCGAAAAAAAATATAATATACATATCTTCCAAAAACTTTACTTAGCCTATTTTATACAGAGCGGTCTTATTTGAAAAATTTTTTTTGGTTTGTTATAGTATACTTTTGAGGTGGTCCCATTTGTCACCTAATCTAAATCTGATGAAGGGATCCGTGAGGAATTGAGGGAACTTCTCAAATATTATTATCAGACCTCGGACAGGGTGAGCTGTTTTAAGAGTTTGCATAATATTGACATACCTACCTACGTAGTCATTGAATGGTAGATGTGATGTAATTGAATAACGAATGAAATTATTCTATTTAGATCTTTACATAACTAGCAAAACAAATTATTTGTATAGCAAGCCTCTTTAAATTGAGATCGTCAGATGCAATGTCGATAAGAGTGGCGAAAAGAATTATACAAACTGAAAATTTACGAAATAATCTAAAATATATTGTTGAGAATTTCCATATAATTGAATATGCCTTGAAAAAATTACAGGAATCTAAAATATCCGTCGTAGATACATTTTTAACGTTTGACCAAGTGAGAGCTGTTATAAGCTGGTCTTCGTCTGCTTCTGTCAGTCAGAAATTAGAAGACGTCATAGCTAGAAACCCAAACAGATCTGTTTAGGGACTATGCTGAAATTTTTTCGGAAGGAACAGATCTGATGTGGACGGTATTTTAATGTACAACTTCACTCCGCTCACTTCAGTGGAAGTAGAAAGGTCTTTTTCCATCTATAAGTGGATATTAAACTCAAGAAGAACTGCGTTGAAAATTTAAAATTTAGAAAAGTATAGTACTTTATTACAATAACCAATAACAAAGAAAAAATAGAATAAATAAATAATACCTACTCGGTTTGTACATAATGCACTGTCATTTTAGTTTAATTAAAATTCATGAATTCTTTTTAATATTTCATCTTGAGGTATATCTATATTAACATCTACACTTGACATTAATGACGTAAAAATGGCTCACTCTGTCCGAGGTCTGATTATTATAGACATACATACACCGATATTAGTATTTTAGTAACAAGTCTAGCATTTGCATTCAGAAAGTATCATTTGTTGAAGTGGAACTGATGATGAAGACCTCATATGGCTACTGGAACTCCTCAACGGTACCTATTTCAAGGGTGGCGATAAGATAACTCGATAAGATAGTTGAGCAATTGTAACGAAGAACATTTTAATTGTTTAAATATAACTACCTATGACTTTCCCATGGCGTTGCCTGCACAACTTATTATGAACACTAAAAAGTATAAAGTAAAATAAATGTTTCAAAAAACGGAAACCCGCCTTCAAAAATGCAAAAAAGAACTACTTACTACTTTTTAAAGTAGTTATTTTTTGTGTTTTTGAAGGCGGTTACAATCATTCAATCATTATTATAATTATTAATAAATTAATAACAAAATACCACGTTTTTACATTAATATATTCAAACTTGCAATAACAAAACAAACAACGTGCGTCGCACTGACCCTGAGATTGTCAACTGGCAGTGCCAGCGTAAATCGTCTCGCCGCATACGCGACAAGCGGCCAGTGGTCACGCACACATGCCCCGCGTGCTTGTAGTAGTGCAACCTATTCGCGTGGTTATATGAAGCTTTGCCTCTGTACCGTTAATCTACTGCTGTGGTTTCGGTCCGCTAGCCACGACATGCGACGCCACTCTTCATGCGTTCGAGTTATGAAAAGTAGATTTTGTTTACTTTTTAGTGATTTACTTCGTTTCATTTGCAAAATTCTTTATTTCTTCTGTATAATTAATGAAAATAAAAAGATCCTGTTTTTGAATGATGATTATTTATTGTATTTAAGTAAAATACTTAAAAACCTAAAAATATAACACTTGACCTTTTCCAGTAAGTCATAAAGTGCCGATTATTCAGTATCTTTATCAGACTATTCATCGACTATAATTCTGGCCGGATAGTCGGCTTTCCCGACTAGTCGGTACATCACTATCTCTACTGATTAGGTAAAGAAAACAAGTTGTCGAAAGATCAAGTTTCACTAGGTATTTAAATTAAATTACGTTCAGGGTGGCCTGTTAAACTTTTGCTACCTCTTTGTTCTATTTTGTATTTTGTCGTTTGTATTTTGTGGAACTCTTGAACCTTGATTTTTTTTCAATATTTTGTTTATAGGAAGCTATACCTAGTCGGTTACTAAGTTCTGTTACTAAGATTTATTACAATTTAAAAAATAAAGTAAAGAGTTTCATAAACCTGTAGTTCATCAATCGAAAGCTTATTTAATATAGACCAAAAATATGCGTTATTTGTATTCTTTACTATTGCAATAATTTGGTGTACGAGCTTTAAGCATTCCCATTCGGGGCAGGAAAGCATGGGTTAAAACACGCACGACCACGATACTGATAACGGCTACAACTTTTGTAAGAGTTCTCGTATTGAGTCGAAATTTGCGTGACATATTGACCAGACTTTTATTTTTAAATACTGATACGAATGTATTCCAAGCAACTAAAGATCCGCTTATACTCCGGTCAATCTTCAAGTCTCATTAAATTGACCTTACGATTTCACATCAATTTGCAGAAATACGAAAACAGACCAACTTTCGTGCTCCATAAGCTTGGTTTTTGAGTATCGCTAAGACAATAATGCTGGTCTCTGAACATACCCAGAGATGAGGGCTCCACAAAATTAAATTAAAAAAAATCTTGGTCAACAAAGAGTAACCTTTAAAGCCTTTTCAAAAAGTGAAATTTTCAGAAAAGTCGTGCGTATTTTTATCGATGTATTTTATTTTATGTTAAAAGGTCGTATCGGAAATTGCGGCGACTATATAGAATGATTATTAGTTCCTAAAAATGTACATTAATTAAGCTTTTAATTTTTATACAGTGTTTTTTTTAAATGGGACAGTATGGGGAAATCCGAATCTAAAGGAGATAGAGGAAAAGTGTCCAAGGAGACATTAGGTGTTTTTTTATGTAAACAAATTTGGCTCATTAAAATTTTTGGTCAAGCGTGAGTTGTTCTTAAAAAATTATAAAGTTGGTCAATTATTTTTTTGACGCGGGTCGGCTCTGTTTCATGTAAGGATTATTTCATTGTATGGAAAGAAAAAAATCTGAACAGCAGAAGTTGGTCAAATTTAAAGAAAACTAATCTTCATACAATTGCAGTAGGTATTCGCCTTTTAATATTGTTACAAGTGCCTAGGCGTGTAAAAAAATATTTCAAGATGATTCAAGAGAAGAACATTTTTTTTAATCTTCGTAAACATCATGGCACGAGATAGTCTTGAAATTATAAAAAAAAGAATTCAAATTTGGAACGTAAGTTATTTCTGCAGCTGTGATTTTGTTTCCAATCAGTTCATGCTTGTAATTTTATTCATCATGGCGTTAACTAATTCACATAAAGTTGATTTGATTGAGGCGTATTTTCTTAATTATCGCAGTAGAGATAATGCACTTAAGTGGTATCAAGAACGCTATCCTGACCGTGTAGTACCGAATCGCAAGATATTTGATAGTTTAACACTTTAAACACAATTCACCATAAGTCTCTGTTAAATGCAACTAGAAGTGTCTTGAAGCGTGCTCGTACCTGCATAAGACAAGACGGCGGCCACATCGAACATTTACTCAAGTAATAAACCAACTGTATGAAGATTAGTTTTCATTAAATTTTGACCAACTTCTGCTGTTCAGATTTTTTTCTTTCCATACAATGAAATAATCCTTACATGAAACAGAGTCGACCCGCGTCAAAAAAAAAATTGACCAACTTTATAATTTTTTAAGAACAACTCACGCTTGACCAAAAATTTTAATGAGCCAAATTTGTTTACATAAATAAACACCTAATGTCTCCTTTGACACTTTTCCTCTATCTCCTTTAGATTCGGATTTCGCCATACTGTCCCATTTAAAAAAAACACTATATTTTGAAATTAAAAAATAAACAGAAGTTAGTTTTATTTGATTAAACCTTAGTAACAGAACTTAGTAACCGACTAGGTATATCTCAAACAGTGATAATATAAACTGCGTTAATGAAAAATAAAATTTTTGGTAGCCACAAAAGTTTGTGAGGAGGCAAAAAGTGGAAATAGCCCTGTAACGCTGTTCTTGCCTTATTACTAATAATACAATTACAATATACAGAACAGCTTAATCGCCAGTCGGGTGAGGACCAAAAAGTTGGACCACAGTTAAGCGCAGTTAACCATACAAACGGCGAAGACGAAAAAAGTTCCGTTGTGCGACGAAAAATATCCCTACAATTGTATGGCTAACTTTCGTGTCACAACGGAAAAGTTTCATAGAAAACTTAATTGATTGAGTTAGCGTGGACAACTTTTTGGTCCTTACCCAGTCGCAATAACACCCTATTGCTATGGACGGTCACTATGAAATTAAGGCTTTGATTTTAAGTTTACTTACCGGTCCTAACATCCCATATCCGGACGCTTTCGTCAAAACTGCCGGACACAATAAGATTGCTCTGCGGATTGAAGTTGCAGCAGAACACATAGTTGCTATGACCTTTCAGAGTCTTTAAGCATTTGCCTGAACTCAACTCCCACACCTGCAAAATTATAGAGCATTATAATTATAAGCAGTATGTTTATCTAATATTAGTTTACCAAAGTGATTTTCTATGTTACTTGTTAAAATATAAGTACAAATCGTTGCCTTTATGAAAGAGTGCGGCATCTCAAAATGAGTCGCTGTTGCAATTTAAATTCAGAACACTTTCTATTTAAAGTTTTCTTTACAACGTCATAATTTTTTGAGTTGTAGCAGTATTGTATAAAGGCAGCGAAATGCTCTAAATATTATCACTGTTTAGTTTAACTCTTATCTATACTCTGTGATGATAACAAGTTCAACAACCGTGAGAAAGCCATTTAATCTATATACAGGGTGGAAAAAAATGGGCCCTGGAGGGGAACTGCCATAAATCCTTAAATTCATTTTTCTTGAATCAAAAAATCTTTTATTTTTAAAAAGAAACAAAACTGCATTCGAAGATTTACTAAAATTCCCTTATCTCACCCAGTATTGCACCGGATTTAGATTTCACAATCTATTTTATATCTAAGCCCAAATATTTACTGGAGATTTTATCCTGGACAATAATCCAATCGATTAGTATTTTTAGCAGGTTCGATTCCCTGGTGAGCAAGCGATTTTTAAGGTCTTTGAATGCAATTTTGTTTGCCGAAACTCGAACAGCTCGACCGATTTTTTTTTGTGTATTCGTAACCATCAGGACAATGTTTGTATGAAAAAAAATTACACCGGACGGCGCATGACGGGGCATGGACTGTTAGTCTTCAATAATAACCTTAGAGAGAATTTCGTGATGTTTACATAAAATATGTTAAGAAAATCGATAGGTAATTAAGAAGAATTACGACAGTATACCTTGAGGGTCTTGTCATCACTGGCGCTGACTATGAGCCGGCTATCGGAAGACCACGCAACATCGCTGATGCCCATCTTATGGCCCGAAATGGTCTTCTCAAACTTACCATCGTACGCGCCCCACACCTTAATTAGTTTATCAGCGGCTGAAAGTTACACAACACTATAATATCACTAAACACACACACACAGATTAAGAAACCTTATTATAGGGAAGATGTTTGTATGGTAAGCAGCAGTATTGGTTCCAGAGTCTTAAAGTCAATCCAAGTAAGAGAGCGACCACACCAGAGTTTAACGGTGCGTAAATTATGACGCCATGTAATTAGCTATGAAGCTATGATCCATTCTTTTGTTTACGCAACTTCACCGTATTTTACGCGTCGGTGTGGCCTATCCTTTGGTATGTACAGGGTTGGGCAGATTAAGTGTCCTAGTTTTATCTCGTGACTTTTCATTTATATTATGCCGACTTTTTAGTTGATACGTGGGTCACTAGGAAAGTTTTGAGATACTCAAAATTTATAAAAAGAACGCAACGAGATTGAACCTTTTTTAAAAGATAAATTATTTTTACTTCGAACATAGAAAACCATTTGATTAAATATTTAAAAATAACAAAATGACGGTTGTTTTTTGTTTCAATTCCGCGGGCTTTTATCGTCAACTATGGATTTTAAGCGAGAACATTTTCGTGCGATGATTTTGTACGATTATAAATTTGGATTAAATGAATGTGAGTGCAGAGAGCGATTAGTTTCGGCGTTTGAGGACTATGCACCATCGCGTGCAACAGTTTTCAGATGGTTTGCTCAATTTAAACGAGGGATTTTTTCCTTAAATGATGATGAAAGAAATGGCCGACCCGCGACTTCAGTTACAGAAAAAACGTCCTAGCTGTGAAAAAAATTATTAAGGAAGACCCAAAAGTGACTTACAAACAAATAGAAGAGGTCGTGAAGATTTCATCGCCAGCTATTAATGAAATTTTACACAACCGGCTTGCAGTCAGGAAATTATGTTCACGATGGGTGCCTCACTCGCTGACTGCAGAACAAAAAGAAGCTCGCGTGACATGGTGCAAAGATATGCTCAAAAAATTTGATCAGGGAGAAGGACGGTCAATTTTTAACATTATTACTGGAGACGAGAGTTGGATTTACCAATATGATCCACCGACTAAACGGCAATCGACAATTTGGGTGTTTCCCGATGATGAACCTCCAACGAAGGTGAAACGCGGGCGAAGTGTTGAGAAAAAAATGGTGGTCACATTTTTTTCTGCAAGTGGTCATGTGGCCACAATTTCCTTAGACGACCAAAAAACTGTGAATGCTAAGTGGTATATTGAAGTGTGTTTACCTACTGTATTTAATATTTTAAAACAAAAACGACCTAAAACTGGTTTGAGGGGGCTCTTTTTGCATCATGACAATGCCTCGCCGCACAAGGCCATTGTCACCAAGGATTTTTTGAAGAGTACCGAGTTTGAAGAATTGTGTCATCCTCCGTATAGCCCCGATTTAGCTCCTTGCAATTTCTTCCTCTTTCCGAAAATCAAACTCGGACTTCGTGACACGCGATTTAACAGTCCTGAGGACGCACGGAATGCCTACTTGCAGGCCGTAGAAGACTTCCCTAAAGAAGAGTACCGGGAAAGCTATAAATCATGGTTTAGGCGGATGAATCGATGCATAGAAGCTAATGGAGAGTACTTTGAGAAACTGTAATAAAAAAATATTGAATAACTTTGATACTTTTTTTGTATCTCAAAACTTTCGTAGTGACCTAAGGTACTATATATGTTTAAGATGAGTTTGTATTTAGTGTAGTTTGCATGTAAGGCGACAGCTTCGTATCTTTTGTTTTATGTATTTGACAACAATGGAAGCAAAACGCGAACTCGTTGTGAAATTATATCAACAAAATTTCAGGCCGTGTGAGATATTAAAGAAGCTGAAACACTTAAGTATCAATATTAAATTCATATCGCGGACCATAAAACGATACAAAGAAACAGGAACATCGAGAATCAGGCCCAAACCTGGCCAAAAACCATCGATTCGTGTCGAAAAGATGATAAAATGCGTTCGTGAGCGAATTCGACGAAATCCGGCTCAGAGTGCTAGCAAACTGGCAAAAGATATGAAAATATCTAGGCGATCCATGAGCCGCATCCTCCGTGACGATCTTGGGTTCAAAGCGTACAGTTAACAAAAAAATCATGGACTGACTGTCGCTCTAAAAAAAGCTAGAGTGAAAAAATGCAGGGAGCTACTGGCTTGGCACGCAGGAGATGACATAATTTTTTCCGATGAAAAAATTTTCATATTGCAAGATAGTCACAATCGGCAGAATGATCGCGTGTATGGCGTTTCATTGCGGCATCTTCCTGTTGAAAAATTAGCTGTAGAACGTTTCCAAAGTGCATCGGCAGTCATGGTATGGGGTGCGATATCTCCAAGAGGGAAGTTACCGCTACTTTTCATCGACAGAGGTGTCAAAATTAATCAATATTACTACATTGAAAACGTTTTGCAAAATCATTTGCTGGAGAATGCACGAAACTTGTATGGGGACGATTATTATTGCTTCCAGCAAGATAGTGCTCCGTCCCACAAAGCTCGACGCACTCAGGACTGGTGCCAAACAAAGGGCATTGGGTAAATTTGTTTGAAGAATATTGTCATATTTGTTTTCAGCGGCCACGGATGATTTTTTCACAATTATTTAGAGGACCTCGAAATACACACAGATATATATAATTTATGGCGTTAAAAAATATCGGAGCCGAGATATTTAAGATTTAAGTGTTCACTTTTTGGTAGGTACTAAAAGTACGCCCAGGTAAGAATGTTAAATATCTCGGCTCCGATGCACTTAAGAGTATTACATTACATAACAAAACATGTTTATTTTGAATTATTCTATCATAATTTACCACTTTTACTAATGGCCGCTCACCTTGAAAATGTATGACTTTTACAAATGACAACACTTTTACCCAAACCCCTTTAACCGATTTCATACCTTGGAATGAATGGCCCTCAGCTTCACCGGATTTAAATCCTTTGGATTTCTCCATATGGGGCTATATGTTAAGCAAGATCGGGAGTACCCATGGCCTGAATTTAGACACGTTCAAGCATCGGTTGCTTAAGATATGGAATGAAATACCTGAAGAAGTAGTGCGTGCCGCGTGCACATCATTTTTCGGAAGAATGCGTAAAGTTATACAGGCAAAAGGAGAGCGATTCGAACTTCACAATTAATTTAGTATCTATAAATTGTAATTAACCAAAAAAAATAATCCGTTTTAATTTTATTATTGGTTTCCAACTTTTATAGCCCTTTCAAAATAAGACACTTAATCTGCCCAACCCTGTATTATTATATTTATGGTTTACCATATTTGATATCGTAATAAGATGCCACCAAAAAAATTAATGTAAATGGAGGTTTATAGGAGGAGGAAGGAGCTAGGAGAACCTTAAGAAATTATTGATTCATTTTAATTGGGGATAATAATTTTACTATATTTCAATCCGGGGTATTTGTAGTTTCCGGTTTTTTCCCCTACTAGTAAGACTTATCTCTATGGCAAATTTCGAGCATCTAGGTCAGCGGGAAATGCCCTAAAGGTTTGATGAGTCAGTCAGTCAGTACAAAGTAAGCCGTTTTCAAAAATTAATAACTCTTTCATGGATAATTAATGATCAGGATATCTCGATTTTTTTTTCGGTTTTATAAGCAATTTGTATGTTTTTTTTAGAAAATTGCTGATCTGGTTGTATTGCTTGCATTATCTTGCCATCGAACATGAGAAAATTATCAGGTACTTACTATCCCAAGTGTAAAATTGATATATTTTTTTGTTTAGAAATTGTTAATATACCTAATAAAACCTAATAAACTGAGTTTCGGATTTTGTTCAATTTCATCAGTGACAAAAACATTTATTTGTATTATTTTAATACCTAATATTTTAGTTCATAAATTTGGTCCATCGCCAACCATAACTGGTTGTCATACGTCTTTTAATCAATTTTGCTCGCATTTAGCGATCCCTGTTAATCACAGAACATTCCTTTTCATACTAGACTGTGAGATCTTTGACATTATACTCTGATTATTCTAAGACAGTGTTTTTCAAAGTGTGGGTCGCGACCCCCCGGGGGGTCGTGAGACCTGTCCAGGGGGGTCGCGAGGCTCAGCTCCGAGAAAGTCTTGTGACTAGATGGAAACATTTTTTTTGAAGGATGTGCATTTCAATAAAACAGCAATCAATCGTACATTATTTATTTATTTTATGATTATAAAAATATTTTTTTATTCAATCGAAGTATGAGCTTGTTTCTTTTGAACTAATTTATCAAAACACGGTTCCTGTCGCGACACGCAGACGATTAAATCATTTTCCAAATTTAATGTATTCCTCTTTATTTTAGTGTCAACCATTGATGAAAAGGACAGCTCACACAAATAAGAAGTAGCAAAAGGGTATCAAAATACTAAGGGCTTCTTTTGCTAGATGGGGTATTCAATCATTATCTTCACCCTGAATACCCGTTGATACGGATACAAACTCCAGTTTTAGCAATGTTAAATAAGAGGGGCTCTAAGATTAATCGTACAAATTGGGTTTTGGGGGGTCGCGAAGCAATTTTGATTGTCATTAAGGGCCGTGACCCCAAAAAGTTTGAAAAACACTGTTCTAAGATGATGCCTGTGACTCCCGTATTTCGTAATTTCCATCACTTACTATACTCACAAGCGTGTTTAAAAATAGGTGATTACTTATTTAAATTCTTGAACGGCATCGTTAGCTTTGTACCGATGTAGTATTCATGTAAAGAAATCAGTCTTAGAATAATCAGAATAAAGTAATCTGTAAAAAAAAACAGGTTCCTGGCTGTAATGGGCAAAAAGTTACGTACGAGGGTGCGAAAAAGGGCTGAATGGGTTCGTGTCAATGTACAAACGCTCGGCTTTATATTCGAACTTGGCCGTAACCACTATCGTGTCTTTACGAAAATTACGTTAAAACCAGTACACCCAAAATACCGCAGATGAGTCATTCCATGCAAATACAACACATGGGGTGTGCCAAATGAGCAATGATTTTGATTTAAAAAATGAGGGTCGAGTCAAGGGAGTGATTTAAAAAAATATTTGTGATGCCAGAAGAGCCAAACCACCATCATTTTAACAAGACTGCCCAAAAAAAGAGGGTAAGTAGGTAATGTTCACAGGGGTCATGTATGTTTGTACGATTCTTTATTCCACCATTACTTTACGATTTAGATGTGTATGGTAACGTTAGAATCCTTTCACCTTTCTGGGTGACACAGGATATTATCAAACCGCGATTAGAATGGGATTCGAAAGTACCGTGAGCACAAATAGTACTTATAATTAATAAATATAATCATAACTTCATAAGTCATTCTATGATATCTTCGTAAAGTCTGTTCCTATTCAGACTGCCAATGACTATAACAAAGTATACCTGACTGTAATTGTCTTTAGACAGAGAATGAAATAGTGATGAGAATATGTTACCTAGGTATAATTAGTTTATTAGAAAGGTTGATTACTATTTCTCATCATCATCGTACGAAAACCTCTATTATCAATCAAATCTGTCAACCATAACAACATTTTCATGTCAAATATATTTCGAAAAAATTAAATGTATATGGCAGGCTTCAGTCAGCGACGTGGTATTTTCACAGAAAGTGCTTTCCATCAAGAAATACAAGATTAAAGAGAGAATACTACCTCAAAATAAACATAAAGACAATGATTAAGTGTATAAATAAATAATATGACCGATCCCTAACCTTCAAAAGTAAGCAAATATGGAATAATACAATCATTCTCTTAAGATCCATTCATCAGATCTATGATGTATCTAATGAAATATTTTTTTCTAACTAGATCCTTTACGCGGAAGTATGGATCTAACGATATATTATTTGTCACCTGGTACATCTTTCTACCCAGTTCCAAGAAATGGATCTACTGAGAATAATATTTTCAGTAGATACATTGCCCATCTCTGGAACAGATCTAGGGAGAAAACTTTCTCAATGGGTCCATTTATTCATTTGTCCATGTATCTAATGACATCATTATTCCCGCTAGATCCATTTTATCAGATCCATATTAGATCTGGTGAGACTTTATTCTCACTAGATCTATTGAAGCTACCGATAGTGGATCCACTGAGAACATAATTATTCCCACTAGATCCATCGATGCTACCGATAGTGGATCCACTGAGACCATATTCCCACTAGATCCATTGATGCTACCGATAGTGGATCCACTGAGAACATATTCCCGCTAGATCCATTTTATCAGAGCCAGTATGGATCTGGTGAGACTTTATTCTCACTAGATCCATTGATGCTACCGGTAGTGGATCCACTGAGAACATATTCCCGCTAGATCTACTCGTCTCATAGACTACGTCGTTAACTCTCTTTAGATAGAATGATGAATTGGCCACTTGTATCATTAATCATGATAGTAAAATACCGGTAAGTACTTGTCACTGCCGTTTGTCATATTACAGAGATACTTATCATTTGCTGAGGTAAACTGAACAATGAGTAAACTTAAATTTATTAAGAGTGGACGCGCGAACGTCCTCTTGTTTGAGGGATATAGGTTCCATACTCACGTAAAATACAAGAAAGGGACTAGTCTCTGGTGGAGTGAGAATTATAAAAAGACAAAATTAAAGTGTAAAGGGTCTGTAACGTTAGCCGCGGTAAGTATTTGCCAAAATGTAACAAAATAATTTACATGAATTTAGATTGATTGTGAAATAAAAAATACGTGACGACACATTAAATAGCGATTATTTTATAATAAGTTCAATTTGGATTGAGACCCTCGGCCAGGGTATAATTATTATAACTAGTATGAATAATTCAATTGAGAACCCATTTATATGCAATCACCTTTTTCGAGTTTTGTAAAAGTAGCACTTTAAAAAACCTATATACCTAAGTAAAAATAACAGAATGACAAGAAATGGATTATTATTACTGATTATGTAGACTATATTTACAAAATAAAACAGATTTAAATCTTTTCTTCCACATGAATTTTTTTGGGATTCAAAGTTAAGTATTTTTAGACATTGACACAATTCTTCTTTGGTAGAAGATACTATTCTAGGGCATTGATAGTGTATACCACAGTTTATGTTATCGACAAGTGTATAGCTATTCTTTATTTGTTTTTGTTAAATAAAACCTCAGATCCCTGTGAGACTACCTAATGTTAGGTGGCTTGTTTGCATACCTTTTGATATAATAAAAGAGAAAATATTATTTAGTATTATTATTTAATGTTATACAACGTGTTACAAAATACCCCGTAAAAAATATAATAAATTATCAAAGCCAAAAATATTGTCAACCCTAGTAAGCTGTCATGTCAGGGAACCGGGGTTAGCATAGATTATTTTAACAGAGAGGCCTACCTACTAATTTAATAATTTTTCAACTTAAATGGGTTTAAAACCATATCCCGACGAGCGAGGTTGTGCATTGAACAAGGCAGAGCTCACTTTGAGCCGTTCCTGTAATTTTGACGTTCTTTACGAAAAAGTAAGTGCTAGTTTAGGTTTCTTCGTAAGTAGTTTAGGTCTTTCGAAATCTCGACTTGTAATATCTATCTAATCGAATTCTGTACATTTTGTTAGTATATCTCTTAATCGTTTCACGAATTAGGTAAAAATTTACATAAACAATCTGCGTAGTTTACTCTTTAATTTTACTGAAATAGGGTTTTCACATCAATGAAAGCAATAATGGTTTTATTTTTTTTGCCGGTAAGTCATGCGGTGATAGTACGGTTCTCAAATATTGTAAATGGACTTATTATAAGGTACCATTTAACCCCCTTTCGGCTTTACGGGTATTTTTGTAACACGTTGTATAATAATACCCTGGTCGAGGGTCTCAACCCTGGGAAATTATGAAGTTGAGAATGAACCCCTAGTAGATTTATTAGGAAGATAATGAATGATACTGTTATTAACAATTACACACTTTGAAAAACAAATCGAAAACTATTCATTAAGTTGTAACTTTAAGTACCAATCTCACCAATTGATGTTAAATAGTAATCAATGTTAATCAACTGTTAGTTCATACATTTTGATACTCTAATTGTGCTGTTAAATTGTTGGTGAAATTGGACATTACTCTCTCACTGACACTTACCTGCTTTTAAGCTAATTACTAACTTAACAAACCTAATAGATTATTCAAGAAGTCTTGTACGGCACAAATAAACACATAATTATCAGGGAACAAACTCACACCAAAGGAAATAGTTCCAAACTAAGCTCAAGCTTTTACAGCTTGGGTTCTAGACAATGATATAAATACTTATATAGCAAAAGAAATACTTAAATACAATGTTTATCACTTACGTAGTAGTTCACTCTGTACTAGGTGGTTACTTGGACTATGGAAATAGTAAACATACACTTAGGTGCAAAACTGAGTCAATATTAGCACCTTGGTAGAATGTGAATATGTTGATGATAATTAAGGGGTTTAAATGCTTAATGCAGAACGGTACTCCTTGAAGTTCGCTACAAAACTGCTGAACAAATGATTTAGTTACTTGTCATTTATAGTTGTTTAGAAATTTTGAACCATAAACTGTAAATTTTTAATTATTATTTTTTCCTAGTAATTTTATTTTTCTCTGTGGCAACCCCAAATAAGAAAACTATTTAAAATAGGGTATTCCGTCCTCTTTAAAATGAGGTATCAACTGACTGAATCAGGGACATAGTTTTCTAGTTATTGTAGAATTTTAATCCGCTACAAAAGTGAACTAACATGCATTTTGTATGGCTTATTTGTCTCAGTGCAAATGTGAACCGTGCACCTAGCTAATTATCACCAACAACTACCACCAAAAATATGGCAGATTTCAATAATTTTCTACTCATTTTAAAGAGATAAGATTTCTTACTTTTGTCAGGGCCTTACTTGGTGTGGCCATAAAGAGAATTAAAATATTAGACAAATAAAAAAAGGGAATTTAACAATTTTTATGTTAAATTTACCTTTTAACTGTAAACGACAGGTAAATCATTTGGTAGGAGGATTTGTAGCAAATTTCAAGGAGTACTTGTCTGTATTAAACATTTAAAAATTCCTTTAATTATCATCAACATATTCACATTCTACTAACGAGCTAATATTGACTCAGTTTTGCGACTAAATGTATATGTATTTTATATTAGTTTATAAATTCAATTCTCAATATAAGATATAAGGAAGCCTATTTTAACAATATTTTAACCATTAACCCCCTTTCTTATAAACGTGGAATAAGCTTGGAATAGCTTATGCCATGCTTTGTCCTTATCTGTAATTGTGACATTTGCATCTGACAGAAAGTGAGAAAGCATGGCACAAACTTTTCCAAGCTTATTCCATGTATATAAGTAAGGGGGTAAATGTTTATAAATATTGTAGAAAGTAAGTTCCATCTATTAAAATGTGCAGTCCTACTGTAACATTTTAGGCCTTGACAGTAAATCAATTCTATTTTTAATACTTCGTAATACTTGTTAGTATGTCGATAGTTTCACAACACCAACCAAGGTCACAGTAGGTATAACACATAAATTTCTAGTTATGTCATATGATGAATTATTTGTTAATTAGTATTGCTGTTCGATATAAAAAGTTAAATTTTAACCAACTGCATTTTTAACACTTATATGAACTTTCATTTAAATTTATATAATTAATTATTAAATAAATGAAAACCCCAAAAACATTGCAGACCCCAACTATTAAAAACGATAACTGTTAATCAGCCCAAATGATTTTCATGAAACCTGCTTAAAAACCTTTGCAATTAAACCGCTTTATTTAATCTAAATGTATCTGAATCGGTATATTCATAAGGAAGCTAAAACGCCACAAATACACACCAATACACTTACTACTCGGTACACATGTTAAACTAATAATAATTTTAATGCCACATAGGCTTGATCATATTTATTTTTTAATTTGTCAATAGCTTGATAGTAAAGTTATTTGATGTAAATCTGCCAGTTGTCTAAAATCATTTCCAAAAAAAACTAGGGTATGTTGTATTGTTCTACCCACAGAAGTTTCTAGCAACCATAATTAATTAAGCAAAAAAAGAGGCACAACTTCACAAATTTACTCATACCAATTGTCGTAACAGACGATTTTATACT
Source organism: Acleris laterana (assembly GCA_963966035.1). Taxonomy (NCBI): domain Eukaryota; kingdom Metazoa; phylum Arthropoda; class Insecta; order Lepidoptera; family Tortricidae; genus Acleris; species Acleris laterana. The sequence continues at coordinate 61,192,508 of OZ014438.1, read as the reverse complement.
CAATTAATAATAGTATACTTACAAGAGCTGGCTAGCCATTCGCCATTTGGGCTGAATTTCACGGACGACACCGCCTTGGTATGGCCAGCGAGGGTAAATTTGAGCGTGTAGTTCGGTTTCTGAAAAGCGATACAACAAATGAGCGCCAAATCGCACGTGCTCAGACACAAAAGTTGAGTTACATAAACATGTGCAACGGCTGACGCAAAGGCGTCAAATTATGGTCAAATTGCCGGGCACTTACCGCCGCTGACGACTTGTTGGACTGTGAAGCGCTCTGTGAGAGCGAGTTTGAACTGGAGAGATTACCGGAAGATCCTCCATGAGCTTGATGTGCAGCTGGGTGCCCCGGACCGGGTCCTAGCGGCACCATGTTTCAATTACTTTCGACGCACTACTAATTTCTTTGTTCGAAACCCAATGCAGTCACTTTTGAACACTAAATTATCACGTAATTTGAATTTAAGACAAGGTTCACAATGTAACATATAATATAACTACAACCCAGATTTAAAATAGTTTCGGCAATAGATTTTAAAGAAAATTGTAAATCTGAGCGTCTCAATGCGTTCATATCGCGAATAGCGAACAATAATGCCAACTGCACGAAAAACAAAATGTCGTCTTATAAGCTCGCACGTTACTTACCTTCTACTGCGTGGGACGCTTAAGGCCGGTAACACCTTTACTGTGTGATAGGGCCAGTCTGTTTTTATGAAGACCGACATATTTTATCGTTTGCGCTTACCGAACTTCTATGCGTTTATCTTCGAGCATTTTGTAAAATAAATACATTTAAATTGACTTGTCTCTGCTTTTTTTAGATCTGAACTTATCATAAATATTTGCATATAATTGCTGGCAATTTTTTTGTAAAAATGTTTTGATGGTTATAAATTATAATATCTAATTATTGACATGAAATTGTAATATTGCTTGGAAGTGGTTCCCACATTCAAGCACCTTCTACTTAGGTCTCGAATTGTACATTACTGCTATACTATAGGTTTTTCTTATAAATACCATGAGCCGGAGCATTTGCAATGCTCATGATAAATTTCAAAGAAAAAGAAAATGATTTTCATAGATGCCAATATTGCCTAGTTCTTTTTTATTTATGGGGGTTTCGTAGTGATTTCGCCAATGTCAAGTGAATGAGAATTTGGTTTCGGACCGTTCTATCCGTTTCTCAAAACATCCTTTCCCAAAACATCCGTTCCAAAATAACAGTTTCCTAAATCCACCATAGGCCAAAAGATCCGTTTCTCATAGCATCAGTATGTCAAAACACCCGGTTGTCATAACATCCGTATGCCAAAAAATCCGACTCTCATGATACCCGTATGCCCAAAAGACCCGTTTCTCATGGCATCAGTGTGTCAAAACACCCGGTTGTCATAACATCAAGTCTATTTTAATAATATAGTTGGCATCAGCATATTAATTCAAACGTACCATTTGGGTAGAATACTTATCGGGAAACGGATTATTTAGGAAAAGGTAGTGATGGGAACGGATGTTTTGGGAACGGGTGTTTTGGGAAACGGATATCAAGACAAACGTATCTTTTGGCAGAAGAACATTTTGGGAAACATTTATATCGGGAAACGGATTATTTAGGAAAAGGTAGTGATGGGAACGGATGTTTTGGGAACGGGTGTTTTGGGAAACGGATAGAACGGTCCGAAACCGAGAATTTAATCGATAAACAAAAGTAAATAGCATGGCATAGCATACGGCCACTGTTAGGGAGGGAAGATGGCCGATTGAAGGTTACCTATCTGAACCACTAAAAATGTTAGTCCGAATTTCGTTTCGACAAAAACTATTCGACAAATTTCGTTTTATTTTATTTTCATTTGTCCGAAAATTCATTTCGAATTCTTACAATTCGGCATTTATTGTGTCGGTTTTTTGATCATTCGACAAATTATATGTTTCCATAAATTTCATTTGTCCGAAGTATCAGTTACCCCATGTAACCTTTCGGTTTATTAATAATTCGACTTTTTTTAATTGACTTTTATTTCATTTGTCCGATGTAAAAATATGTCTTATACCTTTTGTTGATTCACCATACTCTAATTGTAATAAACAAGCAACAATAAATAAATGTAAATATTTTGCATAAAGCAAGCATGTTTTTTTTAGGGACGACAAAAAAATAACCTCGAAGGCTAAGGCGGGAGCTTCGCTACGCTTCGCTCCCGCCTTAGCCTTCTAACCTAACCTATCCGAGTCGCTTCTGCCCAGACCCATCTTGCTCGCTCGCTTCGCTCGCTCGCTTTACATTTTTCATTAAAATTAGGTAGAAAAACGGTATGAATAAAAATAATTGATACTATAAAAAATGCTTACCTATCTGAAACACTAAAAAACATTTGCCAGCTGTTTCATTTGCCATAATTTTCATTTGTCCGAATTGTTGTTTGTATGGGAAATGAAAATTATGGCAAATGAAACAGCTGGCCAACGTTTTTAGTGTTTGCGATAATATATAACAGCGGAAAGTCTGTCGAAAAATAACTTAGGATAGCGTTAAAAAGTAAACTGAAAATTGGTCTAAGCGTATGCAGTGCCAAAAGTATCATTGGTTAAATAAAAAATGGGCTAATAAACAAAATACGTAACAATTCATAGGGCAAGTAAATGAGACGGGAAAAGTTTTTCGGACAAACGATACTTTTACTAAACGTAAAATGGTGAAGAAAAAAATTACGAAACCTGTCATCGGACAAATCATAACAATTCGAATAGTTTTTGTCGAAACGAAATTCGGACTAACAGTTTTAGACTTTGAGATAGGTTACCCCGATTGAAAGATGTCCGGCCTTGTACTTTTGATCTATTCTATTCACAAATCCTGCATTTATTTTATAAAACACATAGGTACAAAATTACAAAACATAATAATTAATATAAAATATTACGAACTATAAATAAAATAACCAATTAATTACTAACTAAAAATAGCAGGTAAACTGCAACTGCTGAACTGCTGTGGCATGGATCCTAAAATGCTGGCCGCGTTCCCCCTTTGCACAGCCAGCCAGACTGAGCCGCTGCGCAAAAAAAGAGCTTACTCTGGGATCACCCGCCGCCAAAATAAGTCTTTCCGACACCTCTTTTACAAATTTCTTAGTGTGGGAAGACCACGGACCCAATGTTTCCATATTTCTATTTACTGATTTACTCTACACACTTGACACTGGCGAAATCAATCACTCACTGCGAAATACTGCGACGGACCGCAATTAAAACAAATTTTTTTTCAGTATTAAATGAATTTGGGTACGAAGTATATTTCCGCTGTTAATGCGTTATAAACGATCAAATATTTATAACGTAGGTATTTCGTTTTTTTGAAATATGACAATACTGAAAGAAAAAATCAAAGGGAAAAATAATTAGGAAATAGTGACTCTATGGATTTTAGAATCATGGTATGTACAACCAAAATTCTGACCCTAAGGTCGGATTTTTATTCCCACAGAAAAAATGTAAACAAAGTTACGTCTCTGTCAAAGTGACATTTCAGGGGATCTCAAAGTTTGGGCCAGCTAGAAATATAATATAAGTTATCATTTCGCTCGAACAGTGATATAAAAATAAATTTGAGATATAATTGAAATTAAAATCGCATAATGAGTCACTGGAAAGCGATTACGACGGGAGCACGAATGGTGAAGCGAAGCGAGTGAAGTAACATCTCAAATCTTTCAAGCAGCCGTCAAATTGTTAACACGGGTTTATCGAGTCAATGATACCAGTGCAATAAATAAATTATACGTGAAAAAACGGTTTTCACGTTTTAAATTAACACAACAAAGAGTTTATATCAAAATGAAGTTTTTCATCAACAAGTTAAATTCTTTAATCTTAATTACAATAAGTGTATAGTTTTTTAATAGATAGTCGATTTCTTATAATTGTGGAAAGTAAAAATATGTTGAATACTGCAAATGTTTTACGTTTACAGCAACACCTTTGTTTACATTTTTTCTGTGGGAATAAAAATCAGACCTTAGAACCTAGATCTCAGTTTTAAGTGTCTCTCACATGGAATTAGTAACGTACATCTGGAAGGTGCACTTCACCGATAACGCGAGCCGAAAGAGATGTACTAAAGCTTACTGCGTCCCTTTCTATAGTCTATACTTTTAGGTATTTAAAAAATGTAAACATTCCAAGCCACGTGACTTTGTTAAACAGCCAATCAAAACTGTTTTATCGAACTTTGACGTACGATACTTTGTCGTCAGCCAATAGAAGCAGAACACTGTCTGCTTCTATTGGCTGACGAACTATATCACGTGGTTGTTTTGTTTAAATTTTTTTAAATGCCTAAAAGTATAGACTATAGTAAGGTGATCATATTTGAATTGCAACTTATGGAAAAAATATATTTTACAAGCCGGTGTGGCCGTAAACGAAACAATTTATAACTGACTTCAAAAAAGTAGGAGGTTCTCAATTCGTCTGTCAATGTCAACTGTAAATGAAAAAAATAAATGAAAATGTTTATTGCATTTTAACTGTATGTTGTTTTTTTTGTGTTTGTTACGCGAGTCAATCGCGTGCCGATTTTGAAAATAGTTTTTTTTTTAGAACGGGTACATGCTCCAGAGGTGGTCCCATTGTCACAAAGTATTGGTATTGTCACAAAGTATTGGTATTTTCAGCAACAGATCCAGCATTTGCATTCCAGAAGACCATAGGTACATACATGGCTACCGGAACTCCTTAATTCGGTGGATCTGTGTGGTCTCCAAAAACTAAGCCGTTGACAAATTGAGAAAAAGTAGCCGCCATCTTGAACTTTTTAGTTACTCGACTAATTGTTTCCAAAATCGAATCTGGAGTATTGTGTGGTCTCTGACAACGAATCCGTTGTCAGATTGAGGAAAAGTAAGCGCGAACTTTTTAGTTATCGGACTGATTTATTCCAAAATAGATGTCTGGGGATTTGTTTGGTTTCCGACAACGAATCCATAGTCAGATTGAGAAAAAGTAACCGCCATCTTCAACTTTTTAGTCATTCAACTGTTTGTTTCCAAAATCGATATCCGGGGTTCTGTATGGTCTCCGATAACGAATCCGTTGACAGATTGAGGAAAAGTAGCCGCCATCTTGAACTTTTTAGTTATTCGACAGATTGTTTCCAAAACCGATATCTGGGGATCTGTGTGGTCACCGACAACGAATCTGTGGTCAGATTGAGAAAAAGTAGCCGCCATCTTTAACTTTTAATTATTCAACTGATTGTTTCCAAAATCGATATCTGGGGATCTGTGTGGTCTCCGACAACAAATCCATATTTAGAAAAAAATGCCGCCATCTGGAACTTTTTGTGTACTTACTTATTCCATGGTCTCTCATAAGTATGCTATGGCAACTTCTTAGTAGTCTTTGGTAGTCTTTGCTTGCAGACATTTAAAAAACGCCCCTAGACAACTGACAAGTTTGACCCTTTTGACATTACTGAAGGTTACGTTAAGTTTAATTAATTAGAATTTGTTAGGTGGAGTTTGGAGTGGTTTGAATTTGAACCAGAATCAGAGGTCTAACTTTGAATAGTTAATATTCTGTAATTCATACAATAATATTCAACATGTCTTTGAAAAAACTTAGCGTTGATGCTCTTGATTTGGCAGGAAAGCGAGTATTGATAAGGTAATAATGGATAACACATTTTTAAGTTTTACGCTGCTGATAAGTGAGTTATTACTCAAGTATATTGCAATTTTAGGGTTGATTTCAACGTGCCATTAAAGGAAGGAATCATCACCAACAATCAGCGCATAGTTGCTGCTTTAGATACGGTTAAGTATGTCTTGGAAAAGGGCTCGAAATCCGTGGTTCTTATGTCACACTTGGGCAGACCGGATGGCCAGGCCAACTTGAAATACACGCTGAAGCCGGTCGCCGAGGAGCTGATAAAACTCCTTAACAGGTAAAACTTCATTTTTTTTCATCTTTTATTTTATCCTCGTAAGTCCCCGCGTACTTGTACAAGTACAAACTAATGATAGTAGTTCAGACCTGACGACTCAGTATCGTACAAAATATTTTGAACTCCAAAGCACTAATCAATAGACTCTGAAGCACTATTTTTAATATGTACTTTAAATAGTACATTAGGTAGTTCGGACTACTGCTATTAAGAAAACACAGGACTTACGAGGTTATAACTAATTTTAATCATATTTTTCATGTTCCCGCTTTTGTTAATTTTAGTAGGCATACCTATGTATAACAGCCATTTATACTCGGGTTTGTATCAATGGGTTAAAATGTATGTAACAATGACTCACTCTGTACAGTTGACTACAAAGACATTTAGGGTAAACCATCCTAAAATAGTGGCTGTGTTTAACACATCATGTGCACCTAAATAGACCTTATGTTACGAAATATAGAATTCCAACATGGAAACGTTCCATGCATCATTGGAAATACAGTCAGCTGAGTGTATACACCTATCAGCTACCATTTCACCTCGCACCAACTGAGAACCATATTTTGGGGTAAACAATTTTATAATATTGTGTCTTGTTATGGATACATCATGAAAAAAAGTATCTTCTAACATTTACAGTAATTTTAAGGAGCGAAATCTAGCCTTCTGTTTACCAGTAAGTCTGAATAACTTAACTTAATTACCGATTATGTATGCATGTTGGGTCAAGGTCTGGTCAGTATAAGGGTCTTTATAACATCCATCATTATAATTAGCCAACTGATTATTTCCCAAATTTTATGTAAGAATAACATAGTTACTAAAATTTCTCAATAGAAAATAAAATAATCAATGTTATCAAATAATAGCTAGATCAATTCATCGCCCCTGAAATGCATACTAAGTTTCACACTAAACATTTTAATTATTGGACTGATTGCATTGAAAATTTTTTTTACTTGTTTACTATTAATATCTTCAGGTATGCATTTTGGAAGCATTAAGTCAAATAACTAAAAAGTTCAAGATGGTGGCTACTTTTCCTCATTCTGTCAACGATTTAGTGGTTGGAGATCACACAGATTCCCAGATATCAATTTCAGAAGCAATCTGTCAAATAACAAAACAGTTCAAGGTGGCGGCAATTTTTTCTCAATCTGTTAATGGATTCGTTGTCACAGACCACACGAGATATTGATTTGGCACTTACTAGCTGAGATACAATAAACAAAAACTTTTTTCAATTGTACTAAAATTTAGAGGATGACCTTTACGCTCAATTAGAGAGTAGGTATTTATTTCGAAAAATAGGCCTAGTTTCTTTACTGCTTTAGCTATACAGGGTGACAGGAAATTCGCCGTATTCCTTGAAAGGGGTTATTCTACAGCTCATTTGTAATGATTTAAGTCCAGTTAACCACGTTTTTAGTTTTTTTTTTAAATACCCTCTTACACACAAACAAACCCATTAGAGTCAAGTACGCTAAGTAAAGTCTTCTAGCTGTTCTGCTATTATTATTATTAATTGTATTTTTTTTGTATTAAAATGTCATAAATTGTACCTTTTTAGAAAGCTTATAAATTAAGCAAATTATTCCTGTAATTTGTACGCGAAGTGTCATACTTCTTTTTTAAATTATGCTTTAAAATGTTACAAAATTTGGAAAATAATTACTTGAACTTCTAACTTCAAATCATTTTATTTGCAAAACTTTGCATTTTTTTGTAATTTTTTTTTATTTTTCGTAATCAGTGGTTCATTGGCTATTCGAAAAATACTTTTTTTTATTTCTAAATGACGAAGTTTTTACAAAATTACTAGTTTTAGGTCGAAAAGAGGGTATTTAAAAAAAAAACTAAAAACGTGAATAACTCGAAAACCAATGAGTTTTGACCCCTGGTCAACTGGACTTAAATCATTACAAATGAGCTGTAGAATAACCCCTTTCAAGGAATACGGCGAATTTCCTGTCACCCTGTATATTGTATACTGTGCCCCATGTCACCAAAGCTGTTTCTCTCATTACTTGAATCCATCTTTAAAAAACTCAAGTTGAAAAGGTGTGTGTATAAAAAGTAAACATCTATTTTACTTAAGATTTCCTGATAACCTGATAAACTTCGCATCAGATTCGAAGGAACTATCACTCCTAAAACAAGAATTAGACGGAAAAAGCATCAACGTAGGCCTGGAAATGACACGAACGCAATAGTAATAACGGTGTACTGCCTTTTTGCCGAATTATGTTTCGTCAAATTTCATTTAGCAATCAACTTATCGCCGAAGTTTTATTTGGCAAACCAGTCCCTGGCATAATTTTACTTCGTAATTTTTTTATTTCGCTACATTTTTATATTGCAAATTTTTATTACCTACGTCAAATTTTATGTGGTAAATAATTGTGTAGCAAACGATTTGCTAAGGCAAATAACATAAGTATTGTAACATATTGTAATATTGTTACTTGTTTATTGAAAGTTATATCAGCTGCGTATTTTTTTGCGTAACCTGAGCTAGAACTTGTCTGAAACAAATATAAATTGGGTTAAAAACGAAACTGCTCCCAGAGATAAGTAGGTTAGGGTTATTTTTTTTTAATGACCCGTAAAACGAAACTGCTCCCAGAGATAGGTAGGTTATGGTTATTTTTTTATTACCCTAAAAACTAAACTGCTCCTAGAGATGCCAATCAATATATTTGACAAAAACATAATTGTCATCTTGAAAAAAACCCAGGTAATAATTTGTCTAACAATAATTTATCAAATCATTAGTTGGGAAATTATATCAGTGCGAAACGTTGAGTTGGGAAATAAAAATTTGACCGAATAAAAATATGGGATACGTAGTTTGGCGAGTTAAGAATTTGCTAAATAATTTTCGGCGAAACATTAGTAAACCAGTAATAACAAATCATTCCAAAATTCCAGTCAGTATAGGTAACGCTAAATTTGAATGTATCACTGAATACACATATTTGGGAAAATTAATTTCTTTCAATGAGTGCACTAAAAAATAAATTGAAGGGAAATTATGGAATTTAGGACTTAAAACTTCTTTAAGTCCTAAATTCCATAATTTCCATTGAGGCTAAAGAAAAAGGCATTCGACAGTTGCATCCTACCATGCCTCAATTACGGGTGCCAGAGCTAGAGTCTCAAAGACAATACATAAAATTACGGTGTGCTAAAGGTCTATAAAAAGAAGCATCCTAGGCAAAAAAAATAAGAGAGAGAAGAGAATAAGTGAAAGGAAATGAAATAAGAAGAGAAACAAAATTAATAGATGCAGCAAAACACACAATCAAGATTGTTTCAATGGGCGGGACCAGAAGCGAGTAACAGTTTGGAAACCACTCATTGGAAAAAAAAAAGTAGGGAAACCAAAAATCAGATGAGAATATCACTGGACTACACTGGATGAATCATGTAAACGATAGGAAAAAAAAGCCACACCTGCGGTGCCTTACGCATTCTCATTTACGACTAGGAAATCACGGCTCAAATCACGCATGACGATTATACTGTTGAGACTTAAAATACTGGTCTCTAAACATACACATAGATAAGAGGCATAGTACAATATAAAAAAAAAGTTCTTTGGTAAACAAAACTTTAACATTTAAGCATTTCCAAAAAGTGAAATTTTCAGAAATGCCGTGCGTAATTTTATTGATACCAGCCGGAAATGTTACAAGAACGTACCGGAAATAGCAGTGACTATGTTTAATTATTATTTCTCCTTTAAAGATGCTGTACATGAATTAAGCTTAAATCAGCATAATTGATACAAAAAAAGTCTTTTATTTATTTTGAAATGAAGTAAAAAAATTAATTTAGTTTTTTCTGACTAAACCTTTGTAACATACTTAACCTATTAACTGACTAGGAAGGTATCATATTGGATGCTTTTCTATATTACTCTTATTACTCTTTCTAATATATATTTCCATCCAACAGGGAAATAATCTTTGTCCCAGACTGTGTGGGGCCAGAAGTAGAAAGTGTATGTGCTGATCCTGCTCCAGGCTCCATTATTCTGCTTGAGAATCTCCGTTTCCACATTGAGGAAGAAGGCAAGGGGCTGGATGCTAGCGGAGCTAAGGCTAAAGCTGACCCTGAAAAGGTCAAAGCATTTAGAGCCAGCTTGAGGAAGCTGGGTGATGTCTATGTCAATGATGCCTTTGGTAAGTCCTGTAAATCATTTGTGTGAACACTCTAAATAAAAATTACGCAAAATTTTTGCCTGTGCTCTCGCATTCATCTTACGCGGCTGTCGTGATTAAGTTTGATCAAAGCCCCTATTTTTTTAAGATTGTAAATAAATATATAAATATTAATCTAAGACTTCTCTACATCTTAACTTTAATTAGCTAAGGAGCAGTACCTGATCTAAGTTATATGAAAATATAAGAGTTCTCTATCACTTTTTATGACTAAACGCAAAGGAGTCTTCCCACATAATTGGGTGAGTATAGTTTTTTGAAGTGGTGTGTTTTATATTTTATTTGAATAGGAATTATTACATAGATCTGAGAATAAAAATCCTTAAATTTTTATGTTTTATAGTTTTTCCGAAATCATTTTTTAAAATACTTAGGTGACAGTTCATAACTTTCTATGCCTGTTTCCCTCTTACGCCTTGGTCACAAATGAAAAAAAAAGTAATCGTTGACAGTTCTCGTTTGTTAAACAATTACACCTGTATTTGATTGTTTTGATTTCGTTTGCAAGTTTGTTTCGACCGTATTTTAACGACAACTCTTGCTTGCACCCTGGACTCTGGCTTTTCTACATCTCTCCATGACCCTGGCACGGATTTCGGACACCGATCGATTATTATCTCGATGATTTGCGGCACTTTGATAACGATTTTCTTTTTGGACTAAACAAACACAAATTGGTTTGTTCAAACCTCTTGGACACGCTTGGTAGCGATGGAAAAACAAGAATTATATAATCGTGTATATAACTCGGACATAATATAGTCGAAATAAACTTGCAAACGAAATCAAAATAATCAATACAGGTGAAATTGTAACGGATTGTTTGACAAATGAGAACTGTCAACGATTACTTTTTCTCATTTCTTTTTTTTTTCATTGGAGACAAAGGCGTAAGAGGGAAACAGGCATAGTAAGTTATGAACTGTCACATCATTGTTTTAAAAAAATATTTCAGAAAAACTAAAAAAGATAAAAATAATAGGATTTTTATTCTCAGATCTATATAATAATTCTTATCGAAATAAAATATAAAATACACCACTTCAAAAAACTATACTCACCCAATTGTTGTGCACCTACAGTCCTATACAATCTGGTAAATCCAGCACTTTGACGCACTTTCGGCACTACCATAAAGTATGCAGCCTAAATTATATGTGCTAAAATTATAATAATAGATAAATTTAACCCTAATTTACTTACCTACATTGTATTTTTACAATAATACTATGTAGATAAGTAAATTAGGGTTAAAGTTATCTATGACTTTAATTTTAGCACCTTTATGTAGGTTGTAAGTATCAAATACATGCAATTTTCTAGACATTTTACCTACTCCTATATATATTTGGTTATCTGACTCTTGTGCCCGTATAAGTGGCGGATTAGTCATATTGAACGACTAGCGACCCGCCCTCGCTTCGCTTCGGTTTATGTGAGTTTTCTGTAACACCCGTACATAAAACAAACTTTATTATATATAAAAACCTTCTTCTTGAATCACTCTATCTATTAAAAAAAACCGCATCAAAATCCGTTGCGTAGTTTTAAAGATCTAAGCATACATAGGGACAGACAGCGGGAAGCGACTTTGTTTTATAATATGCATCGAAATATAATAAGTATGGAAGAGTAATCGACGCTCAAAATCTGCCCCACTGACTTAGTGCCGGCGGGGGTGGAGCTATTAATGAGTGCCGAACTGTCTATCAGTCGACTTTCTGACGTAGTGTCAAACAGTTGTTTACAATCACAAAAGAAAAAAATCGTAAATTGGTGCAGGACCCACACAGATGCAAAACAAAGCGATATTTATTTTCATTAGTAAGTTATTGAATTTTTAATATTCCCATACCAAAATGTCATGGCCGATGTTATGCAATATATCTTTGAAAAATGTGAATTACAAGCAACTACTTCGAATGAATGAATGAATAGGAATGAATGATTTTTTCACAGTTCCAAGGGGCAGTAGACCTGAGTATTTGATATAAATTTCAGCTTGATACCAGAGAAAGAGGGTCTAGACAGACGGACGGACGGACAACAAAGTGATTTCCTTTCGAGGTGCGGAACCCTAAAAAGCAATAGGCTTAATTAATTGATACTTGTACAATAATGGAGTTGGTAAAGCTAAGATTGTAAGGGCCTGTTTCACAATCGACAAGTAAATTTATCTGCCATTTAAAGTTGGCTCTCTCCTTGTCTATTTTCAAGTGTAAGAAAGAGAAAGGGCTAAATTTTTCTGTCAAATACGCTTTACTTGTCGATTGTGAAACAGGCGGTTAATATAAATTATACTGTCACGTATCTTTATGCCTATAAGAATAAAAAAGGGGTTGCAATATATTTGGCACTTTAGATGCTAAAGACTATTTGACGCTGACTACTCTTACAACATAATATCTTCTGATATACTATTTTACAACTTTATAATAGTGTAACATAAGTATGTTAAATGATTCAAGGGGAACAATCATTCAATCATATAAAAAATATTAATAAAATTCATTATTCAATTACTGTGTTGTTTTTGTATTAAACCATCCACGTCAAATGTTGAAAGACATGGCCGCGTTCATATAACCCTTATGAAAAAAAATATTGACAAATGGAAATCTTGTGTCAGAGAGCTTTTAACCAATTGCAGATTTTTGTCTTTCAAACGGTATAAAACCTTACTGAAATTACTGTCTACTCAAACGTTATACCAGCATCTGACATAAATGACTTCATACCTTAACTCATTTAATATTTAGTTGATTATTGAAACCACTCGATACATAAGATCTTTTCATTTCAAAAAGTGGGCGTTTTGGAGCGGATTTGTCAGTCGTTTTTGTTAGACGTTACTCTTCCATACTTATTATATTTCGATGATAATATGTAGTGATATAGATTTTCAAAAATTATAGGTGATGGTTTTTAGATTTTTGCCTTGCATTAAATCTAAAGGGTTTATCTTGAATCGTGTATTACGAGCACCGATACTTCGAAGCGCGAACAAAGATCTTGATTGCCTGTTGAACAGAGCCGTGTGGTTTGGTTTGTATAAATTTAGTTAAATGCCTATAACTTACTATACTTTATTGAAAATTTTATTGAAAGTGTGATACTTAGTTTTGCGGGCCGGTATCTAATTCAAAACCGTATCTAGTTCAAAAGATGCAGTTTTTTAAAGTTAGGACAGGCAGACATACAGACAGACGGACGGACAGTCAGCCTAGCGTTAATTATAAGGTCCCGTTGTTCAGTTTTGACTGGGGGCTATAAATAAAAAAAAAACGACTAGTCCAATTTATTTTTGCAGGGTTGAACGGTTTTATCCATGGTTCTGGCCTTATTAAGTTTGCTTTTGGACAGAACCTTAGTTTATGTAATTCCATTCCTTCTTCAAAAAACCACAACGCTAATGGATGTGGATTGCTCTTAGTCATCATCATACCAGCTGAAAGACGTCCACTCATGTCATCTACCAGTGAAGCGATTGGTTTAAAAGCGAAACGAATAGAAACGCTAGTTAGCGTAATATTTCTTGGCTAGAGCCTCAGGAACACATTGCATTATAAGTCTAACCAAAAGCAAGCTTTAAAAAACCCGTCTGTTGCAAACAAACAAACTTTATCGCTATAAGTAAATCCTAAATGAGCATTCAAAAAGAAAAAAGACGAAAGAAACGTAAAGATGATTTTTAAATACCTATTCAATGATACCCCACTTGTCATTGATCGTCGACTTTTTTTTTACAATGTGGCGTTCTGTTGCCGCCGTATTGAATTTTGATAACTGTAAATATCTTTAGTGTCAATCATCAAAATCGGTCCAGGCGTTTAGTCTCCAGATCGCCACAAAGGAATAAACATTTGATAGATAAACACATTACCCTCCTTCGGCAGTCTGGTAAAAACGATGCGGTTTTTTATTGGCGGGTTGGTCTAATTTTCGGCGTATTTTCTCTACTAATTAAATAATTTAACGACGGTGTATGAAAATAATAAATAATTGGTACCTATATTTTTTATGTAATAGTAATGTATCCATTTTCACATCAGGTACTGCCCATAGAGCACACAGCTCCATGATGGGCGAAGGATTTGACCAGAGGGCTTCTGGGTTCCTTCTCAAGAAGGAGCTACAGTATTTTGCTAAGGCGCTAGACAACCCAGAAAGGTTTGGTTTCTTTTTGGTATTTAATATAGGCAACTTTTCTACGATGTCCTTATAATTCGTTTTGAATAAATGACCGACACGCATTTTCCGCTTAAACGAAGTCAAAATCAGAAATTAAAAAGAACCTAAAGCATTATTTACTAAGAAATTGATTAAATTATTTATGTTGTACGTTGATGCTATTGCTACTTACAACATGAATCTTTCTTAGTAATGCTTAAGGTTAAGGTGACAGAGTTCAAATTAAATTAACTATGGAATGGTTTTTTAAATAATAAAAATCTCGGAAATTATGCGTTATTGGACTACAATATGTTATACCACATTATATACTTCAAATAGGGTCTAGAGTAAATGGTTAAATTCCTGCGGGTACGTCCCGGGCACGGTGTATAATGTATGTATTACACGTTCTCACGTCGCTAAAAATATCTACACGCCCCTATCCACTAACAATAAGGGTACTAATTCTTTCGACTGTACTGTAATTTTTAACAAGAATTCGAGTATTACGACAAAGTTAAGCTAAGTCCCTTACTTGAATTTAGTTTCAGACCATTTTTGGCTTGCTAACTTATAATGTTATAATTATAAGATTGTAATATTTTCAGCCCTTTCCTGGCAATCTTGGGAGGAGCTAAGGTGGCTGACAAAATCCTTCTTATAGAAAACCTTCTTGACAAGGTCCATGAGATGATCATCGGTGGAGGCATGGCTTATACATTCCTGAAGGAAAGCAAGGGCATGGCTGTGAGTATATAAAAAAATCGCTTCAAATTAGGTACATATACACCGTGTTTTTTTTGATTTACGATAACTTTGGCATATTTCTAGGTATATCCATAGAAACTAAATGGTAGATTAGATTTTTAAATATCGCATAGATTTTTTTTTTCTATTTACTACAAAGTAATTAAATGTTATATCTTTTGTCATTCTAAAAGGGCCTTTAGAGTTAACTAATAGTCAGTGTCAAATACGTCAATGTTGGCATTATCATGGAATTAGTAAGTACCAACATACCTCTGGAAGGTGCACTACACCGATAAGGCGAGCCGAAAGAAATGTACCTGTATGTGGATCTGAGGATCGGTGTATTCTGTGTGGTCTCTTATAAATTGAAATTGACACTTGAATGACAACCTTAATACTAGATTTTGTTTGAAAGTTTTCAATGCTTGTATTTTGTTCTACCTGCTCTTATTAAGAAGTTCAAGATGGCAGCTACTTTTTCTCAGTCTGTCCACGAATTCGTTATCAGAGACCACACAGATCCACAGATATCGATTTTGGAAACAATCAGTTGAATAAGTAAATATTGTTTCGTTTACTGCCCCACCGGCTTGTAAAATTAATTTGTCACCTTACTGGAAAGGTTCGCAGTAAGCTTTAGTACATTTCTTTCAGCTCGCGTTATCGGTGTAGTGCACCTTCCAGATGTATATTAGTACTTACTAATTCCATGGCCGCGTATACAAACCTAACAATTAGAAACTCTTTACTCATAAGAATTAAAAGAAAATTGTTGTTATCAATTAAGAGCCTTTTACACTAGTTCGTGTAAAAGGCTCTTAATTGATAACTAATCGTGATTAACTGATTAAATTAAAAAATAAATATTTTAAAACCGTAAGAGTTAGGTATCAGTTGTCTGTCTTTGGGAAATTGACTTTATTTGACCTAAAGAACGTTCCCGTAAAGTTATCGTAAATAAAAAAAAACACGGTGTATACTTAAAGCCTTGAGAACCTTCTTGCTCTTCATAGAACAGGCAAGACCGAGAACGGGATGGCAAGAGTTACGTTCCTCGGCGTTTTTCGGCACTAATTGGCCGGTGTATGGGTGGAGTGTTCGGTGGTATAGGCCTACCAGAATCTCGTGACAACAAGGGAAATTCAAAATTAGGGATTGCAATTTTGAGATAATAGGATTTAAAGGTCTTGGTACTTGAATTTCCACCAGTTCTATAAAAGTATGATGTTGTGGACTCATTACGCGTCGAAGTAGAATTTCTTTTGTTTCAGGGAAATTTTGGGACCGTTTAATATCATTAACAATTGTGTTAAATTTACTCGCATTGTTGGAGAAAAGCACTATACAAGCCTCAGACGGGAAGGGCGGTTGGACTCGTTTAAAGCGCAATCCCGACTGCGTCTTGGCCACGCTAACTCTACTCGTCCCGCAACAGCCATTTTCCCGATCTCTGCAGTTATGTATTATTAGAATTCATCGATAAAATTAATGCTGAATACATAGATAGAAGATCAGTAATACTCAAAAAAAGGTCGCTTTAAATTTAAAATGGATATTTCGGAGTGATTATTATATTTTCCAACAAGAGGGAACCCCATCCCACACTTATTTCATAATGAAATGTCAACGTCGCGATCACACAACGCACATCATGGGATTACCGATAGCGATATCGATAGTAGCACATTATACTACGCGAGTAGAAAAACTTGAATGTGACATTACTCATTTCTGCGGGCCTAGTATGGTTGCGTTTGTCTCGTGACAAAATGTGGATAAAGCATCCGTCACTCTCGACGAACTATTATATTATGTATACAACAAGTGACGGATATTTTATTAACATTTTGTCACGCGATAAACGCAGCCATATTGGGTCCCCTGACCTCAATTATATGAGGAACAGCTATCTTTTTAAACGCTTATATCCTTTAGTGGTGAAATATACATCAGATCCAAGAAAATGATCTCACCTAATGACGCTTGAATTATTTGGTTTGTAGAATTATTCGTGTATTTCTTTTGCTACTAAGTTGCGTCAACTCTCTCTGATATGATTATGTACTGTACAGGAAAGCTAAAAAAGAACCGGCCATTATAAGGGTTCCGTTTTTAGGCAACTTGGCTACGGAACCCTAAAAAAACCAAGTACTCTACATATTGTTTCTGTTCTGACTATGTTTTTATCACGTCCTTTCGCCTTTTTCTTTCTAACGCGTGTGAGGGAAATATATTTCGTAGTTGACAATAGATGTCAATGATTTATGATATTTATTGAAAATTAGATGGTTTAACACCCTCTATAAACTATTTCGCGTATTATCTTATTAATAACATTACGTTACCGGTGGTAAGACGCACCAGAATTTTATTGTCGTTAGGGTATTTTATCGGCACGTTTTTGCGACCAACGACGACTAAGGTAAGAAATGTGCTTTAATGCAATTAAGCACAGTCATGCCGTCCCGTGTTTTGCGCGCTGATGCGAAGTCATTGTGTATAGAAGATCATTGCATGGTACCATACTATCTCGTTTATAATTAACTAGCGACCCGCCCTCGCTTCGCTTCGGTTTATATGAGTTTTCTGTAACACCAGTACATGAATTAAAAAAATATTATACATATAAACCTTCCTCTTGAATCACTCTATCTATTAAAAAAAACCGCATCAAAATCCGTTGCGTAGTTTTAAAGATCTAAGCATACATAGGGACAGACAGCGGAAAGCGACTTTGTTTTATACTATGTAGTGATTAAAACTGTAAAATGATATTCCTCTTAATGTTTTTTTTCTAGATCGGAAACTCCCTGTACGACCCAGAGGGTGCAAAAATTATTGGTAAACTCTTGGAGAAAGCTGAGAAGAATAATGTTAAAGTACACCTACCAGTTGACTTTATTACTGCCGACAAATTCGATGAAAATGCCCAGGTATTTAACTTAAAACCCTTGTCTTGCGATTGCATAGGTTAATCACTTGTGTAAAATAAGCCCCTAAAGTTGCAAATTATGTGAAATGGTTTAGGTTTGTGTAAAAATCTTCTACCCTTATCATATCAGGCAATTGTTTGCATAACGACTAAATTTAAATAAATACCTTTCAGTTATATATATATGGTAATTTTTTGTTTTACCAGGTTGGTGCAGCGTCTGTGGAGTCTGGTATCCCCGACGGTTGGATGGGTCTCGACGTGGGCCCGCAGTCCCGCGAACTTTTCGCCGCTCCAATCGCGAGGGCCAAAGTCATTGTATGGAATGGGTTAGTTACTACACGTGTATATTACACAATTTTGAAATTGCTGTAAAGAGTCTTTCAATATAATCACATTTCGTCAGTGACTCACGAATAGGAAATTGTGTAAAAATGATCGTCCTTTTTTTGTTCTATCATTGTGCTAGCGGTACACCCCGAATTTCAGTAAAGTTCTGGGAATGGTGTTAAAAGCATGAAAATCGGTACGATTGATCTTTAGGCCAAAAGAATCAATTTGACCCGTACCACGAAAAAATAACCGGCCAAGTGCGAGTTGGACTTGGGCACCGAGGGTTCCGTACAAACCTTTAGGTAAATAAGTAAAAGTTCATCCATCACGACAATCGAGTTTAAATATGTGATGTAACTAAAAATTTAAGGTATTCGGAATTTTTCCTTTATATGTGCTATAAAACATTGCTTCACGACAAATTTCAAGATTCTAGATCGACTGGAAGTACCCTTTAGGTTTTGATTCCCTTGCGAGTAGTTGCGAGTTTGAAAATATGCTGCCTAAATTGCTGTTTCTTTTGATTACGTTGACATAGAAGTTTAATTTTGTTACTGCTTAAAGGCTTAGACCTGAGTATTTGATATGAATTTCAATTTAACACCTCTACGCGTTCATGAGGAAAGAGGTAGTAACTTAAAATTATAACAAATATATTTATTATCATGATGTAACTAAAAATTAACGGTTTTCGCAATTTTTCCTTTATTTGTGCTATGAGACGTTGCTTTGTACCAAATTTCAAGATTTTGAGGTCACGGGAAGTACCCTGTAGGTTTTGATTCCCTTGAGAGTTTCGAAAATTTGCGGAAATTTGCGGGATAAACGGCTGTATCTTTTGATAGCATTGGCTTAGAAGTTTGATTTTTTCACAGCGCCAAGGGACAGTAGACCTAAGTATTTGATATAAATTTCAGCTTGATACCGCCACGCATTCCTGAGAAAAAGGGTCTTGACAGACGGACGGACGGACAACAAAGTGATAACCTATAAGGGTTCCGTTTTTTCCTTTCGAGGTGCGGAACCCTAAAAAACAATAAAGGAGATTAGTTATGACGTCATATTGTGTTTGTATGGGTAACATTTTTTTTGTTCTGAAACCTATCTTGTGTGGTATCTAATGAACGGACTTACTAAGTCGATTCTAAAAATATATCGTCGCTGCGCGTGCAAAACCGCGGAAGAGCACGTTGTAAATACCGCGTAACAGCAAAAGGTGCAAAATTGAAATATCGCGCCAACAGATCCTTGGTGCGGATTCGCATAGTCCTAGTTCTCACGCGATTTGAATTGGCCAATAGGAAGGCTCGTTTTGGCATCGAAACAATACCGCGAAACGGTAGTATGCCTAAACTTGGCTGCAAGACCGCGTATTTACAGAAACGGCGAAGAAGTTGCGATGCGATTAATGAGTGCTCCCGAAAAAAAAAGGTTTGCTGTGAATAACGACCATGTAAGTACCTTTTAATGGTTTATAAACTATATTTAACAATATGTTTATGCTTTCATACTATAGGGTACATCAAATTCTTTGATAATTTAGTGTTTTTGAGTATTTTAATTCTTACGTGTATTTACGCGGTCTTGAAATAACGTTATTTATTTATGTTGGTAATATACCTACGCGGTATTGCATTATAGAAAGAATAACAGTTTTTATTTTTTTTCAGATAAATACAGTAAGTATCGCACATAATAATGGAAGATCGAGACAATGATGACGTTTTTTTAGAAAATGCTGATATTAGCGATGACGTGGTAACTCTGAAAGATCTATGTGAACGGCGAAAAGTCTTGCTGAAAAAAAAGAGGGAAATGTTAAATAATTACCGAAATCAACCAGAGCCGCAAATAGTTCCTTTCCCTTCGGCAGAGATATTAGATCAAGAAAGTCAAAATCAAAATTTAACATCCGAGTTTACTACACTTTCAACAGTTGATCCTGCTTTAACACAAAATGAAGATGATAATATTACTACTCGGTAGTGCAGTTAAATACTGCACTACCGAAACTACCGTCCCATTATTGTAGACAATCTACTTCGAAGTTATATTTGGAACCCATAATCCAATCAAAATCGCAATTGTAACGTTTATATGTAGACCATTCAATTTCAAAATGTATCAATTTGTGGCTTCAAGAAAAGTATTCGAAAGTGTTCTATTTGACGAGAATAAAGGACTGTTTCAGCCAAAAAAAGATGCATGCGACCAGTGCTGCGCTTACAAAGCTGGAAATATATCGCAAGAGCAGTATACTAAACATATCAATTTGAAAGACTTAGCTAGAACTGAAAAAAACTCTGACAAAGAATCAGCACAGAAAGGAACCATACATGCATTAACAGCAGATCTTCAGGCTGTAAAACTGTGTCCTTTCCTAAATGCTAGTGCACTTTATTTTAAAACAAAACTAGCAGTTCACAACTTTTCAGTCTACAATCTGGGAAATAACGGAGTCACGTGTTACTGGTTCGACGAGACGGCATTCGATTTAAAAGCCACAACACATGCTTCATTTTTTGTGGATTATTTAACTAAATTACTGGATAATGATCCCAAGGACATTGTAATATTTACAGATGGCTGTACAGCCCAGAACAGAAATAACATTGTATCGAATGCCTTGTTGCGTTTGACTATGGCCAAGAACATAGTTATTACTCAGAAATATTTGGAAAAGGGCCATACTCAAATGGAAGTAGATTCGGTTCACTCCATGATCGAGAGGAAGTTGAAAAATCAGGAAATTGTTTTACCCTCACAATACGCCACGATCACGAAGGAAGCGAGAAAAGTACCAAGTCCCTACGAAGTTATTACACCTGATTATACATTTTTTAAAGACTTCGGTCTTAAAGAACGCTTGATGTATGAATCAATAAGACCTGGTCGTGGGGCAGGTGATCACTGTGTCGTTGAAGTAAAAGCACTGAGGTATAATCCAAGTGGCACAATTGACTATAAGCTCTGCTTTACAGATGACTTTATTCCTTTGCCTCGAAGACCAAAAAAAATTTCCTCGTTTGACAGTGTGCCTTCACGTTATGAATCTAGACTACCAATATCCAAAACCAAGTATGATCATCTGCAGGAGCTTAAGAGTGTCATACCCAAAGACTGCCATAGTTTTTATGATAATTTACCTTATAAGTAAATAATGTTCCTATTTTGACTGAGTTGATTCTAAATGCTGTGATTATAATTATTTAAAAAGCTAGGAGTTTTAGTAACTAAAGTTATTGATTTTTGTTTTGGTTATTTAAGTTTGGATACTTTTACTAATTAAGTATGAGTGTTTTCGAATAATTTAGTTGATTATAAAAAATATGCCAAAGGCGTCATTGTTAGAATGGCGTTGTCAATGTATAGCTAATTTTCGTCACAAAACTGACTAAGTTAAAGTTCCTTAATTTCAGTCCTTAATTGGGTACACTTTTTAGTGAAAACGCCCAACCACACCATTTCAAGTACAAGGTATATACTTATTTTTTTTAATTGTGATTAAAACGTAATTGTACTTTTATACTTTTCTCGTAAAACCTTTAACAAAGACTAAGTTAAGATACTGTGGTCTGTGATTTAAGAGGAACCTAGGAGACTGATTACTCAGAAAACTTATTTAAAGGTCAGTTAAAGAGAAGAGATGTTTTTGTGTTTAAGATTTCTATTATTATTTTTTAATTCTTTTGTCATAGCAAATAAAAACCGTCAAACTTCTAATTAAATGTTTTATTTTAAACCCGCGTACCTACTAATAATGTATTACTTTTTTATAATTTGTAGCTACAAATCCGCGTAAGTAACTTAACACGGTATTGAAACAAGTTATGGGTAAATTTACATTAGTTTCCAATAAAGTAAGACGCAAAGAAGTAGCTACTTAGTTCAGTCAGCAAAATATAGTTAAATGTCTGAGATATTAAGTTTTTTCTTCCTCCTGTAAAATCGCGAAAATGTAGATACGCGGCTTTTACAAAGTGCTCTTCCGCGGTTTTGCACGCGCAGCGACGATATCACATCACTATATTTCAGTCACTTGTTTTAAATAAAAATAAAAATCCTTTTCAAAACATACCAAATTTGGGCTCCTCCAGATATGATACGGCTGAATTATTATTTGTAAAATATAGGTACCTAAAATGATATACATGTACACTCGCGGTCAAATAATTCGGGTCAGAGTGCGTTTTTCGTACAAACGAGGCTATTTCGAAGCCTTGGTCCCTAGCCAGGGGTTGTTTTGAGTGAGGTTTAATGGTGGATACTCCAAGGTTCAATAGAGGAGGTCAAAAGTTCTTAAGATACCTAACTGATAGCACAATCAGTTGACACCACAGCGAGAGAGTTTGGGTCAGCATTTGGATTTCCTTACATTTTATTGTCATTTTAGATGTTTTTCTGAAGATGCACAATTCCGGCGTTAGCCGCAGATTCAATCAGTTGGGTGTCCTAGGCACTCTGGAAGTCCTGTATCGATGCTCGGGGTATCCATCATCAGATTTCACTACAAGCATCCCCTGGCGAGGAACCAAGGCTTCGAAATAGCCTCGTTCAAACGCACACTGACCCAAATTATTTGACCGCGAGTGTAGTAGCCTCGTAACCAACCCCAAGACAGCAATGTTGAAAATATTTACATTTAGTACACCAAAACGTCAGCCTCGGAACAGCATACGAGGACTCTCTTTGCTCCGTTGTCAACCATGTCTTTGATGTGGAGAAACCATTCTTGTATGATGGAAGTTGCATCCGGCTCTTCCATTGCTGCACTTACACCATTGTTTTTTGTTTTCTTTTTAAATATTTAATTGCAATAACACCAATGTTTTATGCTTTCTATTTAAATATTTAGTTGATAGATTTTTTTTTAAATAAAAATCAATATGTTAATATTAATAAATAACATAAATATGATTGAAAACTCCTCTCGCATTAGTATTTATAATCCTCGGGGTCTAAAATTTAACTTATTATACATGTTTCAACTAATTGTGATTTTATCACATTTTGTAATGTTTAAAAATCATGAAACAATACGAAAAGTAAATATTTTCAAAATTGCTTTCTTGGGGTTGGATATGAGGCTATTACATATCATTTTAGGTATATTTTACAAATAATGATTCAACCGTATCTATCTGGAGGAGCCGAAACTTGGTATGTTTTGAAAATTATTTTTAAAACAAGTGACTGAAATATAATGATATGATATGTTTTTAGAATCGGCTTAGTAAGCCCTTTCATTAGACACCACACGATAGGTTTCAGAACAAAAACATTTTTTCCTATACAAATACAATGTGACGTCATAACTCTTCTCCTTTTATTGTTTTGTTTTTCGTGCTACGCGTCAAATTGATTCTTATGGCCTTAAGATCAATCGTTCCGATTTTCATGCTTTTAACACTATTTGCATAACTTGATGGTGTACCGCTAGGACTATCATATTATGTTCTACCATAACATAACCATAAACCTTTAAAGAGTTATTAATTTCCGAATACGGTTTATTTTGTACTTACTGCCTTACCTAAACCTTTAGGGTATTTCCCGGTGACCTAGAGCCTTGAAATTAGGCATACTGTACAGTAGGTAGGTAAGTTACGTATCTCTTGGGTATTGAAGAAAACTGCCAAGTAAGCTCGAAATGCATTTAGTGGCAATCAATTGGTTTGGCTGTAAACAATCTAGTGCCAATCTTGGCACCTATATAAATATCACTGCTTTTGGCGGCACATAAGAACTTGGCCTATTTTTTATATTTATGTTTTTGGTATAGGATATCCTTTACATTTAGGTCATTATTTGTAAGGATGTACGAGTAAGGGACCATCCAACTAAGGCCCTGTTGTTTGATCAGTTGTTAAACTAACTTTAACTTGACAATTTGACACATTTCCTTGAGATTTAAGCATTAGATAGTTTAACTACTGATCAAAAAACAGGCCCTAAGTCTGTGGGTTTCAGAATCTACTTACTTATCATCAATTAGCCGGGGTGCAGCTTTGCCATGCCAAAAAATACCTTTCTGTGTTATTGTTTCTTTGTTTATTTAAATAATCAGAAAGCATAATAGAAGACAATGTAAATTACAAAGAATTATGTTACGTGCAAGTATGTCTTTTGTGTCTATGATATACATCTTAAATTTGTAGTCTCTTATTTTTATTTATTTATTGGTACATAATATGTTTTGCTCTTGACTAACGCTTAGTTGGAGGACGAAGATTTTGTCGACGCTGAAGCGAGCTGACCCGGAAGATGCCTATGGTTCATGATTCGTACTGTAAAGTAGTCTGGTTAGCCAGATTTAGTTGTGTCAACGTCACTATTTGTTTGTTTCAGTCCCGCCGGCGTGTTCGAGTTTGAGAAGTTTGCTGGTGGTACCAAGGCTCTGATGGATGGCGTTGTAAATGCCACCCTCACCGGAACTACCACCATCATTGGTAAGTTTACTTACTAGGTACGGTAACGCGCGGTAATTTGGGACCCATTTCAAGGAAAATATGCTTGGATACGTCAATGTCATTAAAGATGTCAAGTTATTTGTAACTTTTAGGAAACTCAACGTTATTCTTGTAGAATGTCAAATTGACTTTGGACCTATGGTGTGTACCAAATTAAATCTCGTGACTGTACTTTAACTATAAAATATTTGAGCCAAATCAATTTAAGAAAACCTGTTGATACTACTACTACTACTACTAACTTGTACGTAAGTACATTCACGCCACCGTGCAATGGAAATCAATTGGCGGGCACGCCTTCGTAGATAGAAAATGAAAACACTACCAATGGGTATCACATAATATTTTGTCGTGACTGTTATTTTTAAGAATTTGACTAAATTAAGATAAGCAAAAACGCGTTGTTCTCAGCTGAGGTATTTGAAAGAGCCCTCCTAATCAGAGCTAAAATACAAAAGGATGTAGCAGGATAGCCTTTGATAAAATGCCCCCAAAGCATGGAGCTTGATAAGCCTACGATTACGAGTAGTCCTTAATCTGCTGAACATAAAGACTAATATCTTGGCTCTAATGTTACTCTTATCCTTCGGAATTTCGCAATAGGTATTTAATTACCTAATACTAAATGCAAACAAGACACCGTCTCCAAGAACCGAATACTTTTAGGCCGGTGTCAAATAGGTTGTACGGTTGTTGCTTCTGCTCTCAATAACACAGCGTCCTTTTGCAATAGATAGATAACATTGATATAGAGAACAGAGAATAGACATGTTCTCATTGTGTGTCGATAGCGACATGGTTGCGCCCTTAACCACAGAATAAGTAATAGTACAAGTACAGAAGCGACTCCCTGTGACAGCAAACATGCGAATTTAAACCTATTCAGAACGGGGGAATGATAATAATACAAGTGCATGATCGATAGTTGGTGCGCCCCTAACGAAGCAAAATGCACCTTAAATCTGCGCCGCGAAAGTCTGTATTATGTCACCCGTCATGAGTTTTACTGACTCCGCCTACCTCGCAGGGCCGGCACTTACTTGTACTATTACTTTTCCGTGGCAGTTGTAAGAAAACAAATTGAATTTATTATTAATTGTAGTTCTTACTTAAATGACGAGAAAAAATTGTACACGCCTGGAGGGCTAGCCAAACTTACCCGCTACTTGTTTGTTGTTTGCTCGGATCTCCCTTTCTATCTACGTAATAAGACGTAGTTTACTAGTACTAGTAGTACAACTGTTGGCGTGTCTAATTGAATAAGTAAATAAATAAAATAAACAAATCAAGTCTTAAATAAACAAAGGAACCGACTTCATATTTCCGATCACCTCGGGAGTGAGTATACCCTAACAGGCCTAACAAACCAAAATAATGTTCAAAATCAGAAACTAAAAGAAAGGAAATAAACAAACAAAAACCTAATTAAACGTTACTAATTATTTATCAAAGTAAGAACTAATCTTACATCAGCTCTTGGACTATGCAACTCGTACTACACGACTAAATAAAATAAAATAATAGTAGTTTATGCAATAGTTGTATAAGAGAGGTCAAAAAATATGAGTGGCGTGTGTTACGATGTGAGCCGAAGGCGAACATCGTAAAGGTAAGCGCCACGAGTGTTTTTTGACTTAGTTATACACCGTTGCATACAATACTTTTTCTACGACTAGGTTTCAAATGAAATGCAAAACTAAGCGAAAAAACTAAGGAAAATAATATTATACCGCTCTTTTTGCGTCGAGGATTCCTAACTGTAGGTACTGATTGTGTCATGTGTGTAATTAAGTACATGTACTCGTA
Organism: Acleris laterana; assembly: GCA_963966035.1. Classification (NCBI taxonomy): domain Eukaryota; kingdom Metazoa; phylum Arthropoda; class Insecta; order Lepidoptera; family Tortricidae; genus Acleris; species Acleris laterana. Next base: position 61,165,859 of record OZ014438.1, on the reverse strand, counting down.
AGTACCTACCTAGATCGAAGTTATTAATAATAATTATAATAAATCTTACCTTTCGACATCCTGAGGCAGGTCAAAAAAAAGATAATTCGTCATTTGAGTTATTATTTAAGCACCCGTATGCGATGCAGTAGTTTTTGCCTTTTCGCTTAGCCATAGTCGTATAAGTGCGTATTCAAACAAAAACTTTGGCAGCGCACGGCGGCGCGCGTCCAGATGAGCGCTCGCGTGACACTCAACTGATTAGCCCCTCAGATGGGGCCGCCACATTTTGTAGGTACAAATAATATTATATTAGCTTTTATAATAGCGCGGAGTGTCACTGGCATGCCTTAACCCAAATGTGACAGAAAGTTATTGTAGCTATTTGTTATATCGCCAGGTGGAGGTGACACCGCGACCTGCTGCGCTAAGTGGGGCACTGAAGATAAAGTATCCCACGTTTCCACCGGAGGCGGAGCATCGTTGGAGCTGCTCGAAGGTAAGAAAAAAAACATGTCGAGTTTATGTATTTACACCTGAAAGTACAAGATGCAGAAAATTGGCCAAGTAGTACCTCAGTCAACATTGAGTTGGCAAAATTAGTTTAGTAAATTCATAGAACCAACATACCACTTCGTACGCTACGCAGTGAGGATCAAGCACGGCTCTATTAAGGACGCTTAATCATCGTTTTATTTTACCCTCTTTTTAAATAAATCATTCGCGGTAACATTATGAGGTGGTATATCAAATTATCAGTACCTATATTTTTTAGGCTTATACTTTTTACGATTTACATACATTGATTCAGGTATCAAACGCACAATGGCCATGTTACCAGCACTATGTTTTTATTGTTACTCAAAATTCAATTTATATTTCTGTGGTCACAGTGCTGTCGTGATAATTATTTCACTATTTAAGTGCATAACTTAATGTACAATCATTATTTAATATACAGGGTGGTTCTCGATAAACTGTACATATTGAAAAGGGAAAACATATTTTTTTTGTAACTGTTTCTTTTACAGATTTTTAAAATTTTTAATAAAGTATGGGTAGTACACTTACTTGTGACGGTGTAACTTTTAATCTAATAGCCCAAAAAAGATAAAAAAAGAGCATAGTATTGACATAATTGATAACAATATTAGACCAATAAAAAAAACAACGGAGTAACTGCTTTTTTTATGAAAAATTAATGCAAAAATGTCATATTGTTTTCATAAAAACACGATTTTCTCAAAATTTTGCAGATATTTTACGACTTTTTTTTTTGCTTATTATTATTCCTCGTTTAAATTTAGATCTAAAAACGTTTTCAAATTATTTGAACTGATGGAAAAAGTTAATCAAAAACTTACGAAAACCGAAGCATACATTTAAATTTAGTTTAACTATTCTACCTAAATGTCGTTTCTTACGGATCCTTCGTTATTGTGCTTAATGGACGTGAATGTCAACGAGTTCGTAGCCGTTACGTTTGTATAGGTTTGTCTCTGCTTGGACATGAACTTAGACGTCACAGAAAGCGCGCTAAAAAGTGACGTTTTATACCTGACATTCAAAAAAAACATAGTTACTCAGTTGTTTTTTTTATTGGTCTAATATTGTAAACCTTAAATTGTCAATCAATTATTATAAACCTTACTAATGTAAAGACTACGCATTTTGTTTTATCTTTTTTGGGCTATTAGATCAAAGTTACACCGTCACAAGTAAGTGTACTACCCAAACTTTATTAAAAAGTTTAAAAGTCTGTAAAAAAAAACAGCTACAAAAAAATAAATTGTTTTACCGATAAATCAACCTAAAATTTCACCCCTTTCAATATGTACATTTTATCGAGTACCACCCTGTATATTTAAGTTACTCTTTGTCAAAAAAGTCGTAGGTCTAATAGTATAGGTACTTAATTAATGATATATAATGTAATAATATAGTTCTTCATAGTCATAGTTGTTGAACAGTTGTTTTAATTAAGAGTATCATACGATTTTTTTAACAAGTATATATGTTTATGTAAAACAAACTCGTTTCAGGTAAAGTACTGCCAGGCGTAGCTGCTCTGTCGGACGCATAAATTAGACTAGATTACGAGATTAATATATTATTGTCTTCATTTACGTCGAATTGTATCTTAGCACTGTATTCGCTTCATAAAATATTGTAGTGTATATCTATTGTAGCTGTTTACAATGTATGTATATGTTAAAGTGTTAGCAGTCATGTTTGAAATAGCATAATGTCATGTTGTTGTGAGTAATAAAAAGGTAAAATCTTAATATTCGTGTTTATTTTAAGTCTTCTTAACCAGCTAACAAAGGAATTAGGACCAAGCGCTCTCTCATTTACCAATAGGGAATATTCATGATATTTTACAGCTTCAATAAAGCTGATTCATGTAACAAACAGGTGGAAAAATAATTTTTGAATAGCTATACAAATAACCAACATATAAGTCGACAAAGATTTGTTCCTATCTCTTTCTAGCAAAACAGAATTTTACGTGGAGTTTATATGGCCGACCTGTTACAATGACGTCACAGTGCACTTCGGATCCGGTATTTTACGTGGAGTTTATATGGCCGACCTGTTACAATGACGTCACAGTGCACTTCGGATCCGGTATTTTACGTGGAGTTTATATGGCCGACCTGTTACAATGACGTCACAGTGCACTTCGGATCCGGTATTTTACGTGGAGTTTATATGGCCGACCTGTTACAATAACGTCACAGTGCACTTCGGATCCGGTATTTTTTTACCGATTTTAATTTTAATTTCTCTTTGGGTGATCTCTTTTAAGGTATTTTCATATTTTGGAGAAATGTGATTTAAAAAATCCATGTATATTCCCTATTGTAACTGTTACTTACATCCAGACCCTTTAGTTACACAAATTACACAGTAGACGTTCCTTTGCGAAGCTTATTGTATTTGCATGCAGCCGAAACAGCGTTGCATTATTAAACATCATTTACAGGCGAGTGAGCCCTTTGTATTCGCGGAGTTTCAATCCTGGTAAAACGAACCCTTTAATTTAATTAGCGCTTTCTCATTCTCCCTTCAATAGTGTACTGTACAGCGCTGAATATCCCGTTCGCAAAACATCATACTAGCAAAACATCGTAAACGAATAACATCATACTAGCAAAACACGATACTCGCAAGACATGATATTTACAAATAGTCGGGTTTGGTTATAGAGTTGTAGGTAGGTTTAGGTAATGTTATATTTACAGTAGGTCCGGAGGGTCAAACCAGCCAGAAATAGGAGCTCCGTCGACGCAGTCTTATTCATGTCTTACTAATAATAATGTTTTGCTAATGTAATGTATTGCGAATGTCATGTTTTGCGAATATGTTGTTTTTCTTGTATGATATTTTGAGAATATTTATTATGTTAAGCGAATATGATATCCTCCAACGACGGAGGGCCTTTACGCCTGTTATCCCAAAGGCGGGTAGGCAGAGCTACAGAATTACCTACAACTCTGAAAACTTGTTAATAATTCTGTAACCACATTTTGCATAATTATGTTTGCCAGTGTATTAGTGACAGGTTGCAAGCCCATCGCCTAACAGTTCTTCAAGTCTTTAGTCTCTCAGTCGGCTCTTACGACACCCTCGGGATTACATGGAGTGGCACTATTCTAACCCGGTAACCACACGGGGCAAATGTTAACGGAGGAAGCTTATAACAAGAGTTATTTAATAAGCGAGCGGACACAAGTGGAATATACACTATTGCAATATACAATATGCAATTATATAGTACTAGGCCGATAAGAAGTCAACCCTGACACATTGCACAACCATGAAGTTTCTGAATATCGATAATGTTGACAGCAGTAAAACAATGCTGTTGAAACTATTCCTTCTTATCCAACTAATACCTACTTTCAGACCGTTTATACTTAGTCTCCGGAGAGACTGCATTTTTCTGCTTCTTCTACCGCCTGCAAAATGGGGAGTGCTCCGAGGAACTGTTTAGACGGGTGCCCACGGCTTCATTCTACCATCGCATCGGCAGGATGTTCAATTCCATTTCCTTGTGGTACTGCACTCAACTACGCGCCGATTCTCAAGGACGTTTCTGGCGCGTACATACTATAAAAGTTGGGAATGAACTTCCTGCTGAGATTTTCCCAATGCGCTACAATATGGGGCTTTTTAAAAGACGTTGATATTAAATTTCTTGGAGACTGGGAACGCAATGGTGGCACCTCTGGTGTTGGAAATGATTACAGGGGGCGCTGCGTTGACCACGTCCCTGCAGGTGGGCCGTCTGGCGTGTTTGTCCGTCGATGGCAATAAAAAAACCGGCCAAGTGCCAGTTGAACTCGCGTGGAGAGGGTTCCTTACATACGTTCTTTTTTTTGATAGATTTCTTAAAGGTTTTCTGTAATCTACAACCAATGATCTATATTTTGTATTTTTTCAAAATTTTAGGCTAGCTAGCTTCGGAGATCAGGGGAGGGGGGGGGGCGGGGCGGATGGTCAATTTTCGTCTTCTTTTATGAATAAAATCAAAACTATTTATTTCACAATAATAGTAAAAATACATTTAAGATCCTCATAACCCCTTTAATTTGATATAATTATAGTAGTAGGGATTCGTGCGTTCTGGCTCACGAGCCAGAACGCACAAATCGGTCAAAATTCGGTTTTCTAAAAAAAGCTCGTCCCATACTCACATATGCTCCTCGGGTCATATGTGTGGTCACACCCCCTAACATAGTCATTAATGATGTCGTTAGTTGTAGTCACACCCCCCTCACATAGTCGTTAGTAATCTTATAAAAATAGACTCCTGTGATTGGTTGATTTTAAGTAAGCCACGCCCCCTCATATGGTCATTAATGACGTCGTTAGTGAACATTAATGATATCATTAAGGTCTTATATACTTTGTTATATACTTATATGATACTAGCTCCTCCTATTGTCTTCTTGTCAGTATATATGTAAATTACTTACAGGGGTAATGTTAATTATACTTACCTAGTAGGTAATCAATTTCTTTAACATGTCTAACTTGATTGGAAGTATGAACCATATTCTTTATTACTACTTGTTCTAGAAATCTATGAAACATTAAATCCCCCTATAGTTGATACATAGCAATACACAAATGAAAAGGTTTTTAAAGGTAGGTTATGGTTGTTCGTATAAATTCTCAATACCCAACCATGTGTAACGATTATCATGAGCTAGATTAAATGTTCTCATTGCTTATAAAAAAAGTGTTTAAAAAGAACTTTTTTTCTATTAAAGTTTAATTTAGATGTTCATAATATACCTAGGGATCAAGATTTTTTTGTTTTAACTATATTCATTACTTTGTTCCGAATGAATAGTTTGTATAACTTTATCTATATTGTAAGCAATAGGTCGATACTGGCGCTTCGCCGGCCGCTGCCGCGGCACGCTCGCTGCGCTCGCTCGGCTCGCGCGTTGAGGATTGCAGTTCAACCTAACACTCCTCCTCGCTGCGCTCGTCGTCGTACCTATCTTGTACAGTCAAGGGCAAAAATATGTATACACTTTAGTACCTTGTCTAATTGTCGTCATATTTGAACTGCCATATATGAACTGTCACAGTGGTTAAAGTGACAAGGTACTAAAGTGTATACATATTATTGCCCTTGACTGTACTTATGACATATGTTTTTTTGGGGCTTACAAAACTAACTGATAGGTATTTGAGTTTTGCAAGAGGCGTTCAATTATTGAAAACTGGATTCATAATTAGCGTTCTGGTATTTCAACATAACTAACTCCAAATGAGTTTTAAATGTCTTGACTATCAATTAAAAAAATCCAACATTTGTTGAAATTTTAAACGAGATTTTAATCGATAAAAATGATATAAAAGGTTTACTATGACCCTACAGCAGTATTATTGTCATTTATACTGTCTATTATTACACGTCTACGTTCATCTACCACAGCATGGCGGTAAGTATTTAATTATTTTGTTGAACACGTCAATTTACTATACCATTCGTGCATTTGTAGTTAGAACAATATTTTATTTTATCGTTGTAGCATACTCAAATTGATGTCGTGGATGATGAAGAATACACCTTCAAGCACTATTACTATCCCTTGTCGGATGGAGATGATAGTCCACCACCTCGCATCAAGGGACAGGATGAATCGTCGGTTTTAAAACGAAAATCGAACTCGTCGGAGACGAATATAGACGTCTTCTTCGAGCAACCGAAGAACAAGAAAAAATGTATATCATCAACGGTTGGTCGAGGATGTAATGGTGGGGTATCATACATATCAACTAATACCGAAGACTGTGAGCATGCCTCTCACATGATTAAAATAGAAGTATACGATTTTAAAAAATTGGCGAAAGTTCCTGCACACGAACACTGGAAACATGCAGATGTGCGAGTAAAGTATTATGTAAAGGATAAAGATAATAACAGGCATTATCAGAGCAGTCAAGAAATAATATATCAAATAACAAAAGAAATTGCGGACTCAGAAAGCTGCAAGAAATATCAATTAAATTAGTTAATTATTTTCCTAGTAGGTAATCACATCTCCAATCTCACAATGGGGTTCTTATGATTGTAATCATTTAGATTCAAAATATACGCTTTTAACTAATAGACCAAGGTAATTAGTTGTCTTTAATATAAATAATGTTGTGTGTTGTATGACAAGTATCATAGTCGTTTGTGATTTCGAGGGGTGAAGAAATGGATAACTCAATAGAAGAAAACGTTGTTAGTGCGTTCTTTACATGTAAAAATATTAATCACGCCTTATATACGTCGGAGGAGCACGGTGCGGCATTGGTGAATGCATGTGTGGAAGCCGAACAAACAAATTATGGAGATACTTGTCGCAAACTGTGTATTTCGGATGAATATGACGCAGCATTGGTGGACGCGTCTGTGGAAGTTGAACAAATAAATGTTGCAGTTACCAATCGTGACCCGGGTAACTCAGCTATCGTTCATGAAGAGTGTCAACAAGTTGGAAGAGGATTAAAAAGAAATTCAAACGTTCTGGAGGAGCCGTCAACAAGTACAACAGAAGCTGTCAACATCAACATTAACTTAGATAAAACCTTATGTGAGGTATGTAATACATGGGTGAGGCAAAAATATTTTAGCCATCATTTACGAAGCAATATACATAAAAATAAAGTGATTGCTTCAAACACACATACACTTAAAAATGTATCCTTAATTAATACAGCATTTGGTTCAAGAATATTATCTTACAGAATTAGTTCTGATATTAAAGATTCAGAATTAGAAACTCCAGAACTGTTCTTCGATTCAATCAATGATAAAATTATATATTTAATTAAGGAATGTCTAAATGAATTAACTATTATTAAAGTGAACTTTTTAGTTCACGCTGAATTTGTACAGGAAACCAAAGATCAAAAAAATACGTTTGACTTTCAAACATTTAATGTTAATATAAGTCTCGGTGATGATTATGAACCCATTGTTAATCAATTAAAAGAATTTATTTCAACACGCATGAGTGAATTTGAAAAAAAAGATAGTGGTTGGTCGCTAAACAAAATACTCCATTTAGAAATGAACATTAATAAATTTAACCCTTTAAGGGGTTCTTCGTATATCAAATTACCAAAAGATATAAAAAATAAAAAGGCTGTAATTAATGTTCAAAATGAGGATCAAACATGTCTTAAATGGGCCTTGCTCTCTGCATTATACCCAGTTAGTAAAAACACTCAAAGACCATCATCATATTTTAAAAATCAAAATAAATTAAAGTTTGGTAATATAAATTTTCCTGTTAAATTAACGGACATTAAAAAAGTAGAAAAACTGAACAATATTAGTATTAACGTCTTCGGATTAGAATATAATAATAGCTCGCAATGTCATACCATAGTCGGCCCCTTGTATTTTACACAATCGCGAAAGGAGCAGCATGTTAATTTATTATATTTAGATAATGGATCAAATGGACATTACTGTTATATTAAAAATATGTCACGATTAGTCAAAAAACAAATCACTGGTCGAAATGATGCCATTCATATTTGTGATGGCTGTCTTTTGTATTTCACCACTGAGCTAAATTTGAAAAAGCACCAAGAAAATGATTGCACTCATATAGTTACGCAAATACCGAGCATAGAAAAAACAAAAAAAAATTGGTTTAATAATGAGCAACCAAGTAACAAAGTTGTATTTGATCAATTTCAAAGAAAACTTAAATTGCCATTTGCAATTTACGCAGATTTTGAAGCTTTTGTGAAACCGCTTCAAACTTGTGATCCCAAACCGACTGAATCGTACACAAATAACATACATGAACATGAGGTATACAGCTACGGATATTATGTAAAATGTTCTTACGATGATAAACTATCAAAGTATCGCACGCATACAGGCCCCGACTGTGCTAGTCACTTTATGGAGAGTATAACTAAAGATGTTACTGATATTCAACGGAAAATTTGCTTTCAGAAAGCACCTTTGCCATTAACAGCAGCAAATATAGAAGAAATTGCTAGAGTCAAATCTTGTTTTATATGTAACCACGAGTTAAAATTAGACTCTGTCGAACACTATGATTGGGGTACGGGGCAATTCATGGGAATGGCACATTCTTTATGTAGTTCGAAATTTAAAACACCAAAATTTATACCAATTTTTCTTCATAATTTAAGCAATTATGATGCCCATTTTATAGTACATGCGCTTCATTTCAGAGAAGGTGAAGTTGAAATTATTCCTCAAAACAAAGAGAAATATATTTCATTCACCAAAAAAATTAAAATTAACGGTCATGATATTAGCTTGCGATTTTTGGATTCATATAAGTTTATGTCAGCCAGTTTAAATAATCTGGCGGAAAATCTTAAAGTGGAGCAATTTGAAGAGTTGAGAAAACAATTCCCAAATCTTACTGATTTTAAAAGACTGATAAGAAAAGGCATTTTCCCATATGAGTTTGTTAAATCTTATGACTCACTAAATGCAACCTTCCTTCCAGAGCAAGCTGAGTTTTACAATTTGTTAAGTGACAGTAATGTGTCTGATAAAGACTACACTCATGCAAAAGATGTTTGGAATCATTTTAAATGTAAAAATATGTCTGATTACTCAAACTTGTACCTAAAAACCGATGTCATGCTTTTGACCGATATTTTTGAAAACTTTCGCAAAATATGTGTAGAAACTTATGACTTGGACCCAACACACTACTATACTGCACCTGGTTTAAGTTGGGACGCAATGCTTAAATATACTAATGTAGAACTCGAGTTATTAACGGATTTTGAAAAAATATCATTTGTTAAATCAGGTATAAGAGGAGGAATATCACAATGTAGTAATCGTTATGCAAAAGCCAATAATGAGTATTTAGAAGATTACAACACTAATGAACGCAAATCATACTTAGCGTATTTTGATGCAAATAATTTGTACGGATGGGCCATGTCTCAGTCTTTGCCTATAGGAGAATTTGAATGGGTAAATACAGAAGTTGATTTTAATGTTCCCGACACATCTGAATATGGTTATATACTTGAAGTAGATCTGGACTACCCTGATGAACTACATGATAGTCATTCAGATTTTCCTCTTTGTCCTGAAAATATTACCACCGGAAATAGCAAAGAACGGAAATTAGTTCCCAATTTAAACAAAAAAACGAAGTATAAAATTCATTATAGGAATCTTGTACAGTGTTTGAATATGGGATTAAAATTAACTAAAATACATAGAGTATTAAAGTTTAAACAGAGTCCTTGGCTTCAAAAATACATTGAATTGAATACACGTTTGCGCATTTTAGCAAATTCCGATTTTGAAAAGGATTTCTATAAATTAATGAATAATTCTGTTTTCGGCAAAACAATGGAAAACATTGAGAAGAGAGTTAATGTAAAATTGTTAATTCATTGGAATAATAGAGGTAAGGTGCAAGGTGCCGAATCATTAATTGCACGCCCCGAGTTCCATAGTCTTTCTATTTTCTCTGAGAACTTGGTGGCTATTCAACTTTCTAAAACAAAAGTTTACTACAACAAACCCATATATTTAGGTTTTTGCATTTTAGAAATATCAAAGACACTTATGTATGACTTTCATTATAATTATATGAGAAATAAGTTTCAAAATAATGCTAAGTTGTTGTATACCGACACTGATAGTTTAATTTATCAATGTTACACAGACAATTTCTACTCTGATATAAAACCGGATTTATCACAATTTTTTGATACATCGGACTATGCCCCTGATAATGTATTTGGTTTTCCACAATTGAACAAAAAGAAACTTGGGTGTTTTAAAGATGAAAATAATGGTAAAATTTTAAAAGAGTTTGTAGGTTTAAGATCCAAAATGTATGCCATGTCTGTTGATAGTAAGTTCATAGCTAAAGCTAAAGGTGTCAACAAAAGTGTAACCAAAAAAATGAAAATGGAGAATTATAAAGAATGTCTTTTTAATAGAAATAATCAAAGCTCAGAAATGTATAGATTCAGATCCATTAAACATGTTATATTTACACAGAAAATTAATAAAACTAGTTTATCTTACAATGATACAAAACGATTTATTGTACCAAATTCCACAGATACATTGGCATGGGGTCATTATAGTTTAAGATCTTAAATACCATTTAGTTCATAGTTTATTATTGTTTAAGTTGTAATTGTATGGTTTTGTAAATTACTTTGGTGAAGGGTCATTATAATTTAATTATCTATGTTTTTTGTAATGTGATACGCAATAAACAATTTGAATTTGAATTTGAATTTATTAATATTTCTTAGAATGATTAGTCATAACGCTGTATAAAGTAATTGATATTTTTGGTAATGTTATGAAATAGTTTAATTAAGATATTCGTAAAATAATACAGTCCTTTAAAAATAAAATATATATAAAACAAGTTTTGTATTTTTTATTCTTTTGTTAGATTTATAACATACAACACGTTTATTCTGTTATCAGGAAAAAATTATCCACTTTATTCATCCATTTACAGCTATTGTTGCTGGTCCAAGCGGCTGTGGTAAATCTAATTTTGTTACTGAGTTCCTAAATAACTTGGATAGTGTTTGCACTAAAACGTTTTATAATATTTTATGGTGTTATGATGAAATGCAACCATTATATAATTTGAATAACGTTAATTATAATCAGGGTATTCCAGACTTAAGCATGTTTGATGGTAAACAACCACAACTACTCATTATAGATGATTTAATGAAAGAATCCGACGGTCGAATAGTAGATATTTTTACTAAAGGAAGTCATCATCGAAATTTAAGTGTGTTTTATATTACTCAGAATTTATTTCATCAAGGTAAAGGTCAACGTGATATTTCATTAAATTCTAGCTACATTATATATTTCAAAAATCCTCGAGATAAAACACAAATCCGCTATTTGGCACGTCAAGTTTACCCTGAAAACTCGAAGTTTGTAGAAGAAGCTTATAAAGACGCAACTAAGGAAGCTCATGGTTATTTATTAATTGACCTTAAACAGAATACAAATGACATGTGTCGTTTTAAAACGAAAATATTCCCATCCGATAGTTATTGCAACGTTTACGTTCCAAAAAAAGGATTTAAATACGATAAACATCAGCAGATATTCATCAGTACTAAATAATGCCTGAGAGAGTGATTATCCATAAAAACCTTCTGGAAGCATTGCATTCATTAAAACCAAAATACCGAAAGGCTTTATTAAAATCGTGTGATGATCAAGAAATAAACATAATTTGTGAATGCATTTACAATGTATTAAAAGGCAAAATTCCTATTAATGAAAAAGAACGATGCAAATTAGAGAAATATAAAATAATATTACGAAAATTAGTAGGAAAGGGCAAAGCGAAATTCAGAAAAAGTGTCATCGTTCAAAAAGGTGGTGCATTTCTACCTATAGTTTTAGGTGCTGTTCTTAATACGCTAATAAGCAAATTAATATAAAAATAATAAAAATGGAAAACGTAAAAAAAATGATTCTTGTAGAACCAGAATTAATTGAAAGATTGAAACAAAATAATAATACTGCGATAAACTCTTTATCTCTTCTGGATGAGGAAATGCAAAAAGTGTTGAATAGTAAAATGGATGATCGTGAAAAATGGGCCTTGTATTCTCAAGCCTTACAACGGTATTTACATTTTTCGGAAACACAAAGAAAACCTATTTCATTACCAATTATAATGGATAAGCTTGCAACTCAAATTGATGAAGCGGGGGCAGAACCATTAAAAGAAGAAAACATTGCCAAACCAGTAGTCACAACCCTACAACCTCGAGAGGAAGACAACGTGACTCCCACTCAGATTAAGTCATTTACAACACAGTATACACCATCATATATGCTTAATGTACTACAACATACAAAAAGAAAGGAGAAGTATTACTTGATTTTATTATAAAAAACAAACCTCTTATTTGGTGGAAAGATAAGGGGGAAGTTGTTGTAAACAGTGAAATTATTCTTGGAAGTAATATATTAGATTTGGTCAATGATGCTGTTAGACCTTTAAAACGCCCAAAACCAATTGGTTGGAAACATTTTGCTACAGCTTTAAAAGAATTACGAGTCCCTGAATCTTGTATTGGTAATCCAGAAAATTTGGAATTCATTAATCAATTACAGGAACAAAAGCCTACAAATAATATTTATGGTACTCCTTTATCGTCAAATGCAAATAAAAAAACATCAATAATAAGAAAAAATCATAAACAAGTGAGTAAAAAAATCGATTGGGAAAAATGGAGCCCTTATTAGATATTTATAAAACTTACTATGATGTTTCCAATCCAGCTGGCTATAGTAGTGTTATCAATTTAACCAAAGCCATGCGTGGTAAAATGAAAAAAGATGATGTGAGAAAATGGCTACAAACTCAAGAAACTTATACTCTTCATAAACCTGTTCAAAGACGTATAGCAAGAAATAAATATATTCTATCCAATTTTAATGTTCTCTGGCAAGCTGATTTAAGCGATATGCGCACCTATAGTCAATATAATGATGGTTATAAATATATTTTGTGTGTTATTGATGTTTTTAGTAAATATGCTTTCGCAAGAGCTATGAAAAAGAAAGACTCGGTAACGATCAAAACATGTTTCGAAAGCATATTTGCCGAAGCTCAGACTACTCCTACTCATATTCAATCCGATAAAGGTACTGAATTTGTTTCGAAAGTTGTTAGAGAATACTTTAAAACTAGAAATGTAAACTATTACACTACCAATAATCCTGATATAAAAGCTAGTATTGTGGAAAGATTTCAAAGAACCTTAAAAGGTAAAATGTGGCGATATTTTACTCATAAAAATACATATAAATATATTGATGTCTTACAAGATTTGATTTATTCTTATAATCATACTTACCATACGAGTATAAAAATGTGCCCCGTCAATGTAAATTCTAATAATATTATGACGGTTTGGTGTAATTTATATAAAAACACAAAAGACAAAATGCAAGCAGTAGAATCACCAAAATTTCATGAAGGGGATCATGTTAGAATAACGAAATATAAACATATATTTCAAAAAGGATATGAGAGTAACTGGAGTGATGAAATATTTATAATTGATTCAATCATTAAACGATCACCTTGGGTTGTATATACCCTAAAAGACTTGAACAATGAATCAATTACGGGGACTTTTTATTCCAAAGAATTGCAAAAAGTAATCTTTAACCCCACCACTTTACACAAAATAGATAAAATAATACGATCACGTCGTGTTGGTAGCAGACAGGAAGTATTGGTGAAATGGAAAGGATATCCGAACAAATTTAACAGTTGGATATCATCATCAAGTTTGGAAGCAATATGAGTGAAAACACTTTTTACCTAACTTTACTAAGTAATAGTTCGGCAATTTACTATCCAGAAAATACAACTGCAAATTTCTTGACCAAATTACCCAAAACAATCAAGCTAGAAGGAGAATGGATGGTAGCATTGGCTGAGTTTCACTATCCATGTACTATGTTTAATGTTCAAGAACATGAGAATGTACTATATATCTCAGTAAAAGGACGCATGCCTCATGATAACACTTTTTCTATCATAGAATATAAATCTCATATCCCTGCTACCACATATGATAGTATAGAAAATTTCCTAAATGCTTTTAATGAAAATCCACTGTTGAAAAACAAAGTAAGGTTCAGATATGACGAAATATCAAAACTTGTCAAAGTTAGTTCAAATAATGAAATAACGTCATTAATTGTTTCACCTCAACTAAGTGTTCAACTTGGTTTTGAGCCTAATACAAATTTTATTAAGAGTCAAATTAGTAAATATCCAGTAAACTTGTACTTGGGTTTACCATCACAAATGTTCATATATTCTGATATAATTCAACCACAAATAGTAGGAGACGTCATGACGTCATTAATTAGAATAATACCGTTGGACCCCACTAAATATATATATGGTGCATACAAAATGCATATTTTCTCCCCTGCACACTATGTCCCAGTTATGCGAAGGGAATTTGATACAATAGAGATAGATATAAGAACAAGGTGTTGGTAATAAGGTACCATTCCAATTCGGGACATCGTGTGTGAAACTACATTTCAAACGTATAAAATGATTCATAAACAAATTGATGTAGTTTGTCCGTACGAACATTATTACTCACATCAGGCTGGATCAGGGGTTGGAATAATTTATAAAGGTATACCACACCAACGTGGACATGGTATTGGTAGCTTCTTGGGGGGATTATTTAGATCTATACTACCTTTATTATCTAGCGGTGCTCGAAGCATTGGGAAAGAAGCGTTGAATGCTGGTGTTGGGTTGTTGTCTGATATGATGCATTCACATCCTTTGGAGCAATCCATTAAATCTCGATTCAAGGATGCTAGTGCTAATTTAAAGCGAAAAGCAGATGAAAAAATTGATTCTCTAATGACAGGCTCCGGTTATAAAATAAACAGAAAACGTTTAGATTCCACCATTAAGAGGAAAGCATTGAGACGAAGAGGTTCTTTAAGCAAACATAATTTTCAAGATATTTTTTCAAAATAAATAATGTCTTTCTTACATCATCATTCATGTGAATGTGCCAAGTCAGAACTGGATTTATTTGCTCTTCCATCTACTCAAACAAGTATTGAAAATGGACAGTGGATTCACTATAAACCAATATCTTCTTTAACCGATGATGGACCAATTGAATTCCTAGTACCTGGGACTGGAGATGATTATTTAGATCTTTCACACACAATGATTCATATTAAAGCTAAAATTTTAAACCAAGATTCCTCAACAATAAAATCAACAACTGTTGTAGCACCAGTCAATAATTGGTTACATTCACTTTTTAATCAATTAGACATTTACTTAAATCAGAAACTTGTTTCCCCGCCTAACAATACCTACGCGTATCGATCGTATATAGAAACCTTACTTAATTATGGTCCAGCCGCTAAAAAATCCCATCTTACTTGCGGATTATGGTATGAAGATACAGCACACAAATTTGATGCAGCTGACTCATCTAATCAAGGGTTCACTAAGAGAAAAGAATTAGCTAAAGAGAGTCACATTATTGAGATGATTGGACACTTACATGGGGATATTTTTAATCAAGACAAATTTTTGATTAATGGTGTTGAAATGCATGTTAAATTAGTGCGTAGTAAAGAAATTTTCAATCTTATATGCCACAACGACGAAAAGTTTAAAGTTAAAATTGCTGACGCGAGTTTAATCGTTCGCAGAGCTCGAATCAATCCAACAGTTTTACTAGCGCATCAAAAAGTGTTAGCAACCACAACTGCGAAGTATCCTATCACACGCGCCGAAGTAAAGGTTATGTCTATAGAATCTGGAATTCAGGGTAAAACTTTAGACAATATATTTTTAGGTCAAATACCTAAAAGATGTATCATAGGATTTGTTAATAATGCAGCATTCAATGGTAGCTTAAAGTTAAATCCATTTAACTTTCAACACCATAACATGAATTTATTCAGTTTATATGTTGATGGGCAACAAGTTCCCTCTAAACCGTTGCAACCATCCTTTAGTAATAATTCAACTGCATCAGCCTATCATACATTATTTTCTGGAACTGGAATCCACTTTTTGGATGTAGGTAATTCCATTGGGAGAGATGACTATAGCGGTGGTTACTGCTTAATGGCTTTTGATCTTACCCCCGATCTCTCAGCTAGTTCAAGAACGCACTGGAATCTTGTTAAGCATGGAAGTGTCCGCTTAGAGGTTCAGTTTGATGCAGCACTTACAACCACGGTCAATTGTGTTATTTATGCTGAGTTTGATAATATAATTGAGATAAATAAAAACCGGGATGTGAATGTAGATTACAATAGTTAAGTTAAAATATAAGTAATGTAGAATATCCTTTATTTACATCATATTACTACAAGAATTGTTAAAGAAATGACGTGTTGTAATGTAATTAATTACTAATGGATACACTAGAAATACAAACATATATGAGGCAAATAAATCCCGCTATTAGGTGTAATGTTTTCGCTGCTAACA
Organism: Acleris laterana; assembly: GCA_963966035.1. Classification (NCBI taxonomy): domain Eukaryota; kingdom Metazoa; phylum Arthropoda; class Insecta; order Lepidoptera; family Tortricidae; genus Acleris; species Acleris laterana. The sequence continues at coordinate 61,149,324 of OZ014438.1, read as the reverse complement.
GAATACCGCTTTTTGTTGGTTTACCCGTTTACATCATCAGTAATTTAGATCCTGACTTTAAGCCGGGGTCTCATTGGGTGGCTATTCACATCAATACCGATGGAATTGGCGAGTACTTTGACTCGTATGGTCGCAAACCGAGTGGATACCATCGGATGTTTTTGAAAAGAAATACACGAACATGGTTTTATAATCACATACCTCTCCAGAATTACTTTACATCTGTTTGTGGTAAATACTGTTTAGTATATATATTTTGTAAGTATAAAGGTGTAACAATGCTTAACTTTCTAAATTCCTTTTCTAAAGATACTATAGGTAACGATTTATTGATAAGTAAAATGTTTCAATCTTTATTTATAAATAAATAAATAAACGAATATTGTAAAACATATGTGTTTTTATTACCCTGTTTTTAAAGTATAAAGGTATAACTCATAAATAAAACAAAAGAGAACTTAATATACACAATAAGTTTATTGTTCAAGACGCTTTACTTCTAACAAAATTAACACTTCATGATTTAAATTGATATTTCTTGCAGCTTTCTGAGTCCGCAATTTCTTTTGTTATTTGATATATTATTTCTTGACTGCTCTGATAATGCCTGTTATTATCTTTATCCTTTACATAATACTTTACTCGCACATCTGCATGTTTCCAGTGTTCGTGTGCAGGAACTTTCGCCAATTTTTTAAAATCGTATACTTCTATTTTAATCATGTGAGAGGCATGCTCACAGTCTTCGGTATTAGTTGATATGTATGATACCCCACCATTACATCCTCGACCAACCGTTGATGATATACATTTTTTCTTGTTCTTCGGTTGCTCGAAGAAGACGTCTATATTCGTCTCCGACGAGTTCGATTTTCGTTTTAAAACCGACGATTCATCCTGTCCCTTGATGCGAGGTGGTGGACTATCATCTCCATCCGACAAGGGATAGTAATAGTGCTTGAAGGTGTATTCTTCATCATCCACGACATCAATTTGAGTATGCTACAACGATAAAATAAAATATTGTTCTAACTACAAATGCACGAATGGTATAGTAAATTGACGTGTTCAACAAAATAATTAAATACTTACCGCCATGCTGTGGTAGATGAACGTAGACGTGTAATAATAGACAGTATAAATGACAATAATACTGCTGTAGGGTCATAGTAAACCTTTTATATCATTTTTATCGATTAAAATCTCGTTTAAAATTTCAACAAATGTTGGATTTTTTTAATTGATAGTCAAGACATTTAAAACTCATTTGGAGTTAGTTATGTTGAAATACCAGAACGTTACATACAATACATTCTTTGTTGCTAATTATGAATCCAGTTTTCAATAATTGAACGCCTCTTGCAAAACTCAAATACCTATCAGTTAGTTTTGTAAGCCCCAAAAAAACATATGTCATAAGTACAGTCAAGGGCAATAATATGTATACACTTTAGTACCTTGTCACTTTAACCACTGTGACAGTTCATATATGGCAGTTCAAATATGACGACAATTAGACAAGGTACTAAAGTGTATACATATTTTTGCCCTTGACTGTACAAGATAGGTACGACGACGAGCGCAGCGAGGAGGAGTGTTAGGTTGAACTGCAATCCTCAACGCGCGAGCCGAGCGAGCGCAGCGAGCGTGCCGCGGCAGCGGCCGGCGAAGCGCCAGTATCGACCTATTGCTTACAATATAGATAAAGTTATACAAACTATTCATTCGGAACAAAGTAATGAATATAGTTAAAACAAAAAAATCTTGATCCCTAGGTATATTATGAACATCTAAATTAAACTTTAATAGAAAAAAAGTTCTTTTTAAACACTTTTTTTATAAGCAATGAGAACATTTAATCTAGCTCATGATAATCGTTACACATGGTTGGGTATTGAGAATTTATACGAACAACCATAACCTACCTTTAAAAACCTTTTCATTTGTGTATTGCTATGTATCAACTATAGGGGGATTTAATGTTTCATAGATTTCTAGAACAAGTAGTAATAAAGAATATGGTTCATACTTCCAATCAAGTTAGACATGTTAAAGAAATTGATTACCTACTAGGTAAGTATCATTAACATTACCCCTGTAAGTAATTTACATATATACTGACAAGAAGACAATAGGAGGAGCTAGTATCATATAAGTATATAACAAAGTATATAAGACCTTAATGATATCATTAATGTTCACTAACGACTTCATTAATGACCATATGAGGGGGCGTGGCTTACTTAAAATCAACCAATCACAGGAGTCTATTTTTATAAGATTACTAACGACTATGTGAGGGGGGTGTGACTACAACTAACGACATCATTAATGACTATGTTAGGGGGTGTGACCACACATATGACCCGAGGAGCATATGTGAGTATGGGACGAGCTTTTTTTAGAAAACCGAATTTTGACCGATTTGTGCGTTCTGGCTCGTGAGCCAGAACGCACGAATCCCTACTACTAATTATGACTAATATGACACTAAGGTTTGCACAATTTTTTTTAAAACAATATTGATTCAGAGCAAATTGGCTGTGACAGACGGACGGACAGACAGTCAGTGATCGAGTGACGAGTGATCCTGTAAGGGTTCCGTTTTTAGGGTTCCGTAGTCAAACTACGAACCCTTATAGTTTCGCGATGTCCGTCCGTCCGCAGCCTAGCTCAGAGACTCTTTGTACTAGAAAGCTGTAATTTGGCATAAATATACATACTAGTCATGCCAACAAAGTGGTAAAATAAAATGTTGAAAAAAATTTAGTGTACACGTATCGTGGGGATGATTTTTTTTCGTCTACCCCATAGTGTGGGGTGTTGTTGGATAGGTATTTCAAAAATTTTAACTACATAATTAGGTATTGAAAGTTAAATTATAATTGTTGAGGAAAATATCAATCCCAGAAATCTTAACAAAGATGTCAATATGTCTTACAAATAACATAATCTCTTTGCGAGCTACTGCAGATAAACAAATGTTAATCAGACACCGTTTAACTAAGTTCTGGGTATCGGACTTCGGGTGTTTGTAGGAAGTTGCCCTATTGAATGAATTATGAGATCACAGACCAGTTTTCACAAAGTTTGACCTTTATCAATTAGGAAATTTACTCATCTGAGATTAGGTACCTACATAAACAACTTTGCTTGGATAAAGCATAATTAAATTCGTGTTGGATTCAGAATACCTAATCGTCATTTGACCTAATGCATAATTTTGTCCGAATTTTCGTTTATCCTAAAGCCATTTCCGCTTAAATTTTAAAACTTTGTGTAGTTATAGTACCTACAACCCTAACCTAACCGAATCGCAGATATAATTGGAAAACTTAAAAACTTGCCTGTCTCATCCTGTTTAGAGCAAATTAATATTCTGACAAACGATGTGTTAGGGCAAGCGTTGTTAGGGATTCTGAGGGACACCCATCCTAACATGTTCGTTTGCAAAATCTTAACTTTCTCTCTTTAAATGAAGACGATTTTTTTCAAAAGGATTGCTCGTCTTCCATCATATTCCTTCCGTCATAGATGAAATACCGATAGCGCGGCAATTGCATATGTAGTGGTAATATGTGTTTACAGGCATTCTATATTTAAATTGCCTCTACTTCTCATACCATCAGCGTAAAAAGAGTTTTGTTACTTATAACAAAACAAACAAAAATAATGTCAGTGTCAATTTCCAAATACTTATTTATTACAATGCTCTAAAATATAAGTCTTATTTTATGGTATTCTCGCAATTTTCAGAATTGTATTGACTGGGCACGTAGGTAAGTAAGTTACACAGTTTGCAAAAAATATGGCAGAAATTAGCAGTCATTTTGGCTCGATTAAAAGTCAAAGAGAACAAATAATTATAACTGTCATTTAAATATTTTGAATTCGAACTAATGAAAAATTTAAATTCACCTTACACCGCTGCCCAATTAGTTGAAAAAGCTACAGGTGTTTCTCTATCGACTATTTATAAAGTTATGACTGAGAGTAAAAGTGACAAATTCAAAGCAACGAAAAAAATCCCCTCTCCGAGTATGAAAAAGTTACGTCCGGCAGAAGATGATTTGATCAAGAAGACATCAGGAGAACTATATGTATATATCATTACCATCTGTCCCATAAGAAATTTCCAGCCTTAATGATGAAAATTTAAATAAGTGATAGTGACTCTTTTCTTAATTTTAATTGATATTTCTTTTCTTTTTGTTTGTGTTATTGTTGTGAATAAACGTTTTACTTACTTTACTTACTTACTAAAAGCAAAAAAAGGACATACTTATCCCACTGGTTTAGGGTACCTAACCTCATTAAAATAAGAAAGACTTAAGGTCAACCGGGGTAAAGGCGTCACTGTTTTTTTACATTTTTTTAAGACCTAAATTACGATATATGTATTTACTATATTGAAATACTCATTCGTTCTGTTATTTTTACAACTCTTTGGGAATTTAATTTGTGTGTTAAATTTTTCGCTGCACTATAACTAAAAGATATATAGGCATTTTTAAAAAAAACGAGATTTTAGACGCTTTTGACCCAGGTTGGGAAAATGCATCTTTTTAAAATAATTGTTAAAAGATTGCAATTAGGCCTTCAAAACTTCATGACACATTTCTGCAATACAGTTTTCTAGAAGGTTTTATTGTTAGAAGGGCCCAAAAACAGCTATTAACAAGCTGAGACAGAAAATAATATAATTGGGGAAAATGCGTTTTCAATTTGTAGACGCATTTATCCAAACCTAAATACCAGATGTCGTAAACATTTTTCTTCGATTGAAAAGAGTGAGATAGAAAATTTATGAAAGAGATGTTATTTTCACCTTGTGACCGATTGCGGGTAAAATCAAATAGAGTTTTTCGATTTTATGTATGCAAGTACTTATTCTGATATTAAAAGAGAGCGGACACTACTCAGAATTATAGTTTATAGGTACAAACAAAACACCAAAATCATTCGTTAATTGTCATCAATAATTTTGTTTATAGATTGTTGTTTTAAACGGCAATAACGCCTGCCTCAGTGTTAAAAGGCAATAAATTTATTCATCATAATTTTTAAACAATAATTCAATAAAGTTAAAATTAAAATTACGTAACAAGGAAAAGGTTGTTCACCACTGTCATTGGGGCAAAAGCGTTACACTGACGCAATTACCCCAAAGGTACTGACGCATTTAGCCAAATTTGAAAATTAACCTCCAAACACTTTATATGGAATTAACTTTAAACATTAAGCATTTTAAATACAAATTGGAGTTCGTACGTGTGAGTTAACTAAAACTGGTCATGTTTTAATAAAAAATAATACCGAAACCTAAAGAATAAACAGGATGTAAATGGATTTTGAACACTTACCTCACGCTCCGCGTTGGTCTAGATTGACACTAAATTTCAAAATGGTCAACGACTCGAATACGATCTGTTAAAACGCCCTCTATGGTACGCATTTTCCTCCAAGTAGTTCAAGTGTCTATCACTACATGGCGGGAGCAGTTGTAACTCACGTTGTTTAAAAAATAATTCGAATAAACGCAATAACCCCATAGTGGCTTTTACCCCGGTTGACCTTAAATGGTTTTCCATTTCATGCGAACGGTACAACCACTACATATGCAATTCCACGCTCTCGGTAATTCATCTAATACTATCTTATTACAAGCAGCAGTCCGATGTACGCGGTAATCCGTATAATTAAAAATATACTCAGATTAAGGTAGGTATTATGACTTATGAGTATAAATTTAAACAATTACTGTGCAAGCAAATATTAACGCCTATAAAACATAGGTAGAACAAACTAACTTGGACTTAGATTGACATTTGGCCTGTCAACAATTGTTTCTATTGTCAATCCTTGCCCAGGTTAATGCCTTTGATAGACTCGCGTTTATATAGTTTTAAACCCTACGCACTGAACCAAAGCCTGAATCTCCTTTGCCGTTACTGCCCCGCGCTATACCTTTACTGTTAGAAAATTATAACAGCGGTTATCGACCGGCCCTACGCGCAAGCGTCCTTCGCAACGTACTCCCGTGCCAATTTTCAAAATGACGTTGCATCTTATCGATATTAAATGAACACACAAGTCAAATCAGTTACATGCATGCTCAAATTGTATTAAACATGCATTTTTTTTAACTTATTTGGAAGGATTAGGTCATACAGTCAGTTATTTGTTTAAATGATCAGCAGTGAAATTGGTTAACAAAGTCACAGAGAGCGAATGCATCGATACCCTATCAAGCACTTTGGACCTCACGAGCTCACCAATAAAATGGCCGATGGTCCACTTGGCGAAGCTTTGCGCATGCTCGCGCCGCTCCGAAGGTGCTTTATCAGGCTAGTCGTTTCAGTACGAGTGTCAGTAATGTAAAGCCTGCGAATGCGGCTGGAGCTGTGGCTAGCTCTTAACGATGTAGCCGCCGTTTTTTCTCCCAATTAAGGTCCTCTTACCGGTTATACGAATAGTCACTATCATATTCAAAAGTTAAATAGTTCTCTTCAATTGTTGTATAGTATAACATCGAGCGTATTTAGATCGTTATTATTGTTTTAGGTAGGCAAATATTAAGAAGGTAAGTCATTAAAGAGCATGCATGACTGCTTTGGTTTTATTAGTAAAGTAATACTTAAGTGGTTTATATACGCATACTTTATTAAATTCCGTGGTTCGGTTTGAATTTGAATTTAGATTGCATACCTATTAGCTTTCTTTATTTATGTTTTGTTGTTGGTCAATACGCAACAGATGAATCCCGTCTACTTGCGGATGCAAGTAGTTTTATGGATTCATACAAATACACCTGGTAGAAATTTTATTGCACCGGCGAATGTGTAAAACAATGATTTCAGTCGAATGTTAAAATATCCTGCAGTTGCAATGTTTTTTTATTTAATGAACGCGAAATACTTGTCACTCATTACGAACTTTCTGAAAATGTTATTAAAATCCTTGCCTTTTTGGCGTAAGTATATATTACGTATTTTTTTCAAATAATAGGTAGGCGGGTAATACTGTGATTCAAATACACAAGTATTCTATTAGGTATAAAACCATTTATACATTTTTTGCCGTCTAATGTAGGTATTAGAGACCCTTTATTTTACATGAACAATGTGACTGCTTTAACATATTTTACAATTTACATTTACATAGGACGACTGTTTTATTTTAGTGATCAATCAATATGCTTGTAATTGGGGCAATCAAGGATGATCGCTGTGACAGCCGTTTTACGCTATAATTGAACGCTCGCCATAATGGCTAGCAAGGCATACAAAAAGGGATAAGTAAGTAATTATTAATTTATATGACCGAACGTCATCGCAAGGTTTGTATCAACGTAGTTTATGAAAAGTCAGAGGAACGAGTATAATAAAAGTATAATATTTACTTGTTTAAATGAGCTGTAAGATACCTATCAGAAATCATCCTAGATTGACCCTACTTTAGTTATTTACGTTATTATACATGCTTCGTGTATTCAATCTCGCTTGCTGCGTGTTATTTACGGAACCGGTAATTACACTTACCGGGTTTCTCGTCATGTGTTTTGATATAAGTATTTCATAAAGTACCTACCTATTGATATTTGATGCCAACCAATATGATATGCCGGTCGCTGCAACATTCAACTTGCCCGGTATTCTGTCAATGTTACCAAAATGATGACTTCTCATGACGTCATGGCCAATCTTTTTATAAATCCATGACCGTTCCGTTTAATTTCCTGATCCGTAATGCCCGATAAGCTAAGCCTTGAGAATCCCACTTTCGTCACCAGAATAATCGGTGCAGCTCCGTAGATATCTACTTCCGGTTTACTGTTTAGTTTGTTAAACCTTACTAAGTATTTAGTTTGTTAAACCTTTTAGATACCAACTTTCTTAAACGTAACTTGAAAATGATCAAAATCCTATACAGACATGTTGTTCCACCGGCAAAGCGAAACAAAGGTGAGGCGAGACGAGAGTTATTGCCCAACTAGCACATTAGCGTTAAAATAACCTATATAAGATCTGTATATCAGTTCCATTCGAGAGTAAAAGTGTTAACATATACCTGTACAAGGGAGTTATAGCATGCTCTAACTCATTTATACCCACGAAAGAGGCCCACGATTTTACAGGTAAGAGTTATAGAAAGCCTATAGTACGGTGATATACAGGTGTTAAAGCACCTGCATGAGAGCGACTTTTCAGTGTCAGCTACTACTTTAACCGGTATTGCTGTTGTATAGTCGGGTTAGTGAACACTACGGGAAATAGAAAAGCATCGGATAAGAATGATTTGCCACTTGAAACTTTATAAGACCTATTAAGAGTAGTTGGTTGATACCTTGACTCTTATTAGGTAGTTAAAATGGACTCAGGTATGTATGTTACCGTTTTGTGAGTGCATTAGTAATAAACTATTTATTTTTTAGCGTACGACTAGTTTGAAAAAGCCTAGATAAGTAAATTAATTGATCCTGACTCATGTCACAGAATAATGGCGACAATATAATTGTCAGGAAAAGTGACAAAGCAACATCGGTAGGAAAATATTCAAGTAATTTTTATTTACGAAGTGAAAAAATTACTGCGCTTGTGATTTTACGGTAATGTATACCTTGTTTCTCATCTCAATTTTAACGCGCCTAGGATTTATTAAAGATTTAAAAGAAAAGTTATGACAACAATAACAGACGCCCAAACTAACAATATTTAGTTATTCCTGCTTCCTGAGCAGTGGCATGTAAAATAAGGTGGTATCCATGGAACGCTTGAAATAGTATAAACAATTAAGTATTTGGTGGTCAAATGTTCATTACTCATAGTAATATTTATATTTAGTTCACCAAAACAATGGCGAACTTACTTTAAATATTAAATCTTTACTTAACCCATTTATAACACTCTTTGAGTTACAACATCGGTAGTCAAGAATATTGTGCAGCCTTTGGTACACGTAACAGCGTTATAGTAGACTTAGCTAAGTACGTTTACTACAGTGAAGACAATTTTACCGGTTGAACCTAGATAACGGAGTTGTTCGACACTTTTAGCACCTGGTGTTACTAAACTCTCGACGAACTCTTTTTTATAACCCATATCTGCACTTATAGTCAATATAACACCTAAAGATATACAAGACACTTCATGGCAACAACTAAACAACAATATGCGTTAACAGGAGTCAGCGAACACTGTTGCATAGACATAGGTGTCACAGACAGGCTAAAGCTGTAACATCTTAAGTATACTTGCTGTAGTTATCACTATTGTAACTCTCAAAGCTGTACTACATCGTCCATAATAACTCTAGTGCCACTGTTGGAGTTAAATTTATTTGCTAACTCCTCTATATCCCCTTTAGTTACAACTGAGATAATTGTAACTCTGTAATATCGCTTAAAGTTCTACAAAAACCTGTAACTGACACCAAAATGTTAGTTGGGTGGGAGTCTCGCTGGCCCTCTTCTGCCAACAATTATATATATATATATATATATATATATAGGGTCATGATTAATATAAAAAAAGCGTATATAATAATAAGCTGCGCGACGTCTAATATAGGTAAATATATGCTTAACCCCGAGCGATGCACGTAGGGAGAAGGTATTTACGTCAAAAATATCCTTTTGGTTTAGTTATCAAATGAATAGCTATATTTGAGTCTAATATGGCATTTATTTCAAAAGTGTAGGTAGGTATGGAAGATAAAAAAATAATCCGAATCTTAGTCGTTATTTTGGTCCGATTCGTGATCGTTCTCATTCTCTTTTCCAATTAACGAATGCCTAAAAGAGTTTTCCTGTTTTCGTTCGTTTGTGTTTCCGAATCTATAGTCCATTCGCGTTAAGAATGCAGTACTTAAATCATCATTAGTGCAGTCATTGAAGCGAAAAATACGGTCTTACCTCCGAATTTTTTTACTGTGAACCGATTTGCATGAAATTTTGGAATTAGGCTCATCTTACCCTTAACTTCAAAAGTGAAAATGATCTGAACTCCGCCTATTATTTTTAAGGGGTGTAAACAACCCCTTAATGGAAAAAATTACATTGAGCCATTTTATCGCTAGAAAACATGTCTAATAGTAAGTGGTGAAATTGTAAAGTGTTTTCTAACACAATTACCTCATATTAAAATCATTTTCAACCCCTTGAAAATCTTACAACCCTTGCAAACAACCCCTAAATTGAGAAAATCACAAAAAAATACTTTGGTATGACATAAAAAGATGTAAGTATAGAGTAAGTAATATTTTATATTCTCTATAATAATTATCAAATTTTTAACCCCCATTCAACCCTTGAAAAGTACCCCTTTATAATTTTTTTTTTTTTTTTGATAAAATGAAAAGGATTTAAATATCGAAAATGATTATCATATTCTTAAGCTTTTCTACCCTTAAAACTACCCCTAAATTAAAACAGTAAATATATATGATTACGGCTACCATTTTACGTATACAGGGTGTCTTGAAATCATTCGAAGAAATTTTAACCGTAGATAGGGTGGATGATTTGGATCATCTCTACATTGGTAACTTTTTTTTAAGTTAATATTTGACTGAGTTACAGACTGATTTATCCTGACGATGCTCTCAGTGTGCTCCATCTTAACACATTCATTCATAACCCATACACCGGATTGACGGGGGCAAATATGTACCAGTGCTAGTGATTCATTAAATATCGATTAAGTTTATCGACAATTTTTTTCGTGACATGGATCTTCCATTACTTACAAAATAAAGTTGTAAATACCTTTATCTTCTATATCTAAATGATCAGCTTTCCATGAAGATAAACGATCTTTTTCTTTCGAATAATTTTTAACCGACTTAAAAAACTAAATGGTTCTCAATTCGTCGGAATACTAAAGAATATTGTCGTACTGAATTAATTTGTTATTCAATGTAATTTCAACGGTTGTCAAAAGTGACTCGAGTCCAGAGTCAATGTCAGATACCGGTTGTTTGTATTATAAGAGGTTTGCACATAATTAAAAGTCATTCAAACTAGGCCATTACTTATTTTAATGATGATCAAAAATTGCTTTATATCGTTGTCGATAAATTTTGTCGATATTGAATCACTAGCACTGCTACATTTTTGACCCCGTCATACCGGTGTATGACATAACATGTGTCACAACGTAATGTTAATAAACAAGTTGTTCCATATCAACAAACTTTCTAATCACGGTCAAAAGCTCCACGGTGTTTAGAAAACTGAAAATAGACTGAAACTGAACTATAATATGAATGAAAAGATGATCTCTGATAAGGGCTATTATGTGAAATAATTTAAAAATGAAACTTACGATTACGATGTTTACTCACACTCTTCCCACACTCGCACAGGTAAAATAGCACTTGTACTCGTAGGTACATTAAAGTTATTTTATTAGATCATGAATCATGGATTTATTTCATTGATTTCTACCACCATCAGGGATAACTATGAATACAACACACAATAATTAAAACGAATCAATAAGTTGTTATTGTCCTTTGACAGTTCAGCATAGTATTTTTTTAAATCTTGTACCATTGAATACTTTTTATGAAAAGAGGTTTAGGTTTAGGTTTTGTAAAAATAAAATCGTCTCTACACGTAAGTTTATCCATTCCATGGCCTAGGAAAGGTTGGTATTTTTTGTTCTCTATGGTAAGTGTGACATCATAATAAATTATAATCAATTATGCGACGGCCTTTATATCCATGGACAAAATATTTTGCATTCGGGCTGTTGGCTACTGCCACAAATACCACGCAGATCAATACGGAGGGCAATAATCGGATCGTTCAATCCATGTCTATCTGAACTCTATGTCTGAGTCTATGAATTTATGGCTGTCATTATAATATTATGTCATTGTTATGTTATTTTGAGATATTCAAGTCGTAATTATTTTTGCTGTAAACCGGTTATACGGGCCACTTTAGAACAGAAAAGAATGGTAAATGGTTAGATCTCGACAATAATATAAGAAGGACGATAATATTATGATCAGTCTTGGCGAAGCGTGAACAAGAGATCTAGTGAATTCACATTTAAAACCAGCTAGTGTTCAAATTGCAAAAATGAAAATACAGTAAGTTGCACTAATGAAAATACAGTAAGTTGCACTAAAATTTATAATTATTTTAAAATGTTAGTCAGATTTCTGCTTACATGGAACGAACTGTTTGTTTACATACCATGTAAACAACGTATGGTGTCAGGTCATTGACCTTTAGAATTTTGACGTTAGTTACTACGAACGTTTGTAGTAGTATAGTATCAGCGTCAAAATGTCAAGGTCGAGATATCGGCTGCGATACATCAAGTAACAAAATTAATATAATTAATCCTTCTTTTTTTTTTACATTAGCAGAAACAAAAATGAACCATACCCCCGTGATCAGAATCGTGCGAACTATTACCCCGCCAAATATCTCTTATTCGATCCAAGACATCCTGTATAAGTTAGTAACATAAGTTTTTGGACCATAACTCCTTCAATTTTCATGCTATCACAATTTATAAAAAACCATTGTAAAGGTAATTAAAAGAGCTACAACATCCTTCATTGCAATACATAGTAAAAAACCTTTTTCTAAAACGGTGAAGGGTTAAAGGGCTTAAGAGAGGCTGTGATTGCGCTGCCACGCGCTCTTGAAACAATCATATCTCCGTCATTTTTTGTTTAACAGAAAAAACAAAAAAACCAAATTGTTTGTCAGAAAAATACCTAAATTTTTTATCCCTATACTTTTATACGTATCTGTCGTCATTTTTGAGATATTATGAAAAAAAGGTGGGTGTTTTAAGAATTTGAAATTTTTTGATTTTTTTTAATCGTGACTTTTTTGAAAAATATGTGTCCTGAAGCAGCCAAACTGATGCAATCTATCAAACTCTTCATAATAAAGTTAATTCTAGGCGGAATACGATTAATTTTATTTTTTGTGGAAATGGCACTTATGAAACCCATTGATTTTTAAGGATAAACATTAGATGCTCCTCTTATTTGCAATACAGCTCACATATTTTACGTACAAAAGACTTTTAATAGCGCTCATTTTAAAGCTTATTTCAAGCACTACAAAACCCTTTTTTATTAGAATGCATCAAATGCATCTGCTCGCCGCTAGATGGCATTGACCACATCGATTAAATTTCAGACAATATAAAAACGGCTTTGATCTTTAATATCTAGCTTAATATTGCACTTAGAATACTTTATAAAAAACTTAATTGTTAATTTTTTTACCTGCTACAATTTTGTTTCTTATAAAATTTTCGTTAAAACGTATATTTTTGGTGATATTTTCAAAAAACCGATGAAAAACGTGAAAAAATTGCGAATTTTCAATTGCCAATAACTTGAAAAGTATTGTATTTTTCGAAAAACTTTATAGATGATTTTTTGCTTAAAATTAGGCCTTTTATCGATATCCGAGGTTATTTTGAAGAAAAAAACAAACACCCCCGAGAAGTGGTGGCAACCACCCCCAGGGTGGTTGCGGAGTTCAAATCATTTTCACTTTTGAAGTTAAGGGTAAGATGAACCTAATTCCAAAATTGTATGCAATTCGGTTCACAGTAAAAAAATTCGGACCAATAATGCTTCAATGACTGCACTACATTGTCGACCGGCCTAGACACACTCCCTCACCAATAGGGTCGCTCAAAATTAGGGTTTTTTAAAATTAAACTTAATAATTTGTTTTTATTTCATTTCCACTGTTAATACAATCGTACCCTGCCGTTGCAGTTGGTGATTCACTGCATTCTTATCGCGAACGGACTATAGTCGTGGGAATATTTACTATATGTGCCATTTCTTCTCTCAATTATTTTTAATCTTTCTTTAGTCTCTTTAACGCTTTCTTTTTCCTCTTTTTACCCCGACCGTTCCTGCTTGTCCTTTTGGACCCAAATTGTATGCCAATTTAAGCAAAGACTTCGGTGCTTCATCCAGTTGATTAAAATCTTTTAATGTTTGTGAACAGAGAAAACATCTCATTTTAGAGGTAATGGTAATACCAGTACTTAATGACGGTATTTTTTAGTAAAATAATTCTATTGGAAGTCTGCCCTTGGTATTTTTTAATCGGTTGACTTTGTCTTCGTTGTATTTTATTTCTTCATTTGTAAAATCCATAGAGCCTAAAATAAAACTGATGTGGCCCATAGACGAGGGCTCTGAAATTGGGGGATTAGGGGTTTCCAAGGAAAATAAAACAAAATTCCTTTAATCCCTACAGATTAATAAAAAACTTTTAGTCCCGATGTGCATAGACTAAAGTAACATTTTACTCGTAAGAGTATGGGAAGTGATAAATATTTTGTAAATCTCTGTGGTATCGAATGCAGAACCCCAGTAGCCGCGCTTGTCTTTAAATAAATGGCGGGAAACTGAAACACTCGCTTTAGTTTAAATAAGTAAATAATATCTTACTTCAAAGACATCAGGTTGAAGTCTACGGTTTACAATACAATCGAATTTCAAAAAAACCCGGCCCAGTGCGAGTCGGACTCGCGCACCGAGGGTTCCGTGCAAACCTTTAGGTATAGATGAATTAGCGAGAGCATGGAATTGCATATGTAGTGGTATTGTGTGAGAATAGGCAAGAGAAAGAGAGAGAAATACTAAAGTAAGTATTCGTCTTTCAGGCTGTATTATTGTTTTTGTACGTTGTCTGACTGTGTTGAATTTTTTGATTCGGTTCTAGTACTTCTAGTACGTACTTAATGTTGTAGGTGTGTTAATATTGTTTTGCCGGCGAGGTGCTCGGTGTAGGTAATCCTTAAGCATTACTCCCATAATGTCCAATTCCCTCTCCCAAAATGTCAAGTTCTCAGAATGTCAAATTCCCAGCAAGTACAACTCCCAAAACGTCAAATTCTTTGAATGTCAGACTCCCAATATGTCAAGTTCTCAGAATGTCAATTTCCCAGCAAGTACAATTCCCAAAACGTCAAATTCTCAGAATGTCAATTTCCCAATATGTCAAGTTCTCAGACTGTCAATTTCCCGGCAGTACAATTCCCAAAACGTCAAATTCTCAGAATGTCAATATCCCAGCAAGTTAATTTCCCAAAACGTCAAATTCTCAGAAATTATATTTAAGTCCCCATTTGACAAATCTAACCAGATAGCGTGTCTATTTAAGTGGGTTGGATGGTTTTCAGAATAAAAGTAACAACCGAAGTGGTCAGTAAAATGCCCTTAATCGCTTCATCTCAAACATTTCTCTCCACTAAATGTGAGAATTTGTCATATATAGGAATTGGACAATGTCGGCATTGGTCAATTTGGGAATCGGACAATGTGGGAATTGGACGATGTGGGAATTGGTCATATATAGGAATTGGACGATGTGGGAATTGGTCATATAAGAAATTGGTCAATTTGGGAATCGGACAATGTGGGAATTGGACGATGTGGGAATTGGTCATATAAGAAATTGGTCAATTTGGGAATTTGTCATAGAGGGATTGGACAATGTGGGAATTGGACAATGTAAGAATTGGTCGATTTGGGAACTGGACGACCTGTCAAACACGCGCATTACTCCCATAATGTCCAATTCCCTCTCCCAAAATGTCAAGTTCTCAGAATGTCAAATTCCCAGCAAGTACAACTCCCAAAACGTCAAATTCTTTGAATGTCAGACTCCCAATATGTCAAGTTCTCAGAATGTCAATTTCCCAGCAAGTTAATTTCCCAAAACGTCTAATTCTCAGAAATTATATTTAAGTCCCCATTTGACAAATCTAACCAGATAGCGTGTCTATTTAAGTGGGTTGGATGGTTTTCAGAATAAAAGTAACAACCGAAGTGGTCAGTAAAATGCCCTTAATCGCTTCATCTCAAACATTTCTCTCCACTAAATGTGAGAATTTGTCATATATAGGAATTGGACAATGTCGGCATTGGTCAATTTGGGAATCGGACAATGTGGGAATTGGACGATGTGGGAATTGGTCATATATAGGAATTGGACGATGTGGGAATTGGTCATATAAGAAATTGGTCAATTTGGGAATCGGACAATGTGGGAATTGGACGATGTGGGAATTGGTCATATAAGAAATTGGTCAATTTGGGAATTTGTCATAGAGGGATTGGACAATGTGGGAATTGGACAATGTAAGAATTGGTCGATTTGGGAACTGGACGACCTGTCAAACACGCATCCTTAACGCTTGGTATCGGGCTTGATAATGACGTTCAGCCTTCGGTAATACCCACACACGTAAGACTCCGTTCTTTTTAGGTAAGACGTGAAGAGGAGATGACCATGGACTCTTATTGAGTCACGGGGCGGTGCAATCGGACGAGCTCTTCATTGGTTTACCGGACTGGTGGTATCGATAAAGTGCTCGATCTGAGCTTCATTGACTGGTCGCGCTGGGAAATCGGCGAGTAAGTTGTGTTCGCCGCACTTATTTATGCGATGGTTAGGTACTAGTCCCGTCGTCGATGCATCTTTAGTTCTTAACGTCAACTGTGGGATGGTGACAGGTCAAAAAATTCGGCTCCAAATACGATTTTACTGCGGCGATGATGAAATTCCATTTGAATGCAAGGCGTAAGCTGTGTTTCTCAACTTCTCACTCGAGCATTTTTCACCTTACATTGTAGGTATGTATGATTGTGTTTTTCACTGCATACAGTCCAACTGTTAAAGTTAGTCCAGTTTAAAAAAAAATGTGGGTCCGGCTCAGAATTTTGCCACATGTAACATAAAAGTAACGTGACGGTTTTGCGTGACCGTGACGCAAAAGTAAAGTAAAAGCGATGTTAAGCTTAGTCAACTTTGATACATTACCTAATTTTTTTCATTTATTTTTTACTAGCCTATTTGTGTGTCCCACTGCTGGGCAAAGGCCTCCCCTCTCTTCCGCCATTCGTTCCGATTGAGTGCATTACCTAATAAATAAATAAATAAAATAAAATGAAATGTTTTTATTATCAGACAACTTTTTTTATTTGCATAGAGAAGACAAACGAGCACACTGGCCACCTGATGGTAAGTGGAAACTGTGACCCATAGACATTCGCATTCACAAGACTGCAATGCAATCCTAAGACTGCAAATGCGTTGCCAACCCTGAGGACTAAGATGGAATGCCTCTATGCTAGTCATTATATAGTATTATGATATGATCCATAGATGTTAGAGTTTATACAATTATATGTATTAATAAATCATTACACTAAGACAAAGGAGAGTCTTATTATCTTATTGTAAAACGAAGTTTTAGGGAATTATAATTTAATATACGACTTCGGTAGAATTTGTTTATTGCTAATAACGGTATTACACTAATGTTTCTGTCAGCAAAAATACTGTATTATACTGGTAGCCCATGGATAGCTCTGTCTTACCTTAAACTAGAGATCAGTTTAAGAATGAAAGAGTAAGTTAACAACACACACAAAATCGTTGTGTGATATTTTTACAGCTTAGTTAGTATTTGGGTCATACACAGATTTAGGTTCCCGTCTTTCCTGTGGACATACCCGAAGTTAACGTGTTTAAGGCCTAATTTTCTCACTGAACCCACATCCGCTTAAACGGCGTCACGTCTACTTTAGTCCTATCAAATAAAAACATACTTACCTATATGCACACGAGCCCTTAACTATTGACCACAGGAAAGACAACTTTTGTTTTTGTGATTGTGTATGACCCATTTACTTATTAAATTCAATTGGAAGAATGAGTAGAAATAATGAGAAATTGCCGAATATTAGTAAATTTAAATTATTAAAACTATTTATAATTAAAATAATATTTAAAAAATTGTATTAAAAATAAAACGAATGAATTGTTCTACCATACTTAATCAAGATTAATGATGTTACAGCTATGGTGCCATAGTAAGAAATGCTTAGGCGGGTAAATTGTATCAGAATAAAACTTTTTTTTTGGCCGGCACTTTCGCTTTTGGTTCAAAATAGATGATGTCCTTTATTATACAGTTTATTCATGTTCCTCAATTGAAATTTGTCAAATCATACCTACTTACTTGTGAAATATCTTTTTCACCTCAGCAGCTCAAACAAGCAGGTTTTGCTGCTTAAAAACAGTGAGCAAAATTCAATTTTGCTGCGAGCGAGAGGCAAAGTAGCTTTTTAATTCTTTTTTTTAAATAAAAATTTAACTTCACTTTGTTCTGTCACTTTCACTTCGATAGGAAAAAAGCGAGAGATAGAAACAACTTGATTCTAAGTTCGATTTTCAAATTCCACACATAGTAGGCCCAAAAAGAAACGCACGTTCGGATGCACACATAACGGTAAATTTGCATATTATAAAACTATCTGTTAAAGTTTGAAATGTGTTTATTATAACTATTTTATACAGTAGGTACAATCATTTTTTTTATTTAATGTTTCAAATTCAAATCATTTATTCTGTAAGTAGGCCCTGTAGGCACTTTTACAAGTCTGAGGGTTTTGAAGACAAAATCAATGAAAAATAAGAAGTTTATCATGTATTTACATAATTTTTCACTTCTCATGCTCGTAAAGTCCTTCTTTATGCTGGGTATAGGCTGCATAAAATCGCATTTTATGCACTAGTGCATAAATGGTTGTCGTCATCTAGACTAAGACAATTAAGCCCTACAGCCAGACAGACGAGGTGACTACATTAAATAAACATGTTATTTGAATAAATTTACTTTAATTTTATTTATATTTGCATCGTAGTTGCATCTAACAAAGAAGAAATTTAAAACTATTAAAAACAAGCATTATTAACAAGAACATTAAAAAATCAACGTAGGTATAAACTTGGCAGTATTGCGTTCGACCTAAGTCATAAATCGCAAACAGAAAAAAAAAAAATTTGACAGAAATACAGTGGCGGGAAAGAGGTTTTGGACTATTAATTAGTTATTTTCTTTGCAAAACTTGTTGTGTTATGGAATTTAATTAAAATGTCGTCTAGTGAACAGGAAAATAATGCTCACACCTAACACACTCATGGAAAAAAATGCAAAAGAACTTATTAAAGTTTTTTTACATTATCACATGGAAAAAAATGCAAAAGAACTTATTAAAGTTTTTTTACATTATCACTGTTTTATTTCCTCGTAATCGAAGTGAAAAGCAGAGTGTATAACTCGGTCTTAAAACCCATTTTATCCTCGACTTAATTATCCAACCTCGCCTGCCGGCTCGGTTGGATACCATAAGTCTCGGAAAAAATGGTTTGTTTTATGCCCTTGTTGTACAATCTACTATTGTTATCGTTTTAACAATCTTTAATTTCGTGACATAAACCGCGGGGGCAGTTTCAGAACGCATTTCAAAAATAGCGGGATTATTGTAATGTAAATGACGATGTAATTTTTGTTAATTTGTCCGCCATAGCCAATAGCCATAGACAAGCCTAGTTAGGTTTTTTCTCAAACATGCTCGGAAAGAACGGTTTTCCGATTGAAACACAAGGACGGAAAGTGCCTCATTTTACTCCTAGGAGTAAAAAAACCATATGAAAACACTTTCCGTCCATGTCCATATTGTTTATTAAAAGTGCTCTCTATATTGCATACAAAATCGAAAGGAATGTGAAAAAAATCCCGCACACCCAATTTGTGCGTGCAGTGTGGGGCGGCGCCGCCGGCGGTGCAGTGTGTCCCGGCGGCGGCGCGTTGTGCGTGAAACTATCTTCACTAATACTCGTAGTTTTCAAACAAACATTATGTCCGAATTTGTCATAGGTTTTTAAAAATATTTGTAATTATGTATTTGTGTTATTTCCTCACATGTTTGAGAAAAGCATTATGTATGCCGCGGCGGAAACGAGGATTTCCTGACTCGTACTTTAGCAGGCCTCGCTATTGCTCGGCCAGCTAACCACCTCGTCAGGAAAACCCTGACTTTCCGCGCCTAGGCAACAATGTACTCTTTTTAAAGCCACAGACTACATAAAGCTGTATAAAGTTGTGTTTTCACTACGGCATTATCAAGTTGAGTGACAGGTTTTATCTGTTTCATGTTTATTCTTTCCACTTTTTATTTTATTAGTATTTTGCAAAAATGCTTGTGATTGATGCATATGCGATCGTGTCGTTATTTAGTCGTGTATTCACCAAATGGTCACAACGGAAGACCTGCGTTGGCCCTACCAGCTTCACGCTGTGTTGTTCTCGCTGCTGAGGTGAAAAGATGTATGTCTCACACGAGACCAAAGTTTTTTACGTCTCGTATCTTTGAATCCTTCGCTTACTCGGGATTCAAAATCATCACTCGCAGCAAAAACCAACTTTGCTCTCTTGTTGAACAAATAACTATTATGCTCTGCCCTTTAACTTAACGTTGCTTGGTAGCGTAAGTTTTGTCTACCAATAACTTAAAAGCAACGTAAAAGTGATACACCTTTTTGAATACTCACTGCGAAATCCTATTTAGAAGGGATATCATCACAAATCATCAATTTAAACAATACTCCGAAAATTCCTTAATAATATTCACAACAACAATAAAACCTAAAAATCTCAAACTTATTTTGAAATCACATAAAACACTGTTTCAGAATTTGTGACTGTTTCAGGCTAAGAAATGGCTTATTTTTATTTTTATTAAATGGCAGCCTACCTAATGCCAGAGTGTAGAACCAGATCCTCGCATTTCCTTTATAGAAGCTTAAGTATATCAAAGACGAGTCACGTAAATTGAGAAACGTAAAAGCTTATATTTTTACACAATTTTAAAATAATTAAATACTGGTTTTATTACAGTAAGAACGTCCCAAAAATGATATAGGTGATTGATGCCCATTGTTCATTTATTTTGCAAAATAATTGCAATGAATGTAGATGTGCCATCGACTTAAAAAAAAGACATCAAACTTTACTGACGAATCGGAGTACGCGAAATCAAATAAAATTATGTTTTGGTTAAAATTAAATTATATTTACGTGAAAAATTATCGTAACAGCTAGTCCTGAAGTTCATTAATGTTATGGAAATTAAAAAAGAAAGTTATTGGTCCTGTATATTGAAATACTGACAAGGACACGCTGAGTGTTGGGTGAGTGACTAAAATATGGCAAAATTCTGAGCCCAATCCGTGGACAAGAAATCTCTAGTTATATGGTAGAACAAGGAACCCGAGTAACTGTTTTCTCTTTGTTAATATGGCCATGTGTAGCAGTTTCGGTACGCTTTGTTTGACTCCTGTCGCGACAGCGTGCATACTAATCTGGGGTGATATTCCGTTTCGCAGCAGAGGCGAGCTACTTCGATCGAGCTTGTTGAACTCGACTACTGCCCTGGCGCGCGCTAGGACCACGCGGCTATTCTAGTCGCCGACTCAGGCACAGTGTAGCTGTAGTCCAAAGGGCGTACAAATCAGCATAAGTGCGGTTCAAGCTAGGTTAGTCGACCGAACTCGCTTGCTTTGCTGCGTAAGAGAATAACAGTAGGTACAGCGATACCGTCGTCATACTGTTTTGAGTATTTACCATAACTCAAGAACTTTTGCCTCATGAATAAATGCCTGGAAGGACGACATATTTACATACCTTCTTCATCCGCTGAACTGCTTTACGGCGAGAGCCTTCATTATCATGGTGACCTGTTCCTGACAGCCCCGGCTGAAATCACAGACCATAGCGACTTCTTATCACGTCTCCGGAGCTACTCGTACATTCGCAACTTGAAACCAACGCCAGTCCCCGCCATGGCAGAGCACACAGATATTTTTAAGAGTACGTGCCTGCCACGAAGACAGGATATCTAACCCGCTCTGGCAGACGAGTCAGGTTTCCTCACGATGTTTACGATCTAATTTTGGGACTAGGCAATTTGTGTGAGATTGTCCCCGGTATCTGATTATTGTTTCATATTATTAATTAAAGTCTCGAGGTTCGAGCAGACACTAAGCCAGGAGCTAACACAAAATAGGTCTCGATTTTCCTCAGCATAAGCAACATCACCTGAAAATTCGGTCAAGATTCAAGATGTCTGCTTTCCAGCCGCGCTCTTAAACATTTTCACAGATTTACTTTCTGGTTTCCTAGACATACTTTAACTAGTTTCTTATTTGAACGTTACCGTGCCTTTAAAATTTAAAATCTTTTGCTTGCGTTGAAACAGGCACTGGCATAGCTGTAATACTCGTAAGAAATTCTCTTTATGAATCTAGCATCATAGTCGCTTTAGTGTAATGTACTTAAATGGAGATTTTATTTTAAGAATACCGTTAAGTTAATTATTTGTGAGATACGGTGGTATCCATTTACCATTCGTACAATCGTTAACTAATTAAGTGTGGCTTAATTAAAAGTCTCTTGAATACCTTCGTGCTTTGAAAAAAAAGTTAAGATTTGCCTCACGGGACAAGGGAAATAACAACGAGATTTTTGATGTCTGTTTTTAATCTGGTAGGTCTGTCAAAGTAAGATACAAGTTTTTGCTGCCAAATGTACTTTTGCTTTTATCATCTTATTGTGAGCAAACTAACGAGTCGAAACTTGGTGGGTCTACGGTAAATACCATTATGAAATCAGCTCGAAGGCACTATAATAATTCACCGGGTCTGCATAACATGGTGGTCCAAATAGCGACATCCAAATTTTTTTTAATGGAATCGTCACACCAATTTTTATCCGAAAATACCCCATATATGTTACGCGATTTTTCATAATTTAGAAGTTTTTTTTTTTATGTGTACCTATTGTGAATTTACTACCAGAGCGGTTTAAAAAAAATGTAACTCCTTTCATAGTAAAAAAAAAACAGTTATTTTTTTTGCAACATGTTTGTCAATTGAATCTCTCTTTCATACGTAAAATAACCGACTGCACTAAACCCCAAACCGTTACCGAAAATCCTCATCAATCATCCCTTGAAAATGAAAATTGCAGGTTTGAGTTGGACGGAGTAAAAGTTTCATAATAGTCTTAAAAATTTAAATGACTATGGCATAAGTTTAAACGATTTTTAAAAACTTCAACTGTTTATCAGCTTACTAAATAATAACAAAATTGTGTTTCTTATAGTCCATTTTACGCTGAAATCGGTTTCCAAAGTCGGAGTCCGCGGCGCTGGAGCGCGGTTGTAGGATTACGGTTGCCGGCGGGACGGTAAAAATTGAGATACTATTTCAATTATTTTTCATTTTTACAGAAGGTTTTCAAAATGCCCTCTACTTACAGAAATGCAAATTCTGCAATGTCTAAGGTTTTTTTTTTAACTCTAATCGATTGTGAGCTTTCTTCTTTGATCTTTCTCTCGGCTTGTAATATTCGTTGCCGTAGTTCACCTTCAGTGTTGCATTCACGTGCATAAACTATTTCTTTGTAAAAACCCCAGATAAAAAAGGCAATAGGGTTGAGGTCTGGGGAACTTGCAGGGCATTCTATCGGCCCGGCACGCCCTGTTCATCGGTTCAGAAGTGTCTGGTTCAGATGCGCTCTTACTTGTCGTGCATAATGGCAAGGAGCACCGTCATTTTGAAAATTCATTTGCCGTTTTATTTCCAGCTTCTCATTATCTAACCCATTAAGGTCGTTTTGTAACAAGATTAGAAAGGCATTTCTGTTTGGTCTAGATGGTAGCTCAAAAGGCCCAAAATTAATTCTCCGTTTCCAACACCAGACACCACAAGTCCACAGTATTTTATCAAAAAAATGGGTTCGCCTGAGATCGCTGCAGCATTGTTTGACAGAACTCGAGTCTTCTCGGGTGGTCGGCTTCTTAAAGTTTCTGCACGCGTTGGATCTGATACGCATGCATTCCTTCTGAAAAAAGATCCAACTTTACTTTACATTCGACAGCGCCCATTTTTTTGTCAAGCTGTACTACCTTAAAACAACTGTAGGGACCTATAAAAAACTTGAAACTATCTTAAATGAAAGCTCATGTAAATTTAAAAGGAAAACTATCATGACTAAGTAGACTTGATTGGTTCCTGAGGTACAGGCGACCAAAGTGTTTATAAATACCTACTAAAGATCATCATAAACAGCACCGAATAACTTTAAATAGAAAATTAGTTCATTGTGGGTTTTTGAGATAGTTTTTTGTGTTTAAAATGACGGCTTCGCAACCCTACACTGAGCATGGTCCGACATGCTTTGTCCGGGTTTTTTTATTTAAATGAAATCTAGCCTTGAATTTTGTTATTTATCCTTGCTAACTCGAGCATGGTTTTAAATTTAGGTGTTATTTCTGAGCATGGTCCGACGTGCTCTTGCCTTATTTTTTAAATTAGTTTTTTTAAGCTTTAGCTTAGGTAGCATTAATGACAACGATTTTTTAACACTATCTAACTTACTTATATTGCCAATGAACTGAAAGGTTAACTTTATGAATTTATTACGGTGTCAATATAGTTTGAGCAGGTTTTTATCAAAAGTTATCTTATAGAAGTGCGAATTTAGGTGGCATTCATTATGAGTATCACCGACAAAACAAAAAATGGAATAAATATAGATGAAATAATGAATTTTGCTTATTTGTCAGGTAAAAGTTACGGGAATGCCGGACTGGACGTGGCTGCTGTTAGCGGCCATCTTTGGCGCCGTATCTGCCCTGTCGATTCCGATAGCGGTTATTATCTACTTTCTGCGTCCCTTCGACAAGAACTCGACGGCAGACAACGTGCCCAACAAGCCGGTTACTTTACCTACGGTGAGTCATTGGCACTGACACTTTTCAGGTATTGTCGATGCAGAGATATTTTATTATGACCGATACCTTATACCTTGCTACCTCTATGATAGCTTATTACCTCATTTCTTTAACCTTTTGAACGCCTTTCGTCGATTACAAAATGCGCCATTCAAACGCCGTACATGTTTGCCATGCTATGCAAATTATAACTTAATTCATACGAAACAAAGTTTATTTTAATCTTGGACTTGTGTCGGCTGTAGCCGTCGTGGCGACAGGGGCACGACTTTCAGATATCGGCCACAGCCGTCTGTGGCGTTCAAAAGGTTAAAGTTTACCGGCGTAGGTACTTTAACGTACTTGTCGTTCGTGATCAAGTGACGTGTGATATAATATAAGTATACTAAAAACACTGATCAAGTGCGAGTCGGACTCGCGCACCGAGGATTCTGTATTTAAGATAATATGGTTGGAAAACGTAACTCTAATGTAGGTCGATTTTTAACATGTTAAAGTACTTACATCTTTGATTTTGTAGTTAATACTAGAGATGGGCTGACTAGTCGGGATCGCCGACTATTCGGCACCATTTATAGTCGGCCATTAGTCGGCGACTAGCCGGCAAAAAATGCCGAATACTTGGCACTTAATTGCCTATAGAAAAATATAGGACATAGGAAGAAATAAAACCATTTTTAAATAAACTTACTTTATATTTATATTTAAAGTTTTTATTGCACAGGATGAATAAAATTACTTAAGTTATATTTTGTACTATGTTGCGTTATTTATTATTTAACAAACATATCTTATTTACTTAACTCTAATCAAAACAAGAAATAATATTATATTACCTATTAATTAAAATGGTTAGTTATACTCGTCGTATTTGCAGCTCGTCCCTGCCCACCACGAGAAATAAGCACTTGACACTGGTTTACACCTCACTTTATTTGTATCACTTTCAACATCGTCGAAAAATGTCCAGACATGGGATTTTCTTTTCGACATTCTGTTGATAGTTTAAACATTTATTAAATTTGTTTTTATTGTTTCTTAAGTTACGTAGCACGCCGGCGAATTAATTAAGGCATTTCCGACTAGTCGGTCGATTAATCGGCAATTCAAGAACCGATTACCTAGTCGACTGGCTAGTCGGCAAAATCCGTACTCCTCTAGTAAATTTTACCTTTGCGATAAGGAAGTAGAATTTTATTAGGTTCGAGAATATATAATCGTTTGGGGTTTGTGCTACGGATAAGTTCAGAACACGATTAGAAAACGTGACTTTCGATTGAAATGTCGAGCTCGAGCTCGAGCAGTCCAGCTCGAGCTACAGGGCACCGTTTTATTTTCAATGGGGGACATTTTCTATATGTACTGAATGTGTTAAGTGTATAGATTTAGTCAATAATCATCTGAAATCGTACGTTTGCTGTCGGGTAAGTTCGTATATTATTTTGCTTTCTCAGTGAAGTTACCGTCCGAACAATAAAATAACCGAGTTTCATTACTTACAACATCAGTACAACGTTACTCCATCCAAATCAAACAGATGAAATGAAGAGTATGGTCACGAAGATGCACTTTGTAAAATCACCGGAGTATAGGTAGGCAACAACGAAAGTCGATAAACACATTTGACCTCTAACGTCAAGCTACGACCCTCGCGGGAGAGGTGCTCGGAGGTGGATGGTTAAGGCTCACAATTCCGAGTCTATGTTCTATGTTCGACATTAAGTATCAAAGTGATATTGTTATCACTGTTATCAGTTATTGTAATGTAGTATTTGGAAAAAAATACGCGCTAGGCAAGAAAAAATCCAGATTCCAATATCGACAGGAGGTCATGTCGTAAGAACTCAAATAAATGACCTTTCAATACTGCATATCTAACGTAATAATAAATGACAGCTTTTTTTTAATATAATTTACCTATGTACAGAATACAGTAACATATGCTTTTGCTATTGCAGGATTGTTTGTTGACGTTCCAGCAATCCTAATGTTCATCCAGCATTACATACTTCGTAATATGCCAATTGGGTAAGTAAAGTTTTTGGAAGAGATGTAAATCATATTTTTTTTCGATAGTCGTCATCCTGAAGATCATAGAACTGCGGCTCTTTTACTTTTATTTCCTCTAATATTTTAGAAATCTTTTTTTAGTTATGAAGTTGACATTTGTAAACTTTAATGACCGACAAGCTTGTTGCCTTCGTATTTAATGAATTAGAAAAAAAAACTGTCACTTCTATATCTGTCAACGTCAAATCAAATCAAAGTAAACATACGGTTCCATTCAAATAAGTAAATTCAAGTAAATCTTTGTAATACTCCATTTCCACAGTCCGTGTGGGATTGCCTGAATTCATTGCGTGGATTGTACAATTCAAAAGTGCTCTCGTGGTTATCAAAAAGCAGAGCAAGAGTCGTCGAGAAAGGAAGAAATCGGTGTCCAAGAAGAAGTGCCAAAGGGTTCGAAAATAAATCGTAGACCAAATATCGTGCAAAGGTCTTAGAGCAAAGCGGCAAAACGAAAGTCCAGAGTTCGTTCTGAGATCGTTAAAAATATTTCTAAAAACACTGATCACATGAAACACAAGCAAACAGAAAAGAGCCGTTGTATTGAGTCGTTTGTTTACTTTGATTTGATTTGACAATGACAGATATAGAACTGTTTTTTTTTCTTTTTCATTAAGTACGAAGGCAACAAGCTAGTCGGTCATTAAAGTGTACAAATGTCAACTTCATAACTAAAAAAAATATTTCTAAAATATTAGAGGAAATAAAAATAAAAGAGCCGCAATTTCTTGATCGATGACGACTATCGAAAATAAATATAATATACATATCTTCCAAAAACTTTACTTAGCCTATTTGGCAATAGGCTAAGTAAAGTTTTTGGTACCTGTTGGTTTTAAAATCACCTTTTGTTTATCTTTTTCTTTGATCTTTTTATTAAGGCTGTATTATTATTTATAACTTCTGTCACAAAATTATATAGGTACTTAAGTAGTTTACTCGTAATTATTAGTATGTTTAAGCGTATATTGCATATACCCAGTACAATATAGTACGTTTGCACAGCGCTCCGTGAGTCATCAAGGCGGTACCTACTGGCTGAAAATCAGCGCTGTAGGTGTCTGGCACCTACCAGCATAATTCTGAGCCAGTGTCCGATTCACTAACGCGAGGACATGCACTCCGTGTTGTTTATGTCTATTTGTATGTTCTTAGTGGAATGAATAAATTTATTTCTTCTTCTTTGCGATGCCTATTTAATATGTGTAGCAAGCAAGCATATCGGTAAATATGTAGAAGAATTATCTCTGTCGATTCAGTCGATATTGACACAGAGCGCAATATTGCATGAGGCCACACGAAAACATTACCTCTCTAGACTAACAAAGCAAGATACTGTTCATGTACACAAAGTCATGTAGGTACGTATGTATGTACAGCCCCTCGAAGACGTACCAATAGAGAACAATATCTTATCTCTATAGCCGATGTGAATTGGGAAGCAGGGCCTGGGCACGGATTGCAAGGACTGGGTACATATTGCAGGTTATGTGAAGTTATCTTATCGCCATTACGTCATGACGATAGGGTAATAAATAGGTACTCTTGGTATGTTGTTGTTGTTCCGGGGCGTTATGCTAGAACATGTTTTGAAATGTTGATTTTGATCACTTACTTACCGAGTACCGGTGTTATTATGAAATGGCACTTATAAAATATAGGCCATAATATTTTTGAAGTCTTTAATATACAGCTTTAATAATATGTTTGTATGTATGTACGTATGTATGTATGTATGTATGTATACTCATTGTACAAGAATAAGTGCAAAACACAGGCAATATAACAAAACAAAAACAAGTAAGTAAGGTAAAATTATCTCTCTAAGGGATTTCTTTAAAATGCATATATTACATTTAATTGGTCAAATCATTTTTAGGGTTCCGTAGTCAAACTAAGGAACCCTTATAGTTTGGCCATGTCCGTCCGTCTGTCCGTCCGTCCGCAGCCTAGCTCAGAGACGATAAGTACTAAAAAGCAGTAATTGGCATGAATATAAGTACATTATCAGAGGGCGGAATTGCTTATGGCAAAAATCAAACGTCGATAGAGTTCGTTGAATTTTAACGACTTTTTCTTCTGCCGATAAGTTCAGTCACCTTTTACATTTCTGACTTTAACATTAACCTCTTTGATTAGCCAGTTGACCATTTGACCTCTTTGATTAGATTAAAAGTAAATTGTATGGCAGTTAACTGTCATTTCTGTCACTAGTTCTTTTGCAACTCATTCACGTTTGTAAAAAATGGTTAATCCAAAAAGACAATTAACAAAATAAATGAATAAAGAATTTCCTTGCCTGACTTACAACGAAAACAACTCAACAATTTACTGCTCTAAATGTAAGGTTCACTAAAAGCAACTATAAAAATATTGCGTTGAAACTTACATAACGAGTAAAACACATTCACCTGAGTTTAGAGGTAAAGAACGATAATAGTTTTTATCGAGATTTGATAATAGTTCTCGCTTGTTGTAACATTCAATGGAAATAAATGAATAATCCACATTTCCGGTGTTTTTTTTTTAAATATATATTTGTTGTTCTTGTTCATCGAAAGAATCGGACGAATCGTTGTTGCGGAAAGATACGCTAGGTAAATATAATTTCAGTTTATTCGATAGTCGATAAAATTCAACGTTCCAACTCCATTGACGTTTGATTTTTGCCATGAGCAATTGACAAGAATTCATAATATGTGCTAAGGTAGTAAAATAAAAATACCATTTGTAGATTTTACGCTGCTGATTACAGTAAAAATATTTTTGGATTTTTTTATGCAGTAGTTTTTATTATATTTAGGAAAAACAGTAAAAATAGTTTAATAGTTGTGAATGTTAGGAATACACTTATAGTGCCCTTAGTCCATTTATTAGCATAGGAATTGAAAAAAATATACATCTCTCATGTCATCAGTGTTGCCAGATTTAGAGGTTTTCCCTAAAACCTAGAGGTTTTTCCAGGTCGTTGAGGTTATTTCGAGGTTTTGATGCCACTTGTCTAGTGTGCAAAATGTGGTTACAGAATTATCAACAAGCTTTTAGAGTTGTTGGTAATTCTGTAGCTCTGCCTACCCCACTCTGGGAATAAAGGCGTGAGTTTATGTATGTGTATGTATGTATGTAAATTTGTCTAGGGGATTTTCTGAAGGATTCTCACAATTGTTACCAATGGTGAATTAAGTACTTTTAAAATCGGTCAATAGCACTGACATTTTGGACAAATTTTAAGGATACTTACGATTTTACTAAGTTCAATGTACCAATAAGTATCTAATAAGTTCTAATAAAAACTTTATATCAATTTAGTATTTTAGTAACTGTAAAATTATGTAGCTTGTATGTAATAAATTAATAATACTTATATTTTAGAAAAATATGGTTTACAAAAATCGTCAAAGGTTTTTTATCAATCGTACTCTAGAAACTAGGGGTTTTTTAAATACATCTAGGGGGGAAGGTGCAAATAAATCTGGCAACACTGCATGTCATTTCCATTTTTTATCTGTCCGTCTGACGGATTACTTGATTTCTAATCTAACGACACGCTTTCGTTCGATTCTCGTAATTTGATATTTAAAATGAGAGTGACTAAAGGATTTGTAAAAGCGGATAGCCGTAATCTGCCCAAAGTCGACGAATGAATGATCTTCACATATATAAATTGCACTTTTCGGAACCTTTTTATTTAGGATCGAACACCATTCCAATCTACATGCACGAGGAATATGAAAAGTGCTTTTCTATTTCTATTGACGCCGCGTTTTTGCAACTAGGGACAAAACAAATTATAAAAGGATCTTGGTTTCTTCCGGTCCTCATTATGTAGAAAGAAACTCAAAGCATCTATATCTACAGGGTGTCCAGTAAATAATGGATAACCTTCTACCCATCCATGGGGCACCTCAGGCTGGTCCCTAAAAAGGACTTACAGGTTTAGTAAAAGTTGCATGGTTTTCGAGATAATCGAACTTTTCTATTTTCTTAATAATTAGCACCTTGCTTCACTGTAATGAGCGCCAAGGTCACAAATAAAGAGATTTTGTCGTTCTGTTTGCTGTTAAATATTCTTTAATAGTCATGCTAACGGATGTGTCTTAGAGCATTATGGTAGCGACACTAATTTCTTGTTAAACATATCTTAATTTATAACATCACATTTTGCTTTAAAGTTTGCAACAACTTTGACTGCTTGTGGTGAAAAAAAATTGTATGAAGACCAGAGTGGCCAATATGTTGAAAAATAGTGTACTTATCTAATACTGATTCTAAACTGGTATAACACATGGTGTTTACGTCTTTACAGATAAAGTTATTGCTGTTAGTATTCACTAAGAGCGAATTTTACCAAAACACCAAGTTATCGATAAGTAACTCTTTACTTGATGGGGTTAGTCATATCATAAAAAACGCTTCTCTTATTATGAAAACCAACGTCTAATTACTGCAAAATAATGAATCACAGAATACTTGAAACCTACATCAATAATAATATTTGTAAATAAAAACCGAATCTGTTTATTAAAAACAATACTCTTTAGGTACTATAACAAGTGTTCGAACTGCCTTCCCTCAACTCTGATACAAGCTCTGCACCTTTTAATAAAATTTCTTTTTAACATTCGGGTGTACTGTCGTTCGGTAATTTCTTGAACAGCCGTTTGAATATTTTGACGCAGTTCTTGCACAGAGTTAATTGGTTTGGAGTAAACTTTTTCTTTTAAGCAACCCCAAAAAAAAAATCCAGCGGGTTCAAGTCCGCGCGGGGTCAGGTTAGAGCGTGGAGCCCATGCTATAGGACCCGCACGGCCGATCCATCTATTAGGAAAAGTTTCATTTTGGTAATTTCGAACTTGAACCGCGAAATGAGCAGGGCAACCATCATTTTGCAGCCACATCGTCGTTCTTACGTTTAAGGGCACATCTTCCAATAAAATGGGAAGTTCGTTTTCAAGGAACTCCAAATATCTGGATCCATTCAAAGTCTGGGATAGCTCAAAAGGACCAATTATTTTCCCGTTTAAGATCCCCGACCACAAATTAATTTTAAATTGATATTGGGAGTGATCCTCTCGCATTAAATGTGGATTCTCTCCTTTTAATTGCCAGCTATGGTAGTTATGCATGTTGAAGAAACCATCTCTTTGGCAGGTAGATTCGTCACTCCACAGAATTTTATCGAAAAACATTGGATCTTCTTCCATTTTTCTTAACATGATACGACAAAATTCTACTCTAGGAGCATAGGCCCTAGGCTCCAGAATTTGCACCCTTGTGATATGGAATGGGTATTGTTGGTGTTTTTTTAAAATGTTGTTAACGGTCGACTTTGTAATGCCTGAACTTCTTGATATAGCTCGTGTAGAAGTTGAGCGATCTGTTTCCAGTTCAGCGAGCACAAGTTCCTCAATGCTCGTATCTCGAGGTCTGCCTTCGCCATTACCATCCCCCCACACAAGGGAGAATGCCTGGTCAAAACCAGGCATTCTCCCTTCACAAAAAGCATTGTGGACTCTTACAAAAACTCGGTAATCGGGATGACGAGTATTCGGATATCTCCTTGCGTACAATGCAGCAGCTGCATTGGCATTGCCTTTGCATTCTCCATAAATATAATGCATATTAGCATACTCACGGGGTTCGTATTGATGCCTAGGCATGTCGTTATATCCTTTTCGAAGTCCAGGGCAAAGCTAACTAGGTCGTCGCAAACAAAATCCAAATAGTTACCCAAAATATGGTTCTTCGTGGAATCAAAACTGTACTTGATAAATGTCAAAAGAAAACATCAAAACGGATAAAAAATTCATAGCCAAAAATACACATTAGGTAATAAACTTGTAACAAAGTATGTAAGTATTACTCAGCAGAGAAAGGAGAGATTGTAAGCAAAGTATGTACTTAGTTAACATCCTAAATATTATTTAAAATTAATAAAAGAATTGCATTAAGAGTTGAATAAATGTAAGTACCAAATAAGTAGTCGCATTTCACATTCGTTATATCTGGTTTTCACTTGCTGTCACTAAACAAACATGTCGTAGACACGTTTTATTTACCAAAACACCAAGTTTCTCAACTCTTTCTTGATTGGACACTTGTTATACTCGTAGTAACTAAACAGTATTGTTTTTAATAAACAGATTCTGGTTTTTATTTAAAAATATTATTGTTGATGTAGGTTTCAAGTATTCTGTGATTCATTATTTTGCAGTAATTAGACGTTGGTTTTCATAATAAGAGAAGCGTTTTTTATGATATGACTAACCCCATCAAGT
The DNA here is from genome assembly GCA_963966035.1 of Acleris laterana. NCBI lineage: Eukaryota > Metazoa > Arthropoda > Insecta > Lepidoptera > Tortricidae > Acleris > Acleris laterana. The sequence goes on along the minus strand of OZ014438.1, from coordinate 61,116,328 downwards.
AAAGAGTTATACTTATCGATAACTTGGTGTTTTGGTAAAATTCGCTCTTAGTGAATACTAACAGCAATAACTTTATCTGTAAAGACGTAAACACCATGTGTTATACCAGTTTAGAATCAGTATTAGATAAGTACACTATTTTTCAACATATTGGCCACTCTGGTCTTCATACAATTTTTTTTCACCACAAGCAGTCAAAGTTGTTGCAAACTTTAAAGCAAAATGTGATGTTATAAATTAAGATATGTTTAACAAGAAATTAGTGTCGCTACCATAATGCTCTAAGACACATCCGTTAGCATGACTATTAAAGAATATTTAACAGCAAACAGAACGACAAAATCTCTTTATTTGTGGCCTTGGCGGTCATTACAGTGAAGCAAGGTGCTAATTATTAAGAAAATAGAAAAGTTCGATTATCTCGAAAACCATGCAACTTTTACTAAACCTGTAAGTCCTTTTTCGGGACCAGCCTGAGGTGCCCCATAGATGGGTAGAAGGTTATCCATTATTTACTGGACACCCAGTATATATACTCGTATTATAGCAGTAAACGCAAAATAACAAACTCGTGAACGAACGGCAACGAATGCTTGACAAGAATGGCAAGTGACATGACATGACAGTCGGTTTAATTTTTTTTTTATATCATGCTAAGATCACGACATTAGTATTCCTAACTTTGTATATACGGTCTTTTTAATGACTATTTATTTAATAAATTATTAACGACGAATTTAAGTTAAATAAAGAAAAACCGAGAAACACGGGTAGTCTAGTTTTTAACCAGCTATCATAAACGCGAAAAAACAAAAATGCTTTTTTTTTTGAAATGTTGTCAATTCCGCCCTCTGTACATTATTTATTTTATTAATTATTAGTCAAGCCAATAAACGGTATAATATGAAATAGTATTTTTTTAAAATTTATCATGACTAATTAGGCTTCATTAGTTCCTGAGATACGGGCGACTAAAGTGTTTATACCTACTAAATATCATCAAAGACAGCATCAAATTGACTTTCAATAGAAATTTAGTTCATACACCTACATGTTGTTTTTTGAGATAGTTTTTTGTGTCGTCGTAACGGCTTCGGAACCCTACACTGAGCATGGTCCGACATGCTCTTGTCCGGGTTTTTCAATTTGAATGAAAGCAAGCCTTGAATTTTGTTATTAATTCTTGCTAACGCGAGGATGGTTTTAAATGAAGGTGTTATTTGTCAGGAGGTGTTGAGTGAGCTGACGCGCGGTGCCGGCAGCACCCCAGAGGGCACTCTCAACGCGATGCTGCAGTTCATCTTCCAGCAAGTGAGTTCCTAGTTGGTATTGACAGCATAACAAACGGGCGCAAACAATTGACGATGGTGAGTTTATAACCAATCTTACTCGTACATAATATTAGTACAGATTGATATTCGTTGCTTTTATGAAACAGTGCAGCATCTCAAAATGAGTTGCTGTTGCATTTAAATTCAGAACACTTTCTACTTAAAGTTTTCTATAAAACATCATCATTTTTAGTTGTAGCAGTGTGAGTTGTAGCAGTACCTATTGTATAAAAGCACCATATCATTATGGCAATTATTGTCTTTTAAACGAGACAGGATTGGCAGTTTCGTGCGTGTATTTACAGCGAGTAATGCGGTTACTTTTGGTAGTGAAAACATTATATATATTCATATATTTTGAGAAAGGGGTCTTAAATGAGGTGAAACCCGAAAATGAGCATGGTCAGACATGCACTTGCCCGGTTTTTGATTTACTGGTAAACCAACCGCTTTATTACGAGTACCAATCTAATCGTACAATCAGAACTTTTCACCTCGCACCCCGCCCATGACCGGTTGTTATATTTGAGCAGAGCACGGCGGACACGCGCTGGCTCCGGCGGCGCATGGCCACCGAGCTGGCGGAGCTGCTCGCCAAGACGCCTTCGGGGAAGATCTTTGAGTCGCTCACGGTAAGTGTTTCGCTCGATTTTAATAATTATTTATGTCAATTACTAGGTGCATATTTCGTAATTTATAAAAATACCTATCGTAGGTATATGTAATAGCTTTGTCGCTAATGTTGACTTTACTATGCATTCTTCATCAACTTTGAATCTAAAGAGATGGAGGACCCAGAACAATTTTAGATTTACCCACTTATTCAAAAACGCATAATGAACCTATTATAGCTATAGTATTCTTTGACACTCGCTATCAAACTCAAATGTCACAATGACAGATAAGGATTAATGATATTTTAATCATAATCACACTTTAGCTAGGTATAGCGCGTTTATGATTAAGAGGGCTTTACATTTGTGGCAATTTAGAATCCATAGAGGAGGCATGATCCTGAGGGAAGTGTTGGTAAAGTATTTCAATTTTATTACACCAAGATGTTATAACACGGTTTGAATGTGACTCCATCGTGTATTGATATCATGGTCAGTGGCTCGAATAAAAAACAAATATTTGTTACATAAGTGGGGGTAGGTACCTGACAGAAATGCACGAAGTAGACTTTATTAACGCACACACTTAAACCGTTACAAACAATGAAGTATCGCACAATAAACTTCCGCTGACTTAAACCGACTGACTGTGCCCGCAACCGATCCGCCTTTCCCATTACCTTACAACCAATTGCCTTTCTTCGTTTTTTAGGGTTCCGTAGCCGAATGGGAAAAAACGGAACCCTTATGGATTCGTCATGTCTGTCCGTCCGTCCGTCCGTCTGTCCGTCCGTATGTCACAGCCACTTTTTTCCGTAACTATAAGAGCTCTGTGGAAACTTTGTAAGTAGATATATTCGGTGAACCGCTTTAAGATTTTCATACAAAAATAGAAAAAAAACAATAAATTTTTGGGGTTCCCCATACTTAGAACTGAAACTCAAATTTTTTTTTTGATCAAACCCCTACCTGTGGGGTATCTATGGATAGGTCTTCAAAAATGATATTGAGGTTTCTAATATAATTTTTTTCTAAACTGAATAATTTGCGCGAGAGACGCTTCCAAAGTGGAAAAATGTGTGTCCCCCCCCCCCGTAACTTCTAAAATAAGGGAATGATAAATGTAAAAATAATATATGATGTACATTACCATGCAAACTTCCACCGAAAATTGGTTTGAACGAGATCTAATAATTAGTTTTTTTTTAATACGTTATAAATCGTAAACCGCATTTTACCTTTCATTCAATCCACTCCAATATAATAAAGAATAAAGAAATACATTTATTTAGATGTAAAGTGGTACGGAACCCTACATGAGCGAGTCCGACTCGCACTTGGCCGCTTTTTTATAATTTGTATAATTACATAGGTACAAATATTGTAATTGGTACTGATTTTGTTACTTTAACCTTTTCCACGCCATTGACGGATATATCCGCACCACTGGTTCAACGCCAACGACGGAAATATCCGTCATGGTTGACAGCGCAAAATAGACTGGAGTGTCAATGAGGTAAGGTTGATGTTAGCTCTGGTGTTTAGCTGTCATTGGCGTGTGAGTTTAGACTTTATATCTGACATAGCGTCGAAAAGGTTAAAATATAACGTTTATTGCACAAAGGTCATCATCTCTAACTGTATTCTATTCTCGTTTTATTTTATTTGGTTTAGCTGCGGTCGCTAGAGGTCGGCACCGAGTCCCCAAGCATCACCAACCTGCGCGTGCTCAACGGCGAGTTAGAAGATGACGGCGCGCGTCTGCGCTCTCTCGATGTCTCCTTCAACCTCGCATACGATGGCAACTTTAAGATTGACGTCGATGCTATTATGTTGTTGGGAAAAATTGCTAACGTCTCTATTACTGGTGAGTGCGAGTATGAATTTCGACCGTTTCTCACTCCTGTCAAGTCAGATTTCCAAATTTTTTGAAATTGTTTTAGTTATTATAAAATACTAAGTACGTTCACACGTCTGGGAAAAAACATCAGTGAATTTTGATAAACAATAGACATTTTGTGCAACAAGAGAGCAAAAGTGGTTATTGGATGTTGATTTTGAATCCCGAGTAAGTGAAGGATTCTATAATTGAATCATAGGTCATAGGTATCCTGAGCGTTGCGAGGGATTCAAATACACGAGATGCAAATAACTTTGGTCTCCTGTTTGCACATACAACATTTCAACTCAGCAGCTAGATCATAATACCTAAAGGTAAAAAAAACAATACTACTAGGGGTAATCAAATTAAGTATACAGTGTGTCCCTGGATAAAGTGCACAAACGAATAGGGATGAAACTAGACACAATTTTATCGACAAAAAAAATAATAAAAAAAAATTACCACCTTTATTTATTTTTTTATGATTTTTAAAAAAAAGTCATAGTACGCAGAGGACCTCATCGGAACAAATCAAGATATTTTGGCTCCTGTGGGCTCTATTGATTTGAAACAAACGGAATTATAATCACAAAAGTTTATTTGTGTCAATGAAAATAGAAAAAAATGAGAAAAAATGACATAAACCCTAAAAATAATGACTTTTCCTATGAATTTTGTGTTTTTTTTTCTCGAATTTTTAGTATTTACTCGATTTACTCAAAATTATGCCCATCTTACCTCATGTTATTTTTACCAGTAATGGTTGTGTATCTCATTGCCTTTTATTTAAAAAAATAACCAAGTGTCTCGCACAATTACAGGATCCTTAATGAGCGGCCAAACAAAGACATTGCGTTTACACTTAATTAGGTAGCCGCTCAGGTTGAAACCCTTAATGGAGGATTAGGATTACATTTTGGGTTTCTTGCACAATTATAAGATTATTAATGAGTGGCCAAACAATGACATAATGATTACGCTTAATTAGGTTGTCGCCCAGGTAGATTATTGTCCTTACTCTTTATTGAATTTTATTTGGGGTGGGGCGGGGAATACATGTTAGGATTAGCATAAATAGTGATAAGATAAGGTTTAGTTCATCAGTTACTTCGAATCATTCGTCGTTACTTATTCTCAGTTACAACTACTTCTACTATCAGGATTTCATAAAATGCCCCGTTTAAGTGAGTTCACGCACAGAGATCTCGCCGACATCCACTTTTATTATGGAATGGCGAGAGGTAATGCCAGAGCTGCTCGTTTATTATACATGGCAGCATTCCCGAACAGGAGACCTGTACCGTCTGCTCGTAATTTTCAAGAACTTCACAGACGATTGTCGAATGGACTTCGATTGGATCGAGATCGCCGAGAACAAGCAGGAGTAGTGATTGATGGAGCTGTTGAGGAAGCCATACTAAGAAGTTTATTTGCTGATCCGACGACCAGTATTCGGCGGTTGGCCTTGCAGCATGGAGTTTCAAAATCATCGGTTTGGCGGATTTTTAAAAAAGAAGGTCTTCACCCATACCACTACCAACGAGTTCAACATCTACACGACGACGTAGACAGGGTACCAAGATGTGTGCTGTCTTCTTGGATTCAACGGCAGATCAGGAACGATCCTGAATTCACCCAAAAAATTCTGTGGATGGATGAGAGTCAGTTTACACGACATGGGATCACAAACTGCAGGAATCTACATGAATGGAACCCCAAGGGTGAAAATCCTCACCTCAAAAGGTCGTCAAAATTTCAAGTGCAGTTTTCGATAAATCTGTGGGCTGGACTAATTGGTGACATGTTCATTGGCCCTATTTTTCTCCCCAGAACTTTGAACGGTCCCAGATTTTTAGAACTTTTGAGAGAAGATCTGCCCCTTGAATTGGACGATGTGCCCTTGGAGACTAGAAGAACAATGTATTTACAAATGGATGGATGCCCGGCCCATTACGCACTTGACGTAAGGGGATTTCTCAACGCCTCTTATGCTAATCGTTGGATTGGCCGACAAGGGCCAGTGGCGTGGCCAGCACGCTCACCAGACATGACACCACTGGATTATTTCCTTTGGGGCACAATGAAACAGAGGGTATACAGCGTCCCTATCAACACAGAAGAGGAATTGCGTGGCAGAATTGTCCATTGTGTAAATTACATAAAAAATAACCCGGAAATGATACGTCGAGCAACTCAACAAATAGCAGTACGTGCAGGATTGTGTTTGCAAGAGCGGGGTGGGCATTTTGAACAGTTATTACATTAAATAAGTAATTATGAAATTCCATAATTCGTTTGATTTTATAATCCCATACCCAAAATGTAATCCTAATCCTCCATTAAGGGTTTCAACCTGAGCGGCTACCTAATTAAGTGTAAACGCAATGTCTTTGTTTGGCCGCTCATTAAGGATCTTGTAATTGTGCGAGACACTTGGTTATTTTTTTAAATAAAAGGCAATGAGATACACAACCATTACTGGTAAAAATAACATGAGGTAAGATGGGCATAATTTTGAGTAAATCGAGTAAATACTAAAAATTCGAAAAAAAAAACACAAAATTCATAGGAAAAGTCATTATTTTTAGGGTTTATGTCATTTTTTCTCATTTTTTTCTATTTTCATTGACACAAATAAACTTTTGTGATTATAATTCCGTTTGTTTCAAATCAATAGAGCCCACAGGAGCCAAAATATCTTGATTTGTTCCGATGAGGTCCTCTGCGTACTATGACTTTTTTTAAAAAATCATAAAAAAATAAATAAAGGTGGTAATTTTTTTTTATTATTTTTTTTGTCGATAAAATTCTGTCTAGTTTCATCCCTATTCGTTTGTGCACTTTATCCAGGGACACACTGTATATGACTAGTTTTTGAGAAAAGAAAAACATTAGGTAATAAAAAATCATGTCAATAATATTGGTTCTATAGTAAAATGTTTGAAGAAAAAAATTAAGACTGTGCCGAGCAAAGGCCGAGCGTTCAGTGGCGCCCTGATTACGGTGGATTGAAAAGTTCTGAGCCTGGTAAAAAAAACTAACTGGCTCACTTTTTATAACAATTTTATTTTTCGACATAGTCTCCATGAAGGTCAATGCACTAAGTCCACCTCGCCTCCAACTTCATTATCCCATCAAAAAAAAAAGAATCTCTGAGGTCGTTAAAATATGAGTCTACTGCTTCTTGTACCTCCATATTAGTCAAAAATCTTTGTCCTCCCAAGTGTTTTTTGAGGTTTGGGAAGAGATGATAATCGGAAGGAGCTAGATCCGGCGAGTAAGGGGGATGCGGCAGCACTTCAAATCCACAATCATGTATTTGTGCCATTGATTTCGCCGAAGTGTGAACGCGAGCGTTGTCTTGGTGAAACAATACTTTTTTCGACCGCATTCCAGGTCTCTTTATTTTAATTTCCTCTCGCAGACGACGTAAAAGAGCACAATAGTACTCTGAATTTATTGTTTTGCCCTTTTCGAGATAGTCTATCATGATAACCCCCCTGCAATCCCAGAAAACCGAGGCCATTACCTTATTAGCTGACAAAATGACCTTGGCTTTTTTGGGTGGTGGTGAACCTGGTCTTTTCCATTGCCTGGATTGTTCTTTCGATTCTGGTGTACTGTGGTGGACCCATGTCTCGTCCATAGTTATAAAACGATTGAGAAAATCTTCGGGGTCACGTTGAAACATGTCCAAACAATCTTGGGAAATTGTAACACGTACTCGTTTGTTCTCGACTGAAAGCAGTCTAGGCACCCACCTGGCTGACACCTTAGAAAATCCAAGAACATCGGTGATGATGTTCTGTGCCCGCTCATAAGAAATACCCATTGCTTCCGCTATCTCCACAATCTTCAATCGCCTAACCTTCTTATCGCATCTAATATTTTATTGACATTTTCATCCGTAGTAGCCGTCAACGGCCGCCCACTCCTAGGCTCGTCTTGAACAGTCTCCCGGCCACGTTTGAAATCAGCTACCCATCTTTTTATGGTAGCATACGATGGAGCAGATTGCCCTAATGTTTTGTTCATATCTTCAAATATTTGTTTTGGTGTTAACCCCTTCTTTTGCAAATATTTTATGACAGAACGGTGCTCAATTTTATCCATTACTTGAAAAATCAGTGACCTTATGTAGCAGTTCCAGCATAAAATGTAAAATTGTGACAAGAAAAAAACATAAGATAGTGCATAATGGCGACTAAATATGGCACTTTTACCTGCCAGTATTTATTTGTTTTTTTTTTATTATATACAACCTTAGGCTCAGAACTTTTCAATGCACCCTCGTATTATTGTGTTTTCTAATTAACTAAAGAATTTCCTTGGAATCAGACGATGTATTTTTGTAGTGCAAGTAAAAACACAATTTATGGGATACGTAACCAACTTTAATAACAATAACTCTTTGAGTAGTCAGCTTAACGTGAAACGGTGGCCTCTTTTTTCCGTTAAATTGATAACTCGAAGGTGAATTGTTATTAAACTATGTGATATATATATAACCCTATAAGTTATGTTTTCATTTATAGTACAAAAACATACCGTCCAATTTCGAGAAAATACTTTAGTTTATTTTATTAGATAACACAATTAAAGTAATGAGGGCGCCACTGTACATCCGGCGTACGCTCGGCGCAGTCTTAAGACTGCGCCGAGCAAACGCCGAGCGTCCAGTGGCGCCCTCATTACTATTATTGTGTTTTCTAATTAACTAAAGAATTTCCTTGGAACCAAACAAAATGTGTTTTCACCTCAGCAGCTCAAACAAGCAGGTTTTGCTGCTTAAAAACAGTGAGCAAAATTCAATTTTGCTGCGAGCGAGAGGCAAAGTAGCGTTTTAATTATTTTTTTTAAATGCCGTGAGCAGTGCTGGGGCTACTCACAACATTCGAAAAAATTGAACTTCACTTTGTTCTGTCACTTTCACTTCGATAGGAAAAAAGCGAGAGATAGAAACAACTTGATTCGAAGTTCGATTTTCAAATTCCACACATAGTAGGCCCAAAAAGAAACGCACGTTCGGATGCACACATAACCGTAAAATTGCAAATAAAACTATCTGTTAAACTTTGAAATGTGTTTATTATAACTATTTTATACAGTAGGTACAATCATTTTTTTTATTTAATGTTTTGAAGACAAAATTAATGAAAAATAAGAAGTTATGTATCTACATAATTTTGTTATCGTTTTAACAATCTTTAATTTCGTGACATAAACCGCGGGGGCAGTTTCAGAACGCATTTCAAAAATAGCGGGATTATTGTACTTAAAAAAAAAAATGTAATGTAATGTAAATGGCGATGTAATTTTTGTTAATTTGTCCGCCATAGCCAATAGCCATAGACAAGGCCTAGTTAGGTTTTTTTTAAAGCCACAGACTACATAAAGCTGTATAAAGTTGTGTTTGCACTACGGCATTATCAAGTTGAGTGACAGGTTTTATCTGTTTCATGTTTATTTTTTCCACTTTTTATTTTATTAGTATTTTGCAAAAATGCTTGTGATTGATGCATATGCGATCGTGTCGTTATTTAGTCGTGTATTCACCAAATGGTCACAACGGAAGACCTGCGTTGGCCCTACCAGCTTCACGCTGTGTTGTTCTCGCTGCTGAGGTGAAAAGTTGTATGTCTCACACGAGACCAAAGTTTTTTACGTCTCGTATCTTTGAATCCCTCGCTACGCTCAGGATTCTAACCTAGAATCACTCGCTACGCTCGTGATTCAATAATAGAATCCTTCGCTTACTCGGGATTCAAAATCATCACTCGCAGCAAAAACCAACTTTGCTCTCTTGTTGAACAAATAACTATTGTAGCGCAAGTATAAATAGTGCAGTCATTGAAGCGAAAAATACGGTCTTACCTCCGAATTTTTTTACTGTGAACCGATTTGCATGAAATTTTGGAATTAGGCTCATCTTACCCTTAACTTCAAAAGTGAAAATGATCTGAACTCCGCCTATTATTTTTAAGGGGTGTAAACAACCCCTTAATGTAAAAATTTACATTGAGCCATTTTATCGCTAAAAAACATGTCTAATAGTAAGTGGTGAAATTGTAAAGTGTTTTCTAACACAATTACCTCATATTAAAATCATTTTCAACCCCTTGAAAATCTTACAACCCTTGCAAACAACCCCTAAATTGAATAAATCACAAAAAAATACTTTGGTATGACATAAAAAGATGTAAGTATAGAGTAAGTAATATTTTATATTCTCTATAATAATTATCAAATTTTTAACCCCCTTTCAACCCTTGAAAAGTACCCCTTGATAATAAAAAGTTATTTTTTTTTTGATAAAATGAAAAGGATTTAAATATTATTCCACACTCTCGAAAATGATTATCATATTCTTAAGCTTTTCTACCCTTAAAACTACCCCTAAATTAAAACAGTAAATATATATGATTACTGCTACCATTTTACGTATATAGGTAAGTTAGTAACTTAAGTTTTTGGACCATAACTCCTTCAATTTTCATGCTATCACAATTTTAAAAAAAACATTGTAAAGGTAATTAAGAGAGCTACAACATCCTTCATTGCAATACATAGTAAAAAACCTTTTTCTAAAACGGTGAAGGGTTAAAGGGCTTAAGAGAGGCTGTGATTGCGCTGCCACGCGCTCTTTAAACAATCATATCTCCGTCATTTTTTGTTTAACAGAAAAAACAAAAAAACCACATTGTTTGTCAGAAAAATACCTAAATTTTTTATCCTTACACTTTTATACGTATCTGTCGTCATTTTTGAAATATTATGAAAAAAAGGTGGGTGTTTTAAGAATTTGAAATTTTTTGATTTTTTCTTATCGTGACTTTGTTGAAAAATATGTGTCCTGAAGCAGCCAAACTGATACAATCTATCAAACTCTTCATAATAAAGTTAATTCTAGGCGGAATACGATTAATTTTAATTTTGGTGGAAATGGCACTTATGAAACCCATTGATTTTTAAGGATAAACATTAGATGCTCCTGTTATTTGCAATACAGCTCACTTATTTTACGTGCAAAAGACTTTTAATAGTGCTCATTTTAAAGCTTATTTTAAGCACTACAAAACCCTTTATTATTAAAATGCATAAAATGCATCTGCTCGCCGCTAGATGGCATTGACCACATCGATTAAATTTCAGACAATATAAAAACGGCTTTGATCTTTAATATCTAGCTTAATATTGCACTTAGAATACTTTATAAAAAACCAAATTATTATTTTTTTTACCTGCTACAATTTTGTTTCTTATAAAATTTTCGATAAAACGTATATTTTTGGAGATATTTGCAAAAAACCGATGAAAAACGTGAAAAAATTGCGAATTTTCAATTGCCAATAACTTGAAAAGTATTGGATTTTTCGAAAAACTTTATAGATGTTTTTTTGCTTAAAATTAGGCCTTCTATCGATATTCGAGGTTATTTTGAAGAAAAAAACAAACACCCCCGAGAAGTGGTGGCAACCACCCCCAGGGTGGTTGCGGAGTTCAAATCATTTTCACTTTTGAAGTTAAGGGTAAGATGAACCTAATTCCAAAATTGTATGCAATTCGGTTCACAGTAAAAAAAATCGGAGCAATAATGCTTCAATGACTGCACTAAATAGTAGATTGTACAACAAGGGCATAAAACAAACCATTTTTTCCGAGACTTATGGTATCCAACCGAGCCGGCAGGCGAGGTTGGATAATTAAGTCGAGGATAAAATGGGTTTTAAGACCGAGTTATACACTCTGCTTTTCACTTCGATTACGAGGAAATAAAACAGTAATAATGTAAAAAAACTTCAATTAAAATATAAATTGAAATTTGAACAATTCTGTATATTATACGAGTATGTTATGGTTTTTCCGGGCATATTTACAGTATGGATTTAGGCGGCAATGTCTGTTCAATAAGTTCTTTTGCATTTTTTTCCATGAGTGTGTTAGGTGTGAGCATTATTTTCTCTTCACTAGACGACATTTTAATTAAATTCCATAACGCAACAAGTTTTGCCAAGAAAATAACTAATTATTAATAGTCCAAAACCTCTTTCCCGCCACTGTATTTCTGTCTAATTTTTTTATTTATTTTCTGTTTGCGATTTTTGACTTAGGTCGAACGCAATACTGCCAAGTAATGCTTGTTTTTAATAGTTTTAAATTTCTTTTTTGTTAGATACTACGATGCAAATGTAAATAAAATAAATAAAATTAAAGTAAATTTATTCAAATAACAAGTTTATTTAATGCAGTCACCTCGTCTGTCTGGCTGTAGGCTTAATTGTCTTAGTCTAGATGACGACAAACATTTATGCACTAGTGCATAAAATGCGATTTTATGCAGCCTATACCCAGCATAAAGAAGGACTTTACGAGCATGAGAAGTGAAAACACAATTTATGGGATACGTAACAAACTTTAATAACAATTAACCTTTGAGTAGTCAGCTTAACGGGAAAAGGTGGCCACTTTTTTTGGTTAAGTTAATAACTCGAAAGTGAATTGTTATTAAAGTTTGTTACGTAACCCATAAATTGTGTTTATACTTCACAGTGTGAAATCTGCCCTTAAAAACGGACATATATCATTTTGGAACTCAAACGATAGATTTCACCATTTCAAATGCAAGACGATCATACCGGAGTGCCAATTCTACTCAGAACTCGAGTTTTTTTTTTAAATCTTATTTTTCTATGAAACTCAAAATTTTCATAGAATTGCGTGTAACTGCAAAAGTATAGAATAATCACCGATTATCTGTTTAGATATCAATAGCATCTTGTTTCAGGTACGTAATAAAAAAAACTAGGCGTGTTTTTATGGAAGCAGTACAAAGTAATAGTTGATTTTTTCTTTTTTAGTTTTTATTTTATTTTCCCCTAACCCTAGCGTATTAGCATTTGATACTTACCTAAAATATTCGTTGAAACCATTACTATCCACCCCTAAAGTATCAAATCAAAATCTAGCAGGATCTTGGAAATATCCATATTTAAAAATGTTCGTTTAGGGTTGTCAAAAGCATGTTATTAAACGTCTTATTTAAATGTGGGTGTATTAATAAATTGTCCCGATAAATTGAAGTTCTTAAATGTGATTTCCATGTCTTATCTCCGTTCACTGATATTTTCTAAAAATAAAATTCTCTTATGAAAGTGTTTCGACCCAACTACACCATAACTAACTTTTCTTATTGGTGAAATGATATAATATGTTTGCAGAAATGGAGTTGAGTAGACTGAATTAACGTGTCATAGATTTTATCATTTATCATAGATATTTGAGAAAGCGATGTTTGACCTAAATCCTTAAAGCGACCGATCGCCATAAATTAAAATAATTGAATTGAATTGACTTTAGCTTTGGCATTGACAGTTAGCTATCAAAACAACTCGAAAATTGCATGATTGCTTTTAGTTATTATAAAAGTGTGCATTTATTATTAATTCGATGGCAGCAGCCGATACTCTCGAACCTTCAAGAGTATTCGCAAATTCCCAACAAGGTTCCAACAATATCTTTACCAGACTAGACGCTTATAAATTGTTCCTTGCACTTGCAAAGCAAAAGGGCAAGAAATGTCGCCCCCTGGATGTAAGCTTAGAAGATCGAACTTTCGCAGTGCTGAATACTTTGGAAATACATACGGAGTACATAAATAACAAAAGACTCAAAGATCTAATCTCCAAACTTACCAGTAAATGCGAAAACTTATACAAATCATGTAAATACAATATGATTTTCTTCATTAAAAAGCACACAGTTTGGTTAAATGGAGACCTAAAACCGGACCTTTCAAAATGTTTGGATCCGCTTCTCTATCGCCCGCCTGTTTCCGAAACTGAATCTGGTTTAGTAGGCGATTCAATTTTCGAATTTGCTTCAGAACCTACCGTTCCTTACGCTGGTCCAAGTAACAATCGCGATTTCGAATCTGACATAGGTAATCCCAAAACCGATGTTTCTCATATAGATTTTCCGATATCTGAGCAAAGATGTGAATCAAAGTACGACGGACTGAGCGAAAGACAAAAACGAAGAGTTTGCAAAAACCTACAAGAAACCCTAAGTAATGAACCATCTGCTAAACTGATCAAGGTTTTGTCGAGTAGTTTAAAAGCAGAAGGGCAAAACCTCACAAAACCGGCATCAAAAAACTTTGAATTTGTTGTTAATTCCTGCCTAGCTAGTCCGTCAAGAGCAATCAAAATAGCCACAAAAATCAAAAAAGATCCCCAGCCCTATAGCCCAGAGGAAGCTTTAGCTATCTATATAGATCGAAAATTCACTGTAGATACATACAAATTTCTTGAGTATGATTTAAAATCGAGAGGCTATCCAGCATTTCCGTCATATCATCACATTCGAGCCGCAAAGAAAGATTGTTACCCTGATGCCCCAGTTCAAGTATCTGAAAGAGATGCATCGATACCTTTATGCAGCCTTATTTCACACACATTTGAAAGAATAATCAAATCGTGTGACGATACCATTTCAATTTATTGTGCTGAAAAAAAATCTCGAATTGTTAAATTGCGTTTTTGAGGGCTCTTGGGGATTTGACGGTAGTTCAGGACAATCGCTTTACAAACAGAACTTTTTTCAAAGCGAAGAAAATGATAGTAGCATATTTGTTACTACTTTCATTCCCTTACGAATTACGACTGAAGGAGGCCGCGTGGTGCTGTGGTTAAACCCAACCCCAACTTCGTATAGGTATTGTCGGCCAGTTCATACTCAATATCGGAAAGAGTCAAAAGATTTAATCCTTTCCGAAAAAAAAATGATAGAAGACCAAATTGAAAGGCTAACCACATTCGAGGTCACTACTTCAAAAGGACAAGTAATATCAGTGAAATCTCAACTCTACTTGACCGTCATAGATGGCAAAGTCCTTAATATCATAACTAATACTAGTTCACAACTTCGATGCCCTTTTTGCAAGGCTACTTCAACACAATTCAACAAATTAGATATTGTTTTTTCACAGCCTACCGATAAAACTCTTTTGCGGCATGGATTAAGTCCACTTCATGCGTGGATTCGCGTGTTTGAATTTCTATTGCATCTGGGATACAAAAATCCTGTTAAGAAATGGAGAATCGGACATAATTCACCAGAAGCAACTAAAGTCACTGAAACAAAAAAACGTATCCAAGAAGAGATCAGAAAAAGATTAGGGCTTTTGGTGGATGTTGTCCGACCTAATTCAGGAACAACAAACGACGGAAACACCGCGAGAACTGCTCTAAACGATAAAAATCGTGCCATTTTCGCTGAAATACTAGATATTCAACAGTGGCTGCTGGACGATCTACATACAATGTTAGTAGTTTTGTCTAGCGGATTGCCTATTGACGCTAATAAATTCGGCGACTTTTGCAAGTTAATTGCATCTAAGTACGTTTCAGCATATGAATGGCATCCGATGACGGTGACATTGCATAAAATTTTAGTCCATGGCAAGGAAATAATTGAAACTTGTGCTTTACCCATAGGGTTACTTTCGGAGCAAGCTGGGGAAGCCCGAAATAAATTCTGGCGTTATGACCGTGAACACCATTGTAGGAAGTTGGATCGGGAAAAAACCATGTTGGATTTGTTTCATAGAGCACTGGAGTCGTCTGATCCTTGTATTTCCAACATACGGCTTAGAGACCGGCAAAATAAATTAAAGCGATTACCTCTGCCACTAGCCGCTATAATGTTACTCAAACCATATGATGTCCAAACGGAAGAACATTTTAATGAGTCACGAAGCGATGATAACCTTTTAAGCAATTTAGAAGGCCATAGTCATGAAAGCACAGAAGTTCTTCAAAACGAAAACAACATAATATTTTACTGAACATAACACCTAGTTTTTAAAATTAAAGATTTATAGTGTATTTATGTATTGTAATGCTAAACAAATAAGCGTCTTTAACGCAGACACAAGACTCGATTCACAGTTAAATCTTGATGTATCACCTTTTATCAGCAGAAATCTTCTGACCACCTTCCAGCTCCATCATCAGGTCAGCACAATGTTATCATGTTTTATGGTTACTTAAAAATTAAACTTTTCTATACAAATATTATGTGGAAAACATGCGACAACCCTATTTCCATAGTTATCAGAAAAAAATTTAGAACGAATTATCTCAGAGATCCTTTGAGATTTAGATCTAATTTTTTTTTAGTGTTTGCTGCACGTGTAAACAATTGTTTTGACTAGTAATAAAATCCTAATGCTTTGAGATTTCTGATAAAAAAAATAAAAAACAAAATTAACAAAAACCTAAATAATTCAAACAAAATAACAACTAGAGCTCTATTTTTTATATAATACACACGCCATGCATTGTTTAATTTATTGTCACTGTGATTTGCGTTTAGTTTTGTCGAAAACTGGAGATTTTCCATGTTTGTGTTTTTTGTAAATAAAATTTAAAAAAAATATTTCTCGAGTTCTGAGCAGAATTGGCACTCCGGTATGATCGTCTCACATTTGAAATGGTTAAATCTATCGTTTGAGTTCCAAAATGATATATGTCCGTTTTTAAGGGCAGATTTCACACTGTGTACTTGCGCTACAAACACATTTTGTTTGGTTCCAAGGAAATTCTTTAGTTTATTAGAAAACACAATAAAAGTAATGAGGGCGCCACTGTACATCCGGCGTACGCTCGGCGTAGTCTTAAGTGGCATGTGTGGAACAAAAAAATATATTTGTTTTAGAAACCATTAATCAAATCACAGAAACTGATATGATGGTGGTGATGGTGGTGGGGTGAGGTTTTTTAAGTTGTAGTGTGTCTTTACTCACTAAACTACACAAAAAATGAAACAAAAAATGGTTTTTAATTTAATTGTTATGTTTTCCGTTTTTTGATTAATAAAATTAACTAGAAATATATTTGGTGCATCTTTTATAACCGGCGAAAAAACGGAGGAGGTTCTTAAGTCAACGTCAGTTTTTTTTTATGTATGATCTGATCACAGTGATCATCATTTTTGATTTTAATAATTAGTATAATTTTGAGATGGTGCCGTTGTCACCAAATCTGAATTTGATGAGGGGATCCGTGAGGAATTGAGGGAACTCCTCAAACATTATAGGCATACTTACAACGATTTTAGTATTTTTAGTAACAAATCTAGCATTTGCATTCAGAAAAGTATCAAAGTGAAGAGGAACTGATGATGAAGAACACAAATGCCAATCGGAACTCCTCGACGGTAACTATTTCAAGGGTGGCGAATGTGGCGATAGGATATCTCGATTAAGACAGTGGAGCAATTGTAACGAAGTTCATTTATTAATTGTTTAAATATCACTAAAAATAATAAAACTAAATAAATGTTTTAAAAAACAAAAAACCGCTTTAACAAATGCAAAAAATAACTTCTTTTAAAATGGTAGGTATAGGCAGTTCAATTATCACAATATTTTTACCCAAAAGCCGACTCCAGTTGGACTGACCTTTACGTACCATTTTAAAAGACGTTATAGAAGTTATAGTAATTACTTAAGTAATAAATATATGTCACTTATTCTTCAGTATTTGGATTCCAAATAATTTATTTATTTATGAAATAATTAAAAAAAACTAGATTTTTATTTTTTGTCTGTAAAAAAATGAGAATTTAGAATATTTAATGACTTATTTTTACATTTTCGTCAACTTAATAAACGTATGTTAACCCGATGCCATTGCATTATTACGGTAACTAGGAGCTGATTTGAATGATGGAGTAGGCGGGTGGCGACAGGATGTCCACTATAATTAACGTAAATCCACAATGTTGGGTCTCGTTACTTTGGTTACAGACGAGTTTTTAAATATGTGTACACTTTAGTAGGTACCTTTTCACTTTAATCGCTGTGTCAATTCATATCTATACGGCAGTTTATACAAAGCATTAAATAAATAAGGTACTAAAGTGTACACATATTTATGAACTCGACTGTACCAATAAGCAGATAAGTAATGACTTTGCTAAATAAAATTCAGTCGGCAACAAAAGCCTGTCCCAAATAATACGAAATGTTTTACTGAAATTTATTTCCAATGACAACACTGTATGTTCCTGACTCGAATGTGGTTATTTATCTAAGACTGCTAAAGTACTCCACGTTCGTTGTATTGCAGTCGAGAGCATAAGCGGGACTATCCGCGTCATGTTTCGCCGTACTCCGTACACGCATTGGGCGCTCGCGTTCGAGGCACCACCCAAACTTGAGCTCCGCGTGCGAGGCAGGTTCCAGGGCAGGCAGCTCAAACCCAGGCTAGCGTCACTAGTCGCAGCTCATATCAGAAGAGCTGTGGCGCAGCGTCATACACTGCCCAACTACAAGATACGGTAAGAAAAATGTCTCAATATTTACAGTGTCTTAGAAGGTAGCAAAAGAACTTGAGCCTCATTTCTGCTGCGTATTTGCTGCAAAACTCTCTGCCCAATTCCAACTTAACCCTTAATTTGGCAAAAATAAAAAAGTCGTGAATTCAAACACTTATTTTGAATCAGAAAAAAATACAAACACAATCCAAACACAAAAAGTGGACATTATGGTATGTTCGCTGTGACGGACATTAAGGGTTAATAAATGTATAATGCGGATGTTACGTTAATGCGAGCAAATTGGAACGTGTGGACCAAGCTGGCAAGCTTTAATGCCCACCGGCGTCCAAAAAACGCTGATTGAACTTGTTTGATGTTGATCCAACTTTCTAACTGACATTTCTAATTATTTCCCCTAATATTAGGTACTGACTAACAATATACTTCGGAATGTTTATGTTGTTTGTTTACTTCGTGGCCGCTGACTAGCGGACACCGCGAAAGTGTATTAGTAGTCATGTTAATTTTAAGTTATGTATTATTATATTATATTGATGTTATTATATTAGTAGGTAAGGTACTTACTAACTAGGTATAAATATGTGCCTTGTTGCCTTAGATAAAATGATTACATTTTATTCAGTAACGAACAAATTTAAGGTGAGAGTATATTATTATATCAAAGAACGACGTTTAACAAATATTGCGCCGATAAGAAATGGCTCATCGACACTCTTTGGTCTGTACAGGAGGCTATTTGTGGGTCCTATTCCGTTAAGTACCTAAACGAGTCGTCTGCACCAAAGTTGCCAAGCATGAACCATAAATTCATATATATTCCAGTTCAACAATACATATCATTTTATCTTCAGCCTATTATTGATGTTCCCATCGAGTGAATTAAATTGTCTAAAGAGTCAAACTTGGACTTAGAAAACGTGTCAAATATGAATGCAGTCAGGCTTGCGCGCTACTCAAGCCCAGTTAAGCTCTGGGCTGATAATAGTCGCTAGGTGTTAAGGAGGGCAATATCCTGCGAGTCCGATACAACAACGCGTTCAGGGTGGAATTGTGGCTGCCATGCAACGTGGAGGCGCGCGCTGACTAGACTGCAGCCTACGCCAGCCTTGCGCACAGATTATAGGATATGTTGCGCGACCCTCTTGAGCAGAGCACGCACCAGCCGTGTACAGTCAACCAATTTGATTCCTAGGCCACTATGGACTTTGTCAACGTGACGTTGTAAACCAAATCATAGGGAGTCTCTTACGTTTTGGTTGACAACGTCACTTTAACATAGTCCAAAGTGGCCTAGAAATCAAATTGGTTGACTGTACCTACGCGTCTTGACAATGGAGACTGTTACAATTGGCCATGCTTCATATTTTTGTTGTATGGTTTTTATAATTTATTTGATAAATATAGACTATTTTAAGAAAGTAATTTGGGTATTTTTGTTTTTAAATAATGGCAGTGTTGCCACCTCAGTTTTTCCATTTTACCCTAACGCTCGGCGAAATTACCCTAAATTAGGCACTTTTATTTATTTTTTACCCTAAATGTTTTTTTAAATAACAACTATTTAATTTACGTATAAATCTTTATTAATTCACCGTTCCAAACAAGTCTGTTGCTAGCGGAGGAGAAAGGTACATCGGCAAGTTGGGTACGTTCCGGTCCATGCATTAAAATTCAAATCAATCACCAAAACTTGTAAAGATTTTCAAATATTCTCTAAAAAATATGTTACCCTGAAAAATACCCTAAATAATTTTCTACCCTAAAAATTACCCTGAACCCGTAAAAGTGCCCTAAATTTAGGGTAAAATACCCTAAGGTGTGGACACTGAATAATGGATAATGTAGTCTTCGCCTGCATAAAAAGAAATTACAGTAAAGTCTATGGTAAAGTCATACCGTCAAGGTGTTAACGTCACCGGGAACCGGGGACGGCTAGGCTCAAAAATAATTGAAATCACTAACTGAACTGGTTTGAAATGGAATGCTACGAGTGTTTCGTCCCTTTATGTCCGAATAACAGTAGGGATAACCCGGATTTGTTATTCGTACCAATCGAATCCCAGAACGACGGCGAGAGGAATGGTGTCGTGAAGTGAAGCAAAAATACTTCAAGAACTATTTGCAGTTTTGTTGTGAAGATCATTTAAATGTATGTATAGGTAGTTTCAACTCAGTTGAGGCCACGCACACTATCACACTGTCATGTAATGACAACGAGATTTTGAAATTAGTGTTCTTATCTCGTTGTCATTACATGACAGTGTTATAGTGTGCGTGGCCTCAACTGAGTTGAAACTACCTAGGTATACCTGTTTAAAACAAACACAATCATTACTTTTACACAATGGTTTAACAATAAAATCTTGACCATTGAGTACTCGTATAAATTAGATTGCATTTATTAATTAAGTATAATAAACAAACAATTTACGAAAAGAAACGACACGTCAATGTCAAGTTCGTGTTTGATATAGACTAGACAGACATCAGTCGGTCTTTTTTTAAATAAGGCAACGGAATCATTATCCATTACTCGTTTGATAACTCACAGAAAGGTCATTTGAAGGTCAAAACATTTCAACGAATATCTTAATAATGTAAGACTTTTTTTTTAATCTGATATACAGAAACTGTACCGAAAGCTTGTTTCTCGAAATGGTTTTGAGATTTCCATACATATTTAAAAAGTTAGCATGGCTAATTGATCAGCAACTCAGCCTGTTAATGGTTGATTTTATTTTATTTTAACCGAATTTGTGTCATTGTTTTGTATTTTAATTTTATTTCTTTTGTCTAATGTTTGTAAGCATGTACCGTTGTTTTTAATGTAATTAATCTATGTTATTCGACTATTAATACGTGAATTAGTACGGGTATAAGCACGGTATAAGTATGTCAAGTTATCATAATACACTATTTCCCTAGCTACAAACCATTCTTCCCGAAGTCCGAGCCGGGCAGCGCGGATGGCGAGGAGGGCCCGACGCCGCACGGCCGGCTGACGCTGCGCCTAGTGGAGGTGACGCGGCTGCAGTGCCTGCAGTGGCCCGGTGCGCCGGGCACGGTGCGTGCGGCCCTCGCCGTCGACTCGCACGGATGGGTAAACAACTGCTTCAACTAGCTAGACCTATTTTATTTTACTAGAAATACGGACGAATTCTGATCAATATAATGGTGAGTGTAATTTTTTAACCCCCGACGCAAAATGAAGGGTGTATCTGTGTATTTGTCCGTGTCATCGTAGCTCTTAAACGGATGGATCGATTTGGATGCGGGTTTTTTTTAGTTGAAAGCAAGTTATCAAGTGATGTTCTTAGCTATAGATATACAGGTGACTAGATTTTCCCGTGTTTGTTTTTCACTTAGTAGGGAGAAACAAACTTTAGTTAATTACCTAATTAAAAACTGTAACAAACCTAAATATTGCTTACCGGCGACATCTGCCGCCGACTAGCGGGAACCAGCCAACTCAGCCAACTCAGCCGATAACAAATATTGCTTACCGGCGACATCTGCCGCCGACTAGCTGGACCAAGCAACCCCGCATTGTTGCATCCTTACTAGATGGTGCTGGGATCGAGTTAGCTCGCACAAGCGTTTGGTTCCCCGAGGATGCATAATAGGTTCTAAGCGATCTTGTTTTGTATCGAAATCTTCCCAGTGTGTACGACAAGTTTCGGATTACCGAGCTTGTTGGACCATTCTTTGACTGCAATAGTATTAGATTAGATCAATATTATAAATATCTAAAGTTCTACATCAGTTGTTACCTATTTCGGAAACCCTCTCCTACCAGACGCGTTACACTGGCTGCCCAACGTTTGGCCCTAACGGACCCTGACGCTTGGTGGGACCCGAACCCGACCCTTGGTGGCTCTGATGAAGACTGAAGATCCGTCACCTAAAATTAAACGGAGGACCTCCGGACCTAAATTGGTAGTCGCATCGGGGAAACCTGCGCCTAAACCCCGGAAACCCCGTAAGACCAACGCCATGGCGCTGACATTAA
Source organism: Acleris laterana (assembly GCA_963966035.1). Taxonomy (NCBI): domain Eukaryota; kingdom Metazoa; phylum Arthropoda; class Insecta; order Lepidoptera; family Tortricidae; genus Acleris; species Acleris laterana. The sequence continues at coordinate 61,094,149 of OZ014438.1, read as the reverse complement.
CGGAGAGCCAATTGGAGCGGATGATAGCCGCTATGACACCTAAAAGTGGAACTTTCACCACATGCACTATCACCTACGATGGACGAAAGGAAGCAGATGTTCTCGAAGCATTTTTGGCGGCTATAAACGTGTTCAAAAGTGCTGAGAAAATAAGCGACGATGACGCGCTGACGGGGCTGCCCCTCTTACTCAAAAATGAAGCAGGAACCTGGTGGCAGGGAATGAAAACTAAAGTGCATACCTGGGAGGAGTTCCAATTACGTTTAAGAAAGTCGTTCGCTCCGAAGAAACCGGCGTACATCATCTACCAGGAGATAATGGCATCAGCACAAGAACCCGACACCACGACCGAGTCATTCATAGCACAGAAGAGGATGCTATTTTCCCTGTTACCCAGTCCAGAACTATTGGAGTCCCAGCAGCTGGACATGGTCTACGGTCTGCTTAGCCTGGACATCCGCAAGAAGGTGCCACGTACTTCGTTCACCACTTATGATGGTCTGTTGGAAGCCGCCGAAGTGGCGGAGCAACTACGACTTGATCAGAAGAGAGTCCCTTCCGTGTCAGCATCAAGGTCATCAAGTCAAGTGGAACAACCACATAGGGCCATTCCTAAGATACGGTGTAGGTACTGCAGACTTACCAACCACACCATTGAAAATTGCACAAAGAAGGCGAGTGCGGATTCAAAACGCCCGAATCATGTTCCTCCGCCCCCAATCACAAAACCGGAGACAGATACACCCCAGTCAACACAAACTTCTGGTTACAAGTTCGCATGTTATGGCTGCGGAGCTCCAGGTGTGGCACGCAGTAACTGCTCGACCTGTTACAGAACAAGGAAGACAGAAACAGTTCCGAAGGAGATTGGGTTTTGCTCGCTCAACATTAAAACTGATGCCAGGGCCAGGCCCATTGTCTTTGTGACCATTGAAGGCAAAACCGGGGAAGCATTCATTGATACTTGCGCCAAATCCAGCGTAGCCTCGTATGAATTATACGTTCATATGCGTAGGGCTGGATGCGCTTTCCAGGAAGAACGCGTCGTTGTGACTTTGGCTGATGGTGTTAGAAGAAACCAAAAGGTGCTCACCACAGTGGCAAATGTCACCATTTGCGATTGCACCATTCTAACGACGTTCATAGTGCTACCGGAGTCTCGTGAAAATCGGACATTGCTTGGCATTGGCTACATCCAAGACGCAATGATGGTGCTAAATCTACCGCAATTTACGTGGCATTTTCTTGGTGACGAAGATAACCCTCAAGAGCTATACACCGAGGATTTAATAACCTACGGACGCGAACACGACGTCACCATCGCACAAATGAAGAAGACCGAAGCAGCTGCCTTACCTGAGGCTAGTCTTACCTCTACCCAGTCTGAACGACCCTATGGCCCTCTCATCCGTATAGCTCTCTCACCAGCTAAACGAAAGGAAGTACCATCCGACGACGACATGCCGTTCCTGAGCGAGTTGTTTGAAGACGCGTGCAAAGCGATTGAGAGTCAAGACTTCACGTTGTCCCCGAATTCCGAAAACTTGTTCCCCTGCACCGATATAGCTACAATAAACATAGGGCTTATCAGTACAGAGACGGAGCTAGCGGATGCAGCAACCGAGAAGTTACTACTAGTTAACGAGGATATCTTCATTCCCAATGGAAAATCAACCACGCAAGCTGAACACATCATCGATACTGGAAACCACCAGCCTGTAGCGGTACCCCCGTACCGACTGTCTCCTGTAAAGAAACAAACTCTACAGAACGAGGTGACCAAGATGCTAGCCGACGGAATAATAGAACCTTGTGTATCACCTTGGGCTGCACCTACAGTTCTTGTGCCTAAGAAAGATGGCACCACGCGCGTCTGCGTTGACTACCGGCGCTTAAACGCGATCACCACTCCAGACGTCTACCCGCTACCTCGAATTGACGATCTTCTACACAATGCCAGGCGAACCCCCTGCATGACAACCCTTGATCTTCGAGCCGGATATTGGCAGATAAAAGTAAGAGATGAGGACCAGACAAAAACCGCTTTCGTGACGCCATTTGGAATGTTTGCATTCAAACGGATGCCATTTGGGCTTAGGAACGCCCCGGCTACCTTCCAACGCTTAATGGATCGTTTTCAGATCAGGCTAAGCCACATCAAGCTGGTAGTCTACTTGGATGACCTTATTATTCTTTCAAGAAACTTAGAGGATCACCTCCAAGATTTACAGGAAGTCTTTGACCTACTGAGAGAGTTCAACCTCACAGTTAATAAAGCAAAGTGTAGGTTCTGCTGCTCGAAAATTAAATATTTAGGTCACTACATTACTCCTGATGGACTAGAAATGGACCCCGAGAAGGTAGAATCGATAACCGGCCTGCCTCCTCCGACCAACATCAAACATCTACTATCATTTATGCAAATGTGCTCATGGTACAGGCGGTTCATACCTAATTTTGCGAAAGTTGCTGAACCTCTTACGCATCTTACAAAGAAAAATAAGAAATGGGAATGGAAGGATGAGCAAAACGCCGCCTTTAATAAGCTACGTGAGCTTTTGGTAACTGCCCCGGTTTTAGCCCAAGCTGACGAAAAGAAACCCTTTGTGATAAAGGCTGATGCCAGCAGTTATGCCATCGGGGCCGTGTTAGTGCAGGGGGAGAGAGAAGACGAACATCCCGTCGAATGTAACGCCAGTCGGTTTCTAAAACCCGCAGAACGGAACTACTCGACGACTGAGCGCGAGGCACTTGCAGTAGTCTGGGCAGTGAATAAATTTCGAGGTTATATCGAAGGAGCTCCCGTAACCGTGCTCACTGATCATCAGGCCCTCAAGTGGCTCATGTCCTTGAAGTCCCCGACGGGAAGACTCGCAAGATGGGCTTTACAACTACAGGCTTACGACCTAACAATAAAATACATCACTGGACGGACCAATGTGGTTGCGGATGCCTTATCGCGGCCTATTTGTGACCCTGACAATAAAGCTACGTGTGGGATTTGTTCCGTTGTAATCGATATGCCAGTAACTTCTCAATATCAGATGAGAAGCAAGCAACTTACGGACAGTGACATACTCAAGATAGTTCAGGCTTTGGAAGGGAACAATGAAGAGGACGCCCGCTATTGGAGCAAGAAAGGATAAGTGATGAACGATGGGTTGCTGTACCGGTATGACCCGAACATTGACAATGAGGACGGCCAACTGGTTGTGCCTAAGGAGGAGCAGCTTGGTGTTATCTCCAAATACCATGACGAGCCCATAGCCGGTCACTACGGTGTCCAGAAAACACTGGATCGCCTAGTAAAGCGTTACTATTGGAAGGGAATGCGAGCTCAAGTCGAAGCTTATGTTCGCTGCTGCATTAAATGCCAAAGGTATAAACCTACGAATGCTAAGCCGAGTGGGCTACTCCAAACCACAGCTACGAAACAGCGCTTCGAGATAGTCTCCTTCGACCTGTTTGGGCCGCTACCCCAAACTAAAGATGGTTCCAATTGGATATTCATAGTAGAAGACGTTGCCACACGCTGGGTCGAACTTTTTGCCCTAAAGCAAGCTAGCGCGGAAGAGTGCGCAGTAATTCTAGTCAATGAAATATGTTTGAGATATGGAACCCCTCGCCGCTAACGCAATTCGTAAGTGGGGTAATACAAAAGGTTACTTTTTGCCTGAACATCCATCATGGTTTCACCCCGGTGTATCATCCCGAAACAAACCCAGTGGAGAGGAGGAATAGAGACCTAAAAGTGCAACTTGCGATGTTAGTTGAAGGTGATCATACTACTTGGTCTGCAATGCTACCCAGTATACGTTTCGCTATGAACACCGCTCTCTCAAGCGCAACTAACTACACTCCGGCTTATTTAACCTTTGCAAGGGAACTGCGTACCCCAGATGACGTACATCATGATTTAAAGGAAATTATACAAAGTGAAACGTTCATCCCTGAAATAACGCCTAAGCTAATGTTGATGGCGGATACGCTTGCACGCGCTCGAGAGGTCCAAGAAATTGCTGAGGAAAAACGTAAAGAGTACGTAGACAAAAAACGTAACCCGTGCCCTGATTATCAACCCGGCGACCTAGTGCTAGTGGATCTGCACCCTTTGAGCAAAGCCAATCAGGGTTACAGCGCAAAGTTCGCGCCCCGACGAGACGGCCCATATGTCATAAATCAGCGACACGGCCCTAGTTCGTTCCTGATTACCGAACAGAAAGCTCGAGACAGAGTCGTCGGGATTTACCATGCGTCTGCACTGAAACCATATAGAGGAAATGTTGCTGACCCGCCGGACCCCGTACGACCAATTCGTAAGGGAGGAAGGCCACGTAAAGACCGGAATTAAAGAGACTTTGGCACTGTCTCCCTCGCCGAGACGTCTTCAGGAACAGAGGGGGAGACTGTAACAAACCTAAATACTGCTTACCGGCGACATCTGCCGCCGACTAGCGGGAACCAGCCAACTCAGCCGATAACAAATATTGCTTACCGGCGACATCTGCCGCCGACTAGCTGGACCAAGCAACCCCGCATTGTTGCATCCTTACTGCTGGTGGTGCTGGGATCGAGTTAGCTCGCACAAGCGTTTGGTTCCCCGAGGATGCATAATAGGTTCTAAGCGATCTTGTTTTGTATCGAAATCTTCCCAGTGTGTACGACAAGTTTCGGATTACCGAGCTTGTTGGACCATTCTTTGACTGTAATAGTATTAGATTAGATCAATATTATAAATATCTAAAGTTCTACATCAGTTGTTACCTATTTCGGAAACCCTCTCCTACCAGACGCGTTACAAAACTCGATTATAAAAAAACGGACAAATGCGTTTAAAAACTTCCCTGATTCGTAATGAATCTAATAATGTAAAATATCACACAAAAAAGGTGATTTAAAACATGGCATTAAGGATTTATCGTGACACAGACATAAGGGAAAATCACCAAAATTCAGATTAAAATTATGAATATCTCAGAAACTAATAATTTTCGGTCAGGTCACTTCATGACCTAATTTGCTCCAAATGAACTCTACTATGTCTCCATAAAAGGATTGTATCGAATATACGGTCACCCTGTATAAGAGATATCAAGAAAGAAGTATCTATCTAATATTTGTAATGATAGCCATTCCGATATGACGGGTACACGGAAATACGAGTAACATGACGTCTAGTCACATTAGTAACTTATTGTATTGTCGTTTTTTGAAAGTTAGGAAAAAAATAACCTGGCCTACTCGTACTGAGTAATGTGTGTGTGGGCAGGTGTCCCTGCGGCGCGGCGTGCTGGTGCTGGACGTGGTGCTGCCCGCGGTGTCGGGCGGCCTGGGGCTGGTGTGCTGCCAGGGCGTGGGCGCCGTGCTGGTGGACACCGTGGTGCCCATGTCGCCCGCGTACCGCGCCGACGTGCGCCGCGACGACGTCGTGCTGGCCGTCGACAACAAGCCCGTCAACAACTGCGCGCAGGTAGGCACCTAATCTAACAATTATTATAAGCTTTAATGCAATTATTTGGTTGTGAGTAGGGGGTCGAACTTTTGGTGCCGATGACATCAATTTGCATATAGCATGATTATAAACGAGAAGCCATTTTAATGAAAGGTTTAAATTTGGTCAGGGTATCGAGGAACCGACTTTAAACTTATGAGTTCATCGATACTGACATTGTGAGCTTAGACTATATAATCAATAATCATGAAAAATACTGTTGCTTATATTGCAATTACAATTTGTATGATTAAATGCTATTTTGAAGTTTTTTAACAATACTAGCTAAATTGGCATTCATAGAAGAGTAGACTCACTTGCCATTTTGATAATAAATGGTGAAACAAATGTTTCTGCTGTGATCTATATTTTGATTTTGATAATTTTACTCTTTTTATCTTATGTTATTTATTTACTAGCGACCCGCCCTCGCTTCGCTTCGGTTTATGTGAGTATGATATATAGCCTACCTCGATAAATGGGCTATCTAACACTGAAATAATTTTCAAATCGAACCAGTAGTTCCTGAGATTAGCGCGTTCAAGCAAACAAACAAGCAAACAAACTCTTATTTTTATAATATTAGTATAAATTTGTACAGTCAGCTAATTATAAGCCCACCGTACCTACCAGTTAATACTTAACCTCCTGCTAAATTAAAGCAAAAATTTAAAATTTGCGTCCTTTTTACGTCATCAAAAGTTCGACCCATGTGGTGTTATTCTCTTAAGGCAGCTTTATACGTTCGATCTTATCGACAGGAGCCCTGCCGCCTAATTGAGAATGCATGCGCTAAAATGCGTTTTGTACGCACTACGTAAGAATGTGAAAGAGATTATTTCTTCCTTTTACAACTTTGTCCATTTTGGTTAAGACAGTTATTGCTATAGTTTTTGGTAGGCGCTTGGTCGTATGCAAAACACATTTTGACATTCACAGTTCAAAATCTTATAATTTTTTATACAATTGCGTATAGGTAGGTACCTACTCACTTCCAGTTTCTAAATAGCGATCGCTATTATCGCTATCACACTCGCTCTGTCATTCAACAGGAACATCTACTATTTTTCACACCTCTCATAGAAACATCGATTTTAAGTCCGGCTTAACTAAATAAAAATAGCCTATGTCCTTTCGGAATAATGTACCTTTCAAATGGTAAAACAATGCTTCGGATAAGTTCCGTGATTCCGGAGATTACTTAGGTACCTACTGGTCAATAAACTGGTGGACTAACCTGCGTTTTATTTACTCACTTCAGCTCATCTATTAGAACTGACTCAGTAATTCATATAACCGCTCGCTTCATACTGGGTACTGTAGTGCCCTACTTCAATGAACCCTCGCTACACCTGTGCTTAAGTACAAAATACACCGTTGATTCACCGCGCCTCCTGGCGGCGGTCGAAATCAGGCGGTCACCCATTATTGGAAAATATATTTTTGACGTGTCTTTTAATATCTGAATCCGACACATTTCCTCTTAAGTTTCTTTAATTTGTAATAAAATAGGCTATTTATAAAAGTTTGTTAAAATCGTCAGTCATTTTGATATTCAAAATAGGGAACAAAATCCAGAAACACCTAAATTTAACGACCCCATTCAGTTAATTAAAAAAAGAAGGATAATTATTTATAAGTAACTTTAACATACTTATATGTGTATATTTGTAAAATAAGTAGTTAAAATCACAATATAAAATGTAACTTTAGGGATCTGATTATATTTGTGGAGTAGGTACTTGCGCAACCTTGCCTTGAGCAACGAACTTTGTTTTGATTTTATTTTAAAACTATAAACCGTACACAGGCGTCACCTTTCTAAAATATATGGATAACTTTTTCAAGAAAAGGACAGAAACGTTTAATATCCGTTTTATTCATGCGTATGAGTGGAATAGATATTAATTTAAAAGAGCTCCGACTACGTACGCTGCCGTGGACGCTTTAGTGTCCAGGATGAAGCGATGGGCACTGTAATACCCAGGGTGAAGCGACGGACCATGGCGCGAGCCCGCGGGTGGAGCGAGTGGGTAGGTACATAATGTAATACAAATATTAATTTGATCAACCATACATTATCAACAGTAGATTTTTTTTATTTTTTTTCGTGACTATCCTATCAATTTGTTATCTAGACGATTGCCGGCATTTAGCGCCGAGACAAAGAAGTTCGCTTACTATTATAAATTATTACGGTATGGTAAAAGTATACTCACTTTTGTACTTTATCGCATTAACATATTTGACAATCTCGATTGACATTACGACGTGGCTGTAAAACGTCTAGGTACAACCGTGTGTAAGTGTACCTACTTTTGATGTTGACTGTACTACCACAATAATTAATTATCTTTGAGCCATCAGGTCACATCAATATTCCATTTACGCCATTTGGGTCCATTTTGTAAGCAAATCTAGAGCATGGAACTGAGTATGTTATTTAATCGATTATATCTGCCTTTGCACCAGGTTAGCAAACTGCTGCGCTTGGTCGAACAACGAGCCGTGACGATCCGGATCCGGCGCGGCGGCGGCGTGCCGGTGGTACGTCGGGAGGACTCTACGGAGGGCCGCCGGTCGCGCAATTTCAGCTTCCGCCGCGTCTCAGAGGTCATGGAGGGAGTCCGGCTGCAAGGCATGCGAGCTGCTGGTTCCAAGACCAACCTTCAAGTAATAAATACATAATATGACATACATTTTTCATCGTTGATCTTAAACTATTGAGGTTATCTAAATTCAATTTATTGGCCATCATATTATGAGTGTTGGTAGACTCTTTTGGTATAAATGTAACTTTATGGTTTGATATTTATCTGGGATTGATTGTTTTCTCAGGAACCAGACGTCAATACTAAACTTGAAGCTCCAGACACTGAACCGAAGTCAAAACCGGAGCCACCGCTCCGGCAGCTGTCAAAATCCGACTCTCCCTCCCCTTCCAATTTCGCTTTACGCAAGCGTCGATGCTCGGTTGAAAACAAATCTTCGGACAGCTCTGCCGGTTCAACCCCTCCCGCCTCTGGTGCAAGCACGCCCTTGAAACAGGTCTCAATATCCAACAAAGTCGTGAAACACGAAATACCAATAATACGAACGGACTCGTCCGAATGCAAGTCGGAAAAACCCGAAGAAGACGAAGACCAGATGTTTGAATCCGGTGGACCGCGCCTTACAGAGCACGTTGAGATATGTCAAATGTATTGGACCAAAAGCGTTCAACTAAGACCTATCATACCGTTCGATGAGGAAACAGAATTTAAACTGAATGAGAACCACAAATACCTTAATTTGAATGTTTGGGCCACGATGGCGGGTGAGAAAGAAGAGGTACTGCTGGGATATCTGAATATACCACTAGCAGCTTTGCTTTCGGAGTGTCAGGACTCGACAGTGCCGCATCACATGAAGAGATACCAGTTCCTGCCTCCGGATGTCGATATCAAATTTAGGTTTGTAGTTCAAAGTCATCGACTTAAAGGTTTCTAACTATTTAAAACATGCGACGTTAAGTTAATAACCCTAATGGGTTATTATTATAAGCGTGAAGCAAATTTAAATGGTTTGTTAGATCATGATCACAAAAGCTATTTTGCATAATTAGTGAATTTTCACATCGCGTTATTTCATGATCGCAAATTTAATTATACCTACGTCTTTCTTCATGCAGCGATTTTTATAAAACGTTTTATAATGTTCGGTATATTTACTATTCGCATTTTTTCCGTTTCCAATTTTTCCCAATCGCAAATTTCCCTTAGTAATTATATCGTAATACGTAGATAGGTTAGGTTAGGTTCGTCTTTATATCAGGCCCGGAGGGCCAAAATAACCCAGAAATGCTATATAAAAGAAGAAGAATGATTAAATTTGCGATCATGAAAAAACGCAATGTGAAAATTCGCTTCTATGAAAGAATGCTTTTGTAAAAATAATCTAACAAATCTGGTGAGCTACAGGTAAGTTCCAACTTAATTTATGTACTGCTTGGGATTCCTGGGATGTATCCTAGCTTAAATCTAACATATTCGTATACTAAACCTAGCAAGAGCCACAAGCTCTCTACCCACGCGGGCTTCGAGCCATGCCTGTGCTTCGGGGACGCTCTGGTGTGGTGGGAGTGGGAGGGGGCAGGCGCGGCGAGGCACCCGCCACGCGCCCCGCGCGACCTCCCCCGCCCGCCAAAGCCAACACGGGCAACCCATGACTTCGTGCGCACGCACTTCCATAGATCCACGCAGTGCGACTTTTGTAATAAAAAGGTAGGTGCTTTCCAGTTTCGACCGAGGGTATTAATGTCTGAAAGTACAGAAAACAAAATTGATTTTCCATTTTAACATTTAACCGCTGGTACAGATATGGCTGAAAGACGCAATGCAGTGCCGCAAATGCGGTTTGTGCTGCCACAAGAAATGTGTCACCAAATGCCAGGAATCATCGCCCTGCGTACCGAAGCAAGGTAAGAATAAGTCTCAACGTACGCCGGGTTACACAGGGTAAAATAGGGTGGGTACATTATTAGAGTGTGACGTTTCGCGTTTCGAATTTCACCTTAAGACTGCACTGAGCAAACGCCGTACGTCCAGTGGCGCCCTCATTAATATTATCATGTTTTCTAATTAACTAAAGAATTTCCTTGAAATCCGATGATACGTTTTTGTAGTGCAAGTAAAAACACAATTTATGGGATACGTAACAAACTTTAATAACAATTACCCTTTGAGTAGTCGGCTTAACTGAAAAAAGTGGCCACCTTTTTCCGTTAAGTTGATAACTCGAAGGTGAATTGTTATTAAACTATGTGATTTATACCCTATAAGTTGTGTTTTCATTTGTAGTACAAAAACTTTACATCCAATTTCAAGAAAATAATTTAGATTATTAGAAAACACGATAAAAGTAATGAGGGCGCCACTGTACATCCGGGGCGTACGCTCGGCGCAGTCTTAAAAGTAAGAGCCAAAACTAATTATGAAAATCAAAGAATTATGTAAGTAACCGTTTTTATTCTTTTAAATGTTCATCATAATAAGCCTGTGTCCTGTCGAGGACCTATATGTATATGCTAACGCTGGCTGGCTAACTATGTTATGTTTTGTTTATCATATCAGGGAATATGAAGTACTAATATGTGTGGAGATAGAAATCCTGTTTATGAAAGTGATTATCTGATCCGAGTCCCGATATTAGGTACTACTAGGAGTGGTGGGGGGTTTTCATTTCAAGTACGGGAGTAAAACTTTATAAATATTAATACATTTATTTAGAACTAGCTTCTACCCGCGACTTCGCCCGCGTAAATTTCGATTACCGTTACTCCCTCGGGAACTTTTAAATTTTCCGGGATAAAAAGTAAGCCTATGAGTTAATCCTAGGTATAAGCTATCTCCATTCCAAATTTCACCTAAATCCGTCCAGCCGTTGCGGCGTGAAGGAGTAACAAACACACACACACACAAACTGTCATATTTATAATATTAGTAGGATAGGATATAATTGTATTTGCTTATTTATTACAACATTGATATCTAAATATTATGAGGTTCTTTGTAGTTGGGGCTACCATGACATAGTTTTGCAGTTCAGTTTACGGTGAGAGAACGGGACAGAGCCGCATAACCGCTATAGCTCTGTCCCTTACGATCACCTTAAACTGAATAATATAATCACATTAATCACGTCATCATAACCTCCCGTTCCATGACAGCTATCTGTTATTTTCAGTAGTGTTCCTATTTTAAATACCACGACATGGAGGTCTTCAATTTACACAGTACTCTCCCGCAATCTCTTATCAATAAAATACCTATCATTTATAATCAAAACCTCACGTGTGTACCTATTGTGGTTTATGTGACTATACATAATGAAGAGCATTAAACACAAGTGTTTTAATGCCTAATTATGTACAGTTGCATACACTACCTTATCTACCAACATATCATAAGCCTCCATAAAGCATTCAATTAATTTTAACCGGTAATGGCGGTAATTAAAAGATTGAAAAGTTTTGTGGCAGCTGTCATAGTTATTTTTTAATTCAGAGACAAACTAGAGTCGGCTCCAACTATCATATCGTTCGATATCTTACTTACGTGCGACATTTGTCAAATTTGTATGCAAAATCACAATTCATTTCGAACTAAACGTCTTCTCGACTGATATTAGAATTGAGGTCAAATCAAATTTATTTGTTTTTCAGAGATGGTCGAAGTTTTAATGCAGTAATATTATCGAAATCGATGTTATTATTTAGCAAAAAGAAATTCGTTCTAACAAAACAGTTCTTTTGTGGTGGTCATAATGTGCCTTTCTTGAATGCATCATGGAGGGTTTACGATATTTGGATAGATAAACATTTAAAGTAAATTACAATAAGTATTTTTAATTTATAGTTGCTTCTTCTTCTTCCGTTGAAACACGCGACGTGATATTTGAAAACGAGCCAAATTTATTCTCCTTTGTATTACGAGTAGTACCTACCGACGGAAACGGACATCGACCTTCGGGAAAGCATAGCATGATAAACATTTACGCGCTAAATAATGTTCTTTCCCTACTCAGCAGTCAATTAATGGGGGTTTGCGCTAAAATAGTCCTTAATTGGGGTAGGTACATATTTTAGTGAAAACGCCCATATATAAGTTAGTTCGTTAGTTGTGTGTGGATAAGTTCGCCTTTGTACATCCCTATTATGTTATTGTCTATTTATAATTGTTAAGTATCTCTTTTGTTTGTACAATAAAGTACATACATACATACATGTTTACAATCGAGTGTAGGTAACGTGTATCTTCCTCTTTCCTACTGCGATAAAGTAAATAGGTGGCAAATTCGTTCGTGACACTCCCATGGTCCAGGGGCGACGGGGGACGATAGACAGCCGGGGGCGGTATGAACCGTGCGCGCGGCGGGGGTTGTCTGACAGGAGCGTCAGTCGGTCGGCCGCCGTCGCTGTTGACGGCGTTTATAATTCAATCATTAAACCCCGATTTATTTCTCCAATTTTATTTCATTACGTACCATAATGTTATTAATCGATATCACGTTTGCACATTTATTATTCATAATATATAATATCAAATTTGGTTAGAGCAGAATATTTTTAGGGATAACGGCAGACGTTTCCGTAACGTTATTCATATCGCGTGTAAGAGGTGACCATGGGAGTTTTACTTACGAATTCGCCAAGCTATAAATAAGTGTGACATTACCAGGGCCTCTATTCTATGCGGTTAAATAATATCGTCTTCGACCTGTTATCGTACCTAACGTATTGCCAAAGTTATGATACCTCTTATTCAATGAGACCTTTACTTGACCGTACCTAATGGTGGCTGAGTTAAAAACATTTCCACATATGAATAGAGGCCCAGGTCCCACAGACTCAGGTCACCAGCCGACATTAACCTGGCAGCAGCAGTTGGCCTTAACGCTAACTAGATGCATAACGCTAACGTAAACGCATATTAGGTGTTTCTCTTAAACAATTCACTTTACAATTCGCCGTCGAGAAATAAACCAACATAATAGTTAATTTAGTCGCTGGTTTCGGCAACGAAGCAGCTTTGCCAAAGCGGTAGTTCTGCAACTCTGCTTTACGTGTAGGAGAAAGTGGGTGAATTGGGAACACTTAACTTCTAACGCACAAAAATAATAGAAAACTGTCACAGAAATAATCAACTTGTATTGCAGCATAAACTTTGCTTATTTATTTACTTATTGATAACAAAAAAAATAAATACATCGTTCTTTTGAAAATGTAAACGAAATCAAAAAATATTACCATTCCTTTTTACCCCATACCCTATGGGATAGTTGAGATTATCCGGTAGTACAGTCACGAGATTTAATTTGGTACCCACCTTAGGGCTGAAGTCAATCTGACATTCTACATCAATAAGGTTGAGTTTCCTAAAAGTTTTAAATGACTTGACATCTGTAATGACATTGACGACTTCAAGCATATTTTTCTTGAAATGGGTCCCAAATTAACGCTCGTGACCGTACATTGTTCTTGTGCCCAGAGTCTTCAAATGGTGCACATAATCCAATCTTCTATCGGTGGGGATTCATATTATTTTTCGTTGCACATTAAGCAGTATACACCTCTTGGTTTTCATCTCCTTGTAAATGCTTCTTCAAATTTGTGACTCCTTTACCCTTGACTTATGGCTTCTTTTTCTTTCTTTTATGGTTTTCTTATTTTTTTGTTAGAATATTTTCTTTTTTAGCTTACCTCGCACTGTATTGCTGTTTTTCCTTTCCCACGTTCCCAATTACCCGCCTGAAGTCATTCCCAATTACCCGCAGTACCTAGTCAATATAAATAAAAATGGCCGCTACCCTCAACTGTATTTTTGGGTGAACTTCAAACCACGTGTGATTTAAAAACAGATAGTAAGTGCATGATAGTAACAAAATATGTTGCCTTGGAACTCATAAATGTTTATCATATTTACATCTATTATTATACACGACAAAAATGATACCTAACAACAAAGCAAAAAAAAGTGTTCGTCTGACTGTGACAGCGCCGGCGCGGACTTTCTACTCTCACCGTCACTCTCACCGTCGTGTACGCACCCAGGAGCACTGTACCCGTACCATGAGTTGCAATTACCGTACTCGCTAGCGAGTTGAGTGCTCTGTCCCTCGCAGTCCTCGCAGTATTCTTATAGAGTGCGAGGGACAGAGCATTCGACTCGGTAGCGAGTACGGTAATTGCAACTCATGGTAAGGGTACTGGAAGCGTCTTTTGAACAGATGTGGGACGGTTTAGTGCGGGGGGAAGTATTACGTGGCTAGCTGTTCCCAATTACCCGCCGTTCGCAACTACCCCATTCTCCCCTACTCGGGCGCGTAGAACAAGTTTAGTATGCCGATAATACTTCGACAACGAATTAAAAAGAGAATCCCCTGTATCGTCGGCCTCGGCTGGCATTGTCAGTCAACAACCGTACAGAGTCGTCTGAAAATTGTCGTGTAGAGAGTGGCAGGGTTAAAACTGGCCGTACAAATGTTGCCTGCAGGTATGAGTCGTTTATTGTGTGGGCTTCATAGACTTTAGACGGCAGGCCGCATTATCCACTTGCCTAGTTCTCCCATTAAGCGGGTACTTGGTGAGGCCCTTTTCAAATTCGTCGAATTTTTTACGTTACACGCTAATAACGCTCAAAAGGTCAGGCTAATCGTCGGTTTATACTTAGTGTAAATCTGCTTAAATATTTTTTAGGTTTAGTTTGGCCTGGAATCAAATGAAATCTGCTGGTTCCCATAAAATAATTAAACAGGTTTATACTCTTAGGGCTACTTGCACAGAGAATTTAACACTGGGTTAAAACACTAACTCGAGTTAAAATTACAGTTTTCGTATGAATCTGAAGTTTACTAACTTGAGTTAGTGCCTTAACCTAGTGTTATTTTTTTCTGTGCAAGTGGCCCTTAGCCGACAAAACAGTTAATTTTTTCTTTAGATTCACTAACAGGCGGTGCTGGAGCCAACCCAGAGTTCATCATGACTGAACCAGACTCCAACGCAGACGTGGATTCCGATGAAGAACCGGAGAGAAAAGATTCTCTCGACGTCCACGAAGAAGGTCAGTGCATGCCCAAAAAAAGAACAAAGACATGACTTCTTATTTTGAATTCATAAATATTTATTTTTATCTTGTTTTTGTACAGATGAATTTTTCAAATGCAGGCAACAGGACGCTTACGTTTATAACAGATCCGGGCTCTTCCAACATTCACGAATGTCATACAGGTTATTTTGTGCTTTACTATATTTTGTCCATCGGTTTGTGAGCGGTTTCCTTTTTTCGTACCTCCTTTATTTGTATCTTGTGATTCTTTGTGTTTCTCCATAGTAGTTCTACAATGTAAATTGGCCCGGTACTCCATGTTTTATTGGGCATGTTCGTGTACTTCGTTGTTCGTTACGAAGTAATACGTTTTTGTAGCCGATGTTAAGGCTACTTTTCGTTAACCCAAATATCCTAATTTTGATGAAATCTAGCTCCTATAACCTCGTGTGAAAACTTAATTACAATAATAAATAACTTTACTCTTGTTTGTTAGTGTCGATTTGGAAAATCCTTGCATTTTATCGTCCTAAATTAACGCTCTGGTTAGCACGGTTAGGGATTGCAATCTTAAATTTATGTGCATAGTCATTTCAAAAAGTGTACACAATGTGGCTGGCTATTAAATAATTAACCTACATTCAGCCGTGGAGGTATTGAAAACGTACTAATTAAAAGTTATATAACATACGCAATGTGCATAATCGGACCTATGTTTTACATAGTTATGCAACATATCAGAAGTGCATAGGAAAAATATTCACGTGTCTGAAGGGGCCGCCCTAGGCGTACTTTTTCGAATCAAATCGGAGAAATACTGGAAAAGGGCCGAATCTTAAGTACCCGAAACCGACGTGCATGCATGACTCGATGTATGAATGTTAAAGAAGCGAAAGAAATTTGTCAGGATCGTAGCAAGTGGAAAGAAGTGGTCTCTGCCTACCCCTCTGGGACACAGGCGTAATTTAATGTATACATGTGTGTAGTGTAATGTATGTAGAACTATCGAGCTTCAGGTAATTTATATAGGAGTGAATGCACTGCACAGTTGATGAAAAGACTTCAGAAACAATTAAATATAATATATAGAGGAGTTGATTGTCCTCGCAGCAATGTCGGAAGCAGCATGCAGTTGAAAATGAAACTTATTGTATTTGTAATAGAGACGTTAACGAGGCCATTTTGTCAATTCCGCAACTGTACGTCATTCAGTTCGCATAAACCAGCCGCAAAGTAATTAATTGCGTAAATAAATACGCGCAATAACAACAACAGTTACTGTAAGCGAGTAACTCGCAATGTGATAGGCAATAGTTCTACTGACATGCCAGCCAACTAAACATGGAATGGCAAAACTATTTTACTCCGCTCCGCTCACTTTTCCCTCACCCATTTCTCTTTTGGAGTGAAAGGTAAGCACGAACGGTATCTCAGTCGTCATAATATGTTAAACTGAATTAAATTGAAATTTACTCTATCAACGTTAGATAGTCATCATTGGTGGCTAATAATCACTCACCTAATATTTTCAAATCAGAATTGGTCGTCTGCCAAAAGTTACATACTGTGTTGTAATTATGTTTCTTCCTATTTTTTTGTACTTTTGTGTCATTGTTACAAACACTGATGGTAAATAAATATTTCTACTTCTTATAAGTTGCCTAATTCTCTTTAAGACCGTCGATGACATAGTGGCGTAAGGGAGTCGACTCTTGATCGTAAGATACCGAGTTCAAACCCCTCGCGGTCACCATTTACTCGTACAGTCAACAGCATAAATAAGTGATCATTTATGTACCTTGTCACTTTAACATTGTGTTTGAAATGTTATACAAAATTGTGGAACGATTTAATGTGACAAGGTACAGAAATGATCACTTATTTATGCGGTTGACTGTAGGGGAAGATGGGGTGGCTTCGTACACTTTTTACTCTAAGCCTTGTAAAAAAAAACGAACCACTTTTTCAATACGAGATGAATGCTACTTCATCATCCACTTATTTGGCTATACTTAATCATTTTGTATGTCAGTTTTGATACAAAGCAACTTTGCCAAGATATAATGGTTTTCTCAAAAAATGGGATTTGTACGAATGTACCTACCCCATACGTGGGGTGCCTTCATACACTATTCGTTTTTTCCCAGGACTCATTGGATTTTCAGCTATTTTACCTGTTTTAGTCATCTTTTAGGTATATCTTACTGGCCTGGTTTTGTAATTCTAATTATTCTTGATATACAATTTTTTAACTTACATGGGGTGCATTCGTACGGTATAAAATTGCATATATTTTGACTGCACGAAGGTACCCCAACCAAAACGATCAGAAAAATAATCAAAATAGAAAATAACCGTAAAAGTAATCCCAAAACCATTGTTTACATATTAATCTCAAGCGTCTAATTACCAACTGTATAAAAATATTTTTTCTAATTCAAGTATAACTTATTAGAGACAGACGCATTGAAAGGAGAACCAAAAATTACTTTCGGGTCGCGGAAACACATATTATTTATTTCTGGCGAAATTTGCTGCTGCACTGCCATCACTTTTTGAGGGTAGCCTATGCATATGAGCGGCAGTCACGCATATAAATATGAACGCTTTAGCATGTTGGATAGTCGAGATATGACCACTGTACGAATGCTCCCTTTGTACGAAGCCACCCCATCTTCCCCTACCAATATTTTGTTCTAACTTAAGTACATTCATTACACGATGCTCTTACGGTAAAGCAAAATCGTGAGAAAACGTGCACATTCGTGCAGTTCAGTGTGAAGAGGTTAATTGCAAAAACGATCCTAAAGGGTCGAGGGTATCCGGAAGGACCCACCTGTGAGATAAGATACCTAATTCCCGGCTGATTCCCGGCTGTATAATCGCTGGAAACTCAAAACCTATATAAATGTAATAGTAACTTTGTTTATTTGTTACTCTTTCGTAGATAAACCGCCTGGACCCGAGGACGGACCTAGGCTAGGTACTTTTTGTCCCGGAAATTGTAACAGTTCCCCAGGCTACAGCAATAAACGACTTCAACGCGGATGAAGTCGCAAGCAGCAGCTAGGATTAAATACTTACACGTTTGCTATTGAGATAGTATTTTTTTCCTTGTTGAGTCAGATGACTGGTTTTTTTTTTAAATGTTGTCACGGAAAATTAAGGGACATTTTCAGCTGTATTTGCGAACTAATTTTGTTGCTTGACGACAAGGTTACGCGTCTACAGTTGATCCAATACGAATATTTCGATCACACGTCGCGTGTTCGCGCGTCGACGTAGCATTATTTTCCATTTAAATCTTGTTCTTATTTGTAAAAAGTAATGACTTATTTTAGGTTATGTCCCTACTTACCCCTTAATCCCTATTTACCCCTTTTTACGGTACAGTAGTCTTATTAGTTGCAGAAATCGGCAAAATGTATTATTAATTTTCATATATCTTTATAAACAGCGTTTATACTCAACATTCTTTTGATTAAATTAAATTAAATTAAATTAAATATATTTATTTCAGACTCTGGGTCCATAAGAGTGGTAATACATTCATCTTACAATCTAGGTTTTAGTATAATGAATATAAAAGCAAAAGAAAGTCAACTGTAAATTATTATTTTTTTACAAAGAAATAATGATCACCAAAAACAGAAATATTAAATGAAAATGAAAAAATGAAAAATGTTTATTCGTTAAACTTAGTACTAATTTTACAATGTGCTGGTGTCCCCTTTTTAAGTAAATATAATACCTGTGGTAAGGGGCACCGCTCTTCCATATACAGGTATCGAGTATTACAACCATGGTAAGTAGAGAGGTAGGATAAGGTGAGAGGTTATAATTTGTAATATTATAAAAAATCTTAAATTAAATATATATAAGAAACTTAGATTTGCAAATGAATTTTCAAATGAATGTTCATTTAACGTTAAATATGACGGGTCTGTCAGCCATATGACCGATTTTCCAGTGCTTCATTACAGGGCAATGGAACTTATCTAGTATACACTCAGGTAGTAGTAGTAACACTCAGGAGGCTATTAGCACTGCCTCACACTCTACTCATCAACGAGGCAATTCGTTTCCGCACTATTGCCTTAAAGCCATCCATGTTAGCCTGTAGAAACATGCCTGACGCGCTGCACCAGCGAGGCAACCCCAACACAGCATCCTAAAAGCGATATTATACAGAACGCGCAGACTATTCATGGACTGGCACGTACTTGGTCCACAGGCTGCAGGTGTAGAATGTACATATATGTAAAAGCTGTTCATATTATTATCTACTAATTTACCAGAGACTATGTAAATGACAACTTCGTTACCCTTACAGCATTCAAAGCATTTTTAATATGTTTAAACTCACACATACTTACCAACACTTTGTATGAAAAATAGCACTTTAATTAGGTACAATTCATAATAGTACCTAAATAAGTACTTTTCTTTTTTACTGTGAAATTAAGAACAAAATCACTCGAATCACTACTCGATAGTTTTACAAGCGTAATTAAATCATTATGCTATCAGTTGCATTAATTTAATTATTATTTAATTGCGACTACACTACGAAGAGCAATGTTATATTGTAAATAGTCTAGTTTAATAGCAATACAAGCTTCTGCCCGCGACTTCGTCCGCGTAGATTTCGCATCGTTACTCCCTCAAAAACTATAAGATTTACTGGGACGAAAAGTAGCCTATCTGGCTATGAGCTATCTCCATTTCAAATTTTATCCAAATCCGTCAAACCGTTGTAGCGTGAAGGAGTAACAAAGTAACACACAAACTTTCGCATTTCCAATATTAGTAGGATAACGGCTTGTATTCTGGCTTATATCAATATAATTGCTTGTATACTGGCTAACAGCAAGTTAATTGCTTATATTCTAGCTAAAAACTGCATCATATGAGTCTATTGCGTGAAACGGAATAATAAGTACTTTTGTAATTTAAAGAGCAACGCCTTATTTTTTACTTCAAAGTTGTGAATGAAATACCATAAATTAAAATACCTACCACACCCTGAGCCATCATCAGACCAGTCCGATGGTACTATATTATTGTATTGTCATCAGAATTAAAGGCATATGCAAATTAAAAATAACAGACATTTGAATTACACCTTGTTAAACATGTCCGCATTAATAAACGTGGAGTAACCGAGTAGCTAAGCCATGCTTTGTCCTTATCTGTCGAATCGACATGGTTTGCAGCCTTCATGCAGCATGCAGCCATGGCTTAGCTACTCCACGGTTACTCCACGTCCACGTTCATAGGGGAAATGTATAATCAAATCACGTAATTAAAATGAACAAAACAGTTGCCATTTTTGGTATAATATTTAATTCTAGTAATTATTATAGAGTTAATTTTCAAAATGTGATCGACATTTTATAACCATACTTACCGAGAAAGTAAGCATTATAATTTTTTTGTAAAATAAAACTGGCTTAAAAGCTTTTATTCGCCAATAATATTTTTTAATAATGAAATAATTTTAGCTGAATTAATATTTTTTTAGCCCACGTAAAAGCTTCTTCATAGCTACTTTAAAACTATTAGGTACTTACATGTCAAAGAAGCTGTGTAAAACTGCGCCTTTTCCGGCTTTATAGAAGCTGTTTTAACGTTTACACCGTCATTTTACCTACGACATTGAAAAAAGACAAAAAAATACTTTATTAAAAACGTTCCTCTGGCTTTTATACGACTTAGTGCTAGTAGGTACCTGGGATCCGCCTCAATTCACGCTCGTTTCTTTCACATTGTGCCAGCTCTCGGGAAACGTAGGTAACTATTTACCTACCTTTTATAAATCACAGATCGAATCCCAATCAAACTCCATATGTCACGTGTGTAGGTATCAAGCTAAAATAATATAGAATATGCAAAACATATGTTTATGAGATTGTCGATGGTTTATGTCTATTTCATGCTACCTATTTTAGTCCGGAATTTCGTTTCCCAACTGTTTCATTTGCCAAATGTTTACAATTTATTTAGTAGCTTATGAGCATTATTATAAAACAAACCTTAACTTCTATAGAAAAATGCATTACAGACCTATGGAAATTGGGAAATAAAACGGAAAAAGAAACTTGGGGCTTGCGATAGGTTACCCTATTTCATACTTGTAAGCCACATACTGCTTGTTAGAATGCAATGACTAGACCTGCTGTGTGGTGTCAATCTGTTATGATGTGTTTTGTACGTGAACCGTGGCAGCAGGTGGCGCCATGAGCGCGCTGGCGGCGGGGCTGCGCCGCACCGGCTCGGCGCACGCGCTCTCCGCGCCGAGGACCGCGGCCGCCTCGCGCTCGCTGCCGCCCTCGCCCAGCCACACTCCCAGGTAGACCATGCACTATCGGACGATTTCCACTATCGGAATTGAAAATCCGTATTGAACCTCAATATCGGAATCTCGGAATTACGCAGGGCATACAATATTGAATAATTTCCAATACCGGAATTGAAATTCGGTATTGTGTGTCAATATCGGAATTCCGATACTAGTATCCGAATTGGGGATTAGAAAAACACACTTTTGTCCACAACCGGTGCAAAATCCATCTGGTAAGTCTGACAGATGTAAAGTTACTTACTAATCTATGAATGGCCTACCAGAATCTAATGAAAAATTTAAAGCAAATCGATTTTTATATGGCAATGTTACCTTACGCCTGTCAATTCAAATTTCACCGCATGACAGCGTTTTTTATTGTTGGTTAGGATTATTTCTTGCACGGCCTTCGTGATGTTTTCGTGAGAAATAGAAAGAAAAGAAATACCTCACATTTCCTCAGAATACGAAATCGATTTACATTAAAGTGCATATAGTCGCTTAGCTAACAAAACCACACATCAAATGCCCTGTTTGGCTTTTGCTTTTGCTTTCTGTGTTACGCTGCACCTAGTCAGTTGGGGTGAAAAGTTAAACGACTCGCTTCGATGAGGTACGTCTCTGCAACTGGATTACCTTTAACCCTTTGAACGCCTTTAACTTGATACAAACGTCGACCTTACACGCCGATGACAGCTGAAAACCACAGCTAATGTCAACTTTACGTCACAAATAGTCGGGTCTATTTTGCACTGTATCTGTGACCACTATATGGGTCGATGGTGTCGTAAGGACGACAGTACACGACCACTTTAGTGGTTCTTGGCGTTCAAAGGGTTAAAACGGTTCTCGCGTGCATCTGCTTATCTTCTAACGAGTCTGACGTCCAATAAATCTGGAGATCATCATATCAGAGCTGGTTTTGTGCTACTCGCATCCATCGGCGTCCCGCGATCTTCACCAGACCTTGTGGAAGGCCTGCCAACACTTCGCTTTCCGGTCCGCCGCCGCCCCTCTAGAACTTTTCCGTCTCAAAACGTGACTTATCGTACCGTATCGGCTTAAGCAACATGAACCCAACACTATAGCGTGTGGTTGCGCCACAGGGTGTTGTTGACACTATCTTCTCATGTGCGTTATTTTCAACCACACAAATGTAATAGAAAAGTTTCACAATAACAGATGTGCCAAAAAGTAATGCAGCTGGCAAGTGTTATATTATATAATTTCAGAATCATTTTTATTTACAATAAATAGAAAGAGCCACTAGCAAGTTTTTGAACGAACAACGTGCTTGATTAGTGCATAAAAAAGCTATCATCTCTTACAATGCGCTTATTGCAGCTCGATTGCTTTGAACAAGTGGCGGCTTCATTTTCACATGCAGCCATGACGCGCAGGAAGCAGTCTCTGGAAGCGATGGGCAACCCGTTCGGCGGGTGCGCGGAGGCGTGGCTGGCGCAGGGCGGGGTGGCGGGCATGCTGCGCCCGGCGCTGCGCAGCGGGCTGCCGCCGGACGCGCTGCTGGCGGCTGCGCGGGACGCCGCGCCTGACCTCGCCGCACACCTGCCGCCGCACCAGATACACGAGATGGTGTGTAATTTTTTTTCACAAGCAGAGGAGAATCTTTTAACACTTTTCCTAAGATACCTAACGCTGGTAGACATCGGGTTTTATTTCTATGACAAATTGTGATAAAATCTATAGCTTTTATACAATGAAGTCATCAACACCAACAGCAACCCCCTGCATCAGCACTAGCAATCTCGGATAAGCGATTGCAGAGCGAAGCGATTGAGAACTTCAACATTCACATGAGTCGATGAGCATGCTCCTTGAACAGCCCCGTGGTAGTCTTCAGTTACGACAAGTAGTAGAATACCTACTGATTCCCTGCCGCTATCTAGACAATGTTGGTAAATCCTTATATGAACTACCTGAACAATAGGCGAGATATCCAAATACATATAAAAATAAACTGACCGAGTGACTGACTGACATATCAACGCCCAGCCCAAACCGCTGGATCTAGAGATTCCAAATTTAGCACGTCGGTTCCTTATTAGGCCTAGGGGTGCACTAAGACACGATTATCCGAAAATAGACCTCCAACGGCAAGAAATAGGGGGGAGTAACGCTGCCGTGTCACACGAATGTCAGTTATCTATAGATAATTGAGTTACGACCTACAGGTGTCAAATAGCTTATTTTCCATTGTAAGTATTATGCCCTACTAAAACACTTTTTTTATAGGCGAATTTACTGGGGTAAAATAAACCCCACTCATGTATCTTGCAAATAAAGACCCAATTCTCTCACGCACAACTCTTACAAGTTGAGATGACAAGTAAGCACTCTTAAATACCCAACTGAAATATTTTACCTACTTACTAGTTTCGTAACGCCGATCTCAGGCAACTAATAGTTGCAGTAATAGCCGTATTTTGATCTACTCCAATATGTAATGCCCAACTCATTCATCTCAAGTTGTAGCCTTGTTGCAACGCACCCTGCGTTACAGCGTTTTAGTACGGGCGGTAACGATCAAAGGTCAAAATTTTGGTATCATCGGTTGAATTCACTTGGCACAGATGTATACCCGGAACCAGAATATACCCACGCGGGGCTATTCCCACTGTGGACAACTGGGAAAAAAAACCCAGTTGTCTCAGTGTGGACAACTGGGAATAATAATTCCCTTTTGTCCACACCCTCAAAATTAGGTGTGAATAACGGGAAAAATTTATTCCCAGCTGTCCGCGCTCTTTAATTTGACTCAAGCGTGTTAATTTTTATTAATGTGTATGTGTAGATATATTCGTTTATAAACATTATACCTAGGTTCTTTAAACTCGTGGTTACCACTCGTGATATTTTTTACGTTACTTAAACATTATTTTCAATATTTTATTATGTTGAGTTTTAAAGTTAATATGAGCAAAAATATGCATATGCATGCATATGCATGCATTCGTGATTATTTCCATATTTGTAGAGCATTTTTTTTCTTATAAACTTTTGTTAAGTACTCTTAAATGACTTTTTGTATTTCCTGAACCTATGTATAATGTATAAAAGGCGAATATATCTAAGTACTTAAGTACATTCATAAAAATTAACACGGTTGAGTCAAATTAAAGAGTGCGAACAGCTGGGAATAAAAAAATCCCAGTTGTCCACACTGCGGACAACTGGGATTTTTTCCCAGTTGTCCAAAGTGTGGACAATGGGGTGTGGACCACTGGAAATAGCCCGCCATGCGGCAGCGTGGATTATAACGGCGGGCGGAACTAACTGGGACAAGAACTCGCCTCGCAATATTGAAATTTATCTACCACCTTAGTGTGGTGTTATTTTCTGATAAATCAGCCATGAGGCATTCATTTTTGAGACATTAAATATACAGTTTTATAAAAAAAAGTAAAATGAAAATATTAAAATTGGATTTCTATTTTTTTTTCAAATAGTTAGTATCTTTGAAAATACTCTCGCACACCTTGATCACGGTAAATTAATTGAAAAAAATCCTATTCTTAGTCAATGTAATATTTTCGTCAAGTAACATTCGTGTTTTGGCCTCTTAAGTGTATGGTATAATTCTACTGTATTTTTTGCTGTAATATATCCCAAACAAGGAGTGGTGCGCACAATGCCCACCATACGTATTTTTTGTCATAATTAAATTAACCATGTATTTTTTTTATGTTTTATTATGTGGGTTCGTGGGTCGTTTGCTTTTACCCCAAAATATACCTAACATGTTGTAAAATGTATTAAGTTGATATTTTTATATTATTTAACATGCCACGCGATTACGTTCAAAAGAAAGGGAACTAAATATTGGTTAAGTAGATGATCTACAAGAGACCGTGGCATAAAATAATGACGTTGGGTCGCAGCTGCTACTGCTTGTTCTGCGCGCCAGCCGACTCCGCCGCAGGGACCGGCCCGCTATATAGCCCATTCAAGGGGTTTGAATGGCTTTTTATAAGGATTTATTTACCTAGGGTTTGGAATGGGTATTTCGAGAGGATTAACTATCCAAATCCGTTTCGTAAGTCTTGTTTGATTTTTATTTTAAAGCGCTATATTTTGAGTGATCCCAATATCCCTTTAACGTAAAAAAGCCTGAGATTGACTTTTTAAGCGCTATTTACTAGGGTTACCCTTATATTTGGTTATGAAATAAAAGAGGGATATCAATTTACCTAATTCTGACGGTCTGAGCTTTAGCTCTTTAGGTTTCCCTTATGTGAATGGTTAGTTTAACAAAGTCAGTGTTTATATTTGTAAAAATAGGTAAAACTAAAATAGTGGTCGAATAAATACGATGGAACACTATGTTTTGCCATGTGGCGTACAAAAACATGGTGAGAATTTCTCAAACTCTAGGCTAAGATACACTATTAAATTATGAAAAATAAGACTCAATATACATATTACGCATCAACATTTTCGAGCGGGTAATCTGAGAACGAATAAAAACATTTTTCTACAAGCCAGTAAAATAATTTACTTTTCATCCCAATTGCTGGTAGGTTTCTTAATTTCAAGGATAACTTATTATATATCTTACTTGCTAAACAGAATACACTTTCATGCATAAGTGCCGTATTGGAGAATGTTGTCGACAGATTCTCATTAAAACGGCGGTTTCTACTGAAGACATCACAAACCTTCTTGAATAAATATGGATTATTTTTTTAAAAGATTGCCGGTTCAAATATTAAAAGACAATTGACGCTACAAAACCAACCGTAACGTAGTGTTGACGCTACAAAACCAACCGTAACGTAGTGTTGACGCAACAAAACCAACCGTAACGTAGTGTTGACGCAACAAAACCAACCGTAACGTAGTGTTGACGCAACAAAACCAACCGTAACGTAGTGTTGACGCAACAAAACCAACCGTAACGTAGTGTTGACGCAACAAAACCAACCGTAACGTAGTGTTGACGATACAAAACGAACCGTAACGTAGTGTTGACGCAACAAAACCAACCGTAACGTAGTGTTGACGCAACAAAACCAACCGTAACGTAGTGTTGACGCAACAAAACCAACCGTAACGTAGTGTTGACGCAACAAAACCAACCGTAACGTAGTGTTGATACAACAAAACCAACCGTAACGTAGTGTTGACGCAACAAAACCAACCGTAACGTAGTGTTGACGCAACAAAACCAACCGTAACGTAGTGTTGATACAACAAATAAGTTAGTCATATGTAGACATCGGATTATATAATTCTATTCTTATTCTTTTTATTATAATTCTATTTTATATCGTTTTTGCATATTTTGGTACTTTTTCATTAACAGTGCTTATTTCAGTAGTTATACGTGTTAGGCGTGATGTATTATGCCGTCGACGCCAAATTTCAAGTGCTGTCCGGTAACGTCAGTTGACGTCGAAAGGTCATTTTCAGCCTATAAATTGATATAAGTGACAAACGTCACAAGTTTGCCGTAGAAAACCTGGAAAAGTATATTATTGTTTACTGTCACAAAAATTATAAGAAATAAATTATAAATTATAATTTTTAATATATATATTTATAAGTTATATTATAAATTATAATTTATAATAAATATATTTATAAGTTATATTATAAATTATAATATAAATAAATGAAAATTCTAATTATAAATGGTTTTTTATAGTGCATATTTTGTGCATATTTCACCCTTTTTTAATGCATATTTGCATGCATATTTTGGCATTTTAATAGTGCATATAATCCGATGTCTAGTCATAAGTATCTTTCTTCCAAAGGGGTTACTCTTTTAGTGGGTCGTACTTCGAGAGGGAAGTCTTTTAAAGGCTTTTATCGGGGAATAGGTGGTCAGGTCCCTGCTTCATCGACTATCTAAGAAAAAATAAAGCAGCCTAATTACGGCAAAAACGGTAGGTATATTCTCTGCTGAACAAAAACATCATTTTGACCTTTTTACGGCTTTAACATTGACTCAAACCGACTAAATAACAATTATTACGACATCTATTACTTACTTGCGTGTTTTTCTATCATCATTACTAAAATCCGTAATTACACCTTAGTGTTAGGAATTACCTAACGAACGTCGGATAATTTCAAGCAGCAAGGGTTTTGTTTTGGCTTTAAATTGGTTATATTAGAAAATTTCATTTAAATTTTGTGGGTTTTGAAGGTTTGTGTGTGATATGTAGAAAATGTTTAAGTAATGGTCCAAGAACATTAAATAAAATCAGGGGAAATAATTCGTAAAGTATAAATTTGTAGGATATTATTATATAGTGTGTCAATTTTAAAAACTAAATGGATTTTCCTTGATTGCTCATAATCTGGATTTAATCCCATTCTAGCTTGGGTGTTCGTATATAACACACGCTCTCTACACTCTTGGCATGCCAATCGAAAAAACTTCAGGCCCTCTATTTTAGACGGTAAAAATGGTATTGGTTTTAACTCGGCCGCAAATGTCAAGTAAATAAGGGCTATCAAAAGGTTGAATAATACGATAACAGGTCAAACACGATATTGTTTTCGTCCCTGGTCAACTGCACAGAGCCATATGATCCTATTCATCGTTACAGTCAATCAGAAACTGAGAAATAAATGAAATGTTGGTTGCAGCTGCATGCGGTCCGAGAAGAGCTATGCACGGGTTCGGAAGACGCGAATGCCGGCAACGAGGCGCGCGCGTGCGCGCTGACGGCGCTCATGCTGCACTGTTGCGCCGCGGCGCAGCTGGCGCAGGGCCGCCAGGCCTAAGCACCGTGCGCTAATAAATGTGACATCTGTCCAAGCTTTTTATTTATTTACTAGCATCTCGGCCTACCCATAATAATCCATATACATAGGTATAGTGAGTGATAAATAGCCTAATTACTGGGCCTTTTGCTTTGTTCTCATACATACAGGGTGTCCCAGAACTTATATTATGCCTATATGCGCTTTCGTTGAAGATATTTTTCAGATTTTTAGTATTTGTAGTTTTGGCTGTAGGGGGGGGGGGACGACACTTGACTCTAACAAAAATAGCGCTTTAAAGCTTAATATTTCATAAACGGATCCATTAATCGAAAAATTGTTTTCGCAAACCCGCAATATTTTTGAAAGACCTATCTAACGATACCCCACAGTATGGGGTTAGGGTTTGCAATTCGAATATTCGAATATTCATATTATTCGAATATCCGACACAAATTAAATTCGAATACGGCAGTGTTACTTATTCGAATAATTCGGATATTTTGAATAGTACTAAAAAGGATTGAAATAGTTTCCCACTTTTAATAGAACGCTGGAATCAGCTTTTTTTCATACCTACTGAGAAATGCAAGAAAATATTAAACTGGAATGCAAATATAACATGAGACAACATGAGTTTTAAAACTAATTCCCAAATTGACTGTTGATTCCCTTCTTAGCCAGTGCTGCGCAGCGGATCGTGCTAGAATTTTAGCAGTCGGTACAAGGGAGGCTGGATACTGGCTTCAAGCTCATCCCTCGCCAAGCACTGGAACTTTCCTAGACCCTAACAAACTCCGACTTTCAGTTTGCCTTCGCCTTGTGGTCCCGGTCTGCGCTCCACATCGCTGCCCCTGCGGAAGTGACGTAGATCGGCTAGGACATCACGGACTTTCTTGCCAGAGAAGTGCTGGCCGCTTTTCCAGACACGCCGCACTCAACGACATCATTCGTCGGTCTCTTGCCTCAATAATGGTCCCGGCTCTTTTAGAGCCGACAGGCATTTCTAGAAATGATGGCAAGAGACCTGACGGAATGACCTTGGTCCCGTGGAATATGGGACGGGTGCTAGTGTGGGATGCAACCTGTGTAGACACGCTAGCCCCATCACATCTCCACCGGACCTCTAATAGGGCTGGTGCGGCAGCTGAAGCGGCCGAAAGCATGAAGGTAGTAAAATATAGTGGTCTCGGCCCAGAATATATGTTTATTCCATTCGGTGTCGAGACCCTTGGTCCGTGGGGTCCTAGCGCTCGAAGCCTCTTCAAAGAAGTTTCGAAGAGGCTCATTGACGTCACGGGAGACCGAAGAGCTGGCAGTTTCCTCGCTCAACGTATAAGTTTAACCATCCAGCGAGGAAATGCTGCCAGCATCTTTGGTACAATGCCGCAGGGGCCATTCTTAGGTTTAATGTTTTAGTTAGGTAATTTATATATTTAGAGTTAGTTTTATTTAATGTTAGTTTTCTTTTTCAGTTATTGTGTTATGGTTGTTATATTATTTTATGTTGTTTTACTTAATTAAAGTTAATCGTATCTACAAGTTAACATTCCCAAAAAAACAAATTTAGCTCAAAAAATATATATTACAGTAACGAGCAGTGAGTGAGTTGAGTGACGTAGTTGGGTCGCTCGCTTCCTGCTACTTGCTATAAGGTCGATACGGGTAAGTGTGGCATACTTTTCGCAAAGTTGACTTTGAACTAAAAAATTAAGTAAAATAAGGTGGAATTTCCAACTATCTCCAAAGCCAAAATATATTGTTGTTTAAGCTTAGCTGTAAACAATGTGTTTTATACTATTTAAATACTTATTTGTAGGTGTTTGAGGCTGAAAATGTGAGCACTGTCATAGACACACTTTCCCAACAAAGTGAGGTAAGTGTGTCTACCTCGTTAAAGCACCATAGACGGTTGTTTCTTATTGTAAAATGCCATGACCATGCTACCTAGACATGACAATTAATCAGTTCTCATCTAATTATATTACTTATGCAGTAAGTTATGATCATTTACGATTAAATATCTATAGGGTAAGTGTGTCATACTGTGCTACAGACAGGGGTTGCAAACATGTTTTATAATTATTTTCTCAATCAGGCGTTACTTCGTGGAGATCTATATTTACCTCTACCTTGCTGTGCTAAAAAAAATGTAGGTACGTCGCATAGTACGTAGCTGTTTGAAACCACACGGAGTAGGAAGGTATTATTTGTAGCTTACATAATATGTTTTTAATAAAAACGGTAATTTATAAACAAACTATTTTATTGGTGCTTTGTACAAAATAAAAACAAACTCCTAAAAAGCGACATTACATTTAGAAAAAAAAAGCCAAAACTAACTTAATTTTACTCCATTCAGGGCCTTTCCTTTTGCGAACGTAGTTACGAACCATCTTTTAAACCTGAAATATAAATAATAAAATAGAACCACACTTATATACCTACTACTACGATCGGGTGGTAACAGCCGACCGCGACCGGCAGAATGCCGACGCATACGACCGGCACCGTACGGACCGTACCGCTACTTGCAAATTATTATAGGGACTTTAAATGTACTAAGTACTAATAAAAGTGTTTTTTATTTTATTGAAACCGCCTTACACGAAAATAAAACCTAAGTAATTAGTTTTATCCAATTAAAAAAAAACACGTTTATATCGTGCATGAAATAATAAATGTTTGTAACCTCTGGCATGAGGCAAGTGTGGCATATAGACACACTTGCCTCAAGGAAAGTAGACACACTTTCCCGTGCACTGAATTTTGAGGTTATAATTTTAAATGCTCATAAATCTTTAGTTTTAGCTAATCCATATATAATAATAAGAGTAATATTAAGATCAAGAAGTATAGAAAAAACTTACCTATTCAAAATACACGGATTCGTCGACGACACCAAGATTTTTAGGAATTTAAAATCACGTGTGAACTGCAACTCGTATTAAAAAAATTGTCAAATTTCAAAATGACAATAACTACGAAAAGTTGCTCGGCAACGCCATGTATAGGATAAAAAGTATTGATCAACACTTTCTTAACTCACACCAATAGATGGCACTTAAATCAGAAGTTTTTTAGTTTTCGTAATATAACACGTAGGCACACTTACCCCCTAGCTACACTTACCCGTATCGACCTTACCTATTAATAACTAATAATATTTAATTTGACCACGGAATGCTATTTTTTTTTAATATTTATGGCCTATTTATTTGATTTTACAACATTAAACCATTAATTCGTTTTGTTTCAATAAATATTCAAATTATCCGAAAAATTCGAATATTCGAATATCGGAAATCGAACTATTCATATTATTCGAATATTAAAAACCAACGAATATTGCAAACCCTATATGGGGTAGACAAGAAAAAAAAAAGCATCCCCACGTTACGTGTAGGGAAGATGCACTAAAAAAATATATTTTTCATAATTTTATTTTACCACTTTATTGGCGTGACTAATATGTATATTCATGCCAAATTACAGCTTTCTAGTACTATGAGTCTCTGAGCTAGACTGCGGACGGACGGACGGACGGACATGGCGAAACTATAAGGGTTCCTAGTTTGACTACAGAACCCTTAAAAGGGACGGGCGGATGGACAGCGTAGAAATTAATAGGGTCCCGTAGGCTTTCCTTAGCGCCGATTTGTTCTTCTTTATAGAATTGAAGCTACCTACGTCAAACAAATTCATTGTTCATTGCTGAAAACCTTACCACCCTATTCGTAAACGCACCATACATTTTAAATTTTATTTAAGGTATTCATTGTATGTAGCCTTCTATAAAATTCAAATGTCATAACATAATGATCAATAAGGACAGAGGATTATTTTAGCTATTGTGCATTTATGAATATGAGGGTTAGTTTATTACGTAACAAATTATGCGTCGACCGCGAGTTTGCGTCACATCCAAATTGTCAGATTATTATACAAGAGCTATTTTTTAGATTCACTATTTACTCGTAACATCCCCTTTGAAAATCTGACGCGCTTGTTTTGTTTTTTCATTTTCAACTCTTAAGTACGTCCGCCCTATCATGGAAACAATCAGGGGTGTTATTCTCTCAAAAACAACGGACGGGCGGACGAACGAGCGAAATCGCAGCGGCGAGTTTAGGTAGTCCCGTCAGACCGAACAGAACACATTTTAGCGCGTGCATTTTCAATTAAGCAGCCTTATATGTTCGATCCATTGGCAGAAACCATGCTGCTAAATTGAAAATGCACGCGCTAAAATATGTTTTGTTCGCACTGACGGGACTACTTAAACGGGCCGCTAGGACATTCACTCGTCCG
This sequence comes from Acleris laterana, assembly GCA_963966035.1. Classification (NCBI taxonomy): domain Eukaryota; kingdom Metazoa; phylum Arthropoda; class Insecta; order Lepidoptera; family Tortricidae; genus Acleris; species Acleris laterana. Next base: position 61,061,685 of record OZ014438.1, on the reverse strand, counting down.
TCCGTCCGACCGTCGTTGTTCAGAGAATTACTACCCAGATTAACATAAAGTCTGTGTGAATTGAAACTGCTAAAGATGTATCAAATTAGTTCTGTTTGACGTATAACCTCAAATATTCATCAAGCGTATTTTTATTTATAACAACGTATACCTAATTCATAGTTATTTCATCTTAAACTTAACGTGAAAGTAAATATCAAGTATATAAATCATTGCTAAGACCTATTATTAATGGTAAATTGGTTCGTTTGGTTGTGTTTACATCTTTGCTAATTTCAATTGGCACAGGCCATGCACAGGCTAACCGTAAATTTAAAAAAATACGTAGGATATGGATTATATCAATATCTGACGCGCTCGAGTATGTCCATGCAACAGCTTTTTCTTAACATTTTTTTATTTTTATCATCTAAGCTTCGCAACCCAAAATAGGTCTTTATGACGCTCGAGTAACTCCCGATTTAGCATCGTGGGCTCCCCTACTATTAACCATTGACCAAATATTTAAATCGGATTGAATATTGGGCGACCATTGGCAATCGTAGATCATTTCTTACAAGTAGAATTTGACATTCAAAATGATCCTCAGAACTGCGAGAATACGAGGGTTGCCATGAATATTTTTAGTTAATTAAAAACCATTAATTTTTTTACAAATTACTTTAATATTTTTCAAAATATACTCCTCCAAGTTCAATACATCGCCTCATTCTATAAAACCAATCCTCAAAACATTTAAAAGAAAAGTCGCTCAAATTCTAGTACTGCCTCGTTCGAGTCCATAAAAGTACGCCACGCATCATTTTCTTTAGTGGGGAACAAGAAATAGTCGCACGGGGCCAGGTCAGGACTGTAGGGTGGATGCGACACCAGCTGAACACCTTTACTGGTCAAAAAATCCATTGTTATTGCCGCGGTGTGTGCAGGTGCGTTATCTTGGTGAAAAAGAATTCCATGAGTGCCGCTCTTTGGACGATCCTCACCAAGTCTGTCAAATGCCTGGGGTAAACAGACCTCTGTGTACCACTGGCTAGTAACAGTTCTTCGATCTTCGAGTGGAACTACAGCTACTGGCCCCCCGCGGCGAAAGAAAACGGCGATCATTTTTTTGTTCACACTACGTACGGCCACGAACAATTTTTAATGGCGGCCCGTCTTCCTCAAACACCCATTGCATAGATTGTTGCTTTGTTAGAGGGTTATAGCAGTATATCCAGGACTCATCAGTAGTAAGGATATTAGAAACCTTTTGGGAATTGCCTCCGTCGAACTTTTTGTGCATAAACTGGCACCAATCTACTCGCCGGGTTTTTTGCTCTTCGGTCAGCAAATGCGGTATCCAATGCGAAGCGACCTTCCTGACGCCAAGATGATCATGTAAAACGCTTGAAACTGCGGGTGATCCAATACCAAGTTCATGCTCTATTTCCCGATGGGTAATATTTCTGCGTTCTTTAATCAACCACTCGGCTTTGATCACGTTTTCTGGCGTTACAGCAGTCGACGGCCGTCCCGGTCTCGACTCATCTTTGAGGCACTCCCGACCCCGCTTAAACTCGCGGTACCGTAAAACCATACAACTTTGCCCGCTTTTTGCAATTATTGCAATTTTTTTCACGTTTATAATAACTTTTTGAATTAAAAATCTGTACTAATAACACCTTTGGACTCTGTTCTTGGTGTCTGTTATGAATAGAATACAAAAATACGCCTTTTTATTGGTGAAAATGCCTCTCAAAGCTGCGGGCCAAAAAAAAAACTTTCTTCCAACATTGCCCACTTTTGTATAAACGCTAATAAATTTGGCATCGACGACTTTATCATCAGGTCCTTAAAAACCTATAATATACATTAACTATGACCTCATTCCATATAATTAAAAGTCTTTTTTGACGTCGGATTCTCCACCTAAATTCGGTGGGCAAAGTTGTGAATCGATTTTGTGACACCTTCATACAAAAATGAAAGTGAATTAGGGTTGTCAATTTTTGATTTTACGCGATTAAGTCGAAACCTATAGGAGGGTAATGTGTTTAAGTCTGTATAAATGAAGAAAGTCTAACCTTAGCTGTAAGCATCTTTTAAAATATAGGGTTTTATGGCCCCATAGCTCAGATGATAAGGTCCGAGGTATAAAGGCTATTGTTAACAGCTTCAGCACGAGTCAAATTATATCGCCACTTTGCCGAGTGACAACCTGATGTAAAAATGGTTGTTCCTTTGAACAGATAATTGTTACCAATTTGAAATTAAAAAAAATACCTGCTTATATTGGACAAGACTAAACTTGTTGGTCCAAGCTCTCGGTTGGTTAATCCTGCACAAGAGACGCCAGTGCATAAAAAGTAAGTTAGTCTAAGTAAAAAGTCAAAATTCAGATATGCATATAGTTGTCCTTTTAATTCCGTTATCACGTCTTGAGTGACAACCCTAACGGTGAAATTGTGCTGGGCAATGTTGCGAGCAGCACTCCCGGAATTAGCATATAACATTGCCCACCGCCATAACTCAGAAATTAATTGAGATACAGTGTTGAGTTTTTGTCTGTAGCGATTACTAACTATAGAGTTATAACAGTCAAAAGTACATACCTGTTGGGACGTCGTAGGTGAATTTACCACAGAAGTTTTTTCGCACTTTTTGGCCCACCAAAATACACTACTGTGTTCGCAGCCGTCTGACGAGTGACTAAAGCATGGTGGGGGGTCAGCCGTTACTCGGTCTTGCCTGCGATATGTTTAACTTTCTACCACAGATTGAAAATAAGGTGTGCGTTTGATATTTTTTGATTTATTTCGGTTATATTCAAAAGTGACGACTAGGGCAAAGTTATGTTCAAAGGGCAAAGTTGTAAGGTTTTACGGTACCAATATGAGATTGTGGCTAACGATGGAGTAGACTCCCCAAACGCGTCGTTTAAATTTTTATTAGATTCCTTAAAGGTTAAGTTCCTTTTGTAGTCGTAGAATATCATAGCACGAAACGATTCTCGCGACAACTCCATTGCAAGAAACAAAACTGGACTGAAATTTTCACCAAAAAAAATAAAAAAAGAAGTTGTAAGCGGCCAGTATCAAATTTCATTTTACAGAGAGGTTAATAAGTAGCTAAATTACCCTTAATTTGCCATACACTTTTAAAAGTAAATGTTGTTAGTTTTTATAAGTACAGCTAAAAAATTTCGTAGCAGCCTATGTACAGTAAAATAAAACTTACTTATACTCGTATTTTAGAGCAACGTAAATAGTATTAAGAATATGACACTGATATTATTTTTGTATTTAATTCTTTAAATATATAAATAGAATAATAGTACATTACTACAGAGGCCGGGAGCGAGGCCGGATAGTTACGAGGCTGGCAACCCCTTTTCACGGCGAGGTACATATAGTGCTTTTCTCAAACATATGCAATGAAATAAATAAATACATCACTCAAAAAAGTTTATATATACATATATGTCCACCCTAGGGAAGAAATATAATTAGGAGGTATAATAGGCATAGCTAGCTAGCTGACACCGCGTAAATGTATAAGTAGTCGTTTTAATTTTATGTTATATAATGTTATGTATGTTATATAGTTTGTAAGGTATTTGTAAATATGGGCCTTGTTGTCTGAAATAAAATTTATTCTATTATTTTCTATTCTATAGCGCAATTTACAATTAGATCGCAGGCGGTGCGGGCAACCGGCGGGAGGGGGCGGACGCACACGACACAGCGCCGATGTCCCCCACACGTTTATGCACGCCTAGTATTTTGACGTTATAACTTTTTCTCAAAACTGTAAAAATAGTAGTTTATGCAATAGTTGTATAATAGAGGTCAAAAAAGATGTGTGGCGTGTTGCGATGTGAGCCGAAGGCGAAAATCGTAAAGCAAGACGCCACGAGTGTTTTTTGACTTAGTTTTACACCGTTGCATACAATACTTTTTCTACGACTAGGTTTTAAATGAAATGCAAAATTTATCGAAAAAACGTACAAAACAACGAACGAAACACAGAACAACAAAAGTGCGGGAAACAAGAAAATGACAAACCTCGAAGTCGCGGTGGCACGAATAAAATTTTGCTAGGGACTTCCACGCGATATTATTTTATCGATAAATTGGACTTTCTTATGACAATAGTTATGTTATGACTATGAGATGACGTATGTTATTAATATGCAACTTGCAATACCTATTAAACTGTATCATTTATACAGTATGAAGATTGAAGTCCGTAAAGGTCGATTAAGGAAGATAACGGTTTTCATACTTTATGGATGTAGGTATAGACGTGGCGTTGACATAATATGAAAATCTTGTCAGAGAATCGATGGAATTAATTTTACGCGTAAAATGCCACCTAGAAAACAGTGTCGTGAAAATTCATTACGTTCTTAGCTAAAAAACTCTCCGGATAGATGAGATAAGCCTCGTAGCTAAGAAATATAATGTCAAGAAGCATTTTTATTTGAATTTTAAAATTCCTAAAAATGTCCTAAAATCTCCTATATTGGTAACTTTGACGGGTAGTAATCATCACATTTTAGTTAATTTTCAATTATTCTGTAGGTAAACTTTACAGCTAATATGAAGTGTCACTTCCAAATAAGCATTCAGTTATCGATAAATTTTATATCGGAAGGAAGTCCCTAGTTAATTGACGTTATTGCCACCGCGACTTCGAGGTTTGAAAATGACAAAATATGTGTCTACGGTTTACTTTGTTTTTAAATTGACGGAATTGAAAATATAATTATTTACATTTCCAAAACATTTTAATTTGACCAATCAGAACACTTCAAATCAAATCCACAAAGCACATCGACTGTCAAGGAACGTTAGGTTCTTTTAGGTACGTGTTACCCTCTAATTAATTTAAATGTTTAAAAAAAACTTTGTATTTGGTATCAACCAACCAGAATACGGCTATTTTAAAATGGAACAATCAGGTAACAGAATTCATTTCTCAAAACATTAGGTGTTTTCATTCCCTATTTCACAATCGTTAAAATATGATTAAATCGATTGTGCAACGCTAAGCTTTGGCAGCTAGCCGTAACGTTTTATCTCAAAAACACACAAGTGCTGTTTTGGGGCATAGACTAGATAGACTTTCCTCTGGATTATTCTGCGGACATTATGTATGTTCTTATATTAGTGTTTGTGACTATATAAATGACACATAAAAGTACAGGAGTAGGAAAATATAATTTAGCTATTCAGCCTGTTTATAAACACAGCCGCAAGGCTTACATTAAAATTAAAAAAAAAACTTCCCGGCCGAGGCCTTCAATTTTGTATGAAATTCCTTTACAGTTTTCTCGAGTTCCGCCCGCAACGTGACATTTTGAAGCCAAAAATAACTAACATGACGCCAAAATTTAATTTGGAATGTTTGAGAAAACCTCTTTTTATGCTAATATTACAAGAAAAGAGAAAATTCAAACATTATAATGCTTGTAAACACACATTATTCCGCGTTCTCGATAGTGTACCTATCTATACAATAATACCGTACAAACTTTACAGGTCACTCGATTTGTACGTAGTATGAGTAAAAATTATCAAGGTAACCTATTTATATAATAAATCAGAAGAAAAGCGTTACACTAAGCACACCGACTCCATCTGGATTTAATCTAAACAAAGAAAGCGCGAATTCAGGCAAGTCGAATACGACTGTAAAAGCCAATGTGAGCGACTTTCACACCTGTGGAGGCGAAATAAGGATTTAATTAGTTTATATTATCCTGGGATCAAAGAACCAAGCGCGTGCTACTGCGTCGGACGCCCTGGCTCGGGTCCAGCATCTCCTGAAATAGCACAAAGGACCGACCTCAACTGCTGCGGCGGTGAACAACTCCACTGAATGTCAGCGGTCGCGTTACGGCGGAAAATTTGGCGCGTCATTGACCGGTTCCGCTTTGTTGGATTATATGTACTTAGTTGTTTCACTGTATTTTATTAGTGCCTGGCTCATTTAACGTTTTTTGAAACTAGTGGAAGTTGCCGAGATCGAAATACATAAGTTGGTATTCTATATGTGCCTTAAAAATATCATGGGCGTAAAATATTTCATTATAATTCATTCATTCAGACTATTGAAATGTTTTAATTACTTGGGGCACGGATACTAAAGTGAGGTAGGATTATTATAATTTCGAACAAAAAATGTATCGATGTTAATGTCAATCTTTAGTTCCCGACGTCTACATGCAGTATTTATGCCGATTACTACCGCAACCTGAAAGGAGAAAAAATAAAATAGTAATTAGTTATAATTATAGGTACCTATACGCACAAGGACGTGGACTACAATAAAATAAACGTACCGTCACGCCTTCACTATGCTAGAGCTACGGAATTACCAATCAAATATAATCTTACTAAGTAATATTATAAAAATGAAACACGGGCGGTTCTCGCCTCGCTCCGCTTAGGTAGCTAAACATCTCGTGTCGTCTTGTCGCTTGTTTTAGTCCCTGGTGAACAATATACTATTATGAAACAAAGGGGTTATTACCTAACGCACTCGCAATCGCAATTGTTTTCATTTTGATAATCGAATGCTTGTCTGCATACAAAATGAGGGGATATCCCAGAAGTTCCATAATTCTAGTTCCATATGGAACAATCGGTACATATGTATATGTCAAATAAATGATCCCAATAGTTCCATATGGAACTACATACTAGGCTTTACACCTGGTTTTGTTTTTATTTTAGTTTTAAATCAGTTTAGTATCTTCGGAGCATACCCCGTTATCAGTGTTGCAAAATCATTGAAAACGCTAGGGTTGGCACTGCACATATGGGTTTTTGTTTTACTAAAATTTGAGTGATAACAATGTTGTAACACCCGAGATGTTGTAACACGTCGTGCTTACTTCGGCCGCGTTTTACTATTGTAAAACACATTTTTTACCGAGGGACACGATCACTTGTATAAGAAACAATGTAAAACCTGAAGTGTCATTATACTTGACAATGCTAACTGAAGTATGTAGGTAATCAATGTGAAGAATTGGCCAATTATGTAAAATAAATATAAATATATACAAAGGTCATACTTAGCAGAGGTAGACATTTTAATATGAATATGTACCAGTAGTTCCATATGGTACTTCTGGGACATTTCCTTCAAAATGAATATCCCGATAGATCCATATGGAACTAGAAAATATGGAACTTCTGGGATATCCCCCAAAATGAAAACAATTGTTCCGCTTTGAGCCCGATTGCGATTGCGAATGCGTTAGGCAATAGGCCAGCAGGTCCCAGATTGTTTTAGGCAATGTTTCTGAGCAGTATTGCGAAAAGATCTTAATTCATATTTAAGGCTTTATACTTACCTACTTATTTTTAGGTACTTATAAGTATCTTATGATTTTCTGAAAGGAAATATCGCTACAGGGTTTAAATGAACGTAGGGATACACATGGAATGGAATACCCAGTAAATTGATTGTATGCATGGTCGTGAAAGCGCTCTAAAATGCTTTTCCTATGAGAAAAGGTTGCGTTACTTTGATACAAGTAGAGAGGGTAACATTGTACTGTCGTGTCGTCTCGTCGCTTGTTTTAGTCCCTGGTGAACAATATAGGTACCTACTATTATGAAACAAAGGGGTTATTACTTAACGCACTCTCAATCGCAATCGCAATTGTTTTCATTTTGAAAATCGAAGGCTTGTCTGCATACAAAATGAAAACAATTGTTCCGCTTTGAAGCCAATTGAGATTGCTAGTGCGTTAGGCATTAGCGATGCTGGCCCTGTGGGTGAAAATGCCCCGTATATCGTAAGCAAACTTTAGCAGAACACATTCCCTGGCTCAATAAATAACATAATAAGGGTTCGTAGTTTGACTACAGAACCCTAAAAAGCGCTCGCAACCCAGTACATGGTCGCTCGCAAGGAGGAAGTGTAATCCTCACAAAGAGGTCGCATGTGTTAAATTTACCAACACTATTTAATTTTACTATCTACATGGTAATGGAGTGATTAAATTTACTATGTTATTTGTGATTCCATTAATGTCTCAACGGAAAATGGTTTGATGGGCAACGTGTTTGGTAGTATGACGCTGCAATATTCAGATAAACGCTCTATTTGATTCTCACGTAGGGCCACATACCTACTTACGTGCAGTAAACAGTAATAGTAGGAACAGTATTAAACCAAAACATTAATAATACTCGGCTGTCACATTCTCATCTTAACATCATCTGGGAGTAGTCTTATGAGTACCGTGAAACCGTCCAATTTTGCCCGCTTTTTTTAAATATTCTTAGTTTTACTAAAAAAAAAATAAGGTTTCATATACTTTTTTATGTGTAAATACAGTATGTAAACTTACTAAAACCATCTCTTTCAACCAGTTGCTAGGCTAGTTGAGTTAAGTGTTTTACCACATTTTTTTCTAGTGTGTGTCGAATATTTTTAATTTTATCATTGCATAAAAATTATAACATCTCACCTTTTTCAACGTCGGTTAACCATAAAAGTATCATCCTATGCGTAATGTTTACATCGTTGTTCAGTGCCCATTATAAGACCCGTATGTAATGTTTTCATCGTAACAGATTATTGAACTTGCGTTCAGTGCATTCTTTATTTAAATTTGAAAAAGTGTTAAGATTTCAATAATTTATATACCCCAACCTTATCTATCGCCTAGACATGCTCGGGTTCAAATAAATGGTTTTAGTAAGTTTACATACTGTATAGTCTAACTAATCATAGCATTGTGTTACAGTAAAGAAATAGTCCTTATTTTTAAAGAATTTCAAGCAATTTGATATTTTCATGGCGGGCCAAATTACCTTCACTTTCGTCCATATTTGCCCAAGCCCATTATTTACCAAACTATAGCTCTTAGAGCATTCATGTATAAGGACCACAAAGAGTTTTGGGTAAAATTGGCCCAAAAACATTAAAACCAATAAGCAAATAATAATAAATTCGTCTAGAAAGAGGTGGGCAAATTTACCCGCTAATTTACAACTGTTTTCATACAACTAAATCGTAAGTGTTAGGGTTGTCAAAACCTGTTTGATAATGTTTGAAAATTAATAAATCATTTTAGTGGTACAATTTTTTTAATGCAGTAGGTACTTATAAGTTCAATTACAAAACTTTTATCTAGTCATTGGTAACAAAAATCAGCCTTATTTTACTTATACAATTGGTCCTTAGAAATTAACGTTTGACATTGAGATCACTGTTTTCTATCAATTTAAAATCAGTCATATCTGAAGCAATTGCTTAATTTTTGGTAAGTCATTTACATTACAATTTGTAACATTAGAAAAATGCAAAAATGCATTGAAGCAAGTGAGAAATGAAAAAGTGACAACCCTAGTACATATTTAAGAGCGGGCAAAATTTACAGATACGAGATGCTACACTTGCGGTTTAAATTGCCCGCCATCTTAATTCACGATTTAAGCTACTCACTGCATAAAAAGCAATGACTAAATGTTCTGATAACTTTTGTTTATATTATACAAAAACAAACACTCCCCTTTGTCTTCGTCATTTTCCAATATTTTAAAAACACTGTAGACACATTTCGCCCGCAACAAACACGCTTCCACTTTGACAAGCTGTGACAATCAACTGAATGAAGTTGGAACCAAAAGCAATTCGTAGTGTTGCCATTAAGTATAACCTGTTTTCTACTAATACAATCAAAAGTTACTAAAATACTGTATTTTTATTTAAATTCTAATGTTAGCTTATTTTTGACTCAGCGGGCAAAAAATCCATCAAGGGCAAAATTGGACGGTTTCACGGTAGTAAGTATATTTTGTTACGCCAGCGCGAGTATGAAACCGATAGAGAGCCGAATAGTTTCAAAAAGCACTCTGATTGTATTGTTCTAGCTCTAACACGGTGCGGCAAAGTTAGAGCCCCGTGATTGGTGAGTGCTGACTGATGATGAGGCACTCTTCAACAGACAGACGATTTAATCAAACTGAAATTTTAAACTTTCCTTCACCCGAGTTCATGAAGGTTTAAGAGAACGGTTAATATTGAACAGCTGCAATCACAACTACTTATACCTCCTAAGGCCCAACGAAAAATTAACCTCGTAGTCACTACGTCCCGTAGTCCTACCAGTAGTACTATTGTTTTATACTCATTAAGACCCAAGCACTTAAAATACTTACTTAGAGGATATGCCAAATTCGAAAAGCGCGTAATTTGAAAACAAAATGGTGGGTTTTCCATTAAGTCCTACTAGTAGGACCGTGATACGCTATGACTACACAACTTTCAAAGGAGCTGGGTCTGAATGACAAAGTTAACAAGTACTATGGGTAGGACTTTGGGCCTTAGGTGGAATTGCATGTGCCTACCTATATAAGAAATATAAACAAGACAAAATGGCGCACAATTTGTCCTACTTATGTCCTCCCGATACAAAGTTACAAGCGGCGGGAGAAAATATTTTTCTAAAAAATTACAACTCGCTTCCTCATTTTCCGGAGCTGCCAGCAATGAAAACAGCAGCATTATGAATTTTAAGCTGAGACGTTACGTGTAGTCATATTTTACAATCGTTATTTTAAGTCATTTGAATGTTAGTATGTATGTTTTGGTCACATCTCCCAAGCCTTTGAACCGGTTAGGGTTATTGGAATGGGTATGTATATTTGTAAACCCGATAAAAATGCAATACTATGGTGTCTTTGAGCTGATTTCATGATGGAGTCGGAAGGTGACATGGCACCTCCTTAACCCTTAAATTGGCAGTGTATCTAATAATGCACATACTATAATGTTCACTTTTTTATTTATTTGGACACAATTTTTTTCATTCTGTTTTCAAATCAAAAAGGGTTTGAATTCACGACTTTCTTTATTTTTGCCAACTTAAGGGGACCGAATTCCACTTAGACACTCGGGACATCTCAGTTTTAATCGTAAAGGTTCGAGTTTTCACAAAGAGTATATAAAATCCTAGAATTTACTATATTAAAAACCTATTTAGTAGAGTCATTCGGGGTAACAGCACGCGGTGGGTAAAAGTACGCGGTGGTCCGATCTCCGACAGGGGTGGGGGGGCCGAGGTCTGTGTTTGTAAAACAGAGTGGCGCTACTGTCGCCGTTTAGGAGCCACGTGCCGCGCCGACGCAATCTTAGTATTGGTCGCGACACGTCGCCGAATACTTGTAGCCCGCTTATTTCGTTTAATTTTTGTGCAACGGAAAAGTGTGCTAAATGGATAGCTCTGTGCCAGTAAGTATACTATATTCCTATTGTTCATTTAATGTAGTTTTTATGTAAGTTTATCATATTCGTAAAAAGTATTTAACGTGTGTGTTGTGACTGATTATTTGGTATATTTGCCGATTGGGGTAAGAGTACGAGATTAATAGTTCGCACGCGTACGTTTACCCCCATTGCGTACTTATAGTACCCCAAATGAAATAAAAATATCAAAAATTGTTCAATCTTTCAGAATACACCAAAATGCCAAGAAATTACATAAGGAAGGCCCCTCAGCGGACCCTCATCTCAGATGACCAAATAATGAAGGCCAATTATTTTGATCTCAAAGTGTGACTATTGCCAACATAAATAATTTAAGACAAGATTCACATATAATAGATATAATACAAAGAGTTCTTAATTTTTTTAATGTTAATGTTCTTATAATGTTATTCACAAGATTAAATAAATGTTGATTATTGACAATCTTAATTATATTCTCTTAGAAATCTGAATGCGTACGTTTACCCCGCGTGCGTAACTTTACCCTAAGACTTGCGTAATTTTACCCACACATCGGGTCAAGAGTACGCATTGGAAAAGTTTTCAGTTAAGCCTATGTAGGGCTAAAACTAATTAATCTTGATGGAAAATTTTCTTAAATAGTGAAAATTTATTAAATATTCTACAGATTTAATATCATAACATGCCAATTATATAATTCTTTATAGGTCTGGGAGGCCATCAAAAAAAAAATGCGTGCTCTTGACCCGAATGACTCTACCTATAATTAATAATAAAACATCAACCTAAGTATAGAAAGTTCATTAAGAGTCTAAATATTTAAAAACGCTAAATAAATAAATAAAAAGTAATAATTAGACTATTTATAATCAACTTTTTATCACATAAGTGAAGGGCTTTCATAATCAAAGGAATTAAGTAACTGTGAATGAAATTATCTGTATTTTACATGTACTACTTAATTGAATATTTGTGTTTTTAGTAATGCGATGTAACAATTAAATCAAGCCACATTGTCATCTGTGTTATATTCCTAGGTCTTCTGTAAAAAACAATGTCATTGTGGCAAGAGATCTACATTACTGTCTAGCTGCCGCACCCAGAGACGTCAAATAAATTTAATGCTTGTTTAGTGACGTGTTGTCTTATTCTATTGCAAAGAAACTGACAGCAGCAACTTTAATCAAGCATACAATTTAATTGACGTCTCTGAGTGCGGCAGTTAGACAGTTAAGCGCACAATATGATTATCTACACTAATATTATAAAGAGGAAATATTTGTATTTTTGTGTGTGTCTATGTTTGTAATGAATAAACTCAAAAACTGCTGTGCCGATTTCAAAAATTATTTTACCATTGGACAGCTACTTTCACCCTGAGTGACATAGGCTATGTTTTATTTTTCTGCGTGGACGGAGTTGTGCGCTACAGCTAGTTATGAATATGCAGCAATGTGTCTCGTGTCATTTGCACTTCCGATACCTCCCGATGAATGTCGAGAATTGCCGAGTATCAAAATCCAATTAATCGTACTGTACATTCCTAAAATATGCAAATGAAGTGGTGATCAAATTATTAGGGACAGTCGGTACCTAATCGAACCCTAAGGAAGGCCAATATCAATCGGAAATTTTACTTTATGATAATTAATAAAAAATAATTTCAAATTTACCGTCCATGACACACGATTGGGTTGAAAATCGTCTATAGTGAAAATAATAATAATCGAAGAGTATAGTATCACAAACCTGACCTAGGTACAAAGTCTACAAACAACTCAATCCCGAATGCGAACTTTTTGATCAAGTGACGAGGTTTTATTTATACCTGATCCAGATTTATTTGCCCCGCGGCGACTTCAACAGCTACTACCGCCGGGCTATGGCGTTTCCACGAATTAGTGATTTCGCCAGTGTCAAGTGTATATAAGTATAAATCAATATAGCAATAAAGTACAGTCCAATCTTCTCTGGGAAGATTGGGGGCGACGTTGTTCGGTAGTTTGTAGGACAGAGGTCAAGATAGTTTTAACCTATGTACCACTTCGAGTCCACTTGTAACGAGAAGAAAGATGCCAGATACGCGAAATAAGTCCAAGTTTTCAATCACTGTGCAACACAATGGCATAAAAAGTACAAATCACTATCAGAAAAGAACTTTGAACACCTAAATACACAAAAAAATAAAACTAAAACAAATTACACATCCGCCATCTTTTAACGTTGCAAATGGCCCCCCGACGTTTTCTTATTTATACCTTTACGGTATCTACATTGATAATGTCAAGTTGTCAAATACCCAATAGTCTGTGGTTGTCAAGTCAAGGTCATGTCAGAAGTTTTGAACAAATTACTACAGATTATTAACGCACCGAACAAGACTATAAATGTCATATGGCAGCGCACTATCCAACCTCGACATTGGCAGAATCATCAAAACATTGATGGGGCCATTATCTTTCCAAAAAATTGAATTGAATTACTACAGATTAAGATTACAATATTACAATGGAAAGCTTAAATTACTATTGCCATGAATTGCGTTAACGTTACTGTGAGATGATATTACCTACTTTGAAGCACGAAAAAGAGTAAGCTGAGGTTAAAACCGTCAACGATAACGTCGATAACATACCACGGGCATAATCATCCATCAGTTACTAGCCGAGTTATTGTAAATATTGTGTACTTACAAAAGCATGCGGGATAACCAGGGCAGGGCAGCAGCCTGCACAGCACAAGGTCAAAGTGTGGCCGTATTCTCGATTATCGACAGAACAAAGCATTTTCTAACACTAACAGAACGCCCTATGACCGGCACCGGAGGAGCTGTTTGGCGTTTATCATGAAGACTGTAGGTACAACAACAACTAAAAGAACACACACATCTCCAGAAAAGTGCTACCCTGAGATTACCCAGTGTCATTTAAATAACTGTGCTCATTCTTTGGACTCAATAAACACATGATCCATTTCTTGTTGTTAATAATGTTATTTGCGTAGTTTACGTTTTTAGAAGATATTTTTTTAAACGTTTACATAAACGTGCGTTTATTTAAGTGTTTAATAATTTAGTTTAGGTGTAGTAACTTTAACGTAATCTTTGAAGAACACAAACGTCTCCTTTTATTGACGTGTGTGTGACAAACGTTCGCGTTTAACGAAGTATTCCGAGTAGACACGATCATTAATTAACGATTGGCTTGAGGTGCGTATGTATGTACATTGCTGGTTCAATTAACTTTGTTAGAGAATAACTTTTTTTTAATTATGTTTTTTTATCTTTAACCACTTGGAAACGTAATTACTGATAAGTTAAAAGACCTATATTTTAATTTATTGCTCCTGTTACAGGACACACCCTGTATATTAATATTTAAAAAAGTTTTATAAATATTTACCTATTTAGGTGTTAATAATGGATTAAGGTACTATTCTTAAAAAAAAAACAACTACCTATTGGGTGAATTGCAAGAATATTGTACATAGTTAAGGGCTCAATAAAAAAATCCTTAACAATCCTTAACTTTTTCCTTTGTGTGTCAGGTTACCGAAGTCAGCCGCAAGCTCTTCGCTTCACTTCATTCTCTCAGGCGCCACAGAATTTTCTTCCTCAACAAACCAAGATAACTTTAGCCCAATCACTTCTTCTTCCTCTTTTAGACTACGCTGAAGATGCTTATATGGACCTCTCAGAACAGCTTCTTGATAAACTTGAGCGACTCCAAAACGCGTGCATTCGATACATTTTCGGCCTACGTAAGTACGATCACTTCCGTGCACAGCTAAACTGGTTACCTATTCGTTTTCGCCGAAACGTTCACATCCTGTCGCTGCTTTTTAATACTATTTTTAATCCTCGTGCTCCCTTCTACCTTTCTGAGCGATTTAGGTTCATGGCCACCGGCTCCCAAAACCGGTAGCGCTCAAAGGCCAATCTAACCCTCACGTTCCCTTTCCACAAATCCAAATCCTAATCCAAATCCTTCTTGGTACATTCTATCACGTTGTGGAATCGGCTACCGACTGGCATTAGGCAATCACAAACGGTAGGTTCCCTAAAAGACAAATTAAAAAAGTTGAGGCTTGACTCTATCTCCTAAATATCAATTATCCTCTAGGTACGTAAAATTGTGTTTATGTATGTATATCTAACTATTAATATTTATTTCTGTATTTATTTATGTAAGTATTTGAATGTATTTTTATTTTTATTTTATTTATACATGCTTTATTGGTTACTTAATGTGTTATATTCTTCTTCTTGTACACTTGCTTACTCGATGCACAAACTTTCACTCTTCTCAATCTCTCAAGGGTTAGCTGGAAGAGATTCCTTAAAGGGATAAGTTCGCCTTTGTACATATTTTTATATTAATTGTAGTGTTCTGCTTTTTCTTTTGTACAATAAAGTGTTTACATACATACATACATACATACATACATTAGTCATATAATTATATGGATAACTTTCGTTACACAAAGGAAAAACAATTGAAGAATGTGAACGTTGTCTCAATTAAGCCCTTAACTATGTAAAATATTTTTGCAATTCACCCTATTATAAGTACCCATATACCTATAGATACGTCTCAGTCGGTGATGAGGTGGTCTCCTTTGTTGTGGGAGAGTCCGAAGTCCGAATTTTGAATCCTTAAATGAGTAGTTTCGTAGGTACAGTCAGCTGCAGAGATAAGTATACCCCCCTGCATAGGAAACTTGTATGCAGGAGGGTATACTTATCTCTGCAGCTGACTGTACTTACCGCTGAGTGAGCCGGCTAAATCTGCTAATCCACCGGTTTACAAATTAATAAATACACATCTGTGCACCACGCAAAAGAAAACTATTATTAACTTATTTCAGGTGTAAGCGAAGGGCTAATTTTGAAATTGTCAAAGAGGGTCAAGAAGCGGGAGAAGCTTCCAGAATTCGCAGGATTCGAACACCAGGCAGGGAGAGTAACACAGAGTACACGTAATAGGAGATTGTTCAACAAGGGACTAAAGTAAGCCATTATGACACGAGATATTTATCCACCCGAGCAAAGCGAGGGTGGATAAAGTTCGAGTGTCATTATGGCGCTTTAGTCTCGAGTTAATCACTCTACTTTTCACTTCGAATGCGAGAAAAAAAAACGACGTTCTATTCAAAATTACAAAATTTAACAAATAGTAGGTAACAAAGTTTCTGACAAAGTTTCGCAGTTATTAGTTTTTTGTAAAGTGACACTTTAAATGCTTGCATATTTAGCCAACAGACAAACTTGAAAACTATTGTCTTTAATATATTTAAATATATTTATATTAGTAATCATTAATCGTGTTTCAAGAAATTTAATCTTTTTATAAGTAAATAATTTTGCACAGTTGGCATTTTGAGGTTATTTCCACGGCCTAAAAATGGTCCATACACAATCTCTGAAAATGGCGATAATCCTCCATTCATAAACACCGTGATGTTTAAATGCTTGCATATTTAGCCAACAGATACAAACTTGAAAACTATTTGGACCATGCCTAATAAAATAGAATTATCCCTAATATGTTTAAATAGATTCATATTCGTAATCATTAATCGTGTTTCACGAAATTATATATTTATTTTTATAATTTTGCCCATTTGTTATTTAGAGGTTATTTCCACGGCCTAAAAATGGTCCATACACAATCACTGAAAATGGCGATAATCCTCCATTCACAAACACCGTGATGTTTAAATGCTTGCATATTTAGCCAACAGATACAAACTTGAAAACTATTTGGACCATGCCTAATAAAATAGATTTATCCCTTATATATTTAAATAGATTCCTGAGAAGTGAAAAAGTGGATTAATTCGTGTTGAGGATTTTGATATGGGAGTAATCGGGCGAAAAGTCCATGAGTTTTATTCTGCGAAGAAGGAGGTGTTCATGACTTAAATGTTTCAAACTAACTAGTTACACTTATTTTCTTTGCATTTTATGTTTTAAACCAATAAAGTTATGAGAGGTTAAAAACAAACATAAGTAAGATTCTTTTTCAGATACCTACTATCTAGGTAGTCCAATCTACCCATCGATCGATAGTTAAAAAAGCTTTAAACTTAAATATTTACATTATCGTATCAGATACCTTTCTGTTTAATCTTATACGTCATGTATCATTGTATCTCTACACATGGTCTACCAGTAGTCGTAAATGTAAGTTATAATGGCTCTACAGAGGTGGATTGAAAGCGATGGTTAGCGCCATGAGATTTCGAAAAAACTATTGTAGCGCCATTATACCATTTTCACCTAATTGTTTCGCCCCTGTTTCGGTATATTAAATCTCAACGCTTTAAATTAGTCATATAGTAGGTTTACTGTGGTGTGAACTAAATATATTTTATTAAAATGAATCAAACGTAGAGTGTAAAGTGACAAGGAAACAATGTGGAGGATTATCTGATTTTAAATTAAAATAACTTAACAGGTAAGTAAATTTTACATTGATTTATTTTATGTGTACGTGAAATATCAATGCGAGCGAACAAAACACATTTTAGCGCGTGAATTTCAATTTAGCAGCATGGTTTCTGTCAATGGATCGAACGTATAAGGCTGCTAAATTGAAAATGCATTATGATTACTTACCTAAGAAGTTGTTAGTCTAGTACAAATTGCTTTATGTCGATTGTCGGTAAGTGTCAAGTGTGTCTCTTTCGTTTTTTATAGTCTTAGTTACCTGGGGTGTTATTCTCTTTCTTAGTTAACAAACGGACGGGCGGACGAACGAGCGAAATCGCAGCGACGAGTTTAGGTAGCGCGTGCATTTTTAATTTAGCAGCCTTATATATGTTCGATCCATCGCAGAAACCATGCCGCTAAATTGAAAATGCACGCGCTAAAATATGTTTTGTTCGCTCTGTACTTACGTACTTTGTAATTTCGACCAACTTTAATAACGCAACTCGTAATTTTAGTGCCTTTTAGCGGAATAAATTCTAACACGTAACACGACCGCATCCCTTGACAACACAATTGACACTAAAGGTTTGTTGTTTGATCATTAGTTAACTCAACTAATTGTTAAAATTCGAAAAAGGCATCGAAAATTTGACACATTTCCTTGAGATTTAACCATTAGTTACGATTTTTAACAATTAGTTAGTTTAAATACTGATCAAACAACAGCCCCTAAGGAGCGGATAGCTACTTATAGGCTAACAGTTAGCTGATAATCATTTCGACGCATTCATGTCATCAAAGTTCTATCTAGAGAGTACCTAAATAAACAAAGTGTAAAATTTATTTGTTGACAATTGACTGTTGACTATAATTCTTATGATTAAATTATTATAGAAGGTCTTCCGGTAACCTTCAGGGAGGGAAAATGGCCAATAAAAGATGTCCGGCAAGTAAAAACTTTTGATTTATTCCGTTTCCTGATTTATTTTACTCACTTCACATTGGCGAAATCACTGCGGAATACTGCAGTGACCCGCCATTAATAAAAGAAGAAGAAGAAGACGAAGACGATTAAATTAATAATATTAATGGGAGCATTTCTCTTTAAAGTTATCGTTAAGTTTTGGTTTAATAATTCGTGTAGTGAGGTTTCCAAGAGGTTCAACTAGACGGTACCCATATTTTAATATAGAAACACATGATTGGCGGTATGGAATCCCTTATCAATTTTATGTGATTGGCGATTGTGCACAGCAACTTACTCCAGAAACAAGTGTCATGCTAGAAATGCTGTATTCATTAAAGTGTAGACAATAATTAATAAGCAATGGTTGAATGCTTAAAATACTGAAATAATAAATATATTGTATTGCGTTTGTTTCTGTACATTATGTTTGAATGATGTTCATCTATCTAATATGACTTTGAAAACAGATCAGAAAATAATAAAAAAACGTCTTTCGAAATAGCATAACCATTTGTTCCGTTCCGTACCCAAACCCAGGACCCTATTAATAAGACTCCACTTTCCGTCCGTCGGTCTGTCGGTCTGTCACCATCACCAGGCTGTATCTCATGATCCGTGATAGCTAGACAGTTGAAATTTTCACAGATGATGTATTTCTGTTGCCGCCATAACTAGGTATACTTAAATACTAAAATCATAAGTTTTTTATAGTAAGTAAGTAGCGCGGTTACATGAATTGCTTTAATTAGATCCTTGTAAAAGTTGTAAAAGGTTTTTCTTACGAATGAAATGAAAAAGCGAGTCGTTTTTTTAGGTCTTTTCATTTAGGTAGGTAAGTACATGTTGTATCAACTCTATACGGTAAAGGGCATTGGGTTAATTTGTTTGTCATTTTTTTTTCAGCGTCCACGGATGGTTTTCACATAGTTATTTAGAGGACCTGGAAACACACATAGATATATATAACTTATGGCGTTTAATAATATCGGAGCCGAGATATTTAAGATATAAGTGTTCAGGTTTTGGTTCCCTTGGTTTGGTGCACTTTTCTCAGGACACGGTTATTTTTTCAGGATTTTTATAAAACTAACCTAACCTAACCTAAATAATCCACACGATAAACGTTTATCAAAAACTGTAACTTCAGCCTAAAAGAAGTTATGACAAAAATAAGTATGACTAACAATAGGTACATTATGCCCAACGATATGTATGGCAGTCAAGGGGATCCGATATTCAATATTTCGGCTCCGATACACTTAAGAGTATTACATTACATAACAAAACATGTTGATTTTGAATTATTCTATCATAATTTACCACTTTTACTAATGGCCGCTCACCTTGAAAATGTATGACTTTTACAAATGACAACACTTTTACCCAAACCCCTTTACGCAGAAGCCCGTAGTAGGTACCTTCACTTTTGTATCCTTTATACTTACTCGTAAGATACGTAATATAAACCTCTTAAGATAAACACTCCCTTGTGGATGGTTATAAAAAAACCGGGTAAGAGTATGTCGGACCATACTCAGTGTAGGGTTCCGAAGCCGTTACGACAAACACGAAAAACTATCTCAAAAATCCACATGTATGAACAAATTTTCTATTTGAAGTTATTTAGTGCTGTCTTAGATGATTTTAGTAGATATAAACACTGTAGTCTCCTGTATCTTAGGGACTAATTAAGTCTAATTAGTCGTGATAGCTTTCCTTTTAAATTCGTTATACCTATGCGCTTTCATTTAAGATATTTTTCAGATTTTAAGTGGGCGCCTGTCGTATCGCATAACGTTTTTTGTCCTAAAAATGTTTGGCCGAGAATGTTTGGCATACTGTTGAATGGCATACTACTCGTTTGTCCTAATATTTTTTGCGCATACTCATTTAACGTCCTAAAGCAAGTTTGTCCTAATATTGATAACTCTGAAGTCTAATTACCTAAAGCATAATATTCCTAACATGAATTGTCCTAATCATTATTTTGCCTATTATTAAACTGGCTACAATTACAGCACCTTAACTAAACTATGGTAGGCGTGAAGTCAGAATCGTTACGTATTCTACCTTCAGGCAGGTCAGATTTCGGTTAGGTTAGGTACGACGAGCGAAGCGGGAGGAGTGTTAGGTAGAACTGTGACCCTAACGAGCGAGCGAAACGCCAGAACCAACAAGTTTGACAAGGTTAGATTTGTAATTTTTTTTTTTAAGTGTAATCTGCCATCAGTCTTTCTTGACTATAATCAGATGCGTTCTGAGTGTGTCATATTGTAGAGAGCTTTCTCCAGTGAGAACAGCTACTCATCATAAAGAAAAACGGCTACACTCTGTTATGCAGCCTCATTATGTTGTGTCTTTTCAGGCGGTTGGGGTAGCGTTGATGCGTTAATTGAACTGCCAAGTTATTCGGATGACTAGACAGTTTCTGTTGCTATTTTGCTGCAACCGATCGGATTTCTTTCTTTACCGTGCTCATGTTTAAATATTTGTGTATTTCATTGTTCGTTATATACCAATGAGCATCACTTATTGATCTAAATATAATGTTCTGCAGTCGTTGAAGCATAGCGATATTCGAGTTACTGGCGCTACCCCACAGTTGTATGCCATACATCCAGATGGGCTTGAGCACAGACTTATAAATTAACAGCTTGTTGTCGGTAGATAGCTTGCTGTTGCGGCCAAGTAGCCAGTGCAGGTGTTTGTAGCGGATATTAAGTTGTTCTCGTTTGGCTTTGATATGTCCTTTCCATGTTAAGCGGCGGTTTAAATGCATACCTAGGTATTTTACATTGTCCTGCTGTGGTAAGGGAGTATTCCCTAGTGTTACTGGTGGGCAGTCGCCCCTTCTTAAGGTGAAAGTCACCTGCACAGATTTGGATGTACTGGCTTTAATTTTCCATTCTTTAAGCCACTTGGTGATTTCATGCAGACCCCGCTGCAGCATATTCGATGCTGCTATCGGGTCTTTGTTCCGAGCAAGGATTGCGGTGTCATCCGCATACGTAGCTGTGGTCAAGCCTGGCAGAATTGGAAGGTCTGCTGTAAAGATAGTGTACAGAATAGGCCCCAGGATGGAACCCTGCGGTACACCAGCCTTAATGATATGAAACTTGGACGTCAGTCCAGCTTCCTTCACTTGGAATAACCTGTTAGAGAGATAAGATCTCATCAGCAAATGGAAGCTATGGGGAATCACTTCCTTTATTTTGCACAGGAGACCTCTGTGCCACACCCTGTCAAAGGCTTGTTGGATATCCAGGAACACAGACGAGCAGTATTCCTTTTGTTCAAGGGCCCCTCTGACTCTATGGACTTGCTCGACTGTGGAGTGCTGCTGTCGGAAGCCAAACTGGTGGTCGGGTATGAGTTTATTCTGAGATAGTATTGGTAGGAGTCTGCGCAACAGGACCTTTTCAAAAAGTTTCGACATAACGGGCAATAAACTGATTGGTCGATAGGAAGTTATATCACTCGCTGGTTTTCCTAATTTGTGGATCATTATAATCTGTGAAACTTTCCAGATCATCGGAAAATATTGCAGTCTGAATATCCCATTAAAGAGTATATAGGTCTACCAGAATCTGATGGCATTTTTAAAAGTAAAAAAACATTGATTTTCATATGGCAACTGTCAACTGGCAGCCGTGTCAAATTGTTTGGTTACCGTTGCATACATTTTGAAATTCATCTTCAACGATTGTTATCTGGTGAAAATGTCGAGAAAACCGCTTAGATCTCAAGCTAGGAATATTGTACACAATGTGTGTAATACAATACGCGAAGAAGGAGGTTTAAATCAAACACAATCTTCGATTTTAAAGCGTATCGTGGAGTTGACTGGTAAGTTGAAACGAACTGTTTTGATACTTTTAGGTTTAGGTATATTTTGTCTTACATAAATGCTACTTATTACAGGGGTTCCCAGCACTACCATACGTCGAATTATAACCGAGGGCACTATGATGATCGTTGGCGTAAATGTCAACTACTTGAAGCCGTGTAACAAAACCAGTCTACCCTTACATGAAATTAATGAATTATTGAAATCACATGTCCACGAAGATTTAAGGCTCCCACCTTATCATTGTACATTAAATTCCATAGAAATGATTTGGGGTATTAATGAAACAAAAAGTTGCAGAGAAGAATGTAAACATACCTGCCGGCGATATTAAATTATTGACAGAAGAAGCTTTCTCAACATGTAGAGAAAATGTTAGAAGAGCGGTTTATTATAAATACTCCTCTCTCTTCAGCGCCCTCAGCAGATGAAGAACAAGAAATAACAGTAGAATTTTTGAAATCAAATCAAATCAAATCAAATCAAATCAAATCAAATCAATTATAAGTATATCAATTTGGCGAGTAAGAATGGTGTGTTTATTATTTTATTTGTGAGCAATATTTATTATCCTATACTGGAAGTTTAATGTAATAGACCTCTAGTGTCATATATTTTGTGTTAAAAATCCTAAAAACATAAAAAAATACAAATTCTTCGAGTCTTAAACTTCCTCGTTTTTTTAAGCCGATTAAAAATTACACAGTATCAATACCGTTTAGTCCAATTTCCCCAGTATTGCCCTCTACATTTTTTAATTTCCCTATTTGCCATGAGATTCTGGTACACCTATAGTTATAAATACTAAGGCTTTTTTTGGGAGTTCTTTTAGGATTTCTTTGGTGATTATGTGAAACCCAGGTGCCTTTTTGTCTTTAAGTTCCCTAATTGTTCTAGCGATTTCCTTAACGGTAACTGCTTTTGGTGGAGGTGACATCTGATAAGCCATGCTTAGTGCAGCGTCCACGCCGCATTCGAATTCGTGGCCCTCAGTCTCATTAGGGGTAAATACTTTTGACAGATGTTCTGCAAACGCGTCGGCTTTTTCTTGTGCCGTTCTTGCCCACATATTATCACCTTTTTTTATTGGTGGTGTTGTTACCTGCGCAGCTGCGGTCTGTCATATGATTTTGTAAACTTCCATAGGGAATAGTTAGTGGCGGGTGTGGCTGTCAGGGATTCCAGTTTGTTCTGAAGCGTTTTGTTGTGCCATCTGCCGATTAACTCCCTCAGTTCGACAATGGCCTTGTTCAAAGCCGTTTTATCTGTTCTATGTCTACTCTGGTGCCAAACGCGACGCAACCGTCGTTTTTCTAAAATTTTACATCTGACTTCTAGCGGGTAATTCGATGGCTGACATGTTGGTTCCAATGGTGGTGTGTTTTTACAACAGGCCACCTGTATGAGATTGGTAAGGTATTTATAATTTCTTCGATATCTTCTGGGCTCTTAAGTTTGATTTTTAGATCAATATCATCCTGGATTTGTTCTCTGAATGATGGCCAATCGGTTCTTTTATTATAAAGTGATTCTATTTTTTGATTATCTATTAGTAAAGTGCTAATTGTGAGGATTACCGGAGTATGGTCAGAACAGGTATCCAGGCAGGATTCTGTTTTTTAAATAATGTTTAGAGAACCCCTTCGAAATAAAAAAGTCTAAGAGGTCTGGGATTTTTGATGGATCTGACGGCCAGTATGTTGGTTCGCATGTAGATATTGCAGTGAGGTTGTTCCTATCAATACTTAGCTTTAACTGTCTTCCTCTTGTGGTTGTGAGTCGGGACGCCCAATGGGTATGTTTTGAATTCCAATCGCCTCCCGAGATAAAACGGTTTCCTAGACATTTGAAGAATTTATTAAACATTGATTCTTCAATCTTGTGTTTTGGCGGACAGTATAATTATCGCTGAGACATTGAAATAACCATACATATCTTCAACTGCCACGGTAGTAGCCTGTAGAAAGTTCTCTTTGAATTCAGGCATCAGATGGTGATTAATCGAGTTGCGTATAATAATAGCAGTCCCTGCGTGACCAGTTCCTTCCGGATGTAGCGTTATACTCGTATAGGTATTATAACCTCGAAACTTAATATTACTCGTTGCTTTAGTGCAGTGGGCTTCGGAGACTAGAAGGATGTCAATTTTATGTTCCTTAATAAACATTTCTACCTCGTGTTTATTTGGTGCGAGGCCATTTGTGTTGAGAGTTCCAATTCTAAGACTACCTATTTTGGCAGTTTTTCTATAAGGACGGTGATGAGGCTCATAAGCATACTCATTTGTTGTAAGAGAGTGTCAAATTTTTCGGATTGTTTTATAAGTAGTTGTTCTATCACAGAGTTCGATTCGGTCAAGTCGGGTGTTTCTGCTACTGTAAGCTTGTTGTAGGTTTTTGTTGCTTCGGCGTAGGATTTATCCCCTCGTCGTTGGTCTAGATTTCGTCTTTCGGCCAAATTTTTATCATCTAAAGAAGATGGGTTATTATTGTTCTTGTATTTTTTTTTGTAAGCTCCGTTGTCTCTGGTATTATTACTTTCTAAAATATGTCTTGGTTTCGATTTCCGTCTTAAGATTTCTAGGTACACTTCGCAGCCCTTGTAATTGGCAGCATAGGGCACACTGCAGGTGTATTGCGGTCTATTTTTGGGCACTCCGATGTTTTGTGCGATTGTGCGCATTTGACGCACCTATAGGGTCTCATACAGTAATTTTTTGAGTGGCCGTATTGTTGACCTTGACCTCTGACACTGAACAAGTGTTTTCTTTTTTTTGGGATCTTCTATTGCCACTGATTGGTGATATTTGATCTCCTTTATCAGATGATTGTTAGGTCCTGGTTCGAAATTTGCAAAATAGGTTGATGTGGGTTTTTTATCTGGTCCATATTTTACATTGATAATTTTGCCCTTTACTACATTACCAGTTCTTTCCAGTTCTTCTCTTATCGCACTCATTGGAGTTGAATGATGCAAGTTTTTGATGACGATTCTAAAACATCTTTCATCCTTTTTGTTGAAGGTGTGGCCGATGAGCCCTGCTTCTCTTATAACCGTAATGCGATGTTTATAAACGTCGGCATTATCACTCGTAATACGTAGTTGGTTTCTATTAACAATTTTGTACATGAACTGGTTTGAATTAGTTTCTGTCTTTAGTAAATCTGTGAGCTTGTTTACGTCCTCTATACCATATAGTACTATTGGTGGAGGCTTGCTTGGTCTTTTCACTGGTGCTGTGTCATTTTCCTTTTCGTCGATAAGTAATCTGCTGTATCTGTTGCTGGTTTGCAGTGCCTGCGGTGGACTATCTGATAGCTTTTTTCTCTTAGGGTTACGTATTTCAGGCAATCTCTGCCATGGTATATTCCTGTTAGTGTCCGAGATAGGTTTGTTAACTTCGGTCTCTTCATTTAGGGAATCTTTTGATGTTTTTGGTGCTGGATCATTTGGTTTGTTACCAAGGGATGAACTTCTGGGTCGAGTCATAAATAAACTAGGATGAAATAATTGTTGGACTAGTTTCTTGGTATTATTTTTACTTTGGCTAGTAGGATTTCCTTGCGGACAGACCTGCAAGCCCACTCTTTCACTTTCTACAAATTGTTGCAAAATTGTGCCCCCCCCCCCAGAATACGAAGGGCTGCCTGAGTTAAACTCAGAGAGGGATTCTCCAGTGTTACTGGTACCCTCCTGGGGTAGTATGTTTTTCAAGTTTGCTTCCATGATTGTACTCCCGCCTACTCCAGACATTTTAGGAACTATTTAGGTCCCAAGGCTCGCTGTAGCCTCTTCCAACTGGTTTCCCAGTCAGGTGTATGGTTTTACCGCCATCGCTCGGTCGCCATTGCCTCGTTGGTGTTCTAGCAGGGGGCACCACGGAAGCCTGTACGGGCAGCCGCCGCCGTGCGGCGCGTGAAGGTGAGGTTGACACTTGGGTCGGTTGAGATGTTGAAACCGTCCCCCCTTACCCCCGTTTGTAAATAAAACATTTTTTTATATATAATCAGAAATAGGTTTTTTTATTAATAGGATTACATCAAAGTAATATTATTGGCTATTGCCATCAGGTAGTCAATTTTTTAATTGTAGATGTCTTTATTTGATAAAACATTGTTCGTTCGGTCACTTGCCGTGGTATATTTACGTTTTTAATGACATGTAGTCAAAACAATTTTAGCACATTAAATATTAGGAATATTACAATTATGCATATCAATCATTCGACAGTTGAATCTTAGCCACATCAAACGATAGGACAAAATTAATATTTAGGACAAACGATAATAGGAGCAACAATTTCGGACAATCAAAAATATGCGGAACAAAGTGTATGCCACACGTTATTAGGACAAAAGACGTTATGTGACACAACGATACGTACGTACGTATATTTAGGACTAATAATTGTATGCCATTCGATATAGACCCATTTTAAGTATTTGTAGTTTTGGCTGTAGGGGGCGGGGGGGGACACTTGACTCTAATAAGGGCCACTTGCACGCAGAATTTAACCCTGGGTTTAGGGCATGCAGACCATGCAGTATCGGACGATTTCCAGTATCGGAATTGAAAGTCGGTATTGAACCTCAATATCGGAATCTCGGAATTACGTAGGGCATACAATATAGACTTTTCCAATACCGGAATTGAAATTCGGTATTGTGACTCAATCTCGGAATTCCGATACTAGTATCGGAATTGGGGATCTTTTAGAAAAACACACTTTTTAAGGGAAAAGAAAAAGTATTTATTGAAATTTATTAATTAAAGCGTCTAAATAATCAGCATAACTGAATAAACAAAATAATTCTTTTAAGTAAGGTTTTTTGTATTAACAAAAGACATTATTTTTTTACCATTATTTTAAGTTAATAAAGACCTAAATGTTGAATTATAGAATCATCTTCTATACTTACATTATTAATAAAAGGAGATCACGAATTTGGCTTAACAGAATAACTCTCATTTAAACCCATCAAAATCAAAGGTGAAGAGATAGAAACACTCAAGGAAATAAAATACCTGGGTGTAGTACTAGACAGCAAACTGCAATATAAGACACATGTAAAGGAGCAATGTCGGAAAGAAACAATAGCCCTATGGCAATGCAGAAAAGCCATAGGCAGAAGATGGGGACTAAGACCACTGATAACACAATGGATATACAAAGCAGTTGTCCTACCCAGACTGCTATATGGAGCCATAGTGTGGTGGCACAGAGCAAAAATAAAAGACATAGAAAAGGAGTTGACGAAGGTCCAGAGACTAGCATGTCTAATGACAACCGGGGCAATGAGGACAACTCCCACACAGGCCCTGGAGATAATGCTAGGACTGAACCCTGTACACCTTGAAGTGGAAAAGAGAGCCACAGAACAGTGGTATAGAATGAAAATGAGCAGAGAGTGGATCGGATCCGAGATGGACAAGAGACACGCAAGTATACAAAGAGAAGAGAGTCAATGGTGAACATGAACATGCTCATGACTAACAATGACCTAATAAAGAAAAGGAAGATCTTCGACAAGAAATACAGAATCCATATAGGAGAGAGAGATAGTTGGGAGACAGAGATACCGGAGCCCAGAGCGACATGCTTCACGGACGGTTCATGGAAGTCCTCAACAAAAAGAGCGGGGGCAGGCATCTACAACCTAGAAGCGAATGAGCATACAACGATACCACTAGGAGGCTTTACCAGTGTGTTCCAGGCGGAAGTGTATGCCATCATGAAATGTGCGCAGGATCTCAAGGATAGAAGCGATATAACGGGAAGCCACGTTATAATCTACTCAGACAGCCAAGCAGCACTAAAAGCACTAGACAATCCGGTCATCAAATCCTCCCTGGTGCAGGAGTGCAGGAATTAACTGAACAATCTAGGCACAGCATCCAATGTAACACTAGCATGGGTACCAGGGCACAGTGGAGCAATAGGAAATGAAAAGGCAGATGAACTGGCCAGAGCAGGGGCGGATCAACAGTATCTGGGCCCGGAGCCAGCCCTTCCGATATCCGCAACGGTAACGAAAGGAGTCATCGCCAGAAGAATAGAGACAAAGACAATTGAGGCATGGATAACAGCACAGGGATGCAGACAATCCAAACTCATGATAGGAAGGGTAAACAGGAACAGAACAAGGTATCTACTAAATCTTGGTAAGTACAATCTAAGTATACTGACAGGGATATTGACTGGACACTGTCCACTCAACAGACATCTGACGGTAATAGGAGTCAAACTGGACCCTCGATGCCCACACTGCGGCAAAGAGGAAACTAGCCAACACCTTCTAACCGAGTGTGTAATGTACTCGTCACTCAGACATCGCACATTCGGGGAGGACGCATTATCAGCAGAGACACTTAAAAGCATTAACCTACAGGACGCACTTTTGTTCTGTAGGAAAACAAGAAGATGGGATCATTGCTGGATGGGAGCGCCGCCGGGCCAATAACCTGAGGCCTGACCAAGGGGAACAGGGCGGAATGACTGGAGAGCCAGTCGACCGCCCGTCTGCCTCGGCCGCGTCCTCACTCATCATCATCATCATCAACTCTCATTTAAAGATCTACAAATTAATAATTGAACTAATAATCTATGGAAGGATTAACATGTAGTTATTGCATACTAGGTGCTGCCATCTATGTGTTGGAGCTTGTAACTAAACCAGGGAACTCCATAGATAACTTCGAAATAATCGCAAAATTACGTTTTGTTTCGGTATTAGAATACCGGAATTAAAAGGTAATGAATACCGGAATTACGGTATTGATAGGCCCAATATCGGAATTCAATTTCGATATTAAAAGTGTTCCGGTATTGCTCCGTCTAATCTCGGAATTGTAATATCGTAAAAAATGGACCGAGATTCCGAGATTTCGAGATTCCGAGATCTCGGAATTCATGCCCTACCTGGGTTAAGGCACTAACTCGAGTTAGTAGACGTCAGATTCATACGAAAACTGTAATTTTAACTCGAGTTAGTGTCTTAACCCAGGGTTAAACTTTTCGTGCAAGTGGCCCTAACAAAAATTACCGCTTTAAAGCTTAATATTTCATAAACGGATCCCTTAATCGAAAAATGGTTTGTACTATCAGCCCAATGGAACCCTGACCCACCATAGAACGGTGTCACAGTGACATTAAAAAACAATTTGTTTGACACTTCTTATGACTTGAATCATAACGTCTCTGTGACACAGTTCTATGGTGGGTCAAGGTTCCAATGGTCTGATAGTACAAACCCGCAATATTTTTAAAAGACCTATCCAACAACACCACAGACTATGGGGTAGACGAAAAAAAAAGAACCTCCCCACGTTACGTGTAGGGGAGGCAGGTGTAAAAAAATATTGCCTATTTTACCATTTTGTTGAAGTGTCTAATTTGTATATACATGCCAAATTACAGCTTTCTCGTACTAAGAGTCTCTGAGCTAGGCTGCGGACGGACGGACGGACGACATGGCGAAACGAAGGGTTCGTAGTTTGACTATGGAACCCTAAAAAGCGATCTTTGTTCGTCAGTTTATTTGTTCTATAACTACCCGTACCAAATTTCATGAATTTAAAACACAACCATCATAATCTAAAATAGACGGACCATAATATCTGTTAGGTAGGTAGGTACATACCTATTATCTTAAAATATAATTAACGTTTGATCAGAATTACTAGTAACTAAGCAGGCTGGCTTACCAAGAATCATAATTAATTACTGACACAAAACTTCTAAACATTGTAGGTCCGTCAAAATCAAATACGAGTGCTTAATTGCGAGATGAACTTTAGCCCCATATTTTTTGGGATTTTCGTAGGACGCGTGTGTCAACTGCGCAGCAGACGGCGAACGAGACGGCACATTGTTATTGCCGCGTCTCGCTCGCGCACCACGCTCCTTTGTTTAGCCGACAATATAAAGCCTGTCGGCAAACACGCCGCTCGAATTTAACAGAGTGCAGCCGAGTACTGAGGCGCTCGGCGTTTCAGAGCGGCAGTAGATGAGACATTGAAGTCTTTCGCTAGTAATTAATTAGCCAGTGACTTTGTGCAGTGAACATTCCCAGTGCAGTGATGCGGCCGCCTACGGAATACGAGGGAGGAGCGAGGATGGGGGCGGAGGCGGAGGAAGGAGACCCCCGGGCGCCGGCGATGATGATCTGCGCGCGGCTGGCGGGCCGCGCCATCATCCGGGTGGTCGGCCGCTGCGAGGACGCGCAGGAGAACAGCCAGCTCGGTCAGTACTGCCGTCTGACGCACCCAGCATGACCTTAATTAATTGAAGTCCAAGAAAACAGTTTAGCATGATTGTACGTAATAAGAAATTCGGTAAATGCATTTAGGTATTTAACCCTACCTACGACCCTACCTACGACCTCACGGTAGAGTGCAAAACTCGTATAAATAGGTGGCATAATAGTACTTATACATTTTCAGTAGGTACCGCATTCTAATATAGTAGTTACCTAGGTGGATAATGTCCATGCCCGGAACAAAACAAGCAATTAACTAAGTACTAGATTCTACAAATAGTCGGGCAGGTTTTAAAATTGAAAATCTCTGAATAGGTAGGTATTAACCATTTTTAATTGAAGGTCGTTTTCCTTATATATAGGTACAGTCGAGTTCATAAATACGTGTACACTTATTAGTGTACATTTAATTTAATTCGTGTCTATTTAATGTCATGTTTAAACTGCCATAACTTTGTTTAAACTGCCTTTTCAACGCACATGTAAAATGTTTTTTGTTTTTAATTTAATCATTCTGATTTTGTCTTGCAAATGTGTGTATGCGTTGAATAAATAACTTTTATTCTATCCTAATCTATTCTATTCTATTCTAATTTTCATAGCGATTAAAGTGATAGATAAGGTACTATCAGACCATTGGAACCTTGACCCACCATAGAACTGTGTCACAGAGACGTTATGATTCAAGTCATAAGAAGTGTCAAACAAATTGTTTTATAATGTCACTGTGACACCGTTCTATGGTGGGTCAGGGTTCCATTGGGCTGATAGTACAAAAGCGTACACATATTTATGAACTCGACTGAACAAAAGGACAGAAGTAGGTAGGTATTCAAAATAACTATAATGTATTTAGGTATCTAGGCGATGTACACTTATCTCGGTAAGTTGCGAAGGTATTTAGGTACCTACTATATGGGAACGCCGAATTAAAGAAACTTATTAGTTATTACATATTATTAGGTAGATATGACGACTGACCGGATTGATTTTGAATACTGGGTAGGTATGAAGATAAAATTCGCATCGGCAAGCGACGCGAAAATGGACCCAATTTTATTGTAACGCTAATGTTGGTAAACGATTTTCGAAAACTGACAAAATGTATGGGATTGACGTAAGCGATCGATACGCGTAGGTATCTCACAGCTTACGTTACTACGTTTTTTTTTATTGGCCGTCCGCCTCGGTATTCCGCCGTGATTTTGCAATTGAGCGAAAGTAAATCAGCAAACCGAATGAATCAAAAGTAAAACACCGTCTTTCAATCGGCCATGCATCGGCCATCTTGCCTCCCCGACGGATACCGGAAGACTTCTAAATTTAATTTAAATAGGTAATATAATAATTAATAACCAACAAGATCGCCTAACGACTAATATGAGTACCTATTATGACAGTTTCTTTCTTTTTCTTTTACCTAGGTAGGTAATACAGTTTTTTTAATAAGTACTTATCTAGATTTTCCTATTCGCCTGCCGGCAATATACCTACCTAGACTTGACACACTCTAGTATTTTATTATTTGATATATTTAGGTAGGTACCTGTGTATTAGTACCTAATATATATGTACCTATATGTGATTTTGTATACGTTGAGTCTGTTACTTTACTACTTGCATTGCCTGCCAAGCGCCGATAGCGATTGCCTAATCATGTCATCATGTCTATATCACCGAGAGTGACAAAGTGTTTCTATGTAGGTAGCTACTTATTTTTTTTGTCTTTTACGTAATCCCAGCCCAGCGAATAAATGAACTAGCTTGCATAACTTGGATATAGGTACCGTCGCCTTTAGTGACGGGAAAACACTTAGATAGAATGGTAGGTACCACAGAACATAAAAAACAGGTAGGTACCTATAGGTCATACTAAAAATGATATAAGACAGCACTGAATAGGTAACTTGTGCCGTATCTGTAGTAGAAATAAAGTTAACTAAAAAACTAAAACCCGCCATCAAAATGCAAAAAATAAATTAAGTATTTAGGTTATATGGCAGGTAGGCCAGTCTCAGATTTAGATTTGATGACAATGGAATCACGTAAGAAGTAGGTATACTCTATCTAACCAAAAAACTATTTTTAAATTCGGCTAACAATTGACAGAGAAATTGGTGAACATACATTTCATAAAAATACAAACAGTGAAACATAAGATCGCCTCCTTTTTTTAAGTTGGTCAAAAAGAGATAATACGCGTATTTGTAACCAATTTTTATCGAGCAACAGCCCATAAGATAATTGACTCAACGTCATTGGAGGGAGGTCGGAAGATGACTCAGCGATTGTCGGTGATACCTACTTACGATAATGTTATTGTTGTTATCCTCAGTTTGTCGGAACTCGGAACTAACAACTGTGATAACAATGCGAGTCGCAATCGCAATACTCGCAATTAGACCGCTATTTAAAAATAACCTACCTTTATTTTAGTTTGTCTACGAGTGTAACCCGTGTGGTTTCCGGGTTAGAATAGTGCCACTCCATGTCTTCCCGTGGATGTCGTAAGATTAAAGGAAATAAAGGCTTGTAGTGCTGTTAGGCGATGGGCTTGCAACCTGTCACTAATACACTGGTAAACATCTTAGCCTGATTGTGCAAAATGTGGTTACAGAGTTGTCAACAGGCTTTTGGAGTAAGTAGTTAGTAATTCTGTAGCTCTGCTCACTCCACTCTGGGAATTAAGGCGTGAGCTTGTGTGTGTGTGTGTGTGTGTGTGTGTGTGTGTGTGTGTGTGTGTGTGTGTGTGTGTGTGTGTGTGTGTCTACGAGTATGTATGGAAAGAGAGTTGCCGCAATAGACTAGCCGCAATGTCCAATTCGAAGCGTTCTATACTCTATTGGTAACTAAATTAAACTTAAAATGCATATACTATTTATTACTATGCAGTTCGCCGTCTTATTTGGTATCAGTCAGAGCAGTGACGGCTGATATATCGCTCATTTACAAAACGGACACATTCCAAAATAATTTGCTCTTGCATTAAAAATCTTATACGAATAGCTTCTAATTTTAAAATGCAACACTGATTCATTTTGAAATGTGTCCGTTTTGTACTCAATGAACGATATATTATAGTTCTTTGACGCATCATTTAAAGTTCGCCAAGGAGCTCTAAGACGCGCCAATTTGGAGTAGCAAGCAGTGTTGCCAGTACGCAACTCCAATTTAGGACGGTGTGTTATCTGAAAAAGGACCGTTTTGGGCACAAAGGGACAAAAATAAAAATTCAAAACTTCATTTATTTATATACATTTTTTAATTAATTATTAGGTAAAAATAAATCTTTGTTGGCTTATATCTTGGTTATTTTAAAGAAAATATGTTTTTTAAGACTGCGCCGAGCGTCCAGTGGCGCCCTCATTACTTTTATTGTGTTTTCTAATAAACTAAAGTATTTTCTTGAAATTGGACGAAATGTGTTTGTACTACAAATGAAAACACAACTTATAGGGTATATCATATAGTTTAATAACAATTCACCTTCGAGTTATTAACTTAACGAAAAAAAGTGGCCACCTTTTCCCGTTAAGCTGACTACTCAAAGGGTAATTGTTATTAAAGTTTGTTACGTATCCCAAAAATTGTGTTTATACTTGCGCTACAAACACATTTTGTTTGGTTCCAAGGAAATTCGTTTAATTCGAAAACCCAATAACAGTAATGAGGGCGCCACTGGACGCTCGGCGCAGTCTTAACTGTTTGTGACATGAATCAGCTTTTATTGAAGCTGTGAAAAAATCATGAATATTCCCTATTACCCGTAACAAAGCAGCTTCATAGTTTGGAATATATATTTTTTTACACATATTTTATTTTTGCCTTAAGCATGCTGGGTTTGGGCTCGAATTTTTTGAGGCCCCCTGCGTTTGCCACCCCGACGCTCGTAGCCATTAGGGATACAACGGTCACTATTTTTTACGTAGTACTAGGTACGGTACCAAACAAACCAGACCAAAGATAGATAACACGACACGACTACAGATTAGATTTAAATAAATACATCAGTTTATAACAGCAATGATAAGGTTGGTTGGTACTCCTGTCAATCGTTACTAATTCGTATAGATCCGTTTCGACAGACAGCTTTAATTTAATACAGATACACTTTTATGCTATCAATATATTAAACTGAGCAGGTACTTAGATAGGTATGGTTTTGTTTTGGTGGTCACGAACTTTTTTGGGCGAAACCGTAAAGGGACGGTTACTGAAAAGGGCCGATTAAAGGACGGTGTGGTGATAAAAGGGACGGAAAACCGTCCCTTTTAGGCCGGTCTGGCAACACTGGTAGCAAGCAAGTGGCAGCGAGCAGCGACCTGCTGCGAGCGCTGTGCGCGAGTCAGCGTCGACTAGCGGCGCGTCGGCTGCCTGCGCCATTGCTCAACTCAAGAATTCGTGTGAAACCGACAACTTGTCTCAGAATTAGAGCTCCGGAGCCGTAATTTCGACATTACCGCCAACGTCTACGGTAGAAGCTCTACTAAGATATCTTCAAGTACAAGTAGCCTTGGTTTGGTTACCTATCTGCATTGTTTTACCGTGGCCTTACATGCTCGGCCGGAGCCGGTTAAAACGAATTAAGGAGTTATAATTACAAAAAAAAATACTCGGAGTTTGCAATTTTATTATAATTAAACCGGCTTCATTCTCAGTTCGTTAATTAGTAGCGTAAGTAATAAGTAATAACACACATTCCACATATATCTACTGTTTAAAGCGTTCGTTCGGCAGTGAAGTCAATTCCTAGTGTTTAGACTACCATTTAAGTCACAACATATATCAATATAAGTAGGTAAGGTACCTCATCGTTTTAGTTTTCTTACGCTGCA
Source organism: Acleris laterana (assembly GCA_963966035.1). NCBI lineage: Eukaryota > Metazoa > Arthropoda > Insecta > Lepidoptera > Tortricidae > Acleris > Acleris laterana. Next base: position 61,026,110 of record OZ014438.1, on the reverse strand, counting down.
GATATCAAAAGGTGCCTGGATTCTTCTAAATAACTCGTACAAATTCGTCATGGTATATTCAATTAGCGGACCGCACCGTGTGCAACGTTGACTTTGGTCGCAGTTTTCGTTGACGACGCAGCTCATCTTAAACGGTACCCGAGTACCCTCGCCAACGCCGTCGAACATACCTAGCTATTAAGGCAAACATGGTGATCCAAAATATCTATTCACACTCTAACGTCTATAACAATGGAGTGTGACCTTGACCTTTCCTTTCCTTGACCTTTGTCTAATCCAATGTTTGATGGTGGCTTATAACAGTTATAACCTATCCTATCTTACTTTATTTTATTTCATATAGATTGGTTCATTCTGATACACCTCGTTCGATGAAATAACTCTTTACACACTTATCTGAACGTGCCGGTTTCCTCAGGATGTATTTATTTCCTCTCTACCGTTAAGCAACATCGATTACCTACCGCAGAAGGCACTCAGACATAGCAAGGGACGATCCGAGCTTTGTCTGCGTACCGACCGCTATTGCTTCACAACAGAGCTCTACATAATATAATGAAGATATCCGACCTTGGGCCTAACGAAACAACAAGCCTTGCATTTCCCAATTATTTCTGTAACACGTTACCGCATCAATTTCCAGTTCGCAGCTTTTTATTTATTGGAAATTGGAACATATCACGAATTCTTCATTAAATTGCAACCCGTCATTGTTACGAGAGCTATTTATTCGGTATTTACAAAACTGCACATCTTATTATTTAGTAGAGTTTTACTGCAGAGGCACATCAATAAAACTTGTTATTTTCCATATCGAATATATTTATTTACGAGTACCTAAATATATATATCGCTCAAAATATCGGTGATGAAAATGAAGAGATATATTTTTTTAGGCCTAGACAAAATGCAAACGCTGCTAACGTTTCTGTTTTCTAATGTCAGGAAGCAGCCGACATGTTTCGAACTCTGTAGGCTGTAGGAGTCCTTCATTAAGATAGGTAGGCGCGGCCTCACGTGCAAGAAATGAGCTGAAACCTGTCGGGCAGTTTCTTGGCTTTAATACGTGAGTAAGCCTATCTAGCAGTGTTGATTTTTTTCCGTACGAATGACTCATAATACACTGGCCCGGAAAACTGAGTATCATACTTTTAATGAAAATTTCATTGAACTTAGTTTTGCGGGCCAGTATAGTTTAAATCCTATTGAATATTTTCATAAATCTATAATTTTTTTTGGTGAAATGGCCCTTGCTTGGTTATGTAAACTCTTAAAGTAAGTAACTAAGGGGTTGACAGTTGACTAGTCCATCATTGAGTTAGCTCTATATTTTTAAACGAAGATTACAATAAACGTTTTCATCGACTCCAGAACTTTAAAAACTTCGGTTTCAAACATAATTTTTACTAGTGAAGAAAGCGGTAATCATGCTTAACATTAGAAGGAAAAATGATATTGCAAGCCACGATGGAGTCCCAGTACCAATGTACAATCGGCAAAAAAAAGGAAAACGCTTAACTCACCATAAAACTGTGTAACAGTGAAAGTTTGATGGTCAATTTTTACAATTTGATTTATAACGTTACTGTGACATAGTTATTATACGAGTATGATGGTCAAGGTTCCATTTTGCCGGTTGTACAACCATTTCCTTATCGCTCGTTTAACTCTTATTTCGACCAATAATCATAAATAACATAACCAATGCGCTTGTAGGTCACGCATACTTAGGTAAGTACAGTCGAGGAAATTGATTACTACACCACTTTGCACTTGCAGTGGATGATGATGATGATGATGAGTGGGGACGCCGGGCCGGATCAGGCGGGCGATCGATCGGTCTCTCGGTCATTCCGCCCAGTTCCCCGAGGTCGAGCCGCAGGTTACTGGTCCAGCGACGCTCCCATCCAGCATGGATCCCATCTTCTCGTTTTCCTACAGAACAGAAGTGCGTCCCGTAGGTTTATGCTTTTGAGTGCTTCGTTAGATAGCACGTCCTCCCCGAATGTGCGGTATCTCAGTGACGAGTACCTAGGACAAACTCGGCTAGGACATGCTGGCTTGTTTCCTCCTTGCCACAATGTGGGCGACAGGGGTCTTACCTGATCCCTGTTACCGTCAGGTGTCTGGTGAGCGGGCAGTGCCCTGTCAACACACCGATTAGTATACTGAGGTTGTACTTACCAAGATTTAGAAGATACTTTGTTCTTGTTTTATTTACCCTACCAATCAGGAGCTTGGCTATCTACATCCTTGTGCTGTTATCCACGCCTCATTGGTCTTCGCTTCTATCCTTCTGGCTATATGACTCACTTTGTGACAGTTGCCGAAATTCTGCCTGGAAGACACTTGTGTAGCCCCCTCGTGGTAATGTTGTGTGCTCATTCAGTTCCTGGTTGTATATACCAGCCGCTGCTCTTTTGGTCGATGATTTCCAGGATAGTGCAGTGCATACCTATGGCGTCAATAAGAAACTGGCCAATTCGGATTTTTTCCTTCACGTGCTATAAAAACATTGCTACATGCCAAATTTCAAGATTTTAGATCGACTGAAAGTACCCTTTAGGTTTTAATTCCCTTGCAAGTAGTTGCGAGTTTGAAAATTTGCGGCTTAAATTGCTGTTTCTCTTGATTGCGTTGACCTAGAAGTTTGATTTTGTTACAGCTTAAAGGTATTATAGACCTGAGTATTTGATATGAATTTCAATTTAATACCTCTACGCGTTCATGAGGAAAGGATCGTCACTTTTCGACTATTTAAATGCTGACTATAGAGGTACTTCGTTATACATAGAACCGCAAAAGAACCATCACTTGTGTGAACGAATATTTCCTTTGTTACGATAACCAGAAAATGAACCTGTTTCTGTTTAAGTAATCAATGTGATTATAGCATAAGTGATTGACAATAACACGGAATATTAATTCTTTTTACGCGACGCATAATAGGCACCGAGCTGCTTCTAGCGTTTTTGCATTTGCTTTTCGTAAACTCTGTGTGCCAATGTCGTGGCTCTGTCGGTCTCTGTTGCGGTGATTAATTTCATAATATGTAATCAATTCATTTATCAGCATAAATCCGTGAGCTAACACTTAACACGCCAACTACACTCGGCGTCAAAAATATCGCACCTCGTGAAAATTAGATTCAAGCAAATCTAGCCCTTAGTAAAATTATCCCAATTAATTTAAAGAAAAAAAAGTGTTTTCGCAAACTGAGAGTTTCGAAAAAAAAGTGCCAAATTACGCGTTTGAAGGGTCGCGAGTTGTGCCGTGTTCCAGGTGTATAAAAAGTCTGGTAAAGGTCAAATGTCAATCATTCGCTATCCAGACGTTAAAGAGAACACATCTAAGGAGCTGAAGCAAAAAAACGACCCTCAAAAATGGAAACCACTGCTGCTGAATCAACCCAGGTGGTCGCACTGCTCCAAGCAGGAGTTCGGCAATGTGATGTCGCTCGGCAACTGAATTAAAGCCGGTTTGCTGTCCGCCGAGTATACCTGCGGTTCCAGGAGACTGGAGGCTTCATTAGGAGGCATGGAGCTGGCCGCTGACGCTGCACATCTGAAAGAGACGACCGCTTTATTGTGTCGTCGTCTCTACGCAATCGCTTCTCCAAAGCTGTTGAGGTGCAACAGCGTCTCCGAGAAGCTCGGACGACCTCTGTTAGCACCTCCACCATTAGGAGAAGGTTGAGGGAGAAGAAGATTGTGGCCCGCAGGGCTGCTACAGGTCCCCAACTGACCGCACAGCATCGCAGAGACTGCCTGCAGTTTGCTCGTGCCCACGTCGATTGGACATTCGACCAGTGGAGGCAGGTTCTCTTCTCCGATGAGACGAGGGTCTGCCTCTATTGCAACGACAGGCGTAGAAGAGTCTACAGAAGGTCGGGAGAACGATTTGCTCAAGCCTGCATTGAAGAAACGCTGGCCTACGGAGGTGGTTCGTGCATGTTCTGGGGCGGTATGTCCACAGATGGCAAGACCGACCTTCTGTGCGTCTCCCGGACGGGGGGCACTCGCGGGCAGGGGTCTCTGACTGCTCACCGGGACGTCACGGAGATCCTGGAAGAGCATGTGGTCCCATATGCGGGTTTTGTCAGCACTGGATTCACTTTAATGCACGACAACGCCCGCAGCCACACTGCATTGCTCGTTCGTGATTACCTGGGAGAGGTTGGGATCCCTGTTATGCAGTGGCCAGCGAGAAGTCCCGACTTGAACCCAATCAAACACCTTTGGGACGAGCTGAAGCGACGTGTTCAGTCACGTGATGCCATCCCTACCACTCTCCAAGACCTCCAGGACGCCGTGATTGAAGAATGGGACCTCATTCCTCAGTCGGACGTAGTGAAGTTGGTTCGGTCAATGAAAGACCGCATGAACGCAGTAATTAGGGCAAGGGGGGGTAACGCTAGGTTTTAGGTTACTTTTAAGTGTCTTTTTTGTTTGTTTGTTAACCATTTCATTGATGTTAATTTAAAATTTAATAAACATTTTTCTTGTCTTCGCATTAAACTTCTTTTTTTTTAGACCTGGTTACAATAATTATATTTTTTTTAGCTTTTTTAAAAAGTATATTTTATTACCTTTCAAATAATACCGAACAATCATACCTTTACCCTTGATTAAATAGGGTATAATGTCGGTTGAACATATTTTTCCCGAAGGTGCGATATTTTTGAGTATTTCAGCTCTTTACACACTGTAGGTTTATAGTTACGAGTAGTTATAATGAATCAAATTTAAAGATTTTATAAAGTAAACTATAACAGATCAGAGTGGTAGGAAACTAGATACAGAACAAAGACTTTAGAGCCAGTTACCAGTGCTAGGTACGTGTGATGCCTAAGTAGGTAGGTAGTCTAGAACGCACATAAGTTGTAGCAGTATTCGTAGTTAGGAGCAATAATAGTTATAGAGGTAAATAAGGCCGGAGATATGTATCAGAGGTAGGTAATTTGTTAACAGTCTTGCTACCCACATTTAGTCTATTATTCCTACGATATTTTTGACATGCTAAAGACTGTACACGATAAAATCGGGGCATGCATGCTCTCGTGTATCTTTGCGATGAATGCATATTTTCAAGCAGTTTTTTTTTAATATGTTGTATAATTATAATACTATATAATGAAATAAAATCGTATCATAATGTAAAGGTATGTGTGAGTTTTCGCCAAATATATTCTATCATACCTTTCATCTCCTGTAGGTACAGCGTTTTTTGACAATCTTCACTCGTTTCCTGCTTCTACGCCACAACTGTATTTATATTATAAGCAGTTACAAGCAGTTTTACCTACTATAGAATGTCGTCTTACGAAAACAATACTTTTTGAAACTCATTTCTATTTGTAGTAGTCAGGAAGACTTTTTACTCCAAGCACTGAAAGTTGTTTTTGTATGGGAGGCATTTATTTGTCAAAAAGTCAAAATCGCCAAAGTTAAAAAACCTCAGAACTATCTTAATCTGAATATAATTAGGAAAGTTTTAACTATTGTGGTAAGATAATTTAATAAGGTATAATTTGGCTTGTATAATTAAAAATAATAAAATGTTTTAAAACGGAGAATTTGGTAAAGACTGTCAGAAGATCGTGTACAAAATATAAAGGTACTGTGGATTAATATAAGGGTCTAAGACACAGACGCTCTAACATTTTATTATGATTGTATTTTTATTATGTAGTTTCATAACCACTGACTATTACAAAAAAGTGCTTCTTGAAAATTAGCATTCATTAAAAAAATACACCTGATCATGCATGGCCGGATTTTATCGTGTACAGTCTTTATTCAAATACTTATTGCAAACACCTACTTAACAAAATATTGAATGGTCAAGCTGTTTTAAAAAAATTATTAGCAATAACAACAGTTTATAACAAACGTTTCAATCCTGACGCAAAAAAATTAACTCGGAACGTTTTGGCCGTAGCTGACACTTTGAGACGCAATATCTTATTTTAGAATGTTATTTTGGAAAAGGAAACGTTCTGCGCAGTTGGGACGTAACAACTAAATTGCCATTTCTTGCTTCTCGGGAAATTCTTACTAAACTCACAACTATTTATTAAAGACATGGTGTGAATTTAATGAAATAAAAAGTTACTTCCACGCGACATGTTATCAATCTTAGGTAGGTACTTACTAGTGAAGTACCTAGTACTTTACATTCTAAAAACCTAACTCACAATCTAACCACGGAAATTAAATTACTTAGACTTTTTTAAATAATAGGTATAAATAATGCAGTAAAGCCGCTTTTACAATTATTTCAAGTAAGTACCTACTTAAGTAACCGACCTCATTATCTAATGAGAGAGAGAGAAGGTGAGTGTGAGCAATCGTCCTACATTCTACGGAAGTTTTTGTTGGTTTACCGGAAAACTAAAATGTTTGCAGCTGTTTTTTACTGTTTTCCTCGTTCTTAGCAACATCCATATCGGCTCGCGGAAGACAATAATGAGTATAATGAATTCACCAACATGCGGAAGACATGCACGCATAGACTCACTGCGTGCTTCAACAGTCGGCGACGTGCCGCCGCTGACGATCGATTTAGAACATCTCGGTCTAGCGCAATCATTTACAAACTGGTTCTTCCAGCACACGGTGGCCTTAGCAGACCAATTTATTCCATAAAGGCAAACTGGCCCAGAAAAGGTCACTGTTCGTTGTGCTTCCTTGGTATTGATATGAATGTGCCCCGAGTGACTCATTGCAGGTTAAGTAGGTATATTATACGAGTACCTACCTAATTACCGCATTTAAAAGACCCAGTGAGTCCCAGTGATCCCAAATAAGTACTAAAGTACCTACTTACATAAATCTATTTAATGGTCCTTTGATTTGATTATTTCCCATATCAAGAAATTTGAACAAGGTCCTTTTTAGGGTTCCGTAGTCAAACTAGGAACCCTTATAGTTTCGCCATGTCTGTCCGTCCGTCCGTCCGTCCGTCCCCAGTCTAGCTCAGACTCATAGTACTAGAGAGCTGTAATTTGGCATCAATGTACATATTAATCACGCCAACAAAGTCGTAAAATAAAATTTTGAAAAATATTTTTTTTAATGCCCCTCCCCTACACGTAACGTGAGGATGTCTTTTTTTTTTCTTGCCTACCCCATAGTGTGGGGTGTCGTTGGATAGGTCTTTCAAAAATATTGCGGGTTTATAACAACAATTTTTCGATTAAGGGATCCGTTTATGAAATATTAAGCTATTTTTTGTTAGAGTCAAGTGTCCCCCCCCCCCTTACAGCCAAAACTACAAGTACTAAAAATCTGAAAAAAATCTTCAACGAAAGCGCATATAACGAATTTTAAAGGAAAACTATCACGGCTAAGTAGACATGATTAGTTCCTGAGATACAGGCGATTAACGGGTGTATACCTACTAAAAATCATCTAAGACAGCGCCAAATAACTTTAAATAGAAAATTGTTTCATACATGTTGATTTTTGAGATAGTTTTTTGTGTTTGTCGTTACGGCTTCGGAACCCTACACTGAGCATGGTCCGACATGCTCTTGCCCGGTTTTTATTTATTTAGTAAGCTAATGTGTCTGATACCGGCATAGTTTATTTTGACTTTGATTGATGATAACTGATAACTGTTGTATTTTTAAACTATTATAAGAAGTTATTTATGGAATCGAGTAAGAACTTAGTTACATACCTACATTATCATATTTGAGAAAAAGCGTAACTACCTTATAATTTTTTATAAATATATTTAATTAAAAACGTGTTTTTAAAACATGGTCTTAGACGTATTTTCCCGAGGTTTCGGGATACATCCGCCGGCTAGCAGCAATATTTCATATAGTCAGATAGTTATTTCAAATGATAAGCAATTTGGAAAGAAATACAGAGGATTTTAATCAAATCTGTTCTGTAACGGGTAAATATACTGTCAAAGTTTGTTTTTATGGCCGAAAATAATAATCAGAAGTGTACAACCTTTTGTTTAGGTTATAAAATTATCTTTTTTTTAACTTTTTTTTGTACCTATGAGTGTACCTATATTTATACGATCAGAGAGAGGTTAATTATTGAATATAATAATTTGATAAATGTTATCCCAATACAAACCTGTAAAATTAATTAAGTAGTTAATATTATCAATGGTTTTATTTTTTAAGTATTTATTCGTAATCAAATTCAAAAGATTAAATAAACGAATAGGAAAAATTACCTATACCTACATATATACAGGGTTATTGGTAATTCGACGTATTCCCGTTAGGAGGTGATAGGGGTGACTATTTGCGGTAATTTTAACCCCCATATGCATTATGCAAAAGTTATCCATTTTTGAGTTATCATGGTTTTTAGCTTTTTTCAAAATAAGTCAAAAATGCAGCATCAAAAATTTATTTAAAAAAAAGTATCAATTTAAATCTATTTTTTTCTTCTGATTTATAAAAACGATAAAACTCTGGTTATGTAGTTTTTTTAGATATCTTTTTCCACTAAAATGCCATAAAAACAAAAAAATTGTTATAAAACTAGGCTTGCAGATTAATTTAAAAACATAACCGTTTTCTTAGCTCTCCAAAAATGCATAATAACGAGGAACATATTTCAAATAAACTGAAAAAAAAATGATCACAAAGGAAGCAGGCGGAAATTTGTATCCGAACTAAACTTAAAATCACTGTTTGAATATCTTGCAAATAGTTTTTATGCGTACCTAGCTTACCTTCCTACCTTACGTACCTTCTTTTTTCAAAAACTTTTCACACGTGCATTGGTTTTGTTATACAAATTGGGGCCGTGTTTTTTGGAGTAAATACACTCACGACTGTAGTTTAATTTTTAATTTGAATTGAAATATGGAAGAGCTTGATCAAAATGAACAACGGATGTTTCATAATTACACAAATGAAGAATACGCCGATGTAATATTTTGTTACGGCTTTTGCAACGGTAACAGTGAAGCTGCTCGTCATGATTATTCGCGTCGGTTTCCCAATCGCCGGTTACCCCATGTATCCGTTTTTAATGGAGTGTATAGGCGAATCCGAGAAACTGGTTGTGTTCAGAGAAGACAAATTAATGCCGGAAGACCCCCAGTCCATGTTGTTAATTACGAAGAGGATATTCTGCAAGAATTTATCGATGAACCAACAATTTCGACAAACACCGTCGCCACACGACTCTCTGTAACACAATGGAAAGCGTGGTCTACAGTGCATAATGCAGGATTCTATCCTTACCAATTATACTCCTGTGCAAGTTATTCACGAAGAGGACCCTGAAAGGAGAGTTGCTTTCTGTAGAGTCATGTTACATGCGGATTTAGAAGACGCGTCTTTTTTGAATAAAATCCTATGGACCGACGAATCCAGATTCGATCAAGATGGGATTACTAACTACCATAATGAACATTATTGAAGTGAGAAAGTGCACAAGAATCCTAATAAAAAGAGGCCAAAAGGGTCGCAACGCCGTTTTTCGGTCAATGTGTGGATGGGAATAGTTGACGACAATTTAATCGGACCACCTTTTTTACCGAGCAATCTAAATGCTGCAGCTTACGAACATTTTTTGAGAAATGAAATGTTCGAAGACGTGCCTTTGGCTACAAGGCAAAACATGATATACCAGCAAGACGGATGTCCTGCACATTTTGGTGTCAATGTTAGGCGATGGCTCGATAGCCATTTTCCTAATCGTTGGATAGGGCGAGGAGGACCCATTCCGTAGTCCGGATTTAACGCCGGTTGATTTCTATGCCTGGGGTCACATGAAATCCATAGTTTACGACCTCTCGCCTGTGTCATCCGCGGAAGAACTCAAGACGAGAATTATAAATGCAGCAAATGCAATGCGTAATAATTTGACTACTTCGGTAGTTAAGTCACAACTAAGAAAAAGAATGCGACTTTGCGTACGCTTCGAGCAAGAACTTTAAATTAAAAAATGTGTTAATTGTTACTATTATTAATTGTTAATTGTTATTACTATTAAACTGTTACTGGTTTTAAATTTTATTTTAAAATTGTTTTTTTGTTTTATTGACATTGGGTATTGTTTTTAATTAATTTTATGGGATTTTTTAAAGAACTACCTTGTGTTTAGTTCGAATCCAAATTTCCGCCTGCTTCTTTTGTGATCATTTTTTTTTCAGTTTCTTTGAAATAAGTTCCTAGTTGTTATGCATTTTTGGAGAGCTAAGAAAACGGTTATGTTTTTAAATTAATCTGCAAGCCACGTTTCATAACGATTTTTTTGTTTTTAAGGCATTTTAGTGGAAAAAGATATCTAAAAAATCTAGAAATAATATAGTTTTTAGTCTCGCATTTTTAAATTTGGACCGATAATTGTTGTTTTAATATTGATAAATAACCAGAGTTTTATCGTTTTTATAAATCAGAAGAAAAAAATAGATTTAAATTGATCCTTTTTTTTAAATAAATTTTTGATGCTGCATTTTTGACTTATTTTGAAAAAAAGCTTAAAACCATGATAACTCAAAAATGGATAACTTTTGCATAATGCATATGGGGGTTAAAATTACCGCAAATAGTCACCCCTATCACCTCCTAACGGGAATACGTCGAATTACCAATAACCCTGTATACCTATTTATTTATTTATTTATGTATTTATTGGAAAACAAACAGCTTAAATATTACAAAAAATATAAAATAATATGGCAAATGAGCCAAAACAGTTTTCACTACTTTACTAGATAGCACAATTTATGCCCAGAGGAGATAAATTCGTGATAAGCAGAATCTTACTTAATAATAACATTTATGAACGAAAGTAGTTAGAAAGCAAATTTGGTAGAAGAAAAAAAAGTTACAAATACACTAATTACTAGCTACAGTTTTGTTTTAACAGTTTTCACTGCGGAAATAAATTGCCCAAGGCGCATGCTATAGGGGTCAATGTGCGAGTATTTGATGTTGTAGGTTGAGCATGCCCCATTGAAACAAAATAAATCCAAGACTGATAATATACATTTTAAACCATTTTCCATACATAATTTGTGCTTAAAGACGCATATTTAGAAAATACAGAAACTTTTAAAACTTAACAAGTAGGTAAGTAAATATACCTATTTATAATCAGCATAATATGACTAAGTTGACTAAGTTAATAAACTCAACACTAACATATCGTGATAAGTTACAGCGCAGCTGATTAAAAAGGTTGACTACTTATATCTGACATGCGGAAATAGCGGTATATGACACTGTTACCCTAAGCTGTTACCCCTTTAATTTAGGACGATTTTTCCCACTTGACAATTTTGACGTTACAATTTTTACGCAGCAAATAATTTTCATGCAAGATAGAAAGAAGAAGCCGTTGACGCACATCTTAAACAACGTATTAAGCACACTCATAAAGTCGTAACTTGTAAGGTTTAATAGATAGGTAAGTACTTTTGGAAATACACCATCATACTTACAACACTCGAGTTTGGAGCACACTAGGGTTGCCAACCGTACTATATTATATAGTATTGTACTATATTTTGACTCTCTGTACTATATACTGTTGAAGAAATATATAGTACGCAAAAATACTATATTTTGGGGGATTTTACAAAGTACTTCAATTTACACACATAACTGACGTAACACACGTTCCAAGTTAATTTTATTTAAAAAGTTCTAAATTACCTACCTGAACGCTGTTCAAGTTAAAAGAAGTGTTATTTAAAAGGAGTTCACAGAATGCTAGTAAGTATAGTTTACCCCAAAATAAAGAGTTGTCTTAAAGTTCTATATTTTTTTACTGTGTACTATATTTTTTACACTTTTTTTTGGAAAATACTATAAATCCCCCAAAAATAGTTGGCAACCCTAAGCACAACTAAACTTCAAACACCGTATTTTTCAATCGTAGACAACATAGCGCCATCGCTTCAAAAATCATTGAACCAAAAAGTTCCCCTGCTTAATCGACAGGGGGTCACAACGGCGTACCAATCTTAGATCGGACATAAACGTATGTGTACGGTATTGCCCCGTAGACGGAATTAGACACATTGAACTTACTTATATATTCGAGTCAAATTCAAGTGAAAGTCAAAGTTCATTATTTTTCAACTTAGGCATAATATACCTACTGTATATTTAGGCATAATAATAATATAACGTCAAAAACATCTACGAGTACCTACTACCGGTTCGGGAATGAAAACCTCTGCTCTGAGAAGAACGCGGCGTAAGAAACTCTTCAAGGTGCCTAAATTTTTTCAGAAAAATTTACATTATAGTACTTAAATAGATTTTCACACCACCTGCTCGACAATGCCAAATTACATATCATGCAAACCTTACGCAAACCAAATCATTAAAGCCCTTGGCTTTAGCCGGGGTGTAATGTTGTACTGAATCTCATTATAACCCGCTGGGTTGTAATATTTTCACTTTTCATAGTTCTTATTACAATGGCCTTAAAGTCTAATTTCGTAATAAAAGATCAACTAATACTCGAAGGCCGGGCGCGGCGCCGCCGCCACCGCCGCGTCCAACCTAATTTGAAAATCGAACATTTTCTAAAATCGAGCTGGCCACGGCAAGCTGAATGGAACACATTTGAAATTAAACAAAAGCCGCGAGTATTGTAAGACGCTGCAATAAAATACATTGGTGATAACTGCAAAGTTTTAAATAAATATATCAAAATTGAAGAAAACATCAAATATCAATTTTCACTTTTAATTTTAATTTACTATAATAAAACGCTGTTTTTAGTAGACTCGCTTTTTTATTATCTCGCAAAAGGTGAGAAAAGTAGAGTACACTCCTCGGGGAAGCTGTTTTCGTCTTGGGCGCGCTTGAACCCCTCACTGCGCTCAGGACTCTTCTTAATTCCCTCGCTTCGCTCGGGAATTAACTCGTAACACCCTCGCTGCGCTCGGGAGTTAAATCTGGAGTCCTTCGTTACGTTCAGGATTCAATATCGCGCCCGTGACATAAAACTGTGCTTTATCCCCTCGGTGTATAATCTACTATTACATTATCACTCACAGTATTATGGTAAATTACTAGTGCAGGACGCACGTTCTTCCTGTCAAGCATCCCTCCCTACCCATTACTTGATCGTTTTCTTGCGAGTAGGTACCTAAGTCCCACTTCCAATGCGAGGTGACAAGACATTGCCAAGACAGGACAAGAGCCACTTTCTTTTAATCTTTGTGTACCTATTAGGTAGGTACTCTGGTACTTCTACATAAACTTAGGTCGGGCACTATTACTGCTTTCTTATAAGTGAACTTCCTAATCTTTTAGTACTTACGTACTTACCCTTATTCGGTTTTTAGGGTTGCGTGCCCGAAGGCAGGTCAACGGGACCCTATTAAAATTCCTCCAATGTCCATCCGTCCGTTCGTCCGTCCGTCCGTCCTAACTTTAAAAACCGTTGTAAAATGGTCAAGTGTGAATTGGTCTCGTGACGATTCGATTCGCAATCGAATTCAAATAGAAATATAAAAAATACATACTTACTGTACGACGATACGGAAACCTCAGTGCGCAAGTCCAACCCGGACTTGACCTTTCTTTTAACTTATAGGTATTTCTTCGTGGTTATAGAACAACGACGGTTTTACAGTTTCGAAATTTGTGGTTCGATTTTATTCTCTTAACTTAGAAAGATAATCAGTATCGTATATATTTTGTAAGTATATAAAATAAGTAGATTATTTTGTTTACATTGCTGTAACTTGGTAAGTTTCTTTTTTTAAATCGCAAAGGACAAGGCTCCGGTGGGGGCACGCACAGTCCTATTACCGGTAAGTTTGTAGTTAGTACCTAGTCTCGAATGAATCGGGAATGGAGACACAAACAAACACACAAACTAGTTCAGTTCCAGTGTTCAAACGGCACAAACAAAGTCGCGTGCACAAAATGTTACACAAAAGAAAAAGGGAGCATGGTACTATAGGTACTTTTAATTCTGATCCCAAAGATTGCAACTGCACGGGTCGGGATAGTAATGATGTGACCGAAGTACAGGAAATAAAAATCCTACTACTATAAATTCTGCATCACTTGATTTAACTCCTCAAAAGTCACCACCAGTCATTGTAACATGGACCCTGTTATGATTCGACGGATGAGTGACGAAGACAGAGGAGTCACCTAACGACGGCACCACGCCGCCCCTACCTTTCATTAGACAAGTTTTTAAAACTCTACGCATGTACGCATTTCACAATATCATTTATCATTGTAGTGTTATTTATAAGAGAATTAGTAGAAAATCAATATATTTTTCCAAACAGCATACCTACTTACTTTAAGCATACTGTACGATTCAAGTCCATACCACGCTGCGGTGTTACCAGTGTGGCAAAGAACAAACACTCTGGGGATTTTTGTTTGTAATTCTAGACAGAATACCTTGTCTTGCTGCTTGTGCGGAGTTATACATTTTGCTACCTACCCATTTTGCAGTCTTAATAATCGTCATAACTCATAATTTGTCATAATAAACCTTTAAAATCGAATTTAAAGGAAGGCAACCGCCACATGTTCTTTCTATTCCGTGAGAACCACATGACATGGCATTAAGAATTTCAGATGTTGGTTTAGACATGATTATTAATTATTATTGATGTCGCCAATTTCACCTCTAAAGCCGCTACACTCGTAAGTTTTACTTAGGTACGTAAATATTTGTTAGAATTAGAAAGAAATACCTATTGTTTTTCTCATTGTAACAGATAGCCGTGTCCCTACTTACGTAAGTAAAACTTACGAGTGTAAGGCCGGCCTAACAGCGCCCTCACTTTTTCCCAACTCTTTTAGGCTTAGAGCATAATATAAGTATTACCTGGAGCCGCCATTCAGTACATTACCCCTCTGTGGAAAAACCTGCACAATGTGCAAAAAGTTATACAAAACCTATTTCAAAATCGATTTACTTATGGTCATTCACAAAATCGCCGCTAGCCAGAGAACACTCATTCGAAAAATGCCTGCATGTGCTGTAAGTTCGTGTAAAAAACGATCAACGACTTCAAGCTTCGAAACAGATGGTACAACATTTCATTTGTAAGTAATTTTATAATAAAATAATATTTTTTATAAAAATATTTTCATCGCCCTTCAAATTTAACGATTACCTATATGCAATCGATTCCAATTGTTACTTGGATTAGTACGTACTCCTCACGAGACTCGGTTTTAATGCTTTGTAAGAAATGACTTAACAGTTTTTGACATAAAGTCGATAATACTAATAAGCTAATTTATAATTGTTTTCATCAAAATGATGACGTCGGTGTACTCCCCCCGAGACTCGGTTATAGTGATGAGGATAGTCTCGATTAAATAAATAATTATCGACAATAAGGAAGATTTACTAAGGACCTGGAAATTACCTACTGAATACAATTTATACTAAATGTATATTTTACAGTTTTCCAAAAGACCCGGAATTGAAAAAAATAAGGACCGCCTCATGCAGCAGACAAGCAAATTGGGTGCCTACGCGTACTAGTTCCATATGTTCGAAACATTTTGATGCAAGTCAGTATCGAACGCTACCAAGCAAGAGGCGAAAGTTAATAGATTTTGCTGTACCTACTTTATGTTTATGTGAAAAAGTAGGTATATTTAGTATTTTAGTAAGTATTTCACGTTTCACTCTCGAATATTTACTTATACAAACAAAGACCAATGACCATAGTATTTTAAAACTTTCATAACTTTGTCAAATATGATCTAATACAAATACAGTCAATAAGGTTTCTTTTCATAAAACAATAATAAGAAACATTGGACTATAATCTCCATGAGTGGTCAAGAGGGCAAACTTTGTGAAAAATATATAAGTAATTTTAAATTTATTAGAGGATGTGTAGGGACACTATTTTTCCTTCGCTATAACGATAGTGATAATTTATCTGATTTGTCCTATTGTTGACTGGTAGAAGATGATTTATAATATTAGGTCCTCCCCTTATACGAAATGTCTTCTTAGTGCAAGAAGAACAAGGAATTAACAATTTGAGGTACCTATATGAACATGCTATAAATCGGGTTCTACTGTAAATAATTATATACTCTCTACTTTATATATGTATAAAATTTTATCTTTATTGCACATAAACAATTACAGGACAAATCAATTTACAATAAATTAAAACTAAAATAAAACCTACTTATCACTAAACTAAATACTATAAAATTAAAACTAAATAAAAACTAAAAACTAAGAAAGGGCCCCCGTGGCAAAGTACCACAGATGCTGGCAGCATTTCCTCGTTGTACAGCAATGCTTAAGCGTTGGCCGAGGAAGCTGCCAGCTCTATGGTCTCCGTTGGTTTCTATTAGCCTTTTTGATAACTCCTTAAAAAGGCTAAAAAATTGTTAACAAAGATAAATAAAAAACATCCAACTTTTGCGTTATTTTTATTAACTATTTCACTAACCAATAATATACTATTACGATGCTCGTAATAGTTTATAGGAACTAAAATTGTATGCTTGTGCAAATGTCAGTAAAAATATCGATATTAGCTATCGACCTAATCTTCGCACCGTAGGTTATGCCGCTTACATTCGCATCTACGTATTCTTAAACTGCGTTTATACAAAGTCTTTACATGTGTGATATGTTTGTGTGCATTAAAATGTATATGTGTTAGATTTTTGTCAAAGTATTCGTGTGTAATGAGTGTAATGACACAGATAGTTTTTGCATTTGTAAGTAATCTTTTGCATGTGTTATTTCTTCACCCCCCGCAAATCTCGGCAGACATGATTGTACTCGAATATGACCTATAAGGCGGCTCCAGGTAATATATGCTCTAAGCTTTTAGGCCAAAACAAGCACATAACATAACAAATCAAGCAAAATTAACGATAATTTTAACATAGGTCCTTTTAATTTACGAGGGTTGATCCGTATGCACCACCCCTGACCTCTTTGCTGTTACTTGGTTATTAAAACCTTTTTGCTGTAGGTTTATAGACATTTAGAGGTTATTAAAAATAAAAAAATAAAAAATAAATGTCAAACTATTATCGAACTACAGCTTACTGTAATTGTTGAGGGGGGCCATTTGCAACGTTAAAAGATGGCGGATGTGTAATTTGTTTTAGTTTTATTTTTTTGTGTATTTAGGTGTTCAAAGTTCTTTTCTGATAGTGATTTGTACTTTTTATGCCATTGTGTTGCACAGTGATTGAAAACTTGGACTTATTTCGCGTATCTGGCATCTTTCTTCTCGTTACAAGTGGACTCGAAGTGGTACATAGGTTAAAACTATCTTGACCTCTGTCCTACAAACTACCGAACAACGTCGCCCCCAATCTTCCCAGAGAAGATTGGACTGTACTTTATTGCTATATTGATTTATACTTATATACACTTGACACTGGCGAAATCACTAATTCGTGGAAACGCCATAGCCCGGCGGTAGTAGCTGTTGAAGTCGCCGCGGGGCTACCCAAAACTGAACTGAACTGAACTGTAATTGTTGAGTTGCGATTTTTTATGAAAATGGATCCTGTTGAGCACAGGGCGGTAATAAAATATCTACAAAAAAAGGGTATGACACCAACTCAAATCCATCAAGATATTCTGGCAACTGTAGGGGAGTGTGCAGTATCCTATGACATAGTCAAACGTTGGTGTCGAGAGTTTAAGTGTGGAAGATCAAGTTGTGAAAACCAACATGGTGGTGGACCACCTGTAACCGTCACTACAGACGAAAACATTAAAAAAGTTCACGATATGGTGCTACAAGACCGGCGAATACGTATTAGGCAAATTGTTGAAGAGACTGGCTTGTCATATCATGTAGTACAACAGATACTTACTAAAGAATTGGGTATGAATAAGATCAGTGCAAGATGGGTGCCACGAATGTTGACCGTTGATCAGAAAAGACATAGAGTATTAATTTGCGAGCGTCTGTTGAATATGTACCAAGCAAATAAAGATAATTTTCTCCATAGATACGTAACCATGGATGAGTCTTGGGTACATCACTATGATCCCGAAACTAAAGTTCAAAGTAAACAGTGGAAACACAGTGGTTCCCCGCCACCACGTAAATTTAAAGTGGCATCGTCAGCAGGAAAGGTTATGCTGTCTGTATTCTGGGATGCTCAAGGAATAATCCTGACTGACTATTTTAAAAAGGGAGAGACTATTACCGGGGCCTATTATGCAAACTTAATTCTAAAATTGCGAGAGGCTATTAAAGAGAAACGCCGGGGTAAGTTAACAAGTGGCGTAGGGGAGACCGGGGACAATTGAAACGATTTGACTTTGACTGCCTGTTGCCGTTTAATTTTTAAAGTTAGAAAGATGTTTGCCATAATTATTTCAAGGTTAGTTATCTGGTTCCTAAATAAAGTATATTCGGTAAGTCTATCATTAATAGTTATTTTACAATAATGTAATAAAGAGAATGGGGGAATGTGGTTCAATTGACCTCACACCGTTGTTAATTGAAACACTATGTAAGGTCAATTGAAACACCGTACCTAATATCTTTGACACAATGAAAGTAATGTTATCAGTCCTACTCGTTTTCATCTCTATAAGCATCAGAAAATCTCGATCATCAAACGCAGATAAAAAAAAATATAACTTGTAGCTTTCTTTGTTGCTGGCTACATTATGCATAAACCTTAATAGAAAATAGTTTTAATGTTATAATAAGCTATAATGATATGGAATTGTGTTAAAAATACATAATTATACTACATACAAAAATGCTCGTTTCAATCATAACAGTGTTTCAATCATAACTTAATGAATGGATAAACTTGAAACGTCGGGTTTTTAAATAATATACACAATATAATCGGTTAAGATCGTTTTACTATAAAACAAAAACAGTTACAATAAAAATAATACCACGGCTACTTATATGCCGAATTAAAATAAAATCAAAAACGTATTTTGACTCTTTATTAATAATTATAAAATATTTTAGGAATAATCAACCTGTTAATTAAAATTACAATCAGTCTTGCAAATAATAAACTATAGGCGAATCAGGCCAGATTAATACTGAAGTATCCAGTTATTTTCTTTATCTGTTTTTGGACGAGTCACGTGACTTTCTTTCAAAATAAAAAATATTAATATGAATAAAGTAACTCTGTCTATTGGTTTATTTATCCAAATCACGGGCAAAAGTTAGTGTAGGTATAATAATTATTGACCATGAAAGAAATCATCATAAAAAAGAAGCCATTTGCGCAAATTCATTTTGACATTTATTAAACAAAAACATGCGTCAAATACAGAACCTCCTCATATTTAAAGGCGACTACATTTGGGGACGATTAAAACGCCAGGACGAATGAAACGTTTCAATCGTCCACACGCAAGTTGTTCCTACCGTCCCCAAACCACAGTTACGCAAAAACAACTCGAACACTGATAATTGGCAATATTAAACATTCGTTAATTTATCACAATCACGCTGAAATAGTTAAATCAGTTAAAATACAAGAACAAACAAAGTTATTAACAAATATACAAGATGAGAAATACTTACTTTTGACCGCGATTAAATCGCTCCGTGAGACCGCTGCGCTGCGTTGCTCGGTCGCTCGCGCGCTACCGACCATAGATTAAGATATTAGGTACCGGCGGAGTCCTGAGTGTTGCGTCATACTCGTAGGTATTATAGTTTTTGAGAAATTTGACTTGTTTCAGTCATGACGTGTTTCAATTGTCCCCGGTCTCCCCTACTCTTCCACCAGGACAATGCTCCCAGCCATACGTCCTGTGTTGCTAAGGCTGCCATACACCAAGCAGGCTTCGAATTGGTGGAGCACCCACCGTATTCGCCGGACTTGGCCCCCAGCGACTACAGGCTATTCCCAAAATTAAAGGAATTTTTACGTGGAAAAAAATTTTTGGACAATCAAGAGGTGATGTCTGTTGTGGAGGAGTGGTTTTCAGAGGTCGGTCAATTTTTTTTTCAGGAGGCTATTGAAATGCTGGAGCACCGATGGAATAAGTGTATTAGTGTTGAGGGAGACTACTTATGTAGAAAAATAAAATATAAATCTTGAATGTAGTTTCATTGTAAGACGGCTAGGGTTAGGGGTGGAGCATAGGGATCAACCCTCGTATTCACATCATTGTTTCTGAACGCATTCGATCCAGCTGCTAATGCTCAACGCCACTATCAACAAAGTCAATGTCAAAAACATCAACAACAATACGAGACTGTCAACGAAATATTGAGTTATTTGTTTCTGAAGTATAATTTTATGTATAACATAAGTCACGAAAGTTATTCTATTGTTAAAATGGGTTGAAATTCATATTTAAAACTTCCGGTTCTGTAGTCTTAAATCTTAGTTCTAGTTACAAGCAAGTTAGCCACTACGCTGGTGCAAACAAAATGTATAAATAGGCCAACCCACTCGCGACCCAACTTCTACTAAGCTGGTCTTTGAAGCGATTAGATTATCTGCCACTTATCTTAGGTTTAATACTCTACTTTACTAAGAAATAAGTGCTTTAATATCATGGCCCTAGCAGTGACACGTGTAGTTTTGAGGTGCGAAGATGCTCAAGAAAATCAGACTTTAGGTATGGTTTAGGTTTATTAATAGATACTGATCGATTACACGGTGCAAATCTGAATCAGCCCGTATGTACTACCTACTTATCATTTAAGTAGAACCATTGTTATATAAATAAGTAGTTTATTTAATTACTCAGTCTTATGAGAAACCTCAAGCTAAGCAAAAATGTTATCTAAAATGGTGTTTTGTACTTGTATTCTAATTTCCGTTCCTACTTATATAAAAAAAAAACTTTGATATACTTATGTGACAAAAGGATACCTAATGCCGGTTTTCACCTTAAATGTGTGTAATGTAATATGCAATAAAGTTTTTAATATTGAATTAAGTACCTAAAGAAGATTGTAACCACTAAGGTTAGGATTGTTGTTGTCATTATTTAAACCAAAATCTTATTTTATTTACAGACCTATCAGAATGCCAGCTTATGCAAGTCCCTGATGCAGTGTACCATCTCATGAGACACACAGAGCTGAAGAGCTGTGATCTCAGCGGAAATGTCATCACCAAGATACCCCCCAAGTTCACAGTCAAATTCAGCTTGATTACAGGTAAATTACATATTATTTCAAAAACTCTTTAGTCACTAAAGTTTCTTTAGTCATAGTAAGTGAAGTTTATTTTTACCCATTTACTTACATAAAGTCAAAGAGAAGAGTTTAGTTTATCAATTAGTGTATAGTTAACAGTTCCTCCACACTTCTGAGATTTTTCTCTCGGATGCAGAATGAAAAGGATCAGTGATTACCTACTGATCAGCAAACCTTTTATTGCTCTAGCTAGATAACTAGCTGATGATATCTAATTATGATTATTATTAATAAAGTGGCTTTGCATTTTTTAAATATTTATACAAGCTGAACAGTTTAGGGGCCTGAATATTTTTTTTGCGCCTTGGCCCTCGGCCACGTAACTATGCCTCTGAAATCAATAAAGGTTTTTTAGTGTCACTAGAGCAACTACATGACAAACGAAATATTATCAAAGAGTGCTAAAATATAAAATATATCATTTGAAATATGGTTTGGTATTTTAAGTTATTGTGTGCATGGTATGTAAATAGGGCAAAAAACATTATGTGCACAAAGGGAGCTTAAGGGACGGGGTAAAGCTATCTCTATTAGTTTTATCTCTTGAATGTGCGTTAGGTGAGCCGTACCTGTAGTAGTAATGCGGTTTAGACACGTGCTCCTGTGTGCCGCGCAGAACACAGTGGCATTTGCTAGCACATAGTTAACTAATAAAAAAACATGTTAAATAGATTTTATTAAAACAATTTTTTCATTTATCATGATGTGTACAATATGGAAATCTTATATTGTGAGCTAAATGACTTCAACTTCGACTTCATTTTCTGAACTTCAGTTTTTCATCGACTACATATTATTTGTAGATGTGCTAGGACCATCGCTGTCTTTTTAGGGTTCCGTAGTCAATTGGCACAAAACGGAACCCTTATGGATTCGTCATGTCTGTCTGTCTGTCTGTCCGTCCGTCCATATGTCACAGCCACTTTTTTCTGAAACTGTAAGGACTATACTGTTGAAACTTGGTAAGTAGATCTATTCTGTGAACCGCATTAAGATTTTCACACAAAAATAGAAAAAACAACAGTAAATTATGGGGGTTCCCCATACTTAGAACTGAAACTCAAAAATGTTTTTTCATCAATATATAATATACATGTGGGGTATCTATGGATAGGTCTTCAAAAATGATATTGAGGTTTCTAACATATATTTTTTCTAAACTGAATAATTTGCGCGAGAGACACTTCCAAAGTGGTAAAATTTGTGTCCCCGCCCCCCCCTGTAACTTCTAAAATAAGAGAATGATAAAACTAAAAAATGTAATGATGTACATTGGTTTGAACGAGATCTAGTAAGTTGTTTTTTTAATACGTCATAAATCGTAAACCGCAATTTACCTTTCATTCAATCAACTCCAATATTAAAAAAAAAACATTTAATTTCATAAACATAAACCTAATTCATGTTTACTTATCAATAACTTAATTAAAAAAGATACACTATTTATTAAAACCAGGATCAAAGTTACAACAAACTACAAGAACTTTTATATTATGTTACTTGCTGCTACGAAACCCTTCATGAGCGAGTCCGACTCGCACTTGGCCGCTTTTTTAATATCTCGCCTTCTTCCTTTAATATTATTTTCCTTGTTCTTTTACTAACTCACATCGTTTCTGGTGAATTTTTACACAAATGTGATAAGTAAATCACCAATTGGTTAACAACAAAGTGATAACCATTTGACCCACTGATTAGAATCTTGTTATATTTAAGTGCTATTATTGAACTGAAACTCAATACATTAATTAATTACACGCAACAAAATAGACAACTCAGTTTATTAATATTTCTGACCTTACTGCAACCAATTTTATAATTTTATCTGTTCTTGCCATGCTGCTTATTAGAATAGACTAGAGAATAGATAAACGTTTATTCAACAAACACATCAACTCAGGGTACATACTTAATGGAAAGGAAAAATTAAGTAATAAAAGTACTTCTTAACGCAAAACAAGCAGCACCATAAAAAAAAATACATTTAGGATGATGTGTACCGAAATGGTCTCCACTTCTAAATGGTTGGCATCAGAATGTCAACATGGCTGGTTTTCAGTGGTACTCAACACTATTAGTAGGGCCCACGGCACTAAACCTAGTTTGATAAGACTACCGGATGAAGGCGTACATGGAGCCGAAGCCAACACGCAGACGCCCTTACAAGTTTAATTTAGTAAAGTGATGTGATGGGATACGAACCGGCGGTTGTCACTGAATTCAAAATTTTCATTTATGCTCCCACAGACAAACACTGGTTAGTGTAGGACTATTTAAAAAGTGTAGGAACATTAGTAATAGACTCTATGAATGAACTGATATGGATTGGTGAACTAGGCTAATGATGAAACTACGACGCTTACCTGGCCAATGCTAATAATTTTGGTTGAAATGACAGGCGGTGACTCGCCAATTCTGGAATCCTCATCATCATCATCATGTCAGCCGAAAGAAGTCCACTGCTGGACATAAACCTCCCCCACTAACTCTGGAATAGGTCTCCCGAAATAGCCGCGTATACTCGTACCTAGCAGCAGGGAGGCAACAGTTCCAGAAGGGTTAAGTGTGGAGGGGTGCTTCTGGACTTTAAACGACCATAATGTGGCCACTTTGCAACACATCTGCCCTTCGAGCATATAGCGGTGAGGGTCTATTCCTAGTCTCTGTACACCGCGGCCGGCCAATGAAGGCAAGCGTGAGATGAGGAACAGAACCTACCCTCGGAAGCACTCAGGTCGGTGGTGTCGCCACTCACCAACAGCTCACTAACTAGGCCACTAGCGTGCACCTGCATCTTAATATTTATTATTACTCATAAGACAGCAGCAGCAGCTCTGAAAAGATAAGATAAAAGATAAAATATATTTATTCAGTAAGTAGGCAGCACGGGCACTTTTACACGTCAAGAATCTACTAGTGCTTCCCAAGAGGAGACCACTGCTGAGAAAAAACGCCGCAAGAAACTTAGCAGTCAGTCGTTTTTTGACCATATTTAATACTACAATTATATTACTTAGCCTAGCTAAATAAATAAATAAAGCTATAAATTTTAAATTAAATATAATATCAAATATCATGCGTAGTTTAGCAGGAAAACATATTGTCAAAAATATTACGATAGAGATAAATGGAGAAAAAGAATTTAAAAAAAACCAGGACAACCAAATAAAAACTTTGATATGTTTTCCTACATCAACGGTATCCCCTAGACAAACAATTTTGCAATTTCACGAGTTATTAATGACTAAGTTTCGGGTTTAGGCCAAGCATTTTTGTCTGTTAGATAGTCCTCGACCCTATAGTAGGTACGCTTTAGATATTAACGTATTTTTCAAGTAATTTTTAAGTGCTGGAAAGGATAACGTTAAAACTTCGTCGGGTAATTTATTTTATTATAGAAATGAATGCATTGACGCACAAATGATTTATATACTTTACGGACGCACAATTTTCGGAAAGCAATTTTTATTTCTTGTATTTAAATTATGTACATCAGAACTTTTGGTGAAAGAATCTCATTTTTTAATTACAAATAGTCTATATAAATAAAAATGAATCACTAAATGTGTTGCTAAGCGCAAAACTCGAGAACGGCTGAACCGATTTTGCTGATTTCTTTTGTGTTGCGTTCGGTATTGTCAGGATAAGGTTTATATGTAAGAAAAAAAATGAAAAATCCAACGGGAAGGTCGGAAATTTGCAGCGGGGCGAAGCCGCTGGCGGGCAGCTAGTATTCTCATAAATAAATTGAGACGCTACAGTTATGAAGTGAATTTCTTTAAAAAGTTCTCTTAAGGAGTCACGGGAATTTAAGTTATAAATAGAACGAATACCCCTTTTTTGTAAAACAAATAATAATATACTTTGTATTTCAGCTGCCTTGATGATGATGATGAGGGACGCCCGGCCGGATCAGGCGGGCGGTCAATCAGTCTCCCGGTCATTCCGCCCAGTTCCCCGTGGTTGAGCCGTAGGTTACTGGCCCGGCGACGTTCCCACCCAGCATGGATCCCATCTTCTCGTTTTCCTACAGAACAGAAGTGCGTCCCGTAGGTTTATGCTTTTTAGTGCCTCGTTAGATAGCCTGTCCTCCCCGAATGTGCGGTATCTCAGTGACGAGTACATGACACACTCGGCTAGGACATGCTGGCTTGTTTCCTCTTTTTCACAATGTGGGCAACGGGAGTCTTGTCTGATTCCTATTACCGTCAGGTGTCTGTTGAGCGAGCAGTGCCCCGTCAACACACCTGTTAATATACTAAGGTTGTACTTACCAAGATTTAGAAGATACCTTGTTCTGTTTTTGTTTACCCTACCAATCAGGAGCTTGGACTGTCTGCATCCTTGTGCTGTCATCCACGCCTCATTGGTCTTCGCTTCTATCCTTTTGGCTATGACTCCCTTTGTAACAGTTGCCGATATCGGGAGTACCGGCTCCGGGCCTGTGTACTGCCGATCTGCCCCTGCTCTGGCCAGTTCATCCGCCTTCTCATTCCCTGTTGCTCCGCTGTGTCCTGGTACCCATGCTAGCGTGACCTGTGTTGTGTCCCCTAGGGTGTTCAGTGCATCTCTGCATTCCTGGATTAACGAGGATTTGATTTCCGCGTTTTCTAGGGCTTTTAGTGCCGCTTGGCTGTCCGAGTATATTATGACATTTCTTCCCGTTGTATCGCTTCTGTCCTTGAGGGTCCGAGCACATTCCATAATGGCATACACTTCGGCCTGGAAGGCGAAATAGAGCCTTGCGGCACACATAATTTCACCCTCCAACAGATTGCGTTTTGTTTATAAAAACTGTTTGAGTTCTATCACTTGCTGTGATAAGAAGACATAAGACTTGAAGCTTTATTGGACAATCCATAATGTCTTAATTTTAAAATAAGGGTCGAATGATCCACGCAATCAAAAGCTTTAGAAAGATCACAAAATATTCCTACCGCATCACAAGATTTCTCCCAACTGATCGACCTCTGGTAAACCCAAACTGGTTATGGTTAAGTATTTTATTTCTATTAAGGTTTACCTAACATATAATTCAGCATTAGTTTCTCAAAGACTTTGCTTAAAACTGGTAGAATGTAAATGGGACGGAAGTTCGTTAAACTACTCATCTCGCCCGATTTAAAAAGAGACTATACTACTATATTTCATGAGATCTGGAAAGATCCCCTCTGATATGCAATTATTGTAAATTAATGCTAGATGAGGTGCAATTACATCTATGATATGAAAGAGTACTTTAACTGATGTGCCCCACAAATCCTCAGTCTTTTTTAAGACTGCGCCCGGCGTACGCCGGATGTACAGTGGCGCCCTCATTACTTTTATTGTGTTTTCTAATAAACTAAAGTATTTTCTTGAAATTGGACGAAATGTTTTTTACTACAAATGAAAACACAACTTATAGGGTATATCATATAGTTTAATAACAATTCACCTTCGAGTTATTAACTTAACGGAAAAAAGTGGCCACCTTTTTCCGTTAAGCTGACTACTCAAAGGGCAATTGTTATTAAAGTTTGTTACGTATCCCATAAATTGTGCTTTTACTTGCACTACAAAAACATTTCGTCTGATTCCAAGAATTATTTAGTTAATTAGAAAACACAATAATAGTAATGAGTGCGCCACTGGACGCTCGGCGTTTGCTCGGCGCAGTCTTAAACTAAGCGATTAAATAATTTGACTATTGAATCTGAAATTACAGGGCTGAATTCAAAGTTTATATTACATTTACCATTAGTGCAAAGTAATGATTGAGCTTTAACCGCGGATAATTTAAGACACTTCGTTGTATTAGCTACTGGTTGTGGCTAGGTTAGAAAAATAATCTTCGAATGCTAAGGCAACTTCTTTATTTGACGTGATTTGTTTGTCACCTACGTTTAGGGTGAATTGATTATCATGTGTTTTTGATTTTCCCGTTTCTCTATTTATAATATTCCATACAGTTTTTACTTTATTGTCAGATGATTTGAGTTTAAGACTAAGAAAAATTGCCTTTGCAGTTAAACAAACTTGCTTAAAGATCCTCGAATAATTCTTAACATAATTTAGGAAGTCGGCGTTCTTATTGTCCTCCCTCTCTTTATATAGGTCATAAAGCCTATTTCTACTCTTATGAATGCCTACAGTAGCCCATTCACTAAACTTGGATTTCAACCTAGAAATAGTTTTCATTTTAAAATTATTATTAAATTGGTGTACAATTACGCCAAACAACTCTTTATAAATACTATTAGAGTCATTCTTTAAGAAAGGTAACATAGAAAGATTATTCTGAACTTTTTAATAATTCCAAACGATTGCTAGTTATAGGTCGGTATGTTATCGTCTGAGGTTTTTAATAAAAATCATTTACGAAAGATGCCTTCTGACCACTATGGTCAGAATTCAAACAATTAAATATTTCTTTATCCAAACATTCGCAATTACAAAAAATGTTTTCTAAGCAAGTTGCACTACTGACACCTATCCGTGTGGAGTTTCAGAGAACAGAAAGATTTAAATAAACTTAGTAACCTCGTGGTCTTTTTATATCTTTGAGCTGATACGTGTATATCACTGCACTTGTATCTATAAAGTTTTTAACACTTATCAAGCCTTTATTTTATCTGTATGTAGTATACATTTTCTTTTCACAGATTTGAACCTTTCCAACAATCAAATGGCTAGGCTGCCTGACGAGCTATGCACTCTGGCTTGTCTGGAGCGACTTGACATCTCCCACAACAGCTTTGTGGCCTTACCATCCATTGCCTGTCAGTGCCCCAGTCTTCACACATTACACGCACATCATAATCAAATTATTGGTAAATATAACTATTTAGATTTAGTAGTTTAAGTGAAATAGCCAGTTAATAATTAAATTAAGTACATATTTCTATTTAGGTACCTGGTTACCTCTTATTTACTGGTAGTAGGACCTTGTGCAGTTTTGTCTGGATCAGGAATCACATTGTGTTCCATCTTATTGTTGTGTGGTCTACCCGAATATCATGATTTTTTTAAAGTAACAATAAATCGATTTTCATATTATGGCAATGTTACCTTACGCCTGTCAATTCAAATTTCACCGCTTTTCAGAGTTTGTTGTTTTTACTCAAATATAGCGTTAGTTATCCCCTTGTTCCTTGGAGATAACTATGGTCAGGTAACTGGTTATCTGTGAAGATTTTTTTTCTTCAGAGATAGCCAGTTATCTCCAAGGATTGGTTTCGCCTCGCAGATAACTGATAAAAAAATCAGTTATCTGCGAAGAAAATCCGTTCCTTTGAGATAGCCAGTTATCTCAAAGGAATGGATTTTCGTTATAGATAACTGACTTTTTTATCAGTTATCTGCGAGGCGAAACCAATCCTTGGAGATAACTGGCTATCTCTGAAGAAAAAAAATCTTCACAGATAACCAGTTACCTGACCATAGTTATCTCCAAGGAACAAGGGGCAGTTAAAATATCCTTATAGATAACTGATTTTTTTTATCAGTTATCGGTGAAGAAAATCTATTCCTTCGAGATAACTGGCTATCTCCTAGGAACAGATTTTCATCGCAGATAACTGATAAAAAAAACAGTTATCTATAACGAAAATCCATTCCTTTGAGATAACTGGCTATCTCAAAGGAACGGATTTTCTTCGCAGATAACTGATTTTTTTATCAGTTATCTGCGAGGCGAAACCAATCCTTGGAGATAACCGGTTATCTCAAAGGAACGGATTTTCTTCGCAGATAACTGGAAAAATAAAACAGTTATCTGCGAGGCAAAACTAATCCTTGGAGATAACTGGCTATCTCTGAAGAAAAAAAATCTTCACAGATAACCAGTTACCTGACCATAGTTATCTCCAAGGAACAAGGGTAGTTATCATTATCAGTAAAATGCCCTTAAAGCCTTTCGATCTCAGGCGAAAAATATTGTTTATCATGTGTACTGTAAAAATTGTGGCAAGAACTAAATCAAACACGATATTTGTTTGTGTCGTGTTTTTAATAGACTAGTAAATGAAGCCTAATAATATTAATTCTTTAAATTCCTTTGTATATTTCGCATCTTTAGAATTATAGTGACCTAATTCGCAAATTTTTGATTTCGTGTTGGGTCTCTATAGTAATAAATATATGTCTTGAAGTCGCAAGCTGAATTAGCTCACTATAATTCTAAAGGTGCGATATGCAGGGACGTTACTTATAATTGTCCGAAACGTAAAAGTCCATTTAGAAACCTTAATATTTAGGTGCCATTTAATTCCAGGATTATTTATTACCACCACTTGTGTGGCACGGTCTTCATGATGTCTACATGAGGAATAGAAAAAAAATACCTCACATTTCCTCAGAATGCGAAATTGGTTTACATTAAAGTGCATATAGTCGCTTAGTTAACAAAACCGCGTAAATCAACGATTTGACATGCATTACTTAAGATTTCATTTAATATAAATGAAAATTCAAAATTGCACACCTACTTTAATTTAGACCTGTGCGGTATTGTTAGCTATCCAACGATACGTCATTGGGTTTTTGAAGTCATTTTCAACTAAATCCTACTAAACATACGTAATGCACACGATTGTTTTAATTCAACCTTAATACTTAAACAATAAGCGCCACTTGCGACAAAAAATTACATTGGGTTAAGACACTAACTCGAGTTAGTAAACGTCAGATTCGTACGAAAACTGTAATTTGAACTCTAGTTAATGTCCTAGTGTTAAACTTTTGGTGCAAGTGGCCCTAAGAAATGAAAGTCCAAAGTTGGTTTTAAGGGTTAGGTAGGTAACTTACCGTTAATAATTAATATTATAAATATTGGTTTGTTTCGTCCCTTTGCGGTTTGTTCCATATTCACGGCATAGATAGGTAGTCAATTTTATCCTAGAAAATGGAATAATTTCCAAAAGACTTCTACGCGGACTGAGTCCACCAACCACATCATACATTAATTGGACTGATGGAAAATCCAGTATCAAGATCTTTAAATCCTATTCCCCCGGAGTTGCAAGCCCTACATTTAAATTTTCCTTTTTTTCATGAGATTCTGGTAGATCTATAGTTTGCCTTTTCCTTTAAATGTCAACATAAAAGTATAAAATAACTATTCAACCTTTCTATATGTAGTACTTGTACTGTTACAGAAGTGGATGTGGACCGATTAGCCAGATCACGCGCCCTAGAGTATGTGGATCTCAGTGACAACCCTATTCCTCCGAGGATTCACGAGGAGCTCAAACAACTGTCTCGCCCCTCCATCTCAGTTTCAGAGAGAGTTAAGGAGGACTGGGAGGAAGACCTTCTGATATAGAAGGCTACTACTCATGCATTAAGGGCTGGAGCTCGTCGCGGCCTTGCTGAAGTTTGTGGCTCTGTGATAATGGCCCTAACTCCGCTGTGATCTTTCTATGTAACAAATAATATCTTGTGTACTTATTGTATTTTGACATGCTTGATACTTTTTTAGAGTACTGCAAATGTGGGTTTTCTGATTGCAAAAATTTATAGATAACCTTTGCTTTAAGAGTTTGTTATGAATAGAGTAAAACCAATGTGTTTAACTTTTTAAGGGAAAGCATTGGTATTGCCTATGAGCTTGTACCTCCATTTATGCTTATATATAAAGTAAGTTTATAAACACGAGCTTAATGTCAAATTATTTCAGGCAGTTTGCAAACAAGGAGATAAAAAATGAGTTTTATGCCCATTAATAGGTTCCCTGTCTCATGAATGACATGAGTTATAAACGCAGTGTCGTCCCTGGTCCGATACGGTCATAGATACAACGTTACATACAGAAGTATCGATTGGACGCGCCACGATGACAATGCACTCTTGTATGAGCACAGGGAACCTGCTAAAGAGGAATGTGCAATTTAAAGTTATCGGAGGTAGTTTTTACTAGAAGTAAAATAATGCTTCTGCTGACAATTTACAGGTATTAAGAGAAAAATGCTTGTATTGTTGTATTAACAAGTACCTACCTACCTACCTAATTAATAATGCTTTTGTTACATATTACTTATGTTATGATAATAACATCTTATAGTGTATAGGGAAAGGTCAAACCAGCTACTTCTTATAACGTATTCCATAAGCTTCTTTTTTTCATTTTTATTCCATAAGATTTATTTGTTTAGTCAATAAAAAAGTAACACACCATCGGGGCAGTTGGGGTAAGAATACAGTATACAAACACTGAATACCGTCTGTCCCTGATTCCCCGTCATTCGGTAGTGATATGATATTACGTCGGTATATAAGTTCTCCTCTCCGCCAGTCCTTGGACGATGCAACATTTTGTCACTGTACGAAAAAAATTTATTGGGGATGGACGTCGAGAACTGAAAGCACTACAAATTATGTCGCTCACACCCATTAGGGCTTCGAAAAAATATTCAAAATACAGGTGTAACATTTAGATCGTTCACTATGGGAAAGTCTGAAACTATAAAACATACGAAGATCTGTTCTCAGGAACCATGTCATTGATTTTAGTACCAAGATAAACTGCATTCGTACATTTAAAAAAACGTTGTATTCAACTCGGGAATCCAACCCGGACGCTTTGAAAAATAAAACGAACAATATTTCTATTTAGATATCGATTGTGTAGGTCTTAAGCAGCAAATGTTACTATGAAACATGATGTCTAAAATTAATTATAAGTGTGCGTTGTTTTCATATCCTTCAATTTATTTTAGTAGGTTTTGGAAATGGCTACTTTTTTTTTCAATAAAACATTCAACTCGTTTAGGTGCGTAAAATTGTCTCTATGGTATAAAAACAATATCTAAATAGAAATAGTGTTCGTTTTATTTTTCAAAACGTTCGGGTTCGATTCCCGAGATTTTTTGTTAATAAAATCGATGACATGGTTGATGAGATCTTTGTGTCTTATAGTTTCAGACATTTCCATACTGACTGTAGGTACTTTAATTCCTTGGTGAATGTGCTTTTTATTGTTTTAAGGAGTCCATACCTAGAGGGTGCCAACCTTCTGTCCTTCCATCCGTCCTAACTTTAAAGGGCTATGTATAATCTTTTGAACCATTTATAGGAGATCCGTTGATTTTTTTATAATAATATCCATGTATTATTTATTATGGCGGATTCGCGGGTCAGGATCACTTCACCCACATTCGTTTTGGGTCACCTTCCTATGTCCTCCACAATTCTGTGTCGTCTGCATGCATGAGTGGACCATTTGACAATGCAATAAGGACAAGTCAAGAAGGTGACAAAATAGGAATGTAGACAACACACGACAGTACCATATTTTATGGAGTTGTGGAAGACATGAAGGTAACAAAAAAGGAATGTGGGTGGGGTGACGTCATCCTGAGCCAGATTTCCTGAACAATACAGTACCTGCCTAGTGAAAAGTTAAAAAATTACCTATGTGCCAAATTAAGTTTAACAATGGTTAAGGAATCCCATATAATCCCGTATATTTAAAAAACGCGTCGTTGTCTTTAAGAGATTACTATCCTGTTATGGTCTACTCCCCTGGTTGCTGGTTGGACCTTTTTAACGAGTCACATAGTTATAGGTAGTACGAATTGAATGAAGAGACCCGATACTCCCGATCTATTAAGACCAGTCCCTATATACAGGGTGACTGCGGGGTTGTTATTCCAACTTAGTAAATGGTTGATATTCTATTTGTATTGTGGTTTATGAAAAAATTAAGACTGCGCCGAGCGTAAGTCGGATGTACCAGTGGCGTTCTATTATTGTGTTTACTAATAAACTAAAGTATTTTCTTGAAATTGGACGGTGTGTTTTTGTACTACAAATGAAAACACAACTCCTAGGGTATATCACATAGTTTAATAGTAGTACGCTCAACGTTTACTTGTATAAGTACTTAAATTCAAATAATTTATTTGTTGCAGATTCGTAAAAAAGACGTTAAATAAAAAATATATATATATTTAGTACCTACATGATTTGTATATACTTAACGGGTTGGGTTAAAGTAATGAATGAGAAGGTATTCAATTGACAATAGCAGGCAAAAAATAAATACAAAAAGCATTATGACAGCTATAATAAATAGAAAATATGTCAATTATTGTTAAAAAGGCAAATAAAGATTAGCTGTGTTAATAAAAAATGCCCACAAGGAAGTTATTACGTGAACATGTCTATCGCCTACTTGGACGACGTGAAAAATCTGAAGTGGTCTCTCACTTCAAAGCTGAAAATGTATCTCCATCTACAATTGAATGTTTGATCCAGCGCTGGGAACTAGGTATTAGGACTAAAGATTTACCAAAAACGGGGAGATCACCCATTCTTAATGATCGCGACCGGAGGAAGGTGGCAAAGTTTGCACAAAACAAAGTGGGTGAGTCCCAGATAAGTTAGCTGTAAAATATGATGTTTCTTGTGGGCGAGTAAGAAATATTTTAAAGAAATACAATGTTCTACACTTAAAGCGTCAAAAAGCACCCAAATATTCCAACAAACAGCCTGCAGAAATTCCAAATAAGTGCAGGAAGTTGCGAAAGTATCACTATGTAGGGAGCACCCAGAATTGCCTAAAAGAGCGTGACGTTCATTTCGTACCGAAGGATTCAGACCGTCCGAACGTTGGTGTAGCTCGTCCAATGAAGGATTTTGTGGTAACTCTCAGTAGACTATTAGATTATAGTGATGGGTGGGAAGCGAAATTACAGACTCAGTCGAAGCGCAGGCTACAAAAACAACAAATTAATTAAAAAATGTAAAAATAGATGTTGTCCAATGTATGATGAAAACGGTAAGAAGAAAGCTACAAAAAATGTAAGATGGGGGAGGTTTTCTATATTGTAATGATTGATTATCAGGCTGATTTTGGTTTATTTTTATATGATAAAAACCTATATTTAACCCTAACAAGTGATTTAATAGAAAACATTCAAAAATGTAATTCTCATTACTTACCTTAAGCCAACCCGTTATCTTCTTCGGTCGCTTAGATCTTTTAAACCAGGGGTCGCCAAACTACGGCCCGCGGGCCAGGTCCGGCCAGCGAGCCCATCTAATCCGGCCCGCGGAAAGATTATCATCACAGCCATTCATCATTTCGTAACTCAGCAAGATAACGATTAATCGACGGAAAATCGTCTAAGAAAATTTCAATGGCTTCTCGGATCTTAAAAAAACGCGACAAATCTTTTCCACAGCTAAGGCAGCGAACTGCAGTATAAAATGGAAAGTCGTTTTCTCCAAGTCCCTCTCACATAAGTGGACACCGAATATGAAGTTAAAATTAAATAATGTATGTTTCTCACCTAAATCACGCGTCTCGATTCATGTTTTGACAGGGCAGGATTAGCGTGCGGTCTGTATGCTTTGGCATACTTCCTCGTGGTCCTACTAATTTGTCCTACTAGTCAAAAAGTGAACCTAGATTTGATCACTAAATACTAATTATGGTTGTAAAAGTAGGTAGGTTAGGTTCGTTAGGTATCTTCAGATGCCCGAAGGGCAAAACCACTTAGAAGCAGGAGCTCCGCCCTTGGGCGGGGCTCCGTCGAAAGTCAGTAGGACAAAAATAGTATGACCACGAGGAAACGGCCATGCTTTGCACACTGGTGGCTCGATGTTATAAGGCTAGAAATAACTAGTAATTAGTTTTTGAAACCCGCCCCTCATGGTAATTGAGCAAAATCATAGCCACTCATGAATCTATATAATCAACACTAAGTCCATTCCTTATGCGTTATCTAGGTACCCCTGAACACTAAGACTACTTAACTAATACTAATGTATTACCGGGCAATACTTACTAAAATTCGAAATTGACAGCTACCATTTTGCACCTCCGATACCGGGGTCTACTGATGACCAACCATTGAAACAAAGTCTTGGCCCGCACGAATTAAGTGCAGTGAGGCCCATGAGTCAAAAAGTTTGAAGACCCCTGTTTTAAACTACTCAACGGATTTAAATGCAGTTTTCTGCAATAGATAGTGATTCAAGAGGAAGGTTTATTTGTAAAATAGATTCTGGTTTATGTACAGGTGTTACAGAAAACTCACATAAACCGAATCGAAGTGAGGGCGGGTCGCTAGTAATGAATATAAGACTTGTTCACAACACAAGTCTCTATGGTAAGTACATAATTGCTGGATGGCAGTTTTGTTGATGTATCTCGTCGTTTCCAGTACTAGTCCATTATTTAGATAAGTGCTTTTAGATATCGGATTAAATAAACTTTAATATGGCATTTTTAAAATTACAAATTAGCTTCATTAATTTGTACCAGTTAAATTGAATTTATTTTAGGTAATATTACAACTTTTATGCTTGTTTTTTTTATATTGAGTATAGTGCAATATTCTAAATTCGAAATAATTCAGCAAAGATTGTCCAAAGATTGGTTTAATTGATGGTTTAAATAAAATACCTATGTATACCTACGAGTATGTAAAATATCAATAAAATTGTAATTTTAAGACCAGTTTTAGAGTGTTTTTTTAAATATTGAAATGTAATGTGTACCTACATATTATAATATGTATATATATATATATATATGTATAAAAGCATTTAACGTGGAAGGTGTTTTATTTCTAAGGGACCTTAAGGAACCGTGTAGGAAGCAAATATTGATAGAAATCCGCAAATTGATGTAGGTACAGGATAGCCGTTTAGTATTCTGGTACTTTAGGTTAAAACAAGCATTTAGCGGCCAGGCCGCGCTTATGTACCTACCTTCACAAGTTACCGCCAACAACGACTTAACACCGCGTCCGCCGTCGCCCGCGGCCCACGGCTGTGTCATGTCATGAGCGAATTTGCGAAGCTATAGTATAGTATATACTCAAAACCATACAGATTTCCTACAAAAGAACTTTATGAAATAAGCGACCAATTAACTATGAGGAAACTGTATGTTTTGAGTGCAACGCTCAGGCTACATAAAACTAGATTTCAGCCCTGTACTAGACACACGTCGACGTAAAAAAAATGTGGCCTCCCAATCAACCTGTAAATCCATGTTTGCCAAAAGACAGTACAAAGCGCAATCAGCGTATATCTATAATAATGTAAATAGAATAGTCAATATCCATCCTTTACTATTGTACAAGTGTAAGATCGAACTAACTAAATGGCTAAAACATCAAACTTATGATAAGTACTACGGAGTTATTGTTGTACCGCACTAATTATTAACTATTCCTAAAATATGGCACATCACATACCTACCTACATGCTCATGCGCCGCACACACGCACACACACACACACACACACATACATTATTAACTAAGTTTCTAATGTATTAGATCTAAGTACCTATATGTACTAGAATTAACCACATTTCCTAATATTATATACGGAAGAGCGGGTCATCCTGACACAGGTTCTCACCTAAAAGGAAGTCCCAACCACTAATTTGTATTTGTAATTTTTAAGAAGGAAATAAACTATTTTTTCATTTTCATTTTCATTTTCATAGTTCAGCCATATCCTTCCGTCCGTCTGTCCGCAGTCTAACTCAGAGACTCTTAGTAGTACAAAGCTGTGATTTGGTGGTAATTAAGTATACATTTTAATTAGGAACACCGACAGTTGTAAAATAAAATATGAGGCCAATTTATTTTTCGGCTACCTACCTCCTATACTTACATGTTGAGGCGGACTAAATATTTACCACATGGCTTTACCACAGCACTAGAGCGGCTAATACAGAGTACCCGCGGCGGCCATGCTTATAATGCTTAGCAACCGACTCGTGCGCCTAGCAACCAGCGCGCGCGCCGCCCATCACCAACCGGTTCCAGCGAGACGGCCACAGCGCTTGGTCACGCCACTCTCCGCCGCTCCCCGCGTTCGCGCCGTACCGACTTCGTCGCGACTCGCGAGTGTTTGTTAGATTTGTATTAGAGACTGTGTATTAGAGATTAAATACTAAGTAAATTCATTGTGTACCATTTATCTAGTGGGTATCATTTATCTTACCTCCAAAACCCACAATACACGGTGGGAATGAGTAACCCGCCAAATTTTAACCATCGATTCTAGGGCCAATGTGGATAAAAAAAAAGTAATATAAACATTGCTAGGCAAAGCTTAATTCTCGAGATATTAATTATTAAAAAAAAAATCAACAGTTGAAAAATCTCTAGGGTGACTCGCCCTTATGATGTGACGTCCTCACACACATACGAACATGAAAACGGTATATCAAACTTATCTACTGGCCGTCAGCCGTATTAACCAGTGATCGAGTTTGAATAGCAAAAAGGATAGTTGAGAGAAATGTCCGCCATAGAAAACACTCGTTATGTAAATGACGATTACTGGGTTACAAACTAGACACTCATAGCTGTATTAGAAACACACGTGTAAGTACTTTAAACTATCAGTAGCTACTCAAAAGATAATTAATAAGATAATAATCTTGGTCTTAATTTTTGCTTCCGTTCTCTGTCGACGAGTTCGCAAGTGTACAAACTTTTTGATTATAAAACGTTGGCTGCACAGAACTATAATTTTTTATAAATGTCAACATAATGACAATCAAACAACAATCAAGTGTCACCTGTATCACTCATTGATGATCAGATCATAAAAAAAAATCGCAATGTCGCGACATTATTCTAATGACTAATGAGCATTTAGCGGATATTCACTTTATTTACGGATACTGCAATGGAAATTCTCGCAGAGCAGTCATCGAATATTCCAGGAGATTTCCTAATCGTCGCACACCGCATCGCTCTACTTTTGCAGATGTCCATAGACGATTTCGTGAAGTTGGCTTACGACCCATTCGTTCGGAGAGAGCAATTAATTTAGACTTGCGAACTGAAAACCGCATCATGAACCTGATTAGTACCCAACATTGTCGTCAAGGGCGGTAGCGAGAATAGTGAATGTGAATTACCGAATAGTGTTGCTTGTATGGAAAAGGTACGGCCTTCACCCTTATCACTACAGGAAGGTACAAGGCCTAATACCTAGTGATAGGCTAGCACAATTTGCATCAATGGCTTGAGGAAAATCCACAAAATTCTCACCAACACCGATTTTCCGTTAATTTATGGGCTGGGATCCTCGGTAACGTATTGATAGGCCCAGTCGTGTTTCCAGAGCGGTTGAATTCCGAAAGTTATTTATTTTTCTTGAGAAACGAATTGAACCTTCTGCTTGAAGATATTGATTTGCAGACCAGAAGAATTATGTGGTTCCAGCATGACGGTGCCCCACCTCACTTTGGCCTTAACGTGCGTGATTGGTTAAACCGAACATATCGTAACCGCTGGATAGGACGTGGAAGTTACACAATAGCATGGCCCGCCAGGAGCCCGGACCTCACTCCCTTGGATATTTTTTTCTGGGGTACATTAAAAGATAAGGTGTAGCAAAGCCGATCGGTTCGAGAGAGGAGTTATTGTCACGGATCATGACAGTGTCAAATGAAATAAGAAACAGTAATTTCTCATTGGATCATCAACTAAGATTACGCTTAAGTCTTTGTGTTTCCAATAGTGATTCGCATTTTGAAAATTTGTTAGGTACTATAATAAAGTAAAATATCAGGTATCTGCAAATAAATGATTTGCTCTGTTATTAGGACCTGATAGAATGACGTTTTTGTTTCTTTTAAATTCTACAATTGTCTATGATGGGTAGTGTTGTGACTAAAGTTGGTGATATATTAAAGCCGCTACACACTATCCAACTCACGCTCTGTACTTGCCAACGCGGTTGTCTACTACGCGGTAGTTTGACAATTTTAAATTTCAATAAATACCTAAACTCAGATTAATCGTTTTTATTCCCTTTCTCTCATAAACTTTTTCCATTCTTTCGCACCATTTTTTAAAACATTATTTAATCTTCGGAAAATTTAATCTGGTCATTTTGGATTGTTTTAAGAAATAAAAATAAAAATTAACTTGGCTTGATTGACTTGGCTTGATTTACGGATTTTGATTTGCATTCTGATCTGGATATTATTTAACTTTGGAACGACGACTTATTATTGCTATCTAACACGGATTCTGATATTGCTTAATTATTGCCGGCAACGAAAAAATGAGTGATCAGCCAGGAACATCTCAAAATTCGGACTTGCAGCCACGAAAGAGACCGAGACACACTCCAGCTCAAATGACGGAAAATGAAAAAAAAATTGCCATTAATAAGTACGTAGAAAAGACATTGCCATCCTATCCGCATAAAAAAGACGTGCTACCGATTGTTTCAGAAATTATGGGAGTTTCTAACCATACAATATAGATAACGTGATTAAGTTTTATGAAAAAACTGGGACGGTTAAACAACCCGCAGTCAGGCCACCAAACCATGCTAAACTTGGTAAATTTGATAATTTTACGTTGTCGGCTATCAGGAGGAAAGTACATCAATTTTATTTTGATGGTGAATTGCCTACTGTTGCAAAAGTGACGGCAGCAATAAACGAAGATTCAACTCTTCCGCCACTTTCTGAAAGTTCTGTTTACCGGTTGATGAAAAAATTGAACTTTAATCACGTCAAAAGGTCACGTAGAAGTATTTTACTGGACAGGCAAGATTTACATACATGGAGACACAATTATTTACTACGAATTGTGGACTATAGAAGACAAAATAAAAAAATCTATTACCTTGACGAAACATGGCTGACGACGATATACAGGGTGTCCCAAAAGTACCACGCCACAGTGACACCGGAGGTAGGTCAGCTCAAGAGGAACCTAACCAGCCTAACATGACCTCAGTAAAAGTTGCACGGTTTTCGAGTTATTAGCGAAATGAAGATTTTTAAGAATTTTCCCCTTTGCTTTTACATTTTTAGTACCAGTATCGACTTGGACAGCTTTTAATAACAGTTTTTTATGTGTATCAAATCACGAATAGCTAATTTAGAAGTCTAAAGTGTTATTTTGTCAATAACTACTACAAGAATCTAAAAAAAGTTCGATTTATCTCGATTTAAATTGTCACAAAAACATTAATTTCAACTTTGATCATCTGCCACAAAAAAAAAACAATTAGAAACGAAACAAACAAGTAACGCCAATAAATTAGATACATTATGCAGATTCAGAAATGGTATAACACATGTTATCTTACTGCGAAAAGATAGGCATTTTTGCAGGGATTGAAAACCGGTTTATTTTCCGTACCGGTTAGAGCCGCACTTTGAGAGCCTAACCAATAATAAAGGTTACGCTCGCAAGAACATCGCTCTAACCGGTATCTCTATGTTGGAGCGTAAACAGGGAACGAAATCAATTTACCGGTTAGAGAGCGGTTCCTCCGTGTGGGGGTGTGAATGACCGCTCGTTTAAGGAGACAGGATTGGTTTGCTATGGTATTAGATTGATAGCGCAGCCACCAGCAGCGCCTCGACGCGCGACAGCGGTCATTCATCCCGTATCGAAACACAGAGTAACCGGTTAGGGAGCGCTTCGAAATAACGTTCCCAAATCATTTCGTTCGAACGTAACCTAAATTATTAACCGGTTTAACCTAAATAAATACCGGTTTATTTGTAACCGGTTACAATCCCTGCATTTTTGTAACCTTCCTGATGCTGCACGCCATCACTGCTCACACTCCCGTGCAACTTTTACTAGTGTTTTTACTTTTACTAGAGTATTTGATGCTGCCCGTACCATATCGGAAGTCAGTTTACGGAAATTGAGCCGAAATTTTATAAAACGATGTTTTTTGTGCATTCGAGTCCATGGGAGACAATTTGAACACTTATTGTAATGTAACCTAATTAAGTTTACAATAAATGAATGAAAAAAAAATCTGTTTTTATTTTCATTGCCATTTTATCCGGCCCATTGAAATTAAAATAAGTTAACGTTCAAAAGAGTGACAAATTAGCCCTCATGATATTTTGCAAAACCGCTGTCCACAACATTTTTGTAGCACTTAGTGACTGCTTTCGAAGCTCAAGTTTTAGGTTAGTTCCATGAGGCATCACTAAAATGACAAAAATGCTTATCGTTTTCGTAGTAAAATACATGTGTTATACCATTTCTGAATCTGAATAATGTATCTAATTTATTGGCGTTACTTGTTTGTTTCGTTTCTAATTGTTTTTTTTTGTGGCAGATGATCAAAGTTGAAATTAATGTTTTTGTGATAATTTAAATCGAGATAAATCGAACTTTTTTTAGATTTTTGTAGTAGTTATTGACAAAATAACACTTTAGACTTCTAAATTAGCTATTCGTGATTTGATACACATAAAAAACTGTTATTAAAAGCTGTCCAAGTCGATACTGGTACTAAAAATGTAAAAGCAAAGGGGAAAATTCTTAAAATCTTCATTTCGCTAATAACTCTAAAACCGTGCAACTTTTACTGAGGTCATGTTAGGCTGGTTAGGTTCCTCTTGAGCTGACCTACCTCCGGTGTCACTGTGGCGTGGTACTTTTGGGACACCCTGTATTACGATAACGACATTAAGTCTAGTAGAGATGCGTTCTTAAAAGGTTTGTCAACCGGTCTTAAAAACCCTTCGAAAGGAAAACGCTTAGGTAATTATTACGCACATTGGTAGTGAAGACGGTTTTGTTGACGGCGGCGAATGGATATTCGAAGCAAAAAAACAAGATAAGGACGGCGACTACCACGGAGAAATGGACGCTCATAACTTTGAGAAATGGTACGAACAAATATTAAACAAAATACCTACTGGTTCCGTGGTAGTCATGGACAACGCACCGTACCATTCGCGTCACATCGACAAAGTACCCAACATGCAATGGAGGAAAGACAACATCCAAGCTTGGTTACGGCAAAAAAACATCAAATATGACGATAAAGAAATAAAAGCTGACCTTATAGCAAAAATAGATAGGGCTAGATATAAAAAAATGTTCGTCGATGAAATGTCGAAATCAAGAGGGATAACGGTATTGCGGCTTCCTCCCTACTATTGCGAGTTAAACCCAATCGAACTGATTTGGGCACAGGTAAAAGGTTACGTTGGGCGGAGAAATAAAACCTTCAAGATGCCACAATTAAAGGTTTTGTTGACAGAAAGCTTG
Organism: Acleris laterana; assembly: GCA_963966035.1. Lineage (NCBI taxonomy): Eukaryota > Metazoa > Arthropoda > Insecta > Lepidoptera > Tortricidae > Acleris > Acleris laterana. The sequence continues at coordinate 60,983,962 of OZ014438.1, read as the reverse complement.
TCGCGAATCGGAGCAGAGCAGTGGAAGAAATGCGTGGGTCACATCATAGAAGTAGAAAATAAGATGAAAAATTTAGACGGCATCATCGATAGGGCTACAGATGAAATAACGCCACCTTTTATTATAAATACTGGTGATACAACATCTAGTACCGTTTTTTCTTCAGATCGTGAAAATTAAAAATAATTACCTACTCGTTTTTTACCTTCGATATTTTATTATTCGATGGTTTGATATAAGTAAAGGAGTAAGTAAGAGTCTTGCCCATCACTAGTAAATTCATCATTCATAGACAATTCTAATATGGCGGTTTGTTTACATAGTTAGCAAGTTCCATAGAATGACACTTTAGGCAGGTATTTACTTGTAAATGTAAAATGAGATGCGTGTAATTACTCGTAATAAGATATCCTAAACAACCACCCATCATGTTTACGTGTGTGACAGTTGTTGTCATGAGCTGTAAATAATGTAGTTTCGCACTGACACTGGCGTCACTGTCCACTTGTGTTAGTAGTTATCTTATCGTTATCGCTCTCTCCGTATCTTCCTCTTTTTCTCCCTAGGGTAAGGATTTGTTCACAATAAAGTTCTATCATTCATTGAATTATTTTGTTTATGTACAAAATAAATTCGTTAATATGGCAGTATTGGACCTATGTTGATATAACTATTATTTACCTACTCAAAATATCATCAGAAATGCGTGGTTGAAATTTGGCGGGGTACAGTAAGTATTTGAAATAGAAATAACGAAACACGACCATTATTTATTGGCTCCTTTCCAAATCGCGCTCTTACCTAACATGTTTCCCGAAAGCTGGTCAGTGTAGTGGTGCTCTACCTACTTGGCACTAGGTAGCGCACCCTTCTCCACTCGATTGGTTTTTTTAGGGTTCCGTTGTCAAACTAGGAACCCTTATAGTTTCGCCATGTCCGTCCGTCCGTAGCTCAGAGACTCATAGTACTAGAAAGCTGTTATTTGGCATGAATATACATATTAGTCACGCCAAAAAAGTGGTAAAATAAAATTTTGAAAAATATTTTTTTTTAATGCACCTCCCCTACACGTAACGTGGGGATGCCTTTTTTTTTTCTTGCCTACCCCATAGTGTGGGGTGTCGTTGGATAGGTCTTTCAAAAATATTGCGGGTTTATAACAACAATTTTTCGATTAAGGGATCCGTTTATGAAATATTAAGCTTTAAAGCGCTATTTTTTGTTAGAGTCAAGTGTCCCCCCCCCCCTACAGCCAAAACTACAAATACTAAAAATCTGAAAAATATCTTCAACGAAAGCGCATATAACGAATTTTAAAGGAAAACTATCACGGCTAAGTAGACATGATTAGTTCCTGAGATACAGGCGACTAAAATGTTTATACCTATCAAAATCGCCTATGATAACTTTGATAGAAAAATTGTTAACGGGGGGGGGCCTGCACGCGCGGGGGGAGTCGAACTGTCCAAGTAACAAATCGAGCGACAGCCGCGCTCATAAGCGCGAGCGCCTAGATGCTGTTCGGACGTGCCCCGAAATGCTACCTACTAGTTTGCGATTTGCGATCTGAAAGTTTACAAATAATCGATTAGATTATTGATTTGAGTCGAGTATCGTTTGGAAAACTTAAAATTCTATTTACTGGCCCTTGTTAGGGTTCCGTAGTCAAACTAGGAACCCTTATAGTTTCGCCATGTCCGTCCGTCCGTCCCCAGTCTAGCTCAGAGACTCGTAGTGCTAGAAAGCTGTAATTTGGCATGAATATACATATTAGTCACGCCAACAAAGTGGTAAAATAAAATTTTGAAAAATATTTTTTTTAATGCACCTCCCCTACACGTAACGTGGGGATGCCTTTTTTTTTTCTTGCCTACCCCATAGTGTGGGGTGTCGTTGGATAGGTCTTTCAAAAATATTGCGGGTTTATAACAACAATTTTTCGATTAAGGGATCCGTTTATGAAATATTAAGCTTTAAAGCGCTATTTTTTGTTAGAGTCAAGTGTCCCCCCCCCCTACAGCCAAAAGTACAAATACTAAAAATCTGAAAAATATCTTTAACGAAAGCGCATATAACGAATTTTAAAGGAAAACTATCACGGCTATGTAGACATGATTAGTTCCTGAGATACAGGCGACTAAAGTGTTTATACCTATCAAAATCGCCTATTATAACTTTGATAGAAAAATTTGTTAACGGGGCGTGCAGGACGCGCGGGGGGAGTCAAACTGTCCAAGCAACAAATCGAGCGACAGCCGCGCTCATAACTACTCATAAGCGCGAGCGCCTAGATGCTGTTTGGACGTGCCCCGGAATGCTACCTACAAGTTTGCGATTTGCGATCTGAAAGTTTACAAGTTTTCGATTAGATTATTGATTTGAGTTGAGTACCTATCGTTTGGAAAACTTAAAATTCTATTTACTGGACCTTGTTTTTTTTTCAATTTCTATTAATTACTATATAAAAGATTTAACTTTTATTGTAATTTAAAGTCGGTTTAAAGCAGTTTAGATACCTAACTAATGTAGGTAACATAGGTATACTGATCTCACAAATAAAAGCTTGGCTCTTGTTTGAGATATTATATACGAATTTATAAGAAAAAGAATCATTACTAAGTAGACTTAATTAGTTCCTGAGATACAGGCGATCAACGGGTTTATACCTACTAAAAATCATCTAAGACAGCGCCAAATAACTTTAAAGAGAAAATTGGTTCATACATGTTGATTTTTGAGATAGTTTTTTGTGTTTGTCGTTACGGCTTCGGAACCCTACACTGAGCATGGTCCGACATGCTCTTGCCCGGTTTTAGTACCTAGTTTGTTTACTTTCCCTGTCGAATGACCCAAGTCAATGTCTTGTGATCCTTTATTATTAAATTCAGCAAAGCTAAGGTTAACCTAACTAGCGGAACAAACTACGTCAACGCGAACAAAGATGCGGGTAAAGCAAGTAATTGAATAAATCTAAAACTTACCTATACAATTTTAAAACGTTTCCACACATAATCCTTAAAAGGAAGTATTATTTTCCCAATTAGGGGTGGGGATGAAATAAAACTCCTTAAGTCATAAGCATAATTTTAATAAGTAGACTAAATTAATATTTATTATTGTTAACGGACTGCTTTTACAATAGGTACCTACAGGCGGCGAGCACGTTATGCTGAGGGCGTGCTGAAATGAACTCCTGCAATATTTGAAAAGGTTGTTAAGTAAGTACCTATATTAATTACTTATTTCAACTTAATTGCACAACTGGAAGTAGAAATAGTGGGCCTAATTTCGTAAAAAAAGAAATACCGAGTTTTAGTATCTTAAGACTGTGATTTCACAAGCATTTTTTACAATAAATATGCCTACTGACTGTTCCTAGGCATACGCTTTATGGTAAGTTTAGACTACGGCACTATGCACTGACCCCCTTACTTATAAACGTGGAATAAGCTTGGAATAGTTTATGCCATGCTTTGTCCTTATCTGTAATTGTGACATTTGCATCTGATAGAAAGTGTCAAAGCATGGCATAACCTATTCCAAGCATATTCCACGTTTATAAGTAAGGGGGTGAATGTACAGTGTATGGGTGAGGACCAAAAAGTTGAACCACAGTTAAGCGCAGTTAACCATACAAACGACGAAGACGATAAAAGTTCCGTTGTGCGACGAAAATTATCCCTACAATTGTATGGCTAATTTTCGTGTCACAACGGAAAAGTTTCATAAAAAATTTAATTGATTGAGTTAGCGTGGACAACTTTTTGGTCCTTACCCGTATAGTGTCGTAGTCTATTGGCACCTTTAAGGCATTCCCTACTAGTCAACCAACTGGCCAACAAACAGAAACCAGTCAAGGTTGGTGCTTACTTAAAACAATTAAACCAGCTAAAAATAATGAATTAGGTAGGTACCTACTTGTCAAATTTAAAACTTCACGCCCTTCCACCAGTCCGACCCTTGAATAATGCATCTCACATGTAGCGTACCTAAACACATTGCAGAGGCGTTCAGTTTAACCCGGCGAGAGTGTGCTGAAAAAAATTAACAAGGAGTATGTGGCAGGGTATGACATACCCATTTACAAATTTGGCTGTAAAACTTTATTCTTATGAATAATCATTATATTTATTATTAATTATTATAAAACCACTAATATAATAAGGTATTGGAAGTAAATTTTTTGCGGTTTTTATCAATTTTTATTTTTCATTAAACTTCAATCATATGACTAACAATTTTCAACAACAAAAAAAGTACCCTCTCAAAAAAATTACGAAAAAAAAAACAAAACAAGTTTTATAGAAAATAACTTAAAACTATTATAGAACATAAAAGAAGTAACAATATAAACTGAAAAAACGAAACAAATACTCTTAGGAATATCTTAGGAACTGGAGTTCAAATCAGTGCAGTTTTTGCAAAAAAACGTTGCATGTTCCATACAAATAGCCTTTCCACAGCTTGCACATGCGTGTTTTGTCTTTCGATCTTTTTTATTTGGACAGCCTCCGCATCTAACATAACGACCAGGAACATTTTGAGTTAAATTATATATTGTGGCAAAAAAAAAAAGTTTAAATAGCAGAAAAAGCAAGGCTAGTTTTTGTCACGAAATATATACATTAGCTATGTGGTAGGGTATCACATACCCTAATGCGATTTGCAAGCGTGTTACTCAACTGCAGGCTGCCGCGTCACTGCGATCACGCCACTATCCCCTCCCGCACCCTTTTAACTCCAGCTATTCAAGACGACAACAAGTTTGAAGGTCACAAACAAAAAATATACGTAAATAAGTAACATGGTGGGTATGACATACCCTGCCACACTCTCGCCGGGTTAAGATTATTCCCTCCATTTCACCCTCCTCGTCTTCAAACCATCGCATCGTACAACTCTCTACTTTCCCACCTTCCACAACCCCGTCCACCTACCACGCACCTCATCATAGTCATCATGTCTTAAATTGTATCCCACCCGTTCAGTTTATTCCCCTACCCTTTTGCCACACCTGTCAACCAACTCATCATGCGCCCTAGACAACCACCAGCTTTTATCCCCTTAACGATCCCCTTTCTTTTTGTTACATTTATATCAAACATTTTTCATAACTAGACATGTGTAAGGCTAGCTAAGCTAAGATACAATTGCTGCTACATCTCGCCTCCACCATGACCGCCTCGACAAATTATAGGCAGCCAATAGATGTAGCTACCTCACGTTTTTAGTAGTTATGTTATTGGGCAAAATGCCTCATCGCACATCGTGTTTTTTTTTACGAGCATTTTGCAGCGGCGTGGCGCGCGAGTCTAGGCGCAGGCAGCACGAAAATAATTGGCAAAAGAGTTTGACGTGGTATGACGTGAAGTGGTGGTGGATAAAATAAATCAACAATAACTATTAGCTAGATAAAGACCCCGATAGCCGATTGCAGAGCTAAGTAAACTCTCATAAACGGCCCAACCGATTTTTATGAAATCTAGCTAAGAACCACCGCTGGAAAACCTGATTTCAAATAAAAAAAACAGCACCCCAATCGGTTCACTCGTTTAAGAGCTACGTCGCCAAAGACAGACAGACACACACACATAGTGGTCAAACTTATAAAACCCCACTTTTTGCGTCGGGGGTTATAATGGGTTATGCTTCCAATTTCACTTAGAACAGCTTCGTTATTTTTCCTTATTATTTTTTGCCAAAGCTTGTTGAGTACCTACCTATTTTTTTATTTAAATCAATAAGAAAAACGTACCGTTATTTTGCATTTTTTTATGTCAAAGCGGTTTACTATGCTTCATTATTCTAGTATTCGAATTTGTTACTTTTTCGGTGGGGGTGCTTGTTTTGTGATTTTTTTATAGATATACGTAATCGCTAACAGTGTATATGTCACCTTGGCCACCTGTAACAAATGTTGCCCTTAATATTATTTATTAGAATTCTTAATATGAATCGTATACAAAATATTATATTAGTTTTAAAGTTACACTTTCCAGCACTTAAAAATTACTTGAAAAAGTCGTTAACGTCTAAAGCTTATTAAAGGGTCGAGGACTATCTAACAGACAAAAATGCATGGTCTAAACCCGAAACATAGTCAATAATAATGTGATCAATTGCAAAAGCTTTATCTGGTCTAGGGGACACCGTTGATGTAGGAAAACATACAGAAACTTTTATATGATCATCTTGCACCGTGTTATAAGTTATAAACAAATATGAGTAGGTGGGTTTTAGTATTTTTTTCTCCTTTTTCTTCTTTATCTCTCACGTAAGATTTTTGGCATGTTTTCCTGCTGATCTGATATTATATTGAATTTAATATTTATTGCTTTATATAATGCTAGATTAAGTAGTACCATTGTAATATGTTTAAAAGATGACTGACTGCTGACTTTCTTGCGGCGTTTCTTCTCAGCAGTGTCTCCTCTTGGGAAGCGCTGGTAGATTCTTGACGTGTAAAAGGGCCCGTACGGCCTACTTACTGAATAAATGTCTTTTATCTTTTTTATCTTTTTATCTTTTACTATGTGAATGTAAAGCTACAAAAAAAAAAAAGTACATTTTGTATTTATGCTGGACGTTAGTTATTAATTTCATAGGTAGGTAGTAAAATAATATGTTTGTAGACTGATTGAAGCGCAAGCGTTACAACTAGGATGCAAGGGAGGGCTTTGCTTAAGTTTTTTACTTATACCTACTGGGAGGTTATATAGCTATGCAGTTCATTCTATGTCGAGCGTAAAAGGCAGAGCTATTAGCAGTTATATAGCTCTGTCCTTTACGCTTGCCGTAAAATGACCTACATGGCTATGTCATAATAACCCCCCAGTCCTGTGATATTTACACTCTTATCTTTATAATCGAATAGTAATTGGGATTGACAATAAAAAAATAACTCAAGGTTTTTAATTTCTCATTCGAAAGAATAGGAAATTTTAAGACACCAATTTCATTAATTTTATATTGGACCCAATAGTTTTGTTTTAATATCTTTATTTATTTAGCAGACATTTTATGGATGACATGATTATTTTAAATTTGGGATGGCATTTTCTAATAAATTACAACAATTAAATGATATCCAATGAAAAGAAGTGATTGTAATAGTGTATTAAAACATACTATTTCAAGCTGTTTTCACCTAACCCGTAAGATACACCTAGTAGGGCTTCAAGCCGAAAACCAAATCCAAACAAAGGTTAAATATACTTTTGTCGAAATATCCAAAATAGATAAATATTTCAAAAACTTAATAATGCAAAACGGCTTTAAAACCCTATTCCTCGAAATGGTTTTCGATTTGGAGTAATTGTAAAAATATTAACAATCCCAATTATCCTTTAGAATCCCAAAATATTGTTGCCATGGCTTTACCAACTGAAGAAAGTCCTTGAACTTGTTGGGATGAAGTGTTCATTTAACTTGCTACTGCGTGGACTCTCGTTTGCTCTCTGGATCATAATGATGAGCCGAGTATGAATCTCCAGTAACAATCTTTTGTCACATTCTCGCATGGCACTATCTTTTGACCTTAAGATGTTTATGGATGATAAGTATATCATGTACTCGTAGGTATAGTACAATAGAAAGGTTAGTTGTTTGAACCTTCACTCGACCATCTTCCAATATAGGTAAGTTTCTACACTATTTATTTTTCCTGTAAAGTAGCTTCGACAGAGTGACCAGGCCTAGGTCTAGGGTCGTCTTCGATGCTATCCTTCCCACGCTTTAATTCCCTTGACACTTTTCCACTGTAGATAGTGAAGGAGTACACGTAAGATAAACGTAATCCATTTCTTCTTTTACTGTCTTTTGTTTTTTTCCGTTTGGTCAAGAATTTATTACGGCTCTTAATTCATTCCTCATTTTTCGAAGCAGCGAGGAAAGAAAACAGCAGCATCATGAATTTTATGCCGTGACGTCTGATGTTACGTACGAGTAGGTGGGTCATTCTCAAAATACGAGTAAATTTATCTAACCTACTTGACTCATTTTTTTTGTCATATTTTAAGCAACTGAACTAATTATTATAATAATGGTTATCTTACACTCTTTAAACATGTATATTTGCCACAGATCGGATGAGAAATAAAGAAGTTATTAAGCTTTTTAAAAAAAAGTGTCCAGGTAAATTATTTCAATGCCAGGTAGGCTAAAAACAGTCCAGGTAAATTATTTGATGTCCAAGTAAGACTGAATTTTACGTTTTTAGGGTTCCGTACCAAAATGGTTCAAAAGGAACCCTTATGGTGAGACTTCGTTGTCTGTCTGTCTGTATATATGTCACAGCAGGTATCATATCATAAGTCGAGAACTGTCACAATTAAGTTGTTGATACTCAGTATAAACATTCTTCACTATAAGAGGTACTCACAAAAAAAACCCGGGCCCATTTGATGTAAGGGCCGACTTACTATGCAAACCCGAATATGGCCTTTCGGGAAGCAGTTTCCCTTCATATCTCATCAAATATTGATCCTAGCAAAAAAGTGTACTGAATCTTTTTTGTAGAGAATTTAATGTGGGTTAATTATGTCATAGAACATTTTTTGCTATAGGCCACCGTTAACAAGTTATTTATAAAAAACTAAAAATATTGACCTTTACACCCCCCTCCACCCATTAGCTCCACCCCCACCCGTCAGTACTTTTAGTATGTCGTTTGAAACACCATTCCCTACAAATATGGCAAAATTTGCTAATACACGAGTTATTTCCCCAGACGGGCAGTTTTTGGTCTTCGTTGCTTAGGCTAAACAGGCTGTTTCTCATGAACCGTGATAGTTAGTTGAAATTTTCACAGATGATGTATTTCTGTTGCCTCTATAATAACAAATAATAAAAATAAAATTAAGTTGAAAATTAAAGGGGGGTCTAAAGACAAGACACGTAATTTTTGTACGGTGGTACGGAACCCTTACAGTGCGGGTCCGACTCGCACTTGGCCGGTTTTTTATTTGGCGCCACACCAAATGTTTCTGATATCAAACAATACAATCGTGTAAAAGCCAAAACATAAAAATCATCAAAATCACTGTTTCTGAGTATCTACATACATACATACATACATGTGTGTAAAATGAAGTCACATTTAAATTAATTATAGCAAAATGTATAATTTACTTGGGCATTTTCTAACCTACCTGGACGTAACTTGGGCAAATCTAATCAACCTGGACGCCAAATGCCAAAAAGTCAAAGTAAATTAGATCCAGGTAAGTTAGAAAACACGTTGTTTATTTATTTATCACCGAAACTGAAATCAACTCAAGTAACTTACTATATTACATTCAAACTAGATTCAATACGCATGTCTTGAAGAATATTAACTTTCTTTACTTGTTACGTACAAGGAGTAAATACCTGCAAGTAGATTAGATATTGCGTGGGCGAAGTTTTTTGATGGGCCGGAGAATCGATGTGGCAGGGAACACAACGCCGCTTGCGCACGTCCGTCCTCTTTGATGGTTGCCGACAACTGACTGCTACAGGTGGGGTAAATGCGCGCTTGCAAACGGCGTTCGATTTTGGTAACGGCAGGCCGGTGACACTCCGCGCTATCGCCCACAAAATGTGCTGCCCCTTGCAAGGGGCGAATCAGTTGAGTGTCACGCGAGCGCTCGTCTCGACGCGCGCCGCCGTGCGCTGCCAAAGTTTTTGTTTGAATACGCACTTATACGAATATGACTAATCGAAAAGCCAAAAAGTACTGCATCGCATACGGGTGCGTAAATAATAACTCCAATGTCGAATTACCTTTTTTTAACCTGCCTCAGGATGACGAAAGGTAAGATTAAGTATTATTAATATTATTAATAACTTCGACCTAGATAGGTAGTTATGAGTAGCTGGACTTATTTACTGACACAATTAGTACCTACAGTTTTGAATCCTCGACTTAAAAAAAGCGGTATAATATTATTTATTTTATTAACGACCCGTCCGCAGTTTCGGAGTTTTCAACTTATTCGGACAAAAAACCAGTTATCTAGTTTCCTTAAACAGCGTTCTGTCTAAATAAGTAGATCTCCCAGTAATAGTAACTGCCTGCTAAAGCAAGGTCAGCATGTGCTGGTTATTAGGTAAACACAACACGCAAACAAATGGCAGCTTTTCTAAGTAACGGAGTAGGTAACGATAGTGCTCGAGTTTATTTATAACAAACAAAAAGTTTTAAGGTCTATATCGAAGATATTATAGTATGTTTACAACAAATTTTGTAATGCAACTTCTACAAAATGAAAGTTTAAAGTCCTTACAATAAATGGTTATTTTTTGTCGAAAACGTGCGTCAGCTCCTAGACTACTATTCCAGTACGGGTAGCACAAGTAGTTGTGAGCTCTATCGTTACAGACTTGATTTGTTTATTTTATTTATTTATTTATTTATTTTTTCAATTAGGCACACCAATAGTTGTACAAACAAATACAAATACAAAAGGTATGTATAAAGAAAATAGTTAAATAGTTAGTACCAATTACAGGTGTGCAACATTATTAGCACAGTCGGGATTCAATAAAACTAAAAATTAGGCATTTATCACATTACAGCAAAATGCCAAAAAAAAAAATTACATTAACATATATTTAGAAGTTTAATACTAGTAAACTACGTCTTATTACTTAGACAGAAAGGGAGATCGGAGCAACAACAAATAAGTCGCGGACAACTTTTGCTAGCCCTCCAGGCATGAACTATTTTTTATCGTCATATAAGTAAGAACTACATAATAAAACTACAGATTATCATAAATTCAATTTGTTTTCTTACAACTGCCACGGAAAAGTAATAGAACAAGTAAGTGCCAGCCCTGGGAGGTGGGCGGAGTCAGTAAAGCTAATGACGGGCGAAATAATACAGACTCGCGCGGCGCAGATTTAAGGTGCATTTTGCCTCGTAACGGGCGCCCCCACTATTGATCGCAAAAATTTAACCAAGGTCACTTCCGTGCGTGCACTTGTATTATTATCGTTCCCGCGTTCTGAATAGGTTTAAATTCGCATGTTTGCTGTCACAGAGAGTCGCTTCTGTACTTGTACTATTACTTATTCTGTGGTAACGGTTGTGTTGTAGGTACATTCAAGTAAGTTAGATGTTTGTAGCGGACGCTTACCTTTTCTTTAATAACTTTTATTTGTTAATCAATATTAATGAAATTTAAAAGAAATATTGTTTAATGTCTGTCTTGTTAATAAAACATAAAAGGTTGCCAATTAATAAGATAGTTCTCGACTTATTCTTACTTTTAAGTTAAGAGGCAGGTGTCGGACGCTGCTGTTTTCATCAGTTTTCGTAGTTTCGTAATTTATTTCAGGTATTTTATAACTAGTTATTATAAATATTTTTAATACAACAATAAGTTTACGGCACGTACTTTAACATATAATATTTTCAAAACTCTGCAGTTATAAAGAGATACGTTCTCACAGGCGGACACGTAAAAATCACGAAAATTGAGAATGACCCAGGTACAGCACGGACGTTAGTAATGTACCTACCTATGTTTGGGTCACATGTCGCAAGTCAAGTTTGACCCAGGTGCAGTTATTGGAGTTATGGTATATGTAATTATATATTTTTTAGGATAATTAAAAGTGATAGGTAGTCCTCTAATTAATAACCCAAAAATAAACAATTTAAACATGTATGCAGAATTTTTTACTTGTTTATTCTTCTTATAGAGACTTATGTCGTGAAGCCAATTGTAAGAATGTGAAATAGAAGGAAAATGGTGACGGGTGCGTGCGGTGCGTATCAGCGGCCGCGGTGCGTCTGAATGTATTTTTCTCTAACGTGGACGGAAAGAACCTCATTTTCTTCCTAGGAGTAAAATAAACGTATGAAAACCCATTCCTGTCCCCTGCGACAATTCATTTAAAAATGCTCTCTATCGCATATAAAATCGAAAGGACCATGAAAAAAATCCCATGCACCCAACCCTTGGGTGGGTGTAGTGGTGGGTGGCGGCGCAGGCCTGCGGCGCGTCGGGCGGCGGCAGAACATTGTCATTGTGCGTGAAATCATCTCAATACCTACTCAATAGTTTTAAAAAAAACCGGCCAAGTGCGAGTCAAACCGTACAAACCTTTAGGTAAATAAGTAAAAGTTCACCCATCACGACAATCGAGTTAAAATATGTGATGTTACTAAAACCTCAAGGTTTTCGCAAATTTTCTTTGATTCTAGATCGACTGGAAGTACCTTTTAGGTTTTGATTCCCTTGCGAGTAGTTGCGATTTTGAAAATATGCGACTTACATTGCTGTTTCTTTTGATTGCATTGACATAGAAGTTTGATTTTGTTACAGCTTAAAGGTATTATAGACCTGAGTATTTGATATGAATTTCAATTTAATACCTTTGGCAAAAACGGCTGTATCTATTGATTACGTGGGCTTATAAGTTTGTTTTTTTTACAGCTCCAAGGGACAGTAAACTTGAGTATTTGATATAAATTTCAGCTTGATACCTCTAAGCGTTCCTGAGAAAAAGGGTCTTGACAGACGGACGGACGGACGGACAACAAAGTGATCCTATAGGGTTCCGCTTTTTCCTTTCGAGATGCGGAACCCTAAAAAGATTATCTCAAAACTAGTCGAAAGCTTTTTACAAATACTTATAATTATGGGGAAGGGGGGGTGAAATCACATAGCGGGTAAAAGCAGATAGCGTGCTATTTCACATTTCTGCTATCGCTGACTAGCTTGGACACGTTAGACAGCACGGGCAGAGGCCGCTTAGTGTGCGTGCAAATGGTGGCCGGCGAAGTGCTTCGTGTTACGTTGCCGTTGAGAAAAAAAGTAAACAAAGGTAATTGATGTAATATTTCTACTTATTTCATCTCGTATCAAATGACTATCGGTGTAATAACAAGCATGGCAATGATTTACGTCGAATTAGTGACTATTTGAGTAATGATTTCTAACTTTGTTTTTTAATTTGACCGTTAAACTATTGCGTAATTTTTTTCATTTGAAAAATCAAGGCCGTTGGGCAGAAGCAGACGGGGTGAAATCAGGTATCCGGTTTCCCCCCATCATTTATTATGTTACCGATTTATAATTCCTTAATATTTCCTTGTTACAGACGATTATCAAAATGCCGCGAAATTACGTCAAGCAACCTAACAGACTACAGTGGTCTGAAAGTGACATGCTATTAGCAATCAATACGGTGATAGAAGGCAGAATGGGATATCTACGAGCGGCTGATACGTACAATGTGTGTGATGAGTAAGAAAAATACGGGGAGGGGCTTCAAAAGATGATGTTTTTCAGAAATGCCCAAGTAGATTGAAATGTGTTTTTTTTTACCGATGAGCTAGAGAGTCTTCTTGTCGAACATATAAAACTATGGAAGCCCGCCTATTCGGTCTAACAAAAACTGATTTAAGACGTTTAGCTTATAAGATGAAAAATATAGTCGGACAAAATCGATGGATGCCTGGACTCAATGCACGGTTTGTCTGAAATGGACCCACGAAGGTTGCTCCGGGTGTAATTCACAGGAATTATTGTTTTTCGTATGTGATAACTGTAAATAATTAGTATCTGTTTTTACCCCACCATTAAAATGATGGTATCCGGTTTTACCCTTACACAAGGGGTGAAATCGGATTCACCAAATTTAAGCAAATGTTGATTGATCTCTTAAGTAATAACTTGATCTCGATAAGTTCGTGCCAAATGATAGCCAATTACTAGTTGATTTTAATATTAGATATTATTGAAATATATCTACGTGTTATAATTAATTATGGTTTTTTTTTCTTAACTATCCGGTGTTACCCCCTCCTCCCCTACTTATATGTATCATTTTCTCGCATTGTTTGAGAAAAGCTTTCATATGTCACGGCAAAAAAGGGGATTGCCTGACTCGGAATTTAGCAGGCCTCGCCAAGACTCAGCCCGCCAACCATCCCGTCAGGTAATTCCCTACTTTCCTTGTCTAGGCCATACATACATACATTAACTCACGCCCATTCCCTGAATGGGGTCGGCAGAGCTACAGAATTACTAACAACCCTAAAAAAACTTGGTGATAATTCTGTAACCACTTCGCACAATTAGGCTAAGATCTTTACCAGTGTATTACTGACAGGTTGCAAGCCCATCGCCTAACAGTTACAAGACTTACAAGCCTTTCCCTTAATCACCTCTTACGACATCCATGGGAAGACATGTACTAGGGCTCTAACCCAATAATGTTCCATTACCTAACGCACCGCGTGGCATGTCGTTCCTATTTATACGAGGACCATTGCAGCGGAGACGATGCAGCGCAACGACGTGTGGCACCTCTCTTTAGGCACACATTTGCGCGCGGATAACGTATCTACGTTATATATACGTACTTAAATATATATATAAAAGTCATGTAATCTGTAAATGGAAGAAGTTTACTACCTTAGTCGGCATTTAGGATGAAAATAAATAAACACTTACATTAGCCCTTCCGTATATTGTGCTATTATTAAAATGACGACTAAAGCCCTTCAAACTAGGATCATCGACCGGGTCGTGCCCTGCCATTGCGTAAATGTTGTGAAAATAATTAAAAACTAATCAAAATTTTAAATTCATATCGTCTAGGCGTCTGCTTTTACAATATGACACGTGTACTTATGTTTTTTTTTAACTAAAGAGCAAATATATCGTCTTTGTCAAATATTACGTTTAGTTTTTTTATTTTTTCAAGTTGCAGCTGATTTGACATTTTGAACGTACACAAATAAGCCATTTAACAAAGAATTGAACTTGAACAAAACACACGAACCATATTAGATATATAATAAAATAATAACTAATGATCGGCGACCGGCTTCGAGAAATACGGGAGTAGGCATTCCATAGATGTAGGAAAATATAGATCCCGTGTAGCCAAATATCAAGCGTATAGGTGTACCAGAATCTCATGGCAAATAGGGAAATAAAAAATGTAGAGGGCAATACTGGGGAAATTGGACTAAACGGTATTGATACTGTGTAATTTTTAATTGGCTTAAAAAAAACGAGGAAGTTTAAGATTCGACGAATTTGTATTTTTTTATGTTTTTAGGATTTTTAACATAAAATATATTACATTAAACTTCCAGTAGGTATAGGATAATAATTATTGCTCACAAATAAAATAATAAACTCACCATTCTTACTCGATAAATTGATATACTTATAATGAGTATAAGAAATAACTTGAAATCTCATCTAGAACTAAAAAACGATTCCAAAAATTCTACTGTCATTTCTTGTTCTTCATCTGCTGAGGGCGATGAAGAGAGAGGAGTATTTACCTATAATAAACCGCTCTTCTAACACTTTCTCTACATGTTGAGAAAGCTTCTTCTGTCAATAATTTAATATCGATGGCAGGTCTGTGTACATTCTTCTCTGCAACTTTTAGTTTCATTACATTATACCTCAAATCATTTCTATCGAATTTAATGTACAATGATAAGGTGGGAGCCTTAAAACTTCGTGGCCATGTGATTTCAATAATTCATTAATAGTAGACTGGTTTTGTTACACGGCTTCAAGTAGTTGACATTTACGCCAACGATCATCATAGTGCCCTCGGTTATAATTCGACGTATGGTAGTGCTGGGAACCCCTGTAATAAGTAGCATTTATGTAAGACCAAATATACCTAAACCTAAAAGTATCAAAACAGTTCGTTTCAACTTACCAGTCAACTCCACGATACGCTTTAAAATCGAAGATTGTGTTTGATTTACACCTCCTTCTTCGCGTATTGTATTACACACATTGTATACAATATTCCTAGCTTGAGATCTAAGCGGTTTTCTCGACATTTTCACCTGATAACAATCGTTGAAGGTGAATTTCAAAATGTATGCAATGGGTAAACAAACAATTTGACACGGCTGCCAGTTGACAGTTGCCATATGAAAATCAATGTTTTTTTACTTTTAAAAATGCCATCAGGTTCTGGTAGACCTATACCACCTTTTTCTTCAATTAAGTATTCACTATTCAGTATAATATTTAATATTCAGTAAGTAAGTTGTAATATAATAATTATGCTTAAATTAAATATATGCCTATGATTCAATCTAAATATTTCACGAGATGGTTAACTAAATCTTTAAAATAGTATTATATAACGTGTACTCTATCTACTTAATGCACTAAATTATTTGTGTCACATTGGCGTTTTCCTTATGTAATAAGGTTTCCTTGTCTCACCAGGCGAAAACAAACACTTTATAAGCTTCGAATTACGGTCTAGTATTTTTAATAGCAGCGTTTTCCCTGAAAGAAAACGTATATTAAAATACTTACCTAATTCGAAGCTTACTTTATAGCTCTGCCTGGTGAAAGTCGTGAATAAAAGCCAATGAGTAAAAAAGGGCGCTCCACCAATTATATAAGTTCACAGATGGCGCCACTGTCGGGTGAGACAGCGGAAACACGTCATCAAGGAGTGCTAAAATGGTAAAGACTACGGGAAACGGATATGCCTACCTCATTATAAGCTTCGAATTAGGTAAGTATTTTAATATACGTTTTCTTTCAGGGAAAACGCTGCTATTATTTAATATTAGAGTCTGTCTAATGAAAGCTGAACCCGGCTATTAATTGAGGTGCAACACTAATAAAATGTCATTTTCACATTGACAAACAAGTCGTTGTTGCTGAATCTATGTCGGAGTGTCAAAGTGAAGAGTAATTTAAAAAAAAATGGTCAAAAATGGTGTGCGGCAGATTGTTTTTACGATGACAAGTAAATGGAAACAAAAACAAGAGGAAAAAGAAGTGTTGTTCAAAGAAAAAAAGATTTTTATTCAGTTAGTAGGCCGCACAGACACTTTTACACGTCAACAATCTACCAGCGCTTCGCAAGAGACCACTGCTGAGAAGAAACGCCGCAAGAAACTCAACAGTCAGTCGTTTTTTGAAATAAACAATTATAAAACTTAACCTAGCATTATACAAAACAATAAGTATAAAATACAATAAGAAGTTAATAAATGCACGCATAGTTGAGCAGGAAAATGTGACAAAGCTCAGGATTTTCACCAGAACTAATTAGTAGTGATTGAAAAATAAAAATTATAAAAATTAAGCTTAACGATGATGGTGCAAGACAACTACAAAAAAAGTTTCGATACATTCTCCTACAGAAACCGTGTCCCCTAGACAATATACAATGTTTAATTTTTTTTTATTACTAAGGTATTATTAAGTTATTTGGCCGATTAGTTTAGGCCAAGCATTTTTATCTGATAGATAGTCCTCGACCCTATGGTAAGCTTTAGATATCAGCAACTTTTTCAAGTAAGTTTTAAGTACTGCAAATGGTAACTTTAAAACTTCGTCAGGTAATTTATTATAGACGAAATGAATGCATCGACCAACAAATGATTTATTTACTTTACAAACGCGGATTTTTCGGATGGTATATTTATTTTTATTTCTTCTATTTTTTGGTGAAAGAATCTAAATTTTTAATAACATAAACAATATTCTCATAAATAAATTGAGACGCTATAGTTAAGATGTGAATTTCTTTAAATAGTTCTCTTAAGGAGTCACGGGAATTTAAGTTATAAATAGAACAATTAGCCCTTTTTTGTAAAACAAATATAGGTACTTTGTATTTCAGCTGCCTTACCCCAGACCAGAATTCCGTACGACATGACACTATGGAAATAACTATAATAAACTATACGAGTCGTCTCAATATTAGTTAGTTGTCTATTTTTTCTAACGGCGTAAGCTGCCGAATTTAGTTTACCTCCCAGTACCGCTATATGGGGACTCCATTGCAAATATTTATCTATAGTTATGCCTAGAAATGCTGCCTTACCTACTATTTGCAGACACTCGTCATTTAGAAAAATACTAGAATCTACCGGTTTAACATTAGGCATAGCGAACCTAACACATTTAGGTTTTTTAGCATTTAGTAGTAAATTGTTACTAGTAAACCAATGAAGTAGGTACCTTAACTAGTGTGGCGTTTATCCTACTGTAGTCAATGGACTTTTTATCTATTTTGAAAATTAATGAAGTATCATCAGCAAAAAGAAAAATCTCACAAAGTTTATTTACTGTTGGTGGTAAATCATTTATATAAACTAGAAATAAAAAAGGACCTAAAATAGAGCCTTGAGGCACACCTAATTTAACAGCTGCTCCAATGGACTGTGTTTGGTTTAGAACAACCGTTTGTGTCCTATCACTAAGATAATGAAGACATAAGATTTAGAGAATTATTTGACAGACCATAATGTTCTAATTTTAATATAAGAGTCGCATGATCTACGCAATCGAAAGCTTTGGAAAGGTCACCAAAAATTCCAATTGCATCACAAGATTCCTCCCAAATATTGTAGGTATATATATTTAATGAGTAAAGATGCTGCATCAAATTGTGGATCGTCTTTTAGTGAAGCCGAACTGATTACTGTTAAGCAGTTTATTTCTGAAATGACCAAACAAAAATAGAGTGTTTTGTTTAAATATGGTTTAGATGCGGTGACCGAATTCATAGGTTAGTACGACATGTTAATTTTGATACTTATATTTTAATTTCATCTTCAATCCAAAGTTCTATGTAAGTATACCTTTTTCCGTCCAACCTATCCTTTTAAATTGGTATTTATTTTCCATTAAAAACTATTTTCCATTAAATAGATCGTTTTGCCCTAACTATTTCAGCTCTTGAAGATTTTGCAAAACGGTTTTTTTTTTGTACGGAGACGTCAAGCTTAATTCATACAAATTTAATTTAAATTGAATTAATTAAGCTTGACGTCTCCGTACAATAGCAAACCGTTTTGTTAAATCTTCAGGACCGGAGGAGGAGGTTTGACAAAGTATTTAGAAGAAATATCTTCAATGTTCGGTAAATACTAAAATTAATTAAATCATTGTCTTTCCCTATATATAGGAGTATTGTCTGTACGTGTATCATGTTGAATCTCTTAACATTTGCAATTTTGTTAAAAGATGACATAAACAACGTGTAGTGGGTTTAAGTATATATATTGCATGTTTTTCAATTTCTAATTAAGTATAAATAGACCCTTTTCAACCTTTCGTTGGACACAATGCACAGGCGTACCTGACTATGAATCTGATTCCAAATGTGTACGTGTACAGTACATTAGTAAAAACTTTGTTGGCTTGTGAGCTACCCATTTTGTCATAATACGTACTGTTATGTACTGTACTTTATGTGCTGTTTGTTTTCCTTAATAAAGTAAATAAAAATAAATAAATAAATAAATATGTATGTACCGTATGCGCAGACCAAACAGCATTTTGCTGTTTGTGAACAAAATCTAACTACGTATACTCTATGAGCTCTTGGAAAAGATTTTCGGGTTGTGGATAAGGACGAAAAAGTTGTCCACGCTAACTCAATCGATTAAAATAATGTTCTTTGAAACTTTTCCGTTGTGACACGAAAGTTAGCCATACAATTGTAGAGATACTTTTCGTCGCACAACGGAACTTTTTTCGTCTTCGTCGTTTGTTTGGTTAACTGCGCTTAACTGTGGTCCAACTTTTTGGTCCTTACCCTTATACCTGTCTTCCTTGTTCTTAAACCGTTGTTGCGCTTTATCTAGACACGCGGCAGCGTGTCCAGCCAAGTTCAAGAAAAAGGAACTGGCGAGCGCAGCCGTGTGTTATTTACACGAACCGTTTGGAGCCACTTTTGACCCCTCAATAACTCCAAATCTACTTAACATAAAAACATGAAATTTGGTATATGTATTAAAACCCTTTAGATCAACTAGAACCCTAAATTTCAAAAATAAAAGTGAAACGGTTATTGAGATATAAACGTCTAAAAATCGGCATTTTTACCACTGACTGACTGACTGACTGACTGACTGACTGACTAATCATCAAAAACCTAACCCACTTCCAGGTGACCTAGAAGGTTGAAATTTGGCATACAGATGGGTAATTATGCGTATACAAATAAAAAAATCTGAAAACAGTGATTTTATAAGTTTTATTATTATTATTATTTTATTTGATTATTTATGCTAGTTACCTCAGAACTCCGTCATTTATTAACCGATTTGGAAAATTCTTTTTTTGTTTGAAAGGGCACACTGTCTGATTGGTCCCAATGTCACCAGGTCAGAATCTGATGATGGGGTCCTGGAGAAATTGAGGGAACTCTTCAAATAATTTGGGTATAGCTATATCGATTTGGGTATTTTGTATATATATACGAGTATATAGCATACATATATTAACTCGTGCATATATGCTTTTGAAAAGCACTATTTGGTGAAGTAAAACTGATGATGATGAATGAAGATCACAGATTCACCGGAACTACTCAGTAATTAATGTTTGTTTATTGAAACGCATGCCAACTTATTTGACAAAAATAAATGATATCCCATCAAAAACATACATGTGAAAATGCAAGCCAAGTTCAATGTTAAGAATATGCAATGCGTGTTTATCGACTTCACTGACAAAAAAAATGAGATCTAGATGGGTGCCAAGTTCCGTAGATAATCCTGATATTTATTTATTAAGAACATACCTACAACATTCTAAAATAAATTAAAAACACAATTTCTTATTTTTTCTGCTACAACAATATTTGCTATTAAGTATAACTTCTTATATTTCAACACCCAAATTATTTACACAAAGCAAATAACTTAGGATAAACTGAAGCTTAAAATCTGACTTGGCTAGTTTTCATATTTGTTATACGCAAGTTACTGTATTTTTATATTGTATGGTCATATTTTACTCTTCGAAATAATTGACTTGCTGGTAAAAAACTAGCCAAGTCAGATTTTGAGCTTCAGTTTATCCTAAGTTATTTGCTTTGTGTAAATAATTTGGGTGTTGAAATATAAGAAGTTATACTTAATAGCAAATATTGTTGTAGCAGAAAAAATAAGAAATTGTGTTTTTAATTTATTTTAGAATGTTGTAGGTACGTTCTTAATAAATAAATATCAGGATTATCTACGGAACTTGGCACCCATCTAGATCTCATTTTTTTTGTCAGTGAAGTCGATAAACACGCATTGCATATTCTTAACATTGAACTTGGCTTGCATTTTCACATGTATGTTTTTGATGGGATAAATCTCACCGATGCGGTTTGATTTCACCTAAACACAAATGTTCTTAGAACTGTCGGATTGTACAATAGGGCTCTCAAATCTTAATGTATTTGTAAATGGTGTTCAGTTCATTTTATTCTTTCTTACAGATCTCAGTTTTTAGACATTGAAGAGAATAAATAATGATGGAAAAGTAAACCATGGTTGCTTCAGTACTCCAGGAAAGAAGAGAGCACACAAGGCCACAGTATCCTAAAAAAGGACATCCGACAGAGTTTCATACAGGTTCTTCTCTGATCGGTCGCGATTGGAACCTGAAGTAAACTTAGGCAAAGTCGCTACTATGATATGAGTTTATTACGTAAACCTACTTGAATACAACAGATTCTGATTCTGCTTCTGATTTTGACTGAAATAAGTGTGAATTATGTACAAAATTATGAAATTATAACAATGTTATATGTATAATAGCGACCCGCCCTCGCTTCGCTTCGGTTTATGTGAGTTTTCTGTAACACCCGTACATAAACCAGAATCTATTATACATATAAACCTTCCTCTTGAATCACTCTATCTATTAAAAAAACCCGCATCAAAATCCGTTGCGTTGTTTTAAAGATCTAAGCATACATAGGGACAGACAGCCAGAAGCGACTTTGTTTTATACTAAGTATGTAGTGATTAGAAATATTTAACTTCATGTCTTTTTTATGATTTTATTTTATACAATAGCTCACAAATGAGAAAGCACGCTTATGGTGGTCTGCATTTATTTTCATAGATAGTTTCAAAGCATCAAATAGATAGTGACACCCAAAGTCGTCAAATAGTTCGGTACACGTCTTTATGACAGTTGGAGTAATATTGTGTACCAAACAAACTATTTGGTGACTTTGGGTGTCACTATCTATTTGATGCTGACTATACGTATTAGTAAGCCCCTTGGGCTTCGATTAATAAACTAGATAAATATTATGATACGGTGGGTTGTCATAATATGGACAAACGGACTCTTGTCAGCTGTATTAGTAGATTTGAGTATAGTTTATTATTACGGGCCTAAGTGTTGTGAAAAAAAGTTCGCATTAGTGCCTTCCAAAATAAACAAAATAAGAAAAGTATCAAAATCCTTTATTCCAATTTGATCGGTAATACCATATTATGAAGATTTTTTAAATTTGCCGCTTTTGTGCAGGTTCAGCTTTAGACAGACTATAGGCTGCCTGTGGTAAAGTATTATTTTATATATTATCTGTATTGTGAAGAAAGAGAGCTGAGATTAAATAAACCCCTTCTCTTCTCTCCCGTTCACTCCGAAATATAACCTGCTGTCTGTAGACCGCGTAGTTCACTAGTTACATAAGAAGAGCAAGTTTAGAAAAGTCGGGTAATTATTCAATTAAATTCATCCTTTTAGTTAGGGATCCCTTTTTTTGGGTGCCAATTTATATTTTGCTTACAGTATGGCCGGAGATAACGCCGAAGGAGCCCAGCTGAAAGGCCTGTCCAAGTACTTCAACAGCCAAACGTATAATGGCAGAGCAAACGTAAGTTTTATTACAATTTTCTTTAACATTGGGGTTGTCCGATCATGGAGCTAAAAGTGGCTACTAGCTCTTCGCCGTAATTAACTAACGTACACCTTCAGAGTTTGAACTCGTTGTATTGACGTCCATGGGCAGTTGAGGTCTGGTAACAGAGATTGCTCGGCTGCTCGCTTGCAGCAAAAATCAGACACAATTTGACGGTTTCACATCGGTAGATTATTAACTATCGAAAGTTCATATGTTATAACGCATGCAGTTCACAATTTATCAGTTTCACATGGATAGATTAGAAATTATCAAAAATTCGTAGGTACGTTATGTTGTAAGCAGTTTATGCAGTTTACAATTGGACAGTTTACCTTCTCACAGGATTGATTATATTAAAGCAATGTTCACAATAATATGTGGTGACTTGCTGACCGATCCTCCAGTACATAAGGTTTAGCATACTGTTTATTAAGGAAAACCTGCCACATAACTGATTCCATGGTTTCATAGATGTAAGTAAATAAAAAGTGCCAGCAGTGGGGCATGACTGTACATTGAAAACTGGCCAGTATTAATTTTTTTAATTGTAAGATAAAACCTCTATATTGATTAGAGTTCTAATTTTGAGCTTGTTAGACAGTGATATCTGAAGCTCAGGCCCTGTTTATACTTTGTTAAGCGTAAGTGTGAAGTTCATGCATTCGCTGTCAAGTAGCAAGTAGCAAATGTATGAACTTCACACGTGCACTTAACAAAGTGTAGGGCGTTGTTTCTCAGAAAGCAAAGAGATATTGATACATTGAATGGTCTAATAAAATATGGTTTTCTCTTCTGTAAAAGATTCTGTCAATGCTATATAGATGAAAGTAAAATAGCAGAAGATAGGTGATGTTCATATATTCCGTTCATTTGTGATTCATGTGTTCGATTTATTTATTTCTATGACAATTTAAATCACCTTTATTTTTTATTTAAACCTTTATTTCAATGACATTGATATAAAAACGTAAAGTTTTGAATGAACAATTTTTTAAGTCATGGCCCTGCTACATCCGCCAACCTTCTCCATTCCTTTCTGACTCTTGCTGTTTTCATCATGTTTTTACCAGCAAGTTTAAGGCTCTCATCAACCCATCGGTTGTTAGGTTGCCTCTTGTCTTTTTTCCGCTTGGGCCTGTCCACTCTGTTGCATGCCTTGACCATCTTCCATCTGAAGTGCGTGCAATGTGGCGTGCCCATTTCCATTTCAGGCACAGTGTATGTGGTCCTGCATCTATCTACGAGGGGTGATCCATAAGTTTTGAGAATCAGTATGAACCATCCACATAATGATATTCTTTTAAAACTGCGCGGAGTGTACGCCGGATATACAGTGGCGCCCTCATTACTATTATTGTGTTTTCTAATAAACTACAGTATTTTCTTGAAATTGGTCGGTAGGTTTTTGTACTACAAATGAGAACACAACTTATAAGGTATATCACATAGTTTAATAACAATTCACATTCGAGTTATCAACTTAACGGAAAAAAGTGGGCACCCTTTCCCGTTTAGCTGAGTACTCAAAGGGTAATTGTTATTAAAGTTTGATACGTACCCCATAAATTGTGTTTTTACTTGCGCTACAAAAACGTATCGTCTGAATGCAAGGAAATTCTTTAGTTAATTAGGAAACATAATAATAGTCATCAGGGCGCCACTGGACGCTCGACATTTGCTCGGTGCAGTCATGTGTAATATTCCACGGCACTAATCAAACTTAAATTAGAGACAAGAAAAAACTAAATTATTCATTTGTTTTTCTTTTTTATTTGTAATGGCTAAACATAAAACATCTGTATGAACAATTTTACAAGACTGCAAAAATATGAGTTAGTTTAGTAATAATTTGGAGCAGTGTGGAGAAAGTTCTGGCACACTAATAAAAAATAATGTCATTGAAAATGAAATCTTGATTTATCAATATGATTTAAAGGATAAATAAGTTATAATTGCACTGGATTTTTATCTCCAGCTCTGTCACCAAAATTTAGGGTGGTTTATTCTGCTTTTTCCAGGATTATTGAGGCCTACAAACAAATACTGTGACATTAAGTTTTTAGCTATTGAGTTGTAATTATCTAGGAGAGTTATATAACATAGAGAGTTATAGAGTTATATATTATAGGTTCAGGAAAATATTCAAAATAAGCTGAAAAAAATAAAATCAAATTTGCAGCAGGAATTGCGCTTCAGAGCTTAGTAATTGACAAGGGTGCTGCTCCTCGACCTAAGATCACTGATGATAACCGCTCTCCGAGCTACTTAGCCCTAACTGTCGACTACTACTTTTCATTCACGAAAGTTCAAAAACAACTACATAAAACTCACGAGCTGGTGATGACTTAGTGAACGTACAACATTTGGCCATTTCGACCTCCTAAAGTAAATGGATCACCCGTCGTATATACAGGGTGTCCGGTAAGTAGCACGACAATTTTAAGGGGGAGATAGGTGGCTCCATTTTCGAGATGTTCCGATTTAAAAAAAAGTTTTTTGCATCTGATAAAACAACTATTCAACATTGTTTTGTTTCAATAAAAACTGTAAAAAAATAAAAAATCCGAATAACGCAACTCAAAAACTTACTGCGGGTGAACATTTTGCAACTTTTTTTAAATCGGAATATCTCGAAAATTGTGGGATTTATATATATATTTGGTAGGTAACCTGACCACTTATCTCCCCCTTAAGTTTGTCGTGCTACTTACTGGACACCCTGTATATGTCATACCTACTTATTAATAATAATGAATGTTTGTAAATTTCAATTATTAAAGGTAAGTACAAGTACAATAAAGTTTGTAACAACTACCTAATAACAAATTACAACAGTACGGCAGTTTTATAAACATGTTTAATTATTTATTTACAAAATACCTTAGGATATGTAATGTTTATGAAAAGTTCGTGTTTATTATTATTGTATGTGTGTTTGGCTTTTTTGTCCGTATGTCTGCCCATTTGATATTATTATTTACTAGCTTTTGCAAACAGATGCCCTCCCTCCGACTAGTTTATATCGCAACCAATAGTTACATCTAATGGAAAATCGTAATCACTGAAAACGTGTTGATGTATTTTTTTAAGTTATAGCCATTTATCTAATAAAATATGAAATTCGAAATTCACACATGCAACAAAAATGGACTTTGCTCTCTGGTTGCACAAATAAAAAAAAACATGATTCTATTATTTTTCCTTCCTTATTGTTTCAGGTAGCCAAGGCGACATATGCTGTCATGGGTCTGGTCATCCTGTACAACGTTGTTAAACCAAAGAAATCAAAGTAAATTGCAGTCTGTTCATAATGATCATCTTAACATTCTTGTTAAAAGTTATTGTAGACACATTTTCTTAAGTGTAATTGTACATTCATTTAGCGAGTATTAAAATCATGTAAGTCATTTTGTCTATTTATTGTATTAATGCGAGAACCAGCAAACCCCTTTATTTGACCAAGCTTATAACTATCATTTGGTTACACTAGTGTTTCTCTTACCAGATCGCTATGGAAAGCTTTTGGAACTAGTTAGTATAGCATGAACTTGGCATTTCCCTATAGAATACGGCTATTCCCAGTTGTCCACTGTTTTTTTTTCCAGTTGAACTAAAGACTGTACACGATAAAATCTGGCCATGCATGATCTGGTGTATTTTTTTAATGAATGCTAATTTTCAAGCAGCACTTTTTTGTAATAGTCAGTGGTTATGAAACTACATAATAAAAATACAATCATAATAAAATGTAAGAGCGTCTGTATCTTGGACCCTTATATAATCCACAGTACCTTTATTTTTTTGTACACGATCTTCTGACAGTCTTACCAAATTCTCCGTTTTAAAACATTTTATTATTATTAATTATACAAGCCAAATTATACCTTATTAAATTATCTTACCACAATAGTTAAAACTTTCCTGATTATATTCAGATTAAGATAGTTCTGAGGTTTTTTAACTTTGGCGAATTTGACTTTTTGACAAATAAATGCCTCCCATACAAAAACAACTTTCAGTGCTTGGAGTAAAAAGTCTTCCTGACTACTACAAATAGAAATGAGTTTCAAAAAGATTTTTTTTTCGTAAGACGACATTCTATTGTGGGTAAAACTGCTTGTAACAATATAAATACTGTTGTGGCGTAGAAGCAGGAAGTGAGTGAATATTGTCAAAAAACGCTGTACAAGAGATGAAAGGTATGATAGAATATATTTGGCGAAAACTAACACATACCCATACATTATGATACGATTTTATTTAATTATATAGTATTATAATTATACAACATATTAAAAAAAAACTGCTTGAAAATATGCATTCATCGCAAAGATACACCAGATCATGCATGGCCAGATTTTATCGTGTACAGTCTTTAAGTAAGAAGACAGTTTTCTAACCTATCACCTAGATACCTATAATAAAACTTCGAGTTGTTAACTATGTAGGATGCATCTTACATCATGCATTTAAGGGTTAAGTTTGTTAGAGAGGACAGTGTTGTTGACATTAGTTTAAAATTTAAGTGAAATTCTTAAACGTAATTTTTAAACTTTGGGGTCTAGCGTATTATTAATTTATTAACAAACTGTTGTGCCAGGTGCCTGTTTTTAAGTTTCTCAATCATCATCACCGGGCTCTACTGGTCCACCACTGCAGGTCATAGACATATAACTCTACTATTATATACCTCTGAGCACGATCTCCGGCCCATCTCATCCAGCTCTTGCCAGGGACCTTGTGAAGATCGCGCTCCACCAAGGCCGTCCTAGGTCCTAGACGTTTAGCAGTCTAGGAAGCCTAATGCTATCACATGAAATTTGTGATTTGAACAATTTTATACAACAAATCAAATTTTAACCGGTAATGGCGGTATTATTATTTATTTATTTAATGGCGTCTACATAATATCGTAATTTTGCCAATGTCAAGTATACAGGGTGGCCCATTTATATCGGTCAGTATGGGAAAGTCTGAAACTATACGACATACGAAAATTTCTTCTTAGGAACCATGACATCGATTTTAATAACAAGAAAAACTGCATTCATACATTTAAAAAAAACATGTACTCAGCTCGGGAATCGAACCCGGTTGTTTTGAAAAAAAACTTACACTATTTCTATTTAGATATCGATTGTGTACGTCTTAAGCAGTAAATGTCTTCATGAAACATTATATCTAAAATGAATAAAATGCATTGTTTTCGCATACTTTAATTTATTTTAGTAGGTGTTCGAAGTGTCCACCGTTACAATATTCATCTCTCATTTGGAACCATCGTTTCACTGTTATTTTATTCAATGCAAGTTCTTCAACAAGTAATGGCGGTGATGAAAAGATTGAAAAGTTTTCTGGCAGCTGTCATAGTTTTTTTTAAATTCAGAGACAAACTAGAGTCGGCTCCTCATATCATATGTATATTCGATACCTTTCTTACGTGCGACATTAATCAATTTTGTATGCAAGTTGACAATTTATTTCGAATTAAACGTCATCTCGACTGATATTAGAATACTGGTCAAATCTAATGACTTTTTGTTTTTTAGACATGTTCGAAATTGGAATGAAATAATATCATCGAATGGTGATAATGTGCGGTTCTTGAACGCATTATGGAGGGTTAATGATATTTGGATAGGTACATAACAGTTGTTTATGTGGACCGCTTACTTAAAATTCACTTTCTAGACTTTTGTAAAAAAAACCTTTGAAGGTGTTGTACACTATATCTGTACTTTTACCAGAAGTTCTGACTATTCGCAGACGTAGTCGCGTGCGGAAAGCTAGTCATTCATAAGAATGCTGGTTGGTTATTTATTAGACCATGACAAAGCTATAAGTAGGTATATAGGTTACACTAACTATTATTCTAAGAGCCCATGACACTAAACCTAGTTCGATAAGACTACCGATTGGGATATATATATATATATATATATATTGACACGTCATTAATGGGAGAACACGAAATGGCGATGCTGCAATGCAAAAAAACCTTGGCCGCGGTTTTTTTTTTGTTAAAGATTTCAAAATGTGTTTTCTAGTACGATAATGCAGATTTGATCATTTCGAGATCAAGTCTGTCTGTTTGGACTTGAACTGACACTTCTTTTATAAATTTATTTGTGTCAGATGATCACGGCCCTAAACTTTCTATAGCACGTGCAGCAAATACGTAATTCGGCTTTAAAAATAAGTATTTGCGGCACTTGATGGCTTGGGCGTGGTTTGCGGCGGCGGACCCTGGCTTGCGAGCAGAACCTTGGACATGAGACGGTGATAGAGTAACATCGCACGTGACATCCCACGCCAAGGGATAAACAAGATGTCACGGTATTAAAGTGCATCCGTGGGGTCTCTTTCCATCTGAGGCAGACAGGCCAGTAGTAGGCTCAAGACGGGAATGAAATTGTGTTAAAGCCCGACGGATCAAATAGTTTATCCATGCATGTCTGTAAACTGGACCAGCACTGGATTGGCAACACAGACCATGGCGTCCTAGGTCATCGACTGTATTCCACAACGGCAGCGAGGATGCGGCTCGTAGACTCAAAGACGGTGGCGGAGGCATACTGCTATCCTTACAGTATTTATTAAGATCTAAAAAAGACCGTAGGGTATGTAAAGGGAGCAACCGGCCTTTTCGAATTAATTTTGACTATTTTCAGTTGACATACTTTTGTTGTCATTTGTATATTACTTATTGTCATTTGTATATTACTTATTGTCATTTATACAGGGTATCCCATAAACCGACGTCTACCCGCCTAGGGCTGATAGAGCAGCTAACCTATTAGCGATCGATTTAACCCCTATGTATGTTATTTTTACTAGTTTCGGAGATACTGATCATTTTATCTGAATATTTTTAATTTTCCCTTAAGTATACCCAGGTTACGAAAAATCCTTCCTTTCATGTTTTATTTCAGAAGTTTTTCAGTGGTATCTTACATAATTATAATCTTTACAAATCAGCGAAGTTTTTAAACCTATTTGCCCGTTTTTTTAAATCAACTGTCTTAATAATCACATAAAGTTGTTTTTTCAATACAAAGTGAAAATCATTGGGACAATTACTTAAAAAGGTGATTAAAAAAAAAACGAGGGTTTAAAAACTTCTCTAATTCGTAATGATTGTAAATAATGTAAGATACCACGTAGGCGATGACGAGCGACTAATAAACACACGCTTCCGGGGGAAATGCCTATGCATGCCCGCCCTGACGGGGGCCGGGGCGGGTTGTATCCGACTTGCACGGAATAAAACCCCTGGGGCGTTGCGTCAATTGCTTAGGAGGGGGCTACGGGACCGCTATAGCGCCAAATCGTAGCCCCCCAGCGGTAAAGATATTATATTAACTAAATACCTCCGTTCTTGAAAAATTTGTTTTAACGATCAGACAGACAAATAAGAAATAAAGTGACGTGAACTTTACCTGGTCCCCGACTACCGGTTTGTACTTGGTTTGTACTTCTGCACATGGTACGGGTACGGTTATGTTATAGGTATTATAGGTGGTCTGTCTTCTTTTTCTGTGCACCTACTATGTAAATTTCTGATTGGTTATTTGGTCGAATCGTAAAGAAAGCCGGTCCGCCATCTGTGTTTATTTCTGTCATTTCTGTTTATAAAATTTAAATAAATAAACATACTTATGTAGAGAAATAAACACTTAAATACAGGGAAACCTCATCACACAAATTTTTGCCCCTCCCGGGAATCGAACCCGCAACCGCAAGCTTCGTAGGCAGGGTTACGAGCAGTCTTAGAACTCTTCGTCTATTAATATTTTCAACATTGTCCATGTTAATCCGAACTAGGTCGAGTTTAAGCGCCGTAGATGTGGTTGGTGGGTATTACCCGAAGCACTCGTATCTTAGTCGCTGTAGAGGACATTGGAGGAGCCATTAAGTGCGTTATTAAACTTATTAAGCTAAGGGTGATCGTAGCCGGCAATAATAGGCCGGGACATCGAGCTACAAAGTCCACGCTGGCTAAAACTAAACTAAATCATAACACTATGTTTAAATGCATCATTCAGAAATAGTACCCTCACCTTAATAACGCACTTTAGTATATTATGATATAAACATTTAAACTAACGTATTAAAATAAAACTAAGTTACTTAAATAATAATTAATATAGTATAGGTTCTCTTTATGTTGAGTGATTATTATATCAGATATAATCCCCACTAGTAGGTCCGCCCGCGGTATGGTCTCTATGACACTGGCTGCATTCTAGCGGTTGCCCTTTGGGCTTTTACAAGGCTCCTCGCCTACTCCGCTGACGGCACCCTGGAACACCAGGGGCCTTCCAGCTCAGGACCTTTTACTGTAAGGTGATAGACCCCTCGATCTATCACCCGCAGGCCCCCGTTACGGTGGCATGCGGTTGACATAAGCCAACCGCCGCTGACCCAGTCGCCTGCGGCGCATTGGCAGCGTCATTACAACATCACTGAAGGTTGCCATCACCGTCGTGTCCTCGCTGCCAACCATGGCTTGCGTCAAAGCAGGCAGCGAGAGGTCCCCCGCCTACTACCGCGGACAGCGCCGCTCGAGGCTCATCTCGGGCATATCTCGCACGTGTGTCGTGCTGTGGTGTTTGCACGTTCTCCATAATGGTGCCACGCCGGTGACGGCTCACTCTTTGCCACCTCACACAGATATTTACTAAAACATCCATGACCGGTTAATAGCTGTGTGAGGCGGAACGACGGTGTGCCGTACTTTCTTTCGGTCCAGGCCCTAATGACGGGTCGAATAGCGGCCACGAGTTCGCCACTAGCCCCCGGAATCGCCAACCTCGCCAACCACTGCCGAAAGAGGTCGTCACGGGTCCTCTCTCTTCGCCCTCTTGCAGATGCGGTCGGCTGCCATCCAGCCATATTTCAGCGCCTCGCCAGTACACCGCCGCTAGGACCCGAGTATCCAGGTCCCACGGTGGACAGCCGGCCAGCACGCACGCTCCAGCATGCGACACAGTACGGTACGCTCGAGCCAACCTGAGCGCCATGACCCTCTGCGGACGTCGTAAGAGGGCGAGGGCCAGATTGCAGTTACAAAGACCGTCCGCCCATATTGGCGCTCCGTATAGTGCCATGGAGCGTACCACACCCGTATAAAGACATCGGCATGCGTCCTCCTAAATTGGGAAGGATGCGTCCGAGCGCCCCTGCAGCAGCCACCAGCTTGGGGCCAATCGCCGAAAGTGCTCGTCGAACTTCCACTTGCTGTCGAGGACGATTTCATCGTCGACCCAACAGCAATAGAGGTTCCCCCCACCATGATCTCCGCTCCAACCGGTAGCACATTTACCACAAAAAACCAGCGCCTCGCCTCGGATTTGTGCAAAGCCACCTCGAGCCGAACGAATGTTGTGTACAATTGTTATTGGGTTGTTACCACCTAAATGTCTCTGTGATAGCTAATTACTTAATTAATGTTTGGTTGTCAACCTGTTATTGTACAAAATAATAAATAATAAATAAATAAAAATTAGAAAACAATAATAGTAATGAGGGCGCCACTGTACATCCGGCGCACGCTCGGTGCAGTCTTAACCTGGGGTTAACCTAAGGTTAAATTTATAGTAGAAATTGTATAAGCTGTCCGTTTCCTTATCTTATACACACTGGCATTGTTCTCTTTTGTTGAAGGCTACCGCTAATAACAAATCATAGCAAGTAACCAATAATGCAAACAAATAGCTACCGTCTTGTACAAGTCACAAAAATGAAATTGCAAAATAATAGATCGTTTGATAATTACACTCGAACGTTGAAAGCCGTACTCGGGTAGATCTTCGCTGTGTAGTATAATACCTGAGTACCGCTTTCAATGACGAAAGTCCTTTCTTAATGAGTTAAGCTTTTGCAATTTCAACCTTGTGACTTGTACAAGACGGTAAGTAGCTATTTGTTTGCATTTTTTGTTACTTGCTATGATTTGTTATTAGCGGTAGCCTTCAACAAAAGAGAACAAATGCCATTGTGTATGTATAAGATAAGGAAACGGACAGCTTATAAAATTTCTACTATACGTCCACTTGCACGTAAATTTAACCCTAACCTTAGTTGTTTAAAACAGTGTCAAACAGACTGCAAAGTGACAAATACCATATTCGTTATCAAAGCAGACAAAGTACGGTCGGCCAAGAACGTGGTTTACCAGAAGTTTCTGTGAGATATAATTATCGCTAAGGTTGACACTTGTCACTGTCATAATATTATTGCAAGGGAAAATCGAACTTGTTGTATCATGAAGTGCAAATTATTTATAGCTTTATATAATGCTAGACTAAGTAGTATCACTGTAGTATCAGTGGTCTCCTCTTGGGAAGCGCTGATGGTAGATTCTTGACATATAAAAGTGCCCGTGCGTGCTACTTTCTGAATAAATGTCTTTTATCTTTATAATCCAGCTCTGGAATAAAATCCTTCAAAGGGTAGACAATGTAGAATAGAGACCATATAAGTTTAAAATTTTGCACTGTATTTTACATTATTTGCCACCAACCTAACAGAATGTTATCGTTTAATTTCAGCTCTCCAACAAAACGCCCGAGCTTCATGTGATCCTCACTATGTTGTGTTGTTATGTACAGTCACCGGCAATAATTGTATTATCCAACATTGGGCGCAAAAATGATACGTCTTTATCACTAGAGGTATAAGAGCAAGTGAGATATTTTTGCGCCCAATGTATAACAATCACGCGTTTAATTAAACCACACACTGAATTGAAATAACTATAATTAAAATTAAAACGTACAAAGTAAGAACCTCGAATGCGATAGATTCACTCATTAATGACGTAGTATCACAAATACACAACAGAAAAAGAGTTGCGGGCCTATTTCTCGACCTTAGCTCTGCGTTTGACACTGTAGATCACGATATACTCCTGAAAAAACTCGATTTTTATGGTTTTAGGGGGCATACCTATCAGCTCTTGCAAAATTACCTTAGAAACCGAAAACATTTCGTGGAGATAAAAAATATTGATAAAAATATGGAGATGCTCACTAAATCTAGCCTTGTTAATGTTAAAAGAGGGGTACCCCAGGGCTCGATTCTGGGGCCTATTTTGTTTATTATATTTATAAATGACATGTGTAATTACATCTGCAACATCGTACCCGAATGCCATTTAACGGTATTTGCAGATGACACCAGCGCAATCGTGTCTGCAGAGAGTATACCTGAGCTCGTGGACAGGATAGAATGTGCGCTGATGGCATTTCATTATTGGCTTGACATTAACAATTTGAGACTGAATACTGCAAAAACGCAAATCATGTTATTTAAGAACAACACCAAAAAAACCGATACACTGAACGTAATTATGAATGGAGCTAGAATAGATGTGGTCGATTGTGTAAAATTCCTTGGGGTACGCATTGATTCAGCACTAAACTAAAAGCAAGAGCTGGATTCCATCCAAAGCTCCATTCATTCAGCCTGTTACGCTCTGAGGAGCCTTAGGGATGAATTGACAGTGGAACAACTCAAGATAGTATACTATGCACTAGTTGAATCCAAATTGCGGTACAGCATTATGTTCTGGGGAAATAGCTACGTGTATAATCTAAACAAAACTCTGGTTGCACAGACAAGAGCGATACGGTCCATTTTGCGTCTTCCTCAGTGGGCCTCCTGTAGAGAACACTTTAAACAATTTGGTATTTTAACAATTCCTAGCTTATATGTACTTGTCTTACTCACTGCGTTTGTGAAAAACATATCAAAATATGAAACTAGTGAGGAACAAAAGTTGCGCTTACTTACACGCACCAAAAATTTGAAGCCTAGTTTTTGCCCTAAGCACAAGATAGAGCAGCATTGCACTAGGAACCGGGCAATAAAAATCTTTAATAAACTTTCCACAAATTTAAAAATAGTAACAAACTGTGACGCATTTAGTAAAAAATTGAAAACATATTTGTTACGGGGAAGCTTCTATAGTATTGATGAAATATTTGCACATGCTTAAAAACTAGTTTATTACTGTACGTGATCCTAGTTATAGTATTTAATTGTATTGAAGTGTATGTACTAATTTCAAACACAATCATTGTATTGTTCATGAATAAATGTTGAATTGAATTGAATTGATTAAACACAGAGCAAGATAAAAATAAATATAATATAATATACTCGTAACTTAGTCAAAAAGCCCGCCCCGCGCCACTCCCAGCGGAAAGGTGCCCATCACGCTCGCCGCGTCGCCGCGCTGAATCGCGATGGACAGACGTTGCGCCAGGAATGACTCGGACCGGGGGTCATGACCCCTCTCCACCAGACGGCGCCCAATCTCCTTCACAATTTTTTTGGCCTCCGTACCCCAACAACCGGTCGTTTCTACCGCGAGCGGGACAAATAAATAATTCCCCAGTGCTGAATATTTATCCCGCTTCCTAAGAGCCGCCGTCTCAGCAGCCGCTCCAGCCGTGCACGTGGTGCGACCGAGTTCGGAAGCCGCGAAAGTGCTAACGCACGTAGCGTCCCAGAGAAGGCACCTTCCTCTATGCCAAGGCACCAGGGTCAAACCATCGGGTCTTTTACCGTCCGTGCGGCTAAGGCCCAAAGACTCAAAGCACACACGGAACATTTGCCGAGACTAGCGCTCTCCGGACAATATCACTGAGAGCGTGGTGACGGGGGAAACGGCCAGCACATCGACCACAACTCAAGGCATGATGACCGTTACTCTCCACCATGGTGCCGCATATGCATAAATGACATTCAGATACATCGCAACCCAGGCGGAGAGCCACAGCCACCCGCATCGAATCGTCGTGGAGAAGAGTGCCCAGGTGCGGAGAGGGCAGCGCCCGTAACCACGCACCGGCTTCTGGTCTCGACACCGCCAATAGCCTAGCCCCCCCCCCCCACCCCACCAGGCCCTCAAACACCCTCTTAATACCGACGTCATCCCACACGCGCTGTCGGTCCGGTCTCTCAGGCAACTGCACACCCGGGATGAGGGCCAACCAGGCCGCCACGGCATCAGAATTTTTACAAACAGAAGCATAGGGGATAGTTGCCCTGTCACCATTGTTACACAGAATGTCAGTAACCAGGCCCACGACCCCACCCCCCCCCCCCCAGTCCCACGTCCCGCGCGCACCGTAAACCCAGGCCCCCACTCCGAATGGGTAAAGAAGCCAGACTCCATTGATCCGGGTTAAGCGAGACATTCAACAAACACTCGACGGTCTCCCTCAGCCCGAGGTCAAACGAGTCGACGAGATCGGGATACAGCCACGTCGGAACGGTGCGCATAAAATATGTTATTTTGGGGACCGCAAAACATTATCCGCAGTAAAACCAGAACAACCTGAGCCGGAAGGCTTTTAAGTCTGTCTCTAGCAGCCAGGAGAAGCTGCCTTCTCATTTCAAAAGCCCCCGGAATAGCGGCTGGAAAAATAGGAGACCCCAATAGATTAAAGGAATGGGGAGACAACTCTCTGAGACCAGAATACAATTATTTTAAATAAAAATATATTTTTTGGGATATTTTGGAGGTGTAAAAAAGTCATTATTTATATTTTTTATACATTTAATTAATTATTAGGATA
Organism: Acleris laterana; assembly: GCA_963966035.1. Taxonomy (NCBI): domain Eukaryota; kingdom Metazoa; phylum Arthropoda; class Insecta; order Lepidoptera; family Tortricidae; genus Acleris; species Acleris laterana. The sequence continues at coordinate 60,947,720 of OZ014438.1, read as the reverse complement.
CACGATGTATAGAGTAGAGTGATAAAAAATAAACAGTGTTTAATGCACCAGACAAACAAAGATTAACAATAACTTCAGATCTTACATTAGTCAGTTAACTAGTTAAAATTACTAGAGACAGTCTTAAGAAATAATAATTTTTCATTGAAATCATCTTTGGTCTAAATGGATTCATGCTATTTGAAACAAATATGAATACCAGATTAGAATGTCGTAAATAATAAGCAGTTTGAATACTATAAAAGCAATGTTCCGAAAGGGTAACCTTACACATCCCAATGTTCGACCACTGTTTGTGCATAAATATTTGAAACCGAACAATAAGTATACAATTTTTATACTAGGCACAAAGCACCAAAAAGTTATAAAACAGCAGCAAAATGAGATCTAGGATCTATAAGGTGATAGCTAGAATCTTAAGAGTACAACATAAACTATTATTATACCATTTATAACTATTATGCGATTCAATAAAATAATATGGACGCCCTACAAACCGCATACCATACTATACCTAATACGATGTCGTAACATCAACATGACTAGTTCCTTCATGCTTTTCATTCTAAATTGCGATTCATTTCAAATTCTACCTAATTTCAAGGCCGTACAGATCTCTTCGTGTTCGTAACATCACAGTTCATCAAGCTCAGCCGCCGCCGTCCCCGGCGCCCACGCGCTAGGCACTACAAGTATACCTCCAGGAACTTATTACTTAAACCGATCCATTCAATCACATCTGCTTGGACCACCATACCGGGAACTTAACACTTCTCTTCGGTTTGGCTTTCAATTTTGAAGACGAGAGTAATCGTTACGGTAATCGTTAATTATATTATATTACTAAGTGAATACTGTAAAAGTTATCTTTTTGAATATATAGGTGATTATTTGCGTTTATTAGCATATCTACAGATTCCCGTTTCTACAGGTTTTTGATTCAACAGAATGCTCCGTCTACAGATTCCTATTTCTACAGAAGTGGGTCTTGGTGGTACGAAGCTCATTCTGAGTCCAGAGAGTTTGAAAACTTTAGAAAATCTAATTTTACAGAGTCGACGGAGCTGCATGCGGAGCTCCTATTTGTGGGTTGTTTTGGCCCCTGGGCCTCATATAAAAACGAACCTAATCTAACCTACCTGTGTCTCTGTGAAAATTATTATTGGTTTTACGTGTGTCTATCTGTATGTACAGTTACGAACATGTAAACTTGGGAATCTGCATAGTTAAGAATCAGTTAAGAATCTGTGGGACTAAGAATCTGTGGGACTAAGAATCTGTAAAACTGGGAATTTTTAGGGGTGGGAATCTGTGGGACTGGGAATTTATAATGGAAATCTGTTGAATTGCGAATAAGCCACTATCTGCTTACTGAGTAACATACAGACCATTGAAAATTATTCTAACAAGTGATCGAACAGTCAGCGTTATTACAGGTAGTGACAGCCAATAACTACAAATATACGGCAATATCGTAAATGGTAATTAACATTGACTCAGCCAATGCGACCGAAATCAGCCAAAGCTATCCTTGTACAAATATACCAAAGCACACTACGCATTAGGCGTGGATTTAGTAAGATTCAAACCGCCGTTAGTGGGTGTTACGGTACTAACGGCGGCTTGAATGTTATCCCGTATTCGGAATTGCGCGTGTTCCGGTATATTTATACACGTGGGATAGCCTGAACATTGGATCACTTTGGATGAGTGAATAGTAACGATTATTGTGGATGTTGCTATATATTTGGTTGGATATATTGGCTGTAACTATCTGTCTGGTGCTCACTGAACAATGTACTTGAACATCGAAATTAGCATTAACCATTGATGCAAAACAATGATGACAATTCAGTTTGCCCACTATCACAATGCTTGCCACCCGGCTGGGTTAGTTTGTAATCCGCCTGTAACTGAAGTGGCACCATAAAAAGTCTCTTATTGTATACAAGCATTTATATGTCATAAAAATATCCTAAAATATGTGCATAGCCGAAACAAAATGGAAAATGAAATAAACATTTATCGCAGATAAAACGATACGGGCCACTTGCACACAAAAGTTAAATCTAGTTTAAGTCTTAACATCAGAAAAGCTTGACAGTTGCACACATTTTGACACAATTAAACTGTTCTTAAGTAGGCCTCAATCTAGAATTACCTTATTTATTAGTAGAAGTGGCACTTAGGTGTCAAATTTTCATAGCAAATCATACTTATTCTATTTATCCTTAGAGGATTGTGAAGTGTCCTTAAATAAATCGCAAAACTGGTAAAAAAATCCAATCTCTTTCGCTTCTTTCACATTCATACATCAAGTCATGCACGCACGTCGGTTTCGAGTACTTAAGATTCGGCCCGATTTGATTCGAAAAAGTACGCCTAGGGCGGCCCCTTCCGACCCTTCCACTCGCTTTCGATCTGTATATCTCTTTCATTCATCCTTTCCAAATGACCGAACCATCGAAGCATATTATGCCCTTTTCAATCTTAGTCACTACATCTTCTTTTAGTCCACATTTCTCTCTGACTTATTCCTTACTCTATCAATCAGTTTCACACCACACATGCATACTACGCAAAGAGCGCCTTTCAACTGCATTTACATGACTTTCATGCTTGTCCTGCCACACCCAACATTCGCTACCATACATCAGAGTAGGGGCCAGCACTCCATTACATTATAGCAACATACTTCAAAATCGTAAAAATCGGACTAGGTTTAAGGGGAAACGTTATCGCATTTTCTATGGAAAGTTTTAACTTCACAATCCTCGTGACACTCGAAGCGTTTTAAAAAGTTTGCACATAAAAATAAAAGAGAACAATATATTCGCGCAACTTGTTGAAATTATTTAAATTGCGACCGAAATGGAATTTAGGCAGTCGCTTCATTGTCGCGTCAAGAAATAAAATAAAATAAGAAAGAGCAGTTTTTTAAACCGTAAGCACGTATGGAATGCGATAAGAAACAAGGCCAATTTGGTGAATTGGTATGCACGACCATCATTAACTTACACAGAAAACATATTAGTACTATTTTATTTTTGGTTCGGATGTATCCGTTTAAGGAAATTAAAATATTGTACTTGAAAAAAAAAGCAATCGTATTGGTTAGCTACAAAACATAGGGCTATGAGGCAATAACCGGAATACAATAAAAAGTTGGGCGTCGTAATTGTTAGGTATCTTTAAATGCCCGAAGGGCAAACCGCCCAAAAATAGGAGTCGGGCTCCGTCGAATAGCAGTGGGGCAAGGAGTAGTGGGTCCACAAGACGTGCGATTATAACGTTGCTAATGTACTCCGAACAGGCACACCCATATTTTTTGCCAAGCTATATTATGTTATTACCAATGGGCGGCTGACGGATGCAAATTACGTCAAAATAATGTCGAACGTTATACGTAATATGGATATGACTGCAAGGGGTTTAATAAAAAGAACGAAATTGTAAAATAGTTAGGTACCTATACAACGTGTTACAAAATACCCCGTAAAAAATCTAATAAATTATCAAAGCCTAAAATATTGTCAACCCTAGTAAGCTGTCATGTCAGGGAACCGGAGTTAGCATAGATTATTTTAACAGAGAGGCCTACCTACCAATTTAATAATTTTTCATCTTAAATGGGTTTAAAACCATATCCCGACGAGCGAGGTTGTGCATTGTACAAGGCAGAGCTCACTTTGAGCCGTTCCTGTAATTTTGACGTTCTTTACGAAAAAGTAAGTGCTAGTTTAGGTTTCTTCGTAAGTAGTTTAGGTCTTTTAAAGTCTTCCAAAACTCGATTTGTAATATCTATCTAATCGAATTCTGTACATTTTGTTAGTATCTCTCTTAATCGTTTCACGAATTAGGTAAAAATGTACATAAACAATCTGCGTAGTTTACTCTTTAATTTTACTGAAATAGGGTTTGCACATCAATGAAAGCAATAATGGTTTTCTTTTTTTTGCCGATAAGTCATGCGGTGATAGTACGGTTCTCAAATATTGTAAATGGACTTATTATAAGGTACCATTTAACCCCCTTTCGGCTTTACGGGTATTTTTGTAACACCTTGTATAATTGTATTTTTGTAGTAAATAATCATAATTTTTTCTATATTGCATATTTTCAATCCATTCCTTTTATGGTTCACAATCCACTTAAATATGCATAATTTTGTATTCATAAATATTTCTCGAAATTTAATAAAAGTCTTATCCATGTTCTGTTTACGTCCCTATTTTGCATCCGTCAGCCGCCCACTGGTTATTACAAGCTAATTAATTATCTAAAAATTAACAGTCATACATATATAATAAGTAATAACACCCAGTTAAGTGTAATATTATGAGACTGCGAATGAGAATTATATTAATGGTATTATTATGTTTTAATTATGTTCTGAGTAGATCGTTCTAGTTATATTGATCCATAGTTGGATAAAATCGATGAAGGTTTTCGTTCCAGCAAGTCAATCCAGTAAAATATCTTTAATATCGCTTGTACTGTTGACGTACACATATTGATTTATCCGTTCCTTTTATGCATGCCTGTATCTACGTATGTATGCCAATGGGAAGATTTAGATTATAATTAAAAAAAAAATCGGTTGACTTTCTCAGAGCAATAGATACAATCTGGTTTCGCACCCATCGAGGTAACTTATTTAATACTGTACAGGGCGCTTCGTTAAATATAGTGCTAGCGGTAGGTACACCCCGAAATTCAATAAAGTTTTGCAAATGTTTTTTTTTCTTTTTATTCTCGTGCTATGGGTTAAATTGATCCTTATGGCCCGATGATCAATCGTTCCGATTTTCATGCTTTTAACACCATTTGCAGAACTTTTTGACGTACCGCTAGGACTAGTAGGTATACAATGGTAAATAGAATAGGGGAAGACCCCTGGAGAATAGAAAAAAAACACGTATTGTTTCGGTACTTTCAGGGTTCCGTACCCAAAGGAGTGACAAACGGGATTCTAATACTCTAGTGTTTACGGATAGCGCGGACACTGGCCCGCGTAGTCGGCTACGCGTGTCCTGAAACGCCATGTCCATACGTGCAGTTATATGCGTATAGTTGACGAAATATAAATTGCACCGATTGGTCTTAGAAGCGCTACGTCGAATCGGTGCAGATTATATTTCGACAAGTCACTCTTGGAGAACGCGTGCCGCTCGAGCCGCCGGCTGTCTGTTTTTGGCCGCGCGTCAAAGAGGACGCGCAGCCAAAAACTCGCACAAACTGCTCGTACACAAATTAAATTTAAAGAAAGTTAGGAATAATCTCGACAGGGAAGCTCATTTAGCAAAAAACATATGTCGATTTACACGAAATTAGTCTCGGATAGCAGCCAACCATAAACAAGGAATAATGAACAGAGTACAGGAAAAAAAAACCTAGTGGTTGGGCCTCGCGAGCGAGTAGAGCGCGGGCGGCGCGGCGGGCGAGGCGGCGGCCTCGCCGTCCGAGTCGGACTCCTCAGAGGAGACGCGCTCGGCGGCGCTCAGCGCCACGCGCGCGTACTCGTCCGTGTCGATACTCTTGCAGAAGTGGATGGCGTATCTAGAACAGAATTTACCATGAAATCTTTGTACTTTCCATTAATCCATGTGCTGCATGTGGTATATAAGGGATAAATTAAGTAATTATGTAGTTTAATGTTATGTAATTTAGTTATTAAGGTATCTTAATATTATAATCACTACATAGTATAAAACAAAGTCGCTTCCCGCTGTCTGTCCCTATGTATGCTTAGATCTTTAAAACTACGCAACGGATTATGATGCGGTTTTTTTTAGTAAATAGAGTGATTTAAGAGGAAGGTTTTTATGTATAATAAATTTTGTTTTATGTACGTGTGTTATAGAAAACTCAAATAAACCGAAGCGAAGCGAGGGCGGGTCGCTAGTGTTTGAATAAAATGCAGTGCCTTAACAGGGTTTATGCTGGACATGAAATATTTTGCAGACCATTTGTAAACACATAATGCAATGAATGATATGAATGAATGAATGAATGTTTGATCAAAGAAATCGGGTGACTTCATCAATTTTACCAGAAACACCGACATTTGATCAAATATTGCGAATGATATTAAATTCAAAATGGCTACGCAATTAAAACTTGAACCAATATGGGCCTCCTTCAAAGAAATTTGCTCAAATTTATGGGACCCAACAAGTCCGTTTCAAACGGACTATAAACAAAAAGTAACCCACCTTAGTTTTTCTTTCAGCACCGATTTGCAGGAATACCTCGGCATCTTGAGCAGGAAGAAACAAGTGTAGCTCTCTGGCAAGAAGTGATCCGGAGGCTGGTACTTGTCCAAAACCTAACAATAGTACAGTGTTCAAAAGTACACATTTAAAAAACGCTGACAAGGATGCGGGTGCACTATGCTATGGATCTTTAGAATGGCTTAAAGAGGTTCTTCAAGCGTCTGGTATATTTTAATTAAGCGTCACGTCATCGCAATTGGGATACCCTTGTTTATAACAATGTATGCATTTTTCAAAACTATTACGAGGAATAATCAAATCAATCTCGGCAGTCAGATTAAAAACATGTTTCAATTAACTAGAGAAGACTAAACGTAATAAAAAATAATATGCAAAATATTTGAAATACATGATTTTATTAAATGTACGAGGGGTGGCTGAAAAGTTATCTACCTGACAATGAAAAAAAAGACGTAGCTGGCTGGTTTTTTTTTTATTTTTCTATGTAATCCCCTTCTACCGAAATGCACTTGTTGCACTTGTCAAATAATGAAATTAAACCGTTAAAAAAAAACTTTCGGTTTCTCGTCAAAATAGTCGTTCACCGCGGTTATCATCTCATCATCGGTAGAAAATCTACGCCCCCTGAGATTTTTCTTCAGAAGTCTGAATAGGAAATAGTCACAGGGGGCTTAAATCTGGGCTGTAAGGGGGATGGTTTATGACATCGAAGCCATTTCTGGTCATGGCGAGCTGTGTTGTGCAAGCCGTATGCACAGGTGCATTGTCGTGCAAAATCAAAATTCCTTTGCCTAGTTTGCCTCTCCTTTTTAGGGTTCCGTAGTCAAACTAGGAACCCTTATAGTTTCGCCATGTCCGTCCGTCCGTCCGTCCCCAGTCTAGCTCAGAGACTCATAGTACTAGAAAGCTGTAATTTAGCATGAATATACATATTAGTCACGCCAACAAAGAGGTAAAATAAAATTTTGAAAAATATTTTTTTTTAATGCACGTCCCCTACACGTAACTTGGGGATGCCTTTTTTTTTCTTGCCTACCCCATAGTGTGGGGTGTCGTTGGATAGGTCTTTCAAAAATATTGCGGGCTTATGAAAACAATTTTTCGATTAAGGGATCCGTTTATGAAATATTAAGCTTTAAAGCGCTATTTTTTGTTAGAGTCAAGTGTCCCCCCCCCCCTACAGCCAAAACTACAAATACTAAAAATCTGAAAAATATTTTCAACGAAAGCGCATATAACGAATTTTAAAGGAAAACTATCACGGCTAAGTAGACATGATTAGTTCCTGAGATACAGGCGACTAAAGTGTTTATACCTATCAAAATCGCCTATGATAACTTTGATAGAAAAATTGTTAACCGGGGGGGGCCTGCACGCGCGGGGGGAGTCAAACTGTGCAAGTAACAAATCGAGCGACAGCCGCGCTCATAAGCGCTAGATGCTGTTCGGACGTGCCCCGAAATGCTACCTACAAGTTTGCGATTTGCGATTTGAAAGTTTACAAATAATCGATTAGATTATTGATTTGAGTCGAGTATCGTTTGGAAAACTTAAAATTCTATTTACTGGCCCTTGTTTTTTTTTTCAATTTCTATTAATTACTTTATAAAAGATTAAACTTTTATTGTAATTTAAAGTCGGTTTGAAGCAGTTTAGATACCTAACTACCTACATAGGTAGGTATACTGATCTCACACTTAAAAGCTTGGCTCTTGTTTGAGATATTGTATACGAATTTATAAGAAAAAGAATCATTACCTACTTAGTAGACTTAATTAGTTCCTGAGATACAGGCGACTAACGGGTTTATACCTACTAAAAATCATCTAAGACAGCGCCAAATAACTTTAAATAGAAAATTGGTTCATACATGTTGATTTTTGAGATAGTTTTTTGTGTTTGTCGTTACGGCTTCGGAACCCTACACTGAGCATGGTCCGACGTGCTCTTGCCCGGTTTTTTCTTTTAGAGCGTGCTTCAGCTGGCAAAGTAAATTTGCGTCATAATTGTCATTCATTGTCGTTTTTTTTGGCAAATAATCAATGAGCAAAATTCCTTCTGAATCCCAAAAAAATCTCGCCATGAGTTTACTAGCCGAAGGACGAACCTTAAACTTCCGAGGAGGCTTTTCGTCTTTGAATTTCCATTGTAGGGACTCTTGTTTACTTTCTGGGTCCCATTGTCTAATCCAAGTCTCATCAAGTCATCACACGTCATAATCCTGGAAACAATTTCTTCCTCTTTCCCGCGACTCATGTCTAAAAACTCCTCACAACATCTGACACGTCTGTCTTTGTCTAACGGAGTCAGCATTTTTGGGACCCAGCGTGCACTTACCTTAAACATATTTAAATGACCATGAATTATTTCGTTTACCCGTTCTTTACTTATGCCCACATCTCTAGCTATCTCCCACTGTTTCACCCGTCGGTCTTCTAGAATATTTTTTTCACTTTGGCCACATTTTCTTCAGTGACAGCAGAAATTGGTCGTCCGCTACGAGGATCGACTTCTAGGCCCTCACGACCTGATTTAAACTGTTTACACCAGAACTTTATGGTAAAATCGGAAGGGCATAAATCACCAAATACAGGTAACATACGCTGTTTGATCTGGGATGGCGTATTACCATCCTTAGAAAGAAACTTTATTACTGCACGCTGCTCAATTTTAATCAAATTTGTTTTTTCAAGCGACATGATGCAAGCACTGACGTGCAAAAAACAAATGAAAAGCAACGAACAAATGAGTGTGCAAAATTTTGAATAAAGAATTGTCAATAAAAATGAAATCATAGTGGCCAGTATTTTTTTTTAACTACACATAGGCTAGGTAGATAACTTTTCAGCCACCCCTCGTATAATATAAAAAAACACGCATCTTTACGTTAAAACCGAGATGTCCCGAGTGTCAAAGTGGAAATAATGTATTGTATAGACAGAGCAAGTCGAAGCATAATAAGGTGAAATAAATGCAGTGCCATGTTTGGCCTTAATTGTTGTATGACGTGATTTGTAAATGTGATTGATCCACAGCTGAGCAGCGTTAAACGATACCGTACTAGGGCTGCAGCGGTACCTGCAGCACGAAGTCGCGCTGGCGCGGATCCTGCGGCGCGCGCGGCAGCCGCGTGCGGCCCCACACGAATCGCAAGAACAGCGCGCGCTCTCCGCCCGACAGCTCCTCCATCACCTCCCAAAACCACTGCACCAGCGGCGAGGTGGGATCTATACCTGCAATAGACATCAGGTTTTAAGCTTATGTGTTAACTATTGGAAGTTTACTTAGCGAACTGGAGTGGGTACTCGGTCTTTTACCCACTCCAAAATAAGCTAAAATTAAGAACATCGTCACAATGTAATAAAACCTACTTATAGTCGGTAATCGATAACGAATCACGGACCTACAGGTGCGGGTGGAGTGAAACGTGGCAGAATCAAAACCGAAAATGCATACAAATTCGATGACAGTTCGGTTGCTATCCCGAAGAAGTGGCGCGGTGCGTGTCAGATGGAGTGTTTGACGCACAACAAAAAAAACTGGCGTAAATTCATCAAAAACATATCAAGGGAATTTTAAATATATCTGTTTTTCTCCGGCTAATAAGGAGAGTTATTCCTACCGATATAAAAATATTCAAGCACTTCTAAAATTTTCATCCATTGCTCATTGTTCGTCATGAACAGCTGTCTAACTCTTATTTGGTGTTAAAATTGATGTACTGTGGATTCCGACGGTACCGGTAACCGCAAGTTTGTATTTATTTTTCCACACCCATATAATTTCACCCATTCAATCTATTCGTCGCTCTTATGAAATGACCTTTATACTCGTATTTTCGATCCACAAAATCTCGGGCCACATCTCATTTTGCGTACATTGACGGAACCGTGCCGGTGGTCGGTAGTACAGATTGGTGAGTTCGATGAGATTACCCTTGTAGGTGGCCGAGGCGCGCAGCGCCTGCACGGGGATGTCGGGCGAGCCGCACACGAGCGTCTCCAGCTCGGAGGCCGTGAACAGCGACAGCAGCGGCGCCGGCACCACGCGCGACACGCCGTCGCGCACCGCGCGCACCTGCTCCTCGAACTCGTGCAGTCTGGGGGAGCACGGTGTACATATTACCCTGAGGCTACACTAAGGCGTGACGCGATGAGCGACACATACACGGTTCAAACAACAGCATTATGTTATATGCTCACGGCTACCTTATGCATCTAAAACCACTTACAGTGCCCGGCGGTAAATATTGCACATCGGCAATCATCGCATTTCTGAATACAAACGAATGCTAATTTACATGTCCATCCATTATTAGATTTATCGTTTATCAGAATTTTAATACAGAACTACCTAAGAACAATATTGTAGTTTTGTTTTGTTTCCCGCGTGAACTATATAGAGCTGTAAAACTACTTCATTTTTAAATATCATTTACTCCTTTTCAACAAGTATTGTATACCAACGAAATTAATACAAATATTAAACAAAATAAAATACTTCCTCAACTGACTTCCAAAAAAAATGAGGTTCTTAATGTTTGACAATTAGGTATGCAACTAAAATGAATATTTATCCAACGACTGACAAAACACATAGTTTGCCGGGAGACATAAGAAAAAAGAAACATTGTAATATACATAATTTCAAAATGAAATTATTACTGTTTTTAGATTAGGGAATAAGAATAGTACATTGTGTATTAAGGGTGGTAAAGAAAGAATTATAAACGAGTCTGTTAGAAGCCCGAAACCGAAGGCTGTGGGCTTTAATGACTCGAGGTTTGTATTTATTTTACCACCCGTGTAACATACAATGTTTTTCATCACAATTGCGAGGAAATGAAATAAAATCAGACAAAAGATCATATTTTTAACTTATTAGCGGCAGACCACAGATTATAGGATATGTCTCGGCAGACTACATCATTGTCTGTGACTTACCACAGATAATGTCAAACGGGTTCGGAGTCCGATTCTAGTGACAGTCGAGATCAATAGTTTATAATGCGAGATTTTTAGGAAATTGTATGCAACTGACATTTCATCTCGAATGAAAGTTCATATCGAATGGGACAAGAGTTGGGGTCCTGACGTATTGTGATAGTTCGAGTCCACGTATAATATTTAAAAAAGAAGCTATTACGCACGATAGGGCGTAATGGTAAAAAAAGGCACGCGGGTATTATTTTGGATTTACGGTCGATTTTTCTAGCATGTTAGGACACTATTTACGAGCAAGTGTGATGAAAAATATGCAAAAAGATTAAAAAGACCGGCCAAGTGCGAGTCGGACTCGCGCACCGAGGGTTCCGTACAAACCTTGATATGAATTTCAATTTAATACGTCTGCGCGTTCATGAGGAAAGAGGTAGTGAGTATAAAATTATTAAAAATATATTTATTATAATATAATATAATTATGATGTAACTGAAAATTTACGGTCTTCGCAATGTTTCCTTTATCTGTGCTATGAGACGTTGCTTCCGGTTCAACCGTAAAATTATTTAAATTTCTGTGAATGCAGCTTAAATTATTTTTATAATTCAAATAATGTCTTCAGTTTACTGTTCCCTTTACAATATTCAATAGTTATTTGTTCAACAAGAGAGCAAAGTTGGTTTTTGCTGCGAGTGATGATTTTGAATCCCGAGTAAGCGAAGGATTCTATTATTGAATCACGAGCGTAGCGAGTGATCCTAGGTTAGAATCCTGAGCGTAGCGAGGGATTCAAAGATACGAGACGTAAAAAACTTTGGTCTCGTGTGAGACATACAACTTTTCACCTCAGCAGCGAGAACAACACAGCGTGAAGCTGGTAGGGCCAACGCAGGTCTTCCGTTGTGACCATTTGGTGAATACACGACTAAATAACGACACGATCGCATATTATGCATCAATCACAAGCATTTTTGCAAAATACTAATACAGGGTGACTGGAAATTCGCCGTATTCCTTGAAAGGGGTTATTCTACAGCTCATTTGTAACGATTTAAGTCCAGTCAACCAGGGGTCAAAACTCATTGGTTACCGAGTTATTCACGTTTTTAGAATTTAAAAAAAATACCCACTTTTCGACCTAAAACTAGTCATTGTGTAAAAACTTCGTCATGTAGAAATAAAAAAAAGCATTTTTTAAATAGTTAATGAATTACTGATTACGAAAAATAATAAAAAATGCCAAAGAAATGCAAAGTTTTGCAAATAAAAGGATTTTAAGTTGAAAGTTCTAGTGATTATTTTCCAAATTTTGTAACATTTTAAAGCATAACTAAAAAAAAAGTACGACACTTCGCGTACAAATGACAGGAATGTTTTAATGTAATGTATTATCTCTTAAAGTATCCATGACTAATTTGCAGTGATCGTACTTTTTCCAGCATTCTTGGTGCGATGACGTCAAATGACACACGACAGCGACCTAGGGTTGTCGACGTGTATGGGTAAGGACCAAAAAGTTGTCCAAGCTAATTCAATCAATAAAAATGTCTATGAAACTCTTTCGTTGTGACACGAAAATTAGCCATACAATTGTAGGGATACTTTTCGTCGCACAACGGAACTTTTTTCGTCATCGTCGTTTGTTAACTGCGCTTAACTGTGGTCCAACTTTTTGGTCCTCACCCGTATAGTATGATTGTCGTTTAAAATTATGTAATATTATGATATCATTTAAAATGAAACACTATTTTTTTTACTTAATCAGTGATTATAATTGTGTATAACATTTATTACTGGGACGTTAGTGAAGAAACAAAATGACTTATATATTGCACTGCCATTACGTACGCATTATACTGTCTATGCTTATGTATAGTTAGTATATCAATTCCTAATAATAAATATGAACTATAACCTGAGATAAGGATTTATTGCAACTGTGTTACCTTTTCTCATATAGGTACTCGTAGTAAATTAACCCTTCGTTTCATTATCCATATTGGGTTAGGCTTTACATGTTCTGAGAATATTTTCTGTATTTTCGATTTGTTTAATACGCTATTTTATTATTAATTTTTGTTTTTATTTGATTCTTGGTTCAAACAATTTCATATTGGCCACTATTGACAACCTTAGCACTGCACCAAAAATGCTGGAAAAAGTACGATCACTGCTAATTTGTTAGCACCTTATATAACTTGCAATGTATGTTTGTATGTAAGGGTCACATCTTGCAAGATCAATTTGACCCACTTCCCGGTTCTGATGAGAATACAATAATATAGTACCATCGAGCTGGTGTGATGATGGAGACAGGGCGGCCATAGGAACCCCTAAATTACACATTCATGATGAACCCTTCGTGTTAGAGCTTGTTAAAATCGTCTTGGCAGGTAGATGACGACTGCAAAAAAAAATACAGTCGGCAACAAAAGCTTGTCCCGAAAATGATTTTTTTCTCAGAAACTTAGTTTAGAGAAATATGGCATAACAAAAAATGTATTTACCTACGTTGATGACGTTATCCAATTCAACTTCTTTTTAAATTTCGAGCTCAATATAACTTGTGTTGAAAAGATCATTCTAACAGACCAGAATGATCTTCTTTGACGTCCTGCTTGGACGTCAAACTATAAAATAACCTACAACTATTAATTTACTTAACTGCGATAACAAGTTCTACGCTGACGAAGTCGCGGGCAAAAGCTAGTCCATGATAAATACCAACGCACACATTAGAAAGATCTTCTATTTGATATTAACCATATTTATGGTGTTTTTGTTATCCAGGCAATACCTGCTAAATGACAGCGTGCGATTTTCATGTCCAAATATAAAGTTTTTTGTGTCGACCGTAACGTTTTAACATATTGGGATTGGTGATTAACCGTCGAAATGAGGAAGACTTTGGATAGATCACGACATGACACTGTATTCTGTGTTCCAGCAGTAGGTAAAGATAATTCTACTTCAGTTTTTAATCCTTGAGTGAGAGTGAAATCCTTTTGGTACAAACTTAACGTTTTGGGAGACTAGTAAACCACCACTTAACAAGTTTAAATTTGACAAACAAATAACTAATTTATACTGAACCTTCTCTATCTGGGCCGACTGCGTACCTGCTAGCGAGCTGCTACTATGACAGTTGGACGTGAAATTGTAATGTATATCTGGTTTGCAAGCGTGTTAGTTACAGAAGATCGTTACTTTAATGACAAATAACTTTGTACAGCAACGATTTAAGCCAGCATGGCTGTGAGGCTCACCTGTAGTGCAGCGCTAACTGCACGTACTCGTCCTTGTTCTCGGGCGTGACGCGCTTGTGCCGCGTCGACAGCGGCACCTCGTGGCCCGCAGCCGAAGGAATCGAGAACGGTAGCTCGAGGTTCTGCAGCTCCTGAGATTATCATCGTGTCGTTTAGCATGAGTATTACGACTTGTAAATTACTGACCAGCTACTAGAATACCTCTTTTAATTGGTGTCACTATGAACTACGTAACCTATAACATATATGTGTGGCATGACTGTAAAAAATATAAGTGGTTACTAACTAAATAAACAAATACCATACCTATAGTGCTCCCATACATCCCTCGGCAACTGTCCAATTATCGGGAGTAAAAACTATCCTATGGCCTATTCCAGGACCTACGTATGCGTGTGCCATGTTTCATCCCGATCCGTTCAGTAGTTGAAGCGTGATAGAGTAACAAAGAACCAAACATTCTCATTTATAATATTAGTAAGATCTTAAGATAAGATATTATGATCGCCGTATGGGAACACCAGTAGGCTTGCTGCCGTGCCGTATGTGGTGAGGTTGTGCCGCGCACCTTGTTGTCCGGCGACATGTCTCGGATGCAGAGCAGCGCGGGCAGGAAGTCGCGGTCCACCTCGGCCAGGTCACGCGGCCGGAGCGGCTGCCCGGTCAGCTGGCGCCACACGCCCTCGGCCAGCGACAGGGACAGTGGGGACCCGGTGCGTATCGCGATACCCATCAACACGCCTACACAATAAACCTCACATTTAAAAATCACTTGGTTCCGTAAGTAGGATAGGGGAGACTCCAGTGCTGGATTAAGTAACCGCGGCGCCCGTAAAATATTGTACAAAGAGGCCCTTGGTTTATTTCAGTTTATTCTTAAGTTTAGGGTGCTAAATAAAATAGGACCGGGTAGAAATATATAGGTAATCAGGGAGGCGTGGGTGCGCGGGGCCCGAAGCATTTGCTAGGTACTCTTGCTATGTGGCTAGGGTTTGCAAGATCCGTCGATTTTTAGGATTCGGATAATTCGGATATTAAAATTTTTCGGATCCGGATATCCGGGTAATTCGGATAAAACGGATCCATAGTAAATAAAAGAGTAAGTTTTCATTGAAAAATATGTTCATTCGAAAGAAGTATGTTAAATTTCAATAATGGCAGACAATCTTCATTGTTTTGTCTTAATGTTTTTTGTTAACTTGCGTATAGGTAAAATTTAATAAAATCAAAAGTTTAATTACGACTAATTACAATAAAACAATTGTATAAAATCTCTTTCTGTCAAATAAATCAGTCTGAGAAAGGAACATCAAAGAAAAATAATTAACAATCAAGAAATATTAAAAAACTAAGAGAAACATTGACAATGCAAGCCCTACTATTAAATTAAAATAAAACAATTGAGTAAAAAATTCTGTCGCATAAAAAACAGTCTTGGAGAGGACATCAATAATTATTATAGATTATCAAATCAACAATCAATATAAAACACTAACAGAACTTTGATAACATAATGCAACGTTCATTAAAATAAAAAAATCGTATAAAAATTTGTTTACACATCTCACTTAGCACTTGGAGAGCCCCAAGGCCCCAACCCAAACCAACAGTACAGTACTGTTACTTAAACATTAGTAATTAATTATCAATAATTAAAGAACATTAAAAAAGAATCAGTAAAACAAAAAATAATAAGAATGAAGCCAAAGTATTGTTTTTTTTTATAGATAAAAGACATAGTTCTGATCTGATTGCTAATAACAAACAAATGGTAATAATTACGATATTACTTTTTATTTACAACTATTTTTTTCGTCCTTTGGCTTTGGACCTTTGGTAATGTGAACGCAGGAAACTCAACGCATCTAATGAATCTACGTTGAGCCGTGTACGGAGATGATTGCATAAGTAACCTGCTGATGAAAATACTCTTTCAGGTAACACGCTGGTTGGTGATATTGTAAGTAAGGCGTCGTAAGCCCGTTGTTGTTTTGTTGTTTTGTTTAAAACTCGTTGAAGACAAATTTACATTACATTATTTATATTAGAACGATTAATAATAATAATAAATACATATTTGAACAAAGCTCTTAATTGGCTTTGTTTCTTTCCGACATTATCAGATTTGTCATCACCTCATAGTAAACTCAATAAGGCTTGTGTTATGTTATGTTATGGGAACTAGACCGCAAATATATTTAATTGATTTTTTTTGTTGTGAGCAATAAAGAGTATTTGTATTGTTTTGTATTGTATACTTAAATAGACAGAAAACACCAATTACTCAGAAACAATTATTAAACTCAAGTCATCCATGAGTTGACATGACATAAATATTCACTATAAGGTTAAACCGCTAAACCGGTCGCCAAACTCTCGTACTCATAAATATATGTATAATAACATAATATATATTATTACATATAAAATAAGCTACACAAAACATGCTTTATTTCATTTTACTTCGAATGCTTGCGTACTTGCGTTATAATTATAAACTTGAACTTATATCATATGGATCCGTAAGATCCGAATTATCCGGATCCGGGTCGTCACTAAATCCGGATCCAAAATCGGGCGGATATCCGGATATTTCGGATATCCGGATAGCAAACCCTATATGTGGCTAATCCACCACTAGGAGACTACATATTCGGCGACAATCCCTAGACGAAGAAAATCAAAAGACCAAATTTATATGAGCCAATATGGACCCTCTATATTGATTTACTGCTGCAATGTATGGCTAATTTTCGTCACAAAACTGACTCAAGTTAAAGTTCATTGATTTTAGTCCTTATTTGTACCACGTTTTAGTGAGAACGCCCTCACGTTAGTTGTCCTGATTGCAGTCTATTGAAAGTTAGAGATAGAACGTCACTCACCCAAGAAGCGGAAGCAGTTGAGATGCAGAGGCGTGTTGGCGGTGGGGTTGAGCAGGAAGGCGTCGCGCGAGGCGCCGGCGTCCCCGCGCCCGTTGGGCGTGGCCATCAGCAGCGGCAGCGAGCCGTTCTGCAGCTCCTCGCACATCTCCGCGATGCTCTCGCTGTAGCCGCCGCCGCAGTCGTCAACGCTCTCGCCTGGAACATATACATCTCGTCTCATTGATATTTATGCCCATCAAGCTTAAACATCCTACATTATTACTATTAGATTAAATGTTTTTTTTTAAGAAACACGAGAACGGCAAACATGCCCGTACAAACAATATCGGGTCTAAAGTAAGTGAAAGTAAGTTATAAAGTTATCTATACATTATGTTCAAACCAGATCAAATACACAACGAACAACGAACAAATGACAAATTTTATATTCTCAATAAGTCGGAGTCTGTAACATAAATTGATTCTCAATGAAGTATTTGATCTTTATGCTGACCACACGTAGCTTAACATTTGTTTTATATTATGTAGAAGATAAATAACTAAAGTTTGAAAGTACATTTAGTAATAAAGGAAACTTTAGGTCTTATTTAAGTAATTTTGTTTAACACAGTTTTATTTTCAATGGCTGTATGTTTTCTGCAAAAAAAGAAAAAAAAAATAGGTCAAAACGCATTAGTCACAATTAATTGGTTTGGCTGTCAACTTTCAAGTGCCCAACAAGACCTCAGAGCTCAAGAGTGTATAGTGTGCAAGAAGGCGCCTTGCGAGTTAAATTCACATCGCGCCTTCTGTTCGCTAAATCAACCTAATTTATAAAACCTGAACTAAAGTGGACAACATTTGCACCTCTTTCGGAAGCTTATGAATTTAGGAAGATTTTTCTGTGATTTCTACACCAAGTGTCCTACATTTTTTGGAGTAATCCCCTTCGACAGAAACAAAATAAAAATAAAACTGGTTTGTCATTTAAGAAAGTATTATTATTGACGCTTTCAGAATTTTTGAAAATAGTTTTTGTTTGAAGTACCTATTTGCTTATTTGTCAACTATTAGAAAAATGCATTTTTAGTTCCCAAGGTGAAGTAGTTTTTTCACAATCGACAGTTTCAGATCAAAAGTCGGAAAAGTTTAAAAATACCTAAAAAGTTAAATAATTATGAAACCAGTGACGTTAGACCCTCGGTTGACTGGGACAAATTTATTGCAAATGAGCTCTAGTTTAACCCCTTTTAAGGAATATATCGAGTTACCAGTCACCCTGTATAATTATATTAATCATTGTCGGCAACACTGTGTCATTATTTTCTGTAATAACGTCATCACATCATTCTCACAAAATAACATAGTCAGCAACATCATTTTTTACAATTTTTAAAAATAGTTTTTAATTATGGATATTAGATATTAGTAGTTAATTATTAATTATGGATATTAATGCACTAATTTGGTGCCTTCAATACGACATAGAATATATTTAATATTGATATTATACACAAACTGTCCTTAAATAGAATCTCTGCCGCGAGGCTTACAATATATTGTTTTTTTTGGCAAGAATATTGTTTTGAGGAGATTCGCCTATTAATCGCGCAATCCTATGTCTCAAGCAGACCGTTCATTACTACACGGCTCGTGACACGCCGGTGTTTGCCTGCTTTTTGGACCTGTCAAAGGCATTTGACATGGTGTCGTATGACCTTTTATGGCAGAAACTGCACGATGACACGGATGTACCGCATGAGATCACCGCAATATTTGAGTATTGGTATGCCAATCAAAGGAACAGTGTGAAGTGGGCAAGTAAATACTCAGATGTGTATGGGATGCAGTGTGGGGTGAGGCAAGGGGGATTAAGTTCGCCCAAGTTATTCAATTTGTATTTGAATAAGCTGATCGAGGAGCTAGGCAGCGCTCATGTCGGTTGTCATATAGAAGACGTGTGTGTCAACAATTTAAGCTATGCTGATGACATGGTGCTTCTGAGCCCCTCGGTCGGTGGTCTGGTTAAATTGTTACGTATTTGTGAGACCTACGCTGAAGCCCATGGGCTCAGGTACAATGCAGCTAAAAGCGAGCTCTTGCAATTTAAAGCGGGTAAAAAATGTTACAAGATGCAACCAGTTACGCTTTGCGGCGTTCCTTTAAAAAGAGTAGACAAGTTCAAGTACCTGGGCCACTGGGTTACGGAAACCATGTCTGACGTCGAGGACATTGAACGAGAGCGCAGGGCGCTATGTGTGCGCTGTAACATGTTGGCTCGCAGATTTGCACGTTGTGGTAAGGAAGTCAAGCTGACGTTATTTAAAGCGTATTGTCAGACTTTCTACACGTGCGGCCTGTGGACCGATTTTACGCAGCGTGCATACAGCGCGCTTCGTGTTCAATACAATAACGCGTTCAGGATGATGTTTGGGCTGCCGCGACACTGCAGTGCTTCAACAATGTTTGCAGAGGCACAAACAGACTGTTTTTTTGCGATCATGAGAAAGAGATGTGCCTCGCTTCTCCGTCGCAGTCTCTGCAGCTCCAACAGAATCCTGAGCGTGTTGGCGCAGCGCTGGGACGCACCGCTGCTGCAGCGCTACGTGCAGCTGCACGCGCCTGTAGTCGCTGCACCCCGTCGCTTTTAATATTTTTTAATATTTTTATGGATTACTAAAACTAAGATAAGTTTGTTACTAACACTATGGATTTTTAGTCCGAAATAAAAATTTTGAATTTGATTAAACACAGACCCAAAATGTTATTGCAACAAAACCGGACAAGAGCATGGCGGGCCATGCTCAGTGCAGGGTTCCGAAACCGTAACGACAAACACAAACAACTACTTATCTCAAAAAACAACATGTACGAACTAATTTTCTATTTGGTTCTGTCTTAGATGATTTTTAGTAGGTATGAACACTGTAGTCGCCTGTATCTCAGGAACTAATTAAGTCTACTAAGTCGTGATAGATTTCCTTTTAAATACGTTATAATGCGCTTTCATTGAAGATATTTTTCTGATTTTTAGCATTTGTAGTTTTGGCTGGAGCGGGGACCTTGACTCTAACAAAAATGAGCGCTTTAAAGCTTAATATTTAATGAACGGATCCCTTAATCGAAAAATTCCTTCTACGAACCCACAATAGTTTTGAAAGTACGTCTAAACAAAAAAGTAATATTTTTTTACCACTTTGTTGGCGTGACTAATATATTATTTTATATTATATTCATGCCTTCAGAGTCTCTGAGCTAGGCTGCGGACGGACGGACGGCGAAACTATAAGGGTTCTTAGTTGACCGCGACCCTAAAAATTAACATTATCACCATCATCATCAACATGATGCAGGTACGATTTAGTATGAAACAGAAATAAAAAATAAATAAAATCTCAAATTGAAACGTAATAAATCCAATTTGATTAAATTAAAGCCTTAATTATAACATTTATTACGCGTTTAAGTTATTTCGGCAATTTATTTTGTTTATGACGCAATATCTTAAAAAATAGTACATTATGATACAAGTTTGCTAAGTTGACCATTACATACCAGATGTTATTTTGTGCGCACGAGCGAAAGCGAGTGCGCCATAAGAAACCCGCGTATATTATTGTCACAGTCACACGTGTTTCATACGACGTTTTTCAACACACTCGCGATGAAAAGACTCTTCATTTAGTCAAATTTTAATTATTAAAACAGTAAAAGTACAATTTCCAAAACGGTACAGAACAGAGGGGTTATTGCTTAACGGACTCGCAATCGCAATTGTTTTCATTTTGAAAATCGAAGGCTTCTCTGCATACAGAATGAAAACAATTGTTCCACTTTAAAGCCAATTGAGATTGCGAGTGCGTTAGGCAATAGCGACGCAGTTTTGTTTGGCATTACGGTTTGTGTAACGTTGTTAATGAATTCATTCTCTTGGGTGAATGTCGTCGATGAACAATTATTTTCGATGGAGTTTGATGCTTGTGTTAAGGCACGAGCAGGAGACGACAACAAAACAGGGCCGCTGTCGCGTGATGTTCCAGGCCGCAGCTCTGGGCAAACCTTGTTTGCTGGTGACTCCAAATTTATAGCCCGTGTGATTTTTTTACCATTCTTTGCCTTAATGTGTAATGAGTCTTCTACATAAGACTCTGTGACTGCGTCGGAACGCCATCAATACATCAGCTCCTGTTTACGACGACGCCATAAACGTACGAGCGGGAAAGAAGAGCGACCTCGCAAGTGAAATAAAGACTCTTGCTCAAGGTAAATCATTTAAATCCAATATGGATATTTTGCAGTTGGCTCCGTTTATTGATAACAATGGCATATTGAGAGTGGGCGGTCGTTTAAAAAATACCAATCTTAAGTTTGAATCAAAACACCCAGCTCTATCAGAGCAAAATTCACCATAGGACGAGACGTGCGCGCATTGCTTCTAACAAACCTTATTTTGTAGAAAACTAAATTAAATGTGCCTGTAAGCAATAATAATCTACAATTTTATTTTGTACTGCCCGTACAAAAAGGGGGCGAATAATGGTTAGTTTAAGGTTCAATATGGTTAAATTGACGAGATTTTTAAGCCTTACGTTACGTTACGTAAATTGTTTTGGAGCAGCAAAAACTTGAGATAAAAATAGGTTAGTAGGTACGAGACGGCTGAATATTAGGGGATGATACTGATGATGCATTCACTTATGTATCCACGGAAAATGCTAGCATAAAATTAAGGCGTGACCACGAAAGCACTGCATGTGCTGTTTCAGATGCATGCTGGTTTACATGTAAAAGTGTATTATGTTTTTTCCTGCAAGTTCTACAAGATCCTAACAGACGGCATTCATTTGTGGCATGACCTCGTCGCAAGCAGTTTGAGCAAAGATTTAATTTTAAGCAATTAACTCCGGAACAAAGGTGTAGTGAAGTCTTAAAATTAAATCTTTGCTCAAACTGCTTGCGACGAGGTCATGCCACAAATGAATGCCGTCTGTTAGGATCTTGTAGAACTTGCAGGAAAAAACATAATACACTTTTACATGTAAACCAGCATGCATCTGAAACAGCAAGTTTGCATAATTGCAGCTATATACCTGCTACGCTATCAGCTCAAGCTCACTCTTCGGGTCAAGTTCTCTTAGGCACTGCCTTAGTCGAAGTATTGAACCCTGAAAATGGATGTACTGTTCTTGCTCGTGCTTTACTCGATGCGGGCAGTCAGTCATCCTTTATCACAACACAACTCAAAGTAAAGATGGGTCTCAGAACCAAGGGTACGGACACAATATGTGTCTCTGGCATAAACAACTCAAAGATGGCCATATTTGAAAGCTGCGAAATAGCTATACACTCACTAGTGAAACGGTTTCACACAAATCTTAAATGTTTGGTGGTCCCTAAAATAACTGGCCTTTTACCAAACGCCTTAATTAATGTTACAGACCTTAATTTACCAAATGAAATTCAGTTAGCGGATCCAAATTTTTTCTGCCCCTCAGAAATTGATATGTTGCTGGGGGCAGAAATATTTTTTTAATTATTGTCCAATAACAAAATAAAGCTAGGACCCAACCAGCCTATACTGCAAGAAACAAAGTTAGGCTGGTTAGTGGCAGGTCCCCTTAATAGTAATATTCACATGAAAAAACAAACAGTTCAGAGCAACTTTACCAAAGAAATTAGCGATCAGCTTGCAAGGTTTTGGACTCTTGAGGAATTTCCATGTTCAAAGCCGACTATGTCACCTGATGAGGAATTCTGCGAGCGCTGCTTTACTGAAACAACCAAGCGTCTTGATAATGGTAGATTTTCAGTCATGATGCCTTTAAGGGAAACTCCAGAAGAATCGCTTGGTGATTCCTTTAAAGCAGCAGAGAAGCGTTTCTACAGTCTTGAGCGAAAACTTGATAAAAATACTGACTTAAAGGAAGAGTATCATAAATTCATAAACGAATATGAAGAATTAGGTCACTTAATTCAAATCAAACGGCCTCAATTCGGGTATTTTATGCCGCATCATGCAGTTATTAGGGAAAGCAACGAAACTACTAAACTGCGTGTTGTATATGATGCGTCAGCTAGCACCACTTCACAAAGATCTTGATGGTAAGTGAGCACATCCGCTTATTTCATGCCGGTCCTCAGCTGCTTCTCAGTGCTTTCAGAGAACAATTTTGGCCCATTGGTGGCAGAACACTAGCTAGAAGCATTGTTAAAAAATGCATAATTTGCGTAAGACTGAAAGGTGAAATCACACAGCCGTTGATGGGCAACCTGCCCTCAAGTAGAGTTACTCAGGCTTATCCATTTCAAGTATCTGGTACTGACTTTGCCGGGCCCTTTATGATATCAAGCAAAAAAGGTCGTGGTAGCAAAGTAACAAAATACTACTTATGCATATTTGTATGTTTTTCCACCAAGGCTGTTCATTTAGAAACTGTAAGTGATCTCACCACTCAAGCCTTTATTTCTTGTCTTAAAAGATTTATTGCTAGGAGAGGCAAACCGTATCAAATTTGTTGCGACAATGGCAAGAATTTTGTGGGGGCGAATAATGAATTGGGCAGAGTGCTCCGTTCCAGTTTGAAATGCGTGAACGATTTTGCGGCTAATGAAGGCATAAAATTTAACTTCAACCCTCCTTATTCACCTACATTCGGTGGACTGTGGGAAGCCGGTGTTAAGAGCGCCAAGCATCACCTTAAACGCATAGCCGGAAACATTAGTCTAACATTCGAGGAGTTGAGTACGCTCTTTACTCAGATTGAAGCGATCCTCAACTCCCGACCCCTCACTCCTTTATCACCTGACCCAAACGATCTTTCTCCTTTAACCCCAGGGCACTTCCTCATCGGGCGGCCACTGATGTCACTACCAAGCTCGCAGAATGCAGACATGAACATTCGCACGAGATATCAGCTGATTGAGAAGCTCCGATCTCAATTCTGGGACAGATGGAAGAATGAGTACCTGGCAGAATTACAACAGCGTACAAAATGGCGCACACATCAACCAAACCTTCAAGAAGGAGACATGGTAGTCTACAAGGAACCAAAGCTACCACCACTGAGCTGGAAACTCGGACGAGTTCAGCGTACTTACCCTGGAGCAGATGGGGTAGTTCGAGTTGCAGACTTCTTCACTCTCCGTGGCGTTGAGCGGCGAGCTGTCAATCGCGTTTGTCCTCTCCCCATCTCTGAAGACAATACCCAAAACGACTTGAAAGAAGCAACATCATCTTCCAAGGGGGGGGAGGATGTTTACGACGACGCCATAAACGTACGAGCGGGAAAGAAGAGCGACCTCGCTCCTGCTGCGCGAGCGAGAAACGAGAACGACCTCGCAATCAATGTGCGAGCGGGAGACAGGAGCGGCGAAAGCGGCGAGAGCGACGCGAGCGGCGGATCGAGCGGCGCGGGCGGCGCGGCTGGCCGGGCGGCGGCTCAGAGCAAAATTCACCATAGGACGAGACGTGCGCGCATTGCTTCTAACAAACCTTATTTTGTAGAAAACTAAATTAAATGTGCCTGTAAGCAATAATAATCTACAATTTTATTTTGTACTGCCCGTACAGCTCCTGAATGAGCTAGTAAACTTGCCGAAGTCCTTCTGAAACTGTGTCCAGTTCCAGTGTAGGAATCTGCGTTAGGCAAGTTTAAATATTTGGCATGGCACCAAGCTTGTTAATGGCAATACGCTTGTTAAGTACTGTACACTTCCCGTTTTAAAAAAATGGAATAAACGGTGAGGTTTGCCATTTGGGGAACGTAGAGCTTGATACTGTTTAACTATTTCATAAAAGAGACCATGTATCGTGAAAGATCGTTAAATTTTGTTTTTGGTATTTTTAAAATTTTCCAAGGAGCATTTCACCGTGGGTTTTTATATTATCTTGAGTCGTTAGATCACTACGTTCTTTACGTCTACATACGCAGTTTGATCAAAAAATACGCGGAAATTGAGTATTTAAAAAAAGACCTTTATTTATTCGTTTATATTGATATTGTCCCCTTCGAAGTAATCACCTCCGGATATAATACACTTTTGCCAGCGTCTTTTCCAATCTTCGAAGCATTTATGGAATGCACTTTTTGATATGGCCTTCAGTTCTTTCAGCGATTCAGCTTTTATTTCCTCTATGGTCGCAAAACGCCGTCCTTTTAATGTTCTCTTCATCTTTGGGAACAGGAAAAAGTCGCATGGGGCCATGTCCGGTGAATATGGTGCTTGGGGCATCAATTTGGTCTGGTTTTTTGTCAAGAAATCACGAACAAGCCGCGAGGTGTGAGCGGGTGCGTTATCGTGGTGCAAATGGAAAGAGTTGTTTTTCCACAATTCTGGTCTTTTTCTACGGATGGCCTCACGCAAACGGCGTAAAACTTCTAAGTAATACTCTTTGTTAACCGTGCGACCTGCTGGTAGGAATTCATGATGTATTAATTCCATTAAAATCGAAAAAAACAGTGGATGTGGTCATCGGTGGTTGACGTTTTTGGTCGCCCATTCCTCTCGTCATCTTCAACGTCTTCACGACCCTCGTCGAATCGTTTATACCAATTATAAACTGCCGTTTTTTTCATAGCAGAGTCACCATAAGCTGTCTCTAACATTCCAACCACGGCACTGCATTTAATTTTGTTTTTAACACAAAATTGTATGCAATTATCTTTGCTCCGTCATTTTTACTCTGGAAAACTCTTGAAAATTCGCCGATCACAAGAAAACACGTCTTACTAATGTTCCTACGAATACTACGCATTAAATAAAAATGGCCGAAATTTTGACATATTATAATGAAAAACATGTCTACCAACATAAATTTAAAATAAGACCTCTTTTAATGGCGAACTTTAAATTCGAAATTCAAATATTCCGGGTATTTTTTGATCAGCCCTCGTACACCTGTAACGCGAAATATTAACGCCACCTGTAAAGAAACCAAACCTAGTTGTTCTTAATACAAGAACATTATTATGATAGAATAAGGTAGGTACTTATAGGTAATACAAGGGAAATTGTATAAGTTCAACTGATCTTGGTTGCAAGGTACTGATTATAAGGAGGTTCTTTCAAAAACCTCTCCACGTGTTGGATGGAGTCAATACTTTTGATTTTCGGCTAGTGAATCCGGCCGAGCGTCTCTTCAAAAAGGCCATCAGGTTACTGTACGTTCGAATATCTATGTTATTCTTTATCTTTACTGTGCTTTGTAAGTGCACCAAAGCGAGCTGGGCTTATACTTTTTGCCAGTTCATTGAAGTAGGCTAAAAATACACTCTCTGAGAAAGAATGAGCATTCTTGCCGGTATTCCATTTTTAAAATGTTTCATAGGCCGCTAAATACTTTTCAACACAAATTACAGAAAATGTACAATTATTTTAGTGAATTTTAGTTATTTTTAGTAATAAAGCTGGTTTTAATAATTTATTGAAATAAATATATACATACTGTTATTTGCCGCATAAAAACTGTTTGTTGCTAAAAAAAATTTATAACCTGACTAAATTATATCGCTTCTTCTTTGTACTTACAACTCGGTACTACGGTACAAATGTAAATTGGTCGGGTTACGAAACTAAAGGCTTTCGTTCAATAATATACTGAAAAAGCACGCGTGTTTAATATCTAGGATTCCAAAAATCGGTGGAATAAAAACGTCGTTTTGAGCAAGTGTGTTGAAAAGAATATTTGTTACACTTTTATATACGCTGTAAACCCTGTTCGAAAAGGTTAAACTTTTCAGTGTCTAACATTTTAAAAAGTAAAATGAACATGGAAGAATTTTGATTGTACGAATTTTGGCTGTTTGGAGTTAGTAATCCTATTCAAACGAGGTTTTAAAAAGTAAAAAAGTGGTATGTTATTTCAAATTGAAATAAAACTTTTTTTTTAATTTAGCCTGAGCCTGGAACTCAGAACTTCGAGGGTTGGTTTTACAACAGGTTAACATTTCCGAGCATGTGGGAGAAAAAGAAGTATTTACCGACAAACTTGACCTTCCAGACCCTGTGCGGCAGCGCCAGAGCTTCCTGCGTGAGCGCCGGCAGCCGCGCCACCATCTGGCCGAAGACCGAGCGCATGCCGGCCGGGCCCGCCAGCCCCGCGCCCCCGCGCCGCGCGCGCCGCGCTGCCACGCGCGACAGCTCCACCACCGGCCCGTGCTGCCGCTCGCGCACCATCGTCGCCATCACCGCCTGTCAATAAACCACAAACCTTGCATAACATACTTTCATTATAACACTAGTTTTACGTATGCAGACGCTAAAATGTCACATGACGTTACAAATTATGTTTTAGTGGATCTCAAAGGAACGCTTATTTAGGTCGGTTCCTAATTGTTCGGTACGACCGCAGCGACAGCGATGTCCAGCGCGTGCAAACATACCGCTTTGCGACACAACATTTTTCATGCATCGGTATGTCTGTTCTGCCACCAAATCAAGATACAGGGGCGGTGTTGACAACCTTAATACATCGGCAATGCTGATGTCGCATCAAATCGTACCGACCATGAGGAAACTATCTTATAGTGACCAAATCTAAAGCGATTAAGGTAAGGTGGAGTAAGAGCGTCAACGAGGTAAGTGCGACGAACCATATATTTTTTAGGAGATATTAGTGGGTTGGGCGCACTTGCCCCGTAGACACACTAACTACTATACAAGTCACAATTATAAATTGGCAAATTCATTCATGATACTCTCATAGCCCGCGCGGGGGGCGGGTGACGTTAAAAGTCGATGACGTGTTACTAGGGCTTCCAAATACCGGACTTTTCATAATACCGGTATTGATGCCGGTATTCGTTATTCAATACCGGGATCCCGGGATCCCGGACCGGTATTAAGAAAAAGTAACAAAAATTGAGATTTTATTAAAAATAAAACTGCAGTGATTAATTTCGATAAATCCTTTTATTTAAAAAAATGTTTCATTCAATAGTACTTCATAATCAAGTTAGCTTTTATATTTTTTAGTTTTATAAAACTATAATTTGGTTTATTTATAATAACAATCTTAGATAAAATATGAATTATTTGTTTTAAAATTTAAAGATCCCACTCTGGGATTACAGGCGTGAGGATATGTATGTTTGTATGTATGTTTTAAAATACATACATAATAATGTATATAATCGTAAAACTAAATCATCCTTGTAATTGAACCACAATTGAAACAAGTAAAAATTAAAGTATTTCCTATTAATATTGTCATGGTCGGTGATTTTTCTGTAGATATGAAAGTAAAATAATCAGTCTTTCTTCACGTTATTTTTGACATTGTCACTTTCTTTCAAAATAATATTTGTAATTGTTGTTGGTGATTTCGGTAAATTTGTGTAGGTACCCCGATTTATTAAAAAGTCTTCGTAAATTTGTACTAGTGCAAAATTTGCTCAATGGGATTCGGCAAAAGAAAGTACATAATCTGAAAGTTTGACTTTCTTCGCAGATGGTTAAACTGTCTTAGATGAAGTAGGTGCATATGATGCAGACGACGTCGAACTCGCGGAAGTCATAGAAGAAGTCGGAATCGGAATATCTCCTATTTCATTGCTTGATTCCTTAATTTCCTTATGCATTGTCCGCATATGAGTGTGTAAACCACTGGTTGACCCACCGCGAGTTTTTATAATTTTGTTACATAACTTGCACTTTGAAAAATGAATGAATGAAAAATGAAAATGAAAAATATATTTTTTTGGCACATAAAAAAAAACAGTTAGCAATCATAAAAAAAGTCTTAACCTAAATAAATTTTTTTCTTTACGGCCAAAATGGTCTTTGCAGTTTTTCTA
Source organism: Acleris laterana (assembly GCA_963966035.1). Classification (NCBI taxonomy): domain Eukaryota; kingdom Metazoa; phylum Arthropoda; class Insecta; order Lepidoptera; family Tortricidae; genus Acleris; species Acleris laterana. The sequence goes on along the minus strand of OZ014438.1, from coordinate 60,918,618 downwards.
TCACCAGCTGCCATGAAATTATTCCACACGTTCGAGGCAGTTTGATTTTTTGTAAAACAGTTTTTTTTCGGTATTGCTAAACAATGACCAGATAACGGCTGAGTATCGATATCTCTTAAAGCATAGTTCACTTAGAACTGGCACGCGTTTATCATAAAATAAAAAATAAAAATGGTTCAAAAAATAAAAAACTGACAATCACAACTCAATGTCAATATGTTGAAGAGTCAATGCTAGAAATTCCGTTGATCTGACTTTTTGCGTTTATATATTATTGGTGATGGAAGTTGAACGGCGAAAATGTATTGTGAACAAATACGTGGAAAATCCCTCTTGGTCTGGGTCAATGATTGCTAAATCATTAAATTTCCCGAAAACTACTGTTTGTGGGGTCATAAAAAAATATAAGGACTCTCTGGCCTTCGATAGGAAGCCTCAAATCAACCGACGGTCTGGTACAACGGATAAAACTTTGGAGAAGAAAGTTTTAAGGTCAGTGGCACAGAATCCAGGGCTGTCGGATTATGATTTAGCTCGAAAATTAAAAAAAAACCGCAGCACTATAAGACGGATTCGCCTTCGAGCAGGGTATAAGAGCTATAGAGCCATTAAGCAGCCAAATCGAACCGTCAAACAAAACAAAACAGCTAAAACACGAGCTCGTCTGCTGTATGACCAAGTTCTGACTAAATTCAAAGGCTGCCTCTTGTTGGATGATGAGACATACGTAAAGCTCGACTTTAACCAACTACCAGGTTCAAAATTTTACAAGGCCGACGCTAGAGGGAATGTTGACGAAAAATACAAGTTTCACAAACTCGAGAAATTTGCAAAAAAACATGATTTGGCAGGGTATATGTAGTTGCGGTCTTAAGACTAAAGTTTTCGTCACTACGGCAACAATGACATCAGATGTTTATACGAAAGAGTGTCTGCAGAAACGAATTTTGCCTTTCATTCGAAGCCACAATGGTCCTGTCAAATTTTGGCCCGATTTGGCTAGCTGCCATTATTCAAAAAAGGTTTTGGAGTGGTATGCTGCAAATCACATTGATTTCATACCAAAAGAGATGAACCCACCTAATTGTCCCCAGTTTCGGCCAATTGAAAACTACTGGGCAATAATGAAAGGAAAATTAAATAAAACTGGCAAAATAGTCCAAGACATCAACTCGTTGCGGTCCACATGGAATCAACAGGCAAAAAAGGTGGACGGAGGTCTTGTTCAGAGGATGATGAATACTATTTCCAGAAGAGTCCGTAATTTTGTGCATAACCGTAGTGAATGATTGAAATTTATGTGACACGCCATAAATAAAGAAGTAATCTTTTATATTGTTTAATTTAAAACATTGTTTTTCATTTCATTTAAAAATTATATGCCTTTCATCGCGTTCCAATTCTATATGAACTATGCTTTACATTACATGTAACTTACAAAAGTTACGAAGCAGTTGAAACACACGAAAGTTAATAAACCATTATAAATAAACGAATGGTTTATTTCTCAATTTTTATATTTAATACCGCGGGATCCCGTTATTGCTTAATGAATACCGGTATTGAAAAAGACATGAAATATCGCGGGATCCCGGGATACCGGTATCCCGGGATCCCGGGATTGGAAGCCCTACGTGTTACTCACCTCAACGCAAGATATAATTTACGTTACAAGAAAATAATATAATTCCCGGTAGGTATCGCTAAAAATATTCTGCATCACCTATTTTTTTATATTATGTGCATAGGTACGAATATTGTGTAGACATGACATCGATTCATAACTTTAGCTAAGAAATAGACCAAAATTGGAGAAATAACTTCTTATTTTAATGTTTGTATAATATTTCCTAACATACTAAAAATACCCCTAACAAAACTAAATTAAATCATTCATTGTATCTTCCTTGTTTTTAGGGTTCCGTAGTCAAACTACGAACCCCGTATAGTTTCGCCATGTCCGTCCGTCCGTCCGTCCGTAGCCTAACCCAGAGACCCTTAGAGCTAGAAAGCTGTAATTTATTTATTTATTTATGTTAAGGAAATCCAACAGCTATACAATTAGAACAATAGACAGAATAGGAAACCGTTAGCCAATTACAGGATCTCACTAATAGATATAGAAAAAAATGCTAAATGCGTACAATACACAGAACGACACAAACTTAAACATAAATTAATAAAATTTGACAGCTATGATTCGCAAATACATGCTAGTTTCACTCACTCCAAGCACCTCGCCGACAACTTTTGTCTCACGGATCGAGCCTTGGAGTTAAATATATCTAGGTCCAGCTCTCTTGCCAGGTTGTTCAAGCTCTTACCTGCACGTATTAGGAAACTATTGGCCCTATACCTGGACGATGCGGACTTAATGGACAGCGGGGGATAATATCTCTTAGATCGAGTGGGGGTATTGAATGAGAGACAACCAAGCAACTCCGGACTATCAATACCACCACTAGTGATGTTAACCATATAAGTAAAGTCAGCTATTTCACGACGCCTATACAATGGGATGAGATGGTGTTTTTTGCACGAGTTAATATAGTCAGATGATTTATAAGGACATTTAAGTTTCATGCATAAGTATTTAATAAATTTCCGCTGAATACGCTCGATTCTATTAATATACGTTTTAAATAGGGGGTTCCATACTTGAGACGCGTATTCAAGCTTACTACGTACATAAGAGCAGAAGAGCACTTTCATTGTTTTAGCTTGCTTGAAATAAAAGGAATTTTGCATGATAAAACCTATAGCTCTAAGGGCACTCTTCATAATGGAATCAATATGCTTGTCGAAATGAAGCACCGAATTGTGAATAACACCTCAATCTTTCATATACGGAACTTTAACTAAGACTTGGTTTTTGAGGTAATATGAAGAACAGATTAGTTTACGTTGACGTGAAAAGGTCATAGAAAAACACTTGGATGGGTTCAAATCTAAGGGTGAATATTTGGCGTTTCAACCGCCGTCATTATTGTTTTCGCATATTATTCAATATAAACTCAATAACTTTCTTGTTATTTTAAATGGAATGGATACTACCCCCGGGTCCGCTGATTTTGACATCAAAAGTTGCTGATAGCTATCGTTATTTTCGTCAATGTATTAAAAAGAATAATGACGGCGGTTAGAACGCCCGAATATTCACCCCTAAACCATTGCACTTGCAGTATTCATCAAGGCGCACTAAATCAGACTGTAAAAATATAGACAAAATGTATCCTACAGAAAAAAATCATATCGTCGGCAAAGCAAAGCAGGTTAGAGTGCTTAAAACATGAACCTATGTCATTGACGAATATATTAAAAAGTAAAGGCCCAAGCAGGGATCCCTGAGGAACCTCGCTTGGAACCGTAACCCACCCGGACATGTAGGTAATTATTCACTACAACGGCTTGGGACCTTTTATCAATATAGGATGAGAACCATCTGAACAAGTCACCATTGATTCCTATAGCATGTAGCTTTGATAATAATACGCCGTGATCAATCCTATCAAATGCCTTGCAATAATCCGTGTAAATCACATCCACTTGATCGCCACCGTCCATCACCTCAGTCACGTACTCATTAAATAGCACTAAGTTAGAAACTGTGGATCTGCGCTGAAGAAAACCGTGCTGATTTAGAATAAAAGACTCATTTAAGGAGTTATAGGTTTGATTAAAAATAATATTTTCTAGTACCTTGGACAGAATGCACAACTTGGAAATAGGTCTGTAGTTAGTTGGTAATCTCAGTTTTGCAGCCTTACTTGAAAACTGGAGTTATAAAAGCTGACTTCCAAATCAATGGTACATAGCATTCTAATAAGGATCTTCTAAATAAGAGGAAAACGGGTACTTCCAAAGACTCAGCACAGTTAATTAGGAACAGAGCCAGCAGTTCGTCAGGTCCAGCCGACTTAGTCGGATCAAGCCCTTGCAATAGGTTGAGAACCATACCAGGAGTAACTTCAATAGTACTCATGGTAGCCGTTGACTCCGTATTGGAATCAAATGACAATGCGGCATTTCGCAAGAATTTACATATGAAAACAAAATCAGCGCTGCAGGTGTTTAACACCTCAGCAGTATGCTGAGCCAGTGTCCGATTCACTGCCGCGAAGACACAGTCACTACTCTTTTTATTGCTTTTTTTTACTTTTTTTTTCTGTGTGTCATGTGCAGTGATCGTACTTTTTCCAGCATTCTTGGTGCGATGACGTCAAATGACACACGACAGCGACCTAGGGTTGTCGACGTGTATGGGTAAGGACCAAAAAGTTGTCCAAGCTAATTCAATCAATAAAAATGTCTATGAAACTCTTTCGTTGTGACACGAAAATTAGCCATACAATTGTAGGGATACTTTTCGTCGCACAACGGAACTTTTTTCGTCATCGTCGTTTGTTAACTGCGCTTAACTGTGGTCCAACTTTTTGGTCCTCACCCGTATAGTATGATTGTCGTTTAAAATTATGTAATATTATGATATCATTTAAAATGAAACACTATTTTTTTTACTTAATCAGTGATTATAATTGTGTATAACATTTATTACTGGGACGTTAGTGAAGAAACAAAATGACTTATACAGGGTGTCTTGAAATCAATCGAAGAAATTTTAACCGTAGATAGGGTGGATGATTTGGATCATCTCTACATTGGTAACTTTTTTTTAAGTTAATATTTGACTGAGTTACAGACTGATTTATCCTGACGATGCTCTCAGTGTGCTCCATCTTAACTAATTCATTCATAACCCATACACCGGATTGACGGGGGCAAATATGTACCAGTGCTAGTGATTCATTAAATATCGATTAAGTTTATCGACAATTTTTTTCGTGACATATGGATCTTCCATTACTTACAAAATAAAGTTGTAAATACCTTTATCTTCTATATCTAAATGATCAGCTTTCCATGAAGATAAACGATCTTTTTCTTTCGAATCATTTTTAACCGACTTAAAAAACTAAATGGTTCTCAATTCGTCGGAATACTAAAGAATATTGTCGTACTGAATTAATTTGTTATTCAATGTAATTTCAACGGTTGTCAAAAGTGACTCGAGTCCAGAGTCAATGTCAGATACCGGTTGTTTGTATTATAAGAGGTTTGCACATAATTAAAAGTCATTCAAACTAGGCCATTACTTATTTTAATGATGATCAAAAATTGCTTTATATCGTTGTCGATAAATTTTGTCGATATTGAATCACTAGCACTGCTACATTTTTGACCCCGTCATACCGGTATATGACATAACATGTGTCACAACGTAATGTAAATAAACAAGTTGTTCCATATCAACAAACTTTCTAATCACGGACTGAAACTGAACTATAATATGAATGAAAAGATGATCTCTGATAAGGGCTACTATGTGAAATAATTTAAAAATGAAACTTACGATTACGATGTTTACTCACACTCTTCCCACACTCGCACAGGTAAAATAGCACTTGTACTCGTAGGTACATTAAAGTTATTTTATTAGATCATGAATCATGGATTTATTTCATTGATTTCTACCACCATCAGGGATAACTATGAATACAACACACAATAATTAAAACGAATCAATAAGTTGTTATTGTCCTTTGACAGTTCAGCATAGTATTTTTTTAAATCTTGTACCATTGAATACTTTTTATGAAAAGAGGTTTAGGTTTAGGTTTTGTAAAAATAAAATCGTCTCTACACGTAAGTTTATCCATTCCATGGCCTAGGAAAGGTTGGTATTTTTTGTTCTCTATGGTAAGTGTGACATCATAATAAATTATAATCAATTATGCGACGGCCTTTATATCCATGGACAAAATATTTTGCATTCGGGCTGTTGGCTACTGCCACAAATACCACGCAGATCAATACGGAGGGCAATAATCGGATCGTTCAATCCATGTCTATCTGAACTCTATGTCTGAGTCTATGAATTTATGGCTGTCATTATAATATTATGTCATTGTTATGTTATTTTGAGATATTCAAGTCGTAATTATTTTTGCTGTAAACCGGTTATACGGGCCACTTTAGAACAGAAAAGAATGGTAAATGTTTAGATCTCGACAATAATATAAGAAGGACGATAATATTATGATCAGTCTTGGCGAAGCGTGAACAAGAGATCTAGTGAATTCACATTTAAAACCAGCTAGTGTTCAAATTGCAAAAATGAAAATACAGTAAGTTGCACTAATGAAAATACAGTAAGTTGCACTAAAATTTATAATTATTTTAAAATGTTAGTCAGATTTCTGCTTACATGGAACGAACTGTTTGTTTACATACCATGTAAACAACGTATGGTGTCAGGTCATTGACCTTTAGAATTTTGACGTTAGTTACTACGAACGTTTGTAGTAAGTATCAGCGTCAAAATGTCAAGGTCGAGATATCGGCTGCGATACATCAAGTAACAAAATTAATATAATTAATCCTTCTTTTTTTTTTACATTAACAGAAACAAAAATGAACCATACCCCCGTGATCAGAATCGTGCGAACTATTACCCCGCCAAATATCTCTTATTCGATCCAAGACACCCTGTATATTGCACTGCCATTACGTACGCATTATACTGTCTATGCTTATGTATAGTTAGTATATCAATTCCTAATAATAAATATGAACTATAACCTGAGATAAGGATTTATTGCAACTGTGTTACCTTTTCTCATATAGGTACTCGTAGTAAATTAACCCTTCGTTTCATTATCCATATTGGGTTAGGCTTTACATGTTCTGAGAATATTTTCTGTATTTTCGATTTGTTTAATACGCTATTTTATTATTAATTTTTGTTTTTATTTGATTCTTGGTTCAAACAATTTCATATTGGCCACTATTGACAACCTTAGCACTGCACCAAAAATGCTAGAAAAAGTACGATCACTGGTCATGTGTGTAGTGAATAAATGTATTTTTCTGTTATTTTATTTTCTTACTTAGTAACGCCAACAAAGGGGTAAAATAAAATCGGGCAATTTCACAGATCTTACGTCCGTAAACTTAAAATTTTGAAAGCCAGGTCTACCTACCTGGGCCATTCTACTTTTCAGTGTACATTTTTGCTATCGTCCGATAAAAAGTATACCAAATGATGAATCCGCGAATAAACAAATAACGTGAACTTAGAATGTTTACGTTTAACGGTTTTAAAAAAAAAATATCCTAAATTACTCAATTATCGCTGAAGAATCTTGGTAACTCAGTGGTAAATTGCACATTTTCCATAGAAAAGGCGGGAACATCAACGTCCACTGCGTTACTCACTTTATAGTTATTACAAATTACTTTTTATGAATTAGGTTAATTCTATGTATAAGCTTATTGACGTCCCTTTTCTAGTTTCAAGTTAGAAAAAGCAGCACTTTACCGTTTGTTGAAATAAAAATAGTTTAGTGAGAGCGTGGCTAAAACTTATGTACAACGAAAAGTAGAATGGCCCACCTGACATGACAACAGAGCGACTTCACCCTCGTAATCTCCTCGTCCTTCTCTATCACCGTGACCTTGGTCTTGGCAACATTTACTTTCATCCCCTTTTGCTTAAATCCCTCATTCATCACTGTCACCATCTCCTGCAACTCAAGTACCGATGGGACAAGTATAACTTGATCATCGGCATATAAGAGGCATTTTGCTCAAATTAAGAAATGACCTTCATTTGACCCTTTAATGCCTGTTTGTCTTTCCACAGTAACACCCGAAACGGCTGCTTTTTATTAAGGTTTATTTCGATAAGAAACAAAGAAAAATTACTTGTAAAAAAAGAAAGAAAAAAAAATGGTCTACTTTTTGGTCAATATTTTCTTTTCCTTAAAACGCATAATCACAGATCAGAGGCGCTGGCCTAGTGGGTTGTGACCCTGCCTACGAAGCTAGCGGTCCTGGGTTCGAATCCCGGTAAGGGCAGATATTTGTGTGATGAGCGCGAATATTTGTTCCTGAGTCATGGATGTTTTCTAATGTATTTAAGTATATATTTCTCTATATAAGTATTTATATCGTTGTCTAGTACCCATAGTACAAGCCTAGTGCTTAGTTTGGGACTAGGTCAATTGGTGTGAGATTGTCCCCTTATATTTATTTATTTATAAAGAATACAGATACCCAATCTCATAGAGCAAAAGCGTGCCGTCCTAATGTAGGCAACTCTGTAGGCAATTTTAGTCCCGTAGTTAGACCAGTAGATGCCGTATCTGAGCACCACTGCTATGACGCTGGCAGCCTACCTAATAGTTTTAGTAACATATTATATATCACCAGATGACCTAGACTTCAAGAAAATTGTTGACTTTAAAAATAAAACTTTAAGAAAATTTATGACTTAAAAAATTAATATGTAGTCGCTATAAACCTACGTATTACATTGTGGTAGCATTTTAGTAATTCAGATGATCTGCCCTGATTAATGATTGATTCCATGGCGCTATCTACTGACAGTACCCAATAAGACGTAGCAAGCTTGAAAGCTCATAAGTATTGTATGAGATTGATTGAGTAAATCTAAATTTTATTGCATTTGTTAAACATAAAAATTACCCTTATTTTATGTAGGGAAGGATGTTTTTTAATATAATTAAGCAGTGGGACACCCAAATAGGCTAATAAAAAAAAATAAAAAAAAGATACGTTGAATTTATTAAGGTGTAAAAATCATTCAATCTTCACGATTACTGATTCAAAAGTTTCGCTCGATACCTGTGACGCCATCTATGAGTTTATTAAAGTAATAATTATACGTTGTTCGAGTTGGGAGGCCATGGCATAATCAAAAGAATACGAAAATAACGAGAGAATCACTAATAAAAAGAAGCCGTTTCGGGTGTTACGGTGGAATGACCCCTGTTCGGATTGCGCTATATCAACCTCTTTAATGGTTTTACATAAAACATATGAAACCTCCCCAATATTTTATTTTATAAGTACAATTTAAATATCTAGCTAACACCTACGTTCAAAGACAGCTGTTGTCCTTTATTTGATAAAGGTCATTTCTTAATTAAATTATAATAAAGTCATTGTAACATTTCATTAACATTTCTTTAATCTAACTACGGGGATCGATTTGACAACCCTATTCCTCGAAATGGTTTTTAATATCTTCTATTTCTATTTCTATAGAAGTGAGACCATTTCTCTTTTGAGTTATGAGTGATGAATGTTAATAATTTACATTTTACAACGTTATTAACATTTATTGTTTGCATGGTTATCTACATTACATATTATTTAGTTTTATTTTTCTCTATTTTAGAAATAGGGGGGACGACGACGACGACAAATTTTACCGCTTTCGAAGTGTCTCTAGCGCAAACTATTCAGTTTAGAAAAAAATGATATTAGAAACATCAATATCATTTTTGAAGACCTATCCATAGATACCCCACACGTATTATGGGTTAGATGAAACATTTTTTTTTGAGTTTCTGTTCTAAGTATGGAAAACCCCCAATTATCTTTTTTCTATTTTTGTGTGAGAATCTTAGGGCTGTATTAATAAACTAATCTCAACTCTAAAGCTCGCCTCGAGTCGCGTCAAAAATGACAGTGTTCTATGGTTTGACGTTTATTTTAACGTATCTTGTGACGGGCATCTCAGCCAAGATGAGTTTATTAATACGGGTCTTAATGCGGTTCACAGAATACATCTACTTAACGAGTTTCATAGTTCTTATAGTTTCGGAAAAAACTGGCTGTGACATACGAACGGACAGACAAACAGACAGACACGACGAATCCATAAGGGTTCCGTTTTTTGCCATTTGGCTACGGAACCCTAAAAACCGTGTTTCTGAATCTAAGACGAAGTAGGTATACTCAGTTTTCTAAATAGCTCCGCCATTTTTGTACAGTAAGTAGGCCAGGTCAATTTTATTTAATAAATTATTTTAAATAACAATAACAGTTTTAATCATGAAATGTTCCAAATCAGATCTTAGAAAACAATATAAAATGTAAAAGCAAACATTTTTTTTGGTGTATCCCAATTAATTTCAGTAAAGTTATTTTCAAAACAAAATTTAAGTATTAAGTACAAATAATTGGTTCCATGTAACTGCGACGGGTAGGGGTCGGGTTGCATAAAGTTTAAAGTCATATTTTTGATGGGCATACAAGGATTCGTCATACGCATCATTGCGCATAACTGTAAATTGTCATACATTTATGCGCATAAAGTTTTTAATCATAATGTTTAAGAACATATTGTGTAACGCGCATAAATTTGATGCGCATTATTTTTTTTAAGCATACTTTATAATGGACATAAATGGTTGCTCATAAAAATAGTTAACCATCCGCTCTTTTACAAAAAAAATAACCTCGAAGACGAAAGCGGGAGCAAAGCTCCCGCTTTCGTCTTCTAACCTATCCGCGATCCGAGTCGGTTTCGCCACTAAGTCCCTATTCCCTACTATGACATTTATATTTATTACTAAAAATAATTATAATTATCAATATTATGACTAAATAAATGTATGCCTTTCTACATTATGATTAAACCAATTATGACTCCGTACAATTATGACAAGGAACAATTATGCCTAGTATAATTTATGCCAAAAAAAAATTATGAGCATCAACTTTATGCGTAAAGTGTTATGACAATCGATATTATGACATTAGTTGTTATGCGACCAGACCGCCACCCAACTGCGACTGTAACATGATGGACATCAATTATTATTATCAACTTCACCCGGAAAAAAATATAACCAATAGCAGCTACGCGATTGAGGATGTTGAGCTGGAGGAGGTCTGCACTATTAGAGAATTGGGAGTAATTATTTATAGTAAATAAAACTTTATAAGTCACATAGATCACATTGTCGAAAGCGGCCTTAAAATGTTGGGATTTGTTAAAAGAGTTGCTTAGAATTTCAAGCGCACGAAGACATTTACTACGCTTTATAACACCTACGTACGTTTGCGAGTTGAATACTGCAGCCAGGTGTGGAATCCATCATACCAGGTCCATATTGATCGCCTACAGAGAGTGCAGCGTTCCTATAGCAGGTTGCAGGCCTTTAAAGATAGTGCTAAAGATATTGGAAAACGAACTGGTTATGGTGGACGACTCCGGTATTTTAGGATGTGCACTCTAAAGAAAAGAAGAGACTTTTGGGACCTCGTTTTGTTACATAAAATAGTCAACGGTAAAATCGATGAGTCACATCCTGGAAAGCTTGAGATTCAACGTTCCGAGTGCTAATGTCAGACCATCACGCATCACTACTTTTTGGCCTAAGATGATCAAGTCAAACCTGGGTAAATTTTCCGTACTGCACAGACTTCAAAAAAGTTATAACCAACATCAAAAGGCGTACAACCTAGATGTTTACTTCGAGAGTATTATTTGTTGGAGGCGTAAAATGCTTTTGCCAAAACAGTTAAAGTAAGGATATTTATCAGATATAACTTAAAGGTGCAATAACTTGTAATTATGCTAGATGTATATTCCTTTAATTAATTTTATTTTTCCTCTTTTTCTTTTTTAAACCAAATGACCTCTATTTAAATTTAAACACACTTTAAAAGTTACTGTATTGTATTAAGTTCTTCTAGTCTTGTTAGTCAAATTTGTTATAATTATCTACTGTTCGGTCTAATTGTACTATGAATGTTGTTGCACACCTGTTATTGAGGTACAGGTTAGATGTGATTCCTATTCATTAAGTTACACACTGTATAGTCTAGTACTTTGTTGGTGTGTCAATTATTAAATAAATAAATAAATAAATAAATAATTACTGAATTAGAAAAAACGGGACGTGATCAGTGATCACTATTTAAAAATCACTGTGTATATAGTTGTATTGTATTGTCCTAAGACGAACGAATAAAGAGCTTATTTTTAGTAGTTCAGAACGAAACGAAACTTGTAAAAAAGTAATCCGCTCAAATAACTACCTTCTGTTCTGAAGTGTAAGGTACAAGTTGAAATGGTGACCCTAAGTGTAAATATGTCGCGGTTGGAGCGGACTCGGGTAGAAGGCCGGCGAGGCGTGTGGCAAAAGCCGCTACTGTTTTTAATATCAAGGCAATTACAACTAGAACCTTATACTTTAGAACGAAAGGTAGCTATTTGAGCGGATTATCTTCTTACATATTTCCTTTGGTTCTGAACCGCTTAATATAAGTTCTTATAAAAATACCACTATACTTACATTATATATAATTTGTTTAACTTGGACGTCAAGCCAATAACTTTGCCGATCGGCGGAGTCATTTTAGCGTAGCAATCTCATATGCATTTTTTATGTGTTGCCGCGCTTATGTACAAAAGTTACCGCCATCAGCAACGACCGTCGCCGCGCGCACACCTCAAACTGCTCCCGCTGTCGTTGAACATGGAAGTGTCACGAACGAACTCGTCGCGGAACGAAAAGGATAACCAGTTTTCAAATAGATTCATTTACGCGTTGCAAGCACATGTTACCTTTTTAAACTGTGTAACAGAGGAGAGAATAATATTGAACCAACAGTGGCTGTTGTTTATACGTGGCCATAGCAACCATTTTGTAACAACCAATAAAGACGAAGGCCCGTATTAATAAACTCATCTTGGCTAAGACGGCCCGTCACAAGATACGTCAAAGTAAACGTCAAACCATAGAACACTGTCATTTTTGACACATCTCGAGACGAGCATTAGAGTTGAGATTAGTTTATTAATACGGCCCTAAGTTCAGTTAACCAATAGTGGCTGTTGTTTATTCGTGACCATATCAACACTTTTTTAACGACCAATTAAGATTTGAGTTCAGTGTGAACCAATAGTGGCTGTTGTTTATACTCGTACGTGACCATGGTAACCATATATCTGTGGGCCATGTAGTGAAATGACATTAATTATGACGGAATGTGTCATACTCGATCGATAAGCAGATACTGATAACTTATACTGAGCAAGCAAAAACAGATCTTAAGGTGGTCAACCTTTTCATTCCGCGACTGTACTTATTCCATTTTAAATTATTATTTCTTTGGCATTTATTTAGCATAACATAATCATCAATTAATTAATAATTAAAAATACACGTGCATCATAACAATGTCAAAACAATATCTGAAAGTTGGAATCGTGTTCATACCTTTCTAAAAGCAGTTTCTTTGACCGAATAAAACATCAAGCTCCTCAGTTGATCCAGGTTGCCCTCCAGAATGAGCATTGACAGAGTGGGACACACCAGTTCAGAAAACTGGTGCAGTAAAACCTGACAAAATAAAATGGGCTTGTTTTACACATTATTCGCTAAATATTATGATTATTAAAATTATAAAGTAATTATTGTTAACAAATAATTCTCATTCTTCATCTCGGTTTGTCTGCTGCTTTTTTTGGGCACGGGCTCGCGAATCTGCCCCAGACTCGCAGACTATTTCTTCTTTTCAAGTATTCGTTTGAACTAACACCCTACTGGTCGCGGTGATCCACTACTTATATCTTATTTTGCATTTCACTCAGCTGAAATACCTTGGAGGCACTTACGAAATTCAAATACTTTACCAATTTATTGTGATACATGATTTCAATATTTTAGATTATCATTTTAATATTTTTATCTACATCCATGGCATAACTATCCTATAACATGTTCATGCGGCCTAATATGGCTGCATTTATCGCGTGATAAATTTTGGATAACGCATCCGTCACCTTCTGACAGATAAATAAGTACACGTGTCAAAAAATTACGGATGCTTTATCCACAGCTGACACGCGATATAGACAGAGCCTTACTAGGCCTGCAGAAACGATAAGCAAATAGCCTATAAGTACTAGTAAACCTGTATCTGTGGTTGCATCTTAATGTAAAAATTACAGTATAGGTAGCCGGAAGTTTAATTAAAAAATACAGGAAAAAATCTTTAACATTTTTACCTGAAGAAATTGCTCCTGACAAACTGTATCTTATGAAAAAGGTGAGTCATTTTACCAATTTGCAAATTTGCTTAAAACATGTCCCAGATGCATTTCATGGTTGATTGTTCCGTTATGTTTCTGTTTGATCTTACTCATTCGAATGTTATGGCTTGTGTCGTTGTTACAGGTTACATTAACATCCGGAATAATGGGAGCATGCCGCAGGCAAGAATTTTACAATATGCAACACAATGATGTCAAGATCTTTGATTCCATGTGGAATCATAATATAGTGCTATATTAGTAACTGTAAGAACCACCAAAAATAAAACCGACCGCAACTTCACTATTACAGGAAGTTATTTAGACGTATGTAGAAAATACAAAGAACTACGCCCACCTCCATGTGCACTGCCAATTATTTTTCTACGATACATTGGAGGAAACAGTATTACCCAAAAATTTGGTATAAACAAGTTTGGGTCACTCTGCAAAACAATAGCTTCATATTCAAACCTTCCCAATCATGAAGTGTACACGGGCCACTGTTTTGCTCAGAAGATCAGCAACGTCAGTAATCGATGCAGGAGCAGACATCACAACCGTAAAGCGTCATGGAGGTTGAGGGTCAACCAATGTTGCTGAAGGCTTTATAGATAACTCAGTTCAAAGTTAAGTGGAAACTTCAAACAGAATATTAAACTCCATTAAAAAAAAGGTATAAATATTAATATGCCTAGCAGTTCTGCGAATTGAAATGAAAACTCTGCTACTGTATCTGCAGAGAAAGTGCATTTTTCTCATTGCATCATACAGAGGTTCACTAATGTTTTACCAAATCATCATTTGACAAACCATATCATTTTACAAACTTTCATTTCTCAGAGAGATACTCCCTACCGCATTATTTTACAATTTGGTGTGGTCAAAATTCTAACCTAACTTATTTAATAAGCCCATGTAATATTTGCAATATTATTATGTAATGATCAAAGCACAAAAACGTTTTCGCGAAATGAAAGTTTGTAAAAAGATATAGTTTGTCAAATGATGATTTGGTAAAAAGTCAGGATAAGTACCCCCCATACCGAGTGTAGTTAATAATTTGTATTATACCTAAATAAAGTTTTAGCTTCTTATTATTTGTGTTTTATTCAAACTTAGGTTGTATGCCTACAATAGTAGTTTATGCAATTGATGCATAATGAGAGGCCTTAAAAAACGAGTGTGGTTTTATGGAACGACCGTCAGCGAGTTACATAATAGGATCACACGAGTGTTTTAAGGCCTAGTTATGTGCAGTTGCATACACTACTTTATCTTCATGAGTACTCTAAGATGGGTTCAGAACCCGTAGAGAAACTACCTGCAATGCTACTAGTGCTACCTGTAAAATGTCTATAGACTACAAATATTAAAATAATGAAATAAAAAATAAATTTTAACAAATACCGAAGCTTATTATACATTGTACAACAACACAAACAATTTTTCACAATCCTACTTTCGTAAAACCAACGAACAAATGACATCAATAATGGCGGCAATGGATCCTCCGTGACGACGAATGTTTTATTTTAATTATAGACATACGAATGAAGCCCCTATTCTCAAGTCACTCGAGATCAAATGTCGAGCGGTTTATATTAAAACACATACTGATTTGACGTTCGACTCGATAACTGTTTTTTCACTTCTCATGCTCAAAAAGTTTGTCAAATTAGACTTATCAAGCGAGACTCAAGTGATACATGTACAACCGAGGGAAAATATAATATATATATTTTCACTAGGGAAAATATGAAATTGAAAATAGAATGATTTACATTTACAAAACATCTTAATTTGACCAATCAAAATACTTCACCAAATTAAATCCACCAATCACAATACACATCGACTGTCAGTCGGAACGTTAGGTTCTTTTTGGTACGTACAGTCGTTAACTAATTCAAACCTTTAAAAAAAAAAAATGTATTTGATATCAACCAACCATAATAAAGCTATATTAAAATCGACCAATCAGGTAACAGAATTCATTTCTCAAAACATTAGGTGTTTTTTAGTACCTATTTTACAATTGCTAAAATATCATAAATCGTTTGAGCTACGCTTTAAAGCGCTAAATACTCACTCGGTCAGCGCCGTTTAGTCTATATTTTGTATCTATGTCAAAGTAGTTTAAAAAAAAACACGCCGCCAAATTAAAACAATATTTTGCCGCGGAATACATTGTGGGTGGATAATCATTGTTAATTTTAAGATGTCGTCAAATGAAAATGAATTGCAACTTACGCCGAATACAATAATGGAGAAAAGGGCCAAAAAACAGATTGAAAATAATTTGCCCGTGAAATCTCGTGAAAACTATTTAAGGGCATACAATAATTTTACACAATGGAAAAATTAAAAGCAAGTTGATTCTAACAGTGAAGGTGTGTTTACTTTTGTATAATTCTTTTATTTTCTCACAATCGAAGTGAAAAGTAGAGTGTATAACTCAGGTCTAAAAGCCATATTAGGTACCCCTCGCACAATTTTCCCTCGCTTTGGTCGGGAAAATAACCATCTCGGGGTACTATGGCTTATTTTTGACCCTAGTTATACAATCTACTATAATATCTATGAATACTAGAATAGAGAACCTCTCGAGTTTTGACAGCTGTTCCAAATTTAAACTCATAAACTTACCAAAATATATACTGTTATAACATTATTCATAGTAAAATTGGTTGTAATAATGCTGGTCATTTCCTACGGGTTTTGAACGCATAATAGAGGACTCATGATATGTGTGTAGATAAATAAGTTAATAGTACCACTAACTTGAAAATGTGGGCCATTTTGTGCATGTTGTAGGAAACTTATGACATGCATGTACCTAGATAAAGTTTTGTATACGACTGTACGCATAATTAGGCATTAAAACACTAGTGTATTGACGCCTCTCATTATGCACCACACCAGTTACATGAATAACTATTACCAATTATATTTTCAGCATTGTGTAACGGGTAGTCCGATTGTGAGCACACGTACCAGCCGGTTGCAGACGAGCTGCGGCGTCAGGTCCCGCAACAGGTGGCACTCGAGCGGAGGCAGCGGTGGTAGGCGCGGCGCGCGGGGCGCCTCCACGCACAATGCCACCGTGTGTGCACTTCCACAAGCTACCTTGGTAACGCGTTTACCCTGGAACATGGCACGTGATGAACGAAAGAGCCCCAATCTAACACACATTGATATTATCATGATTGTTTGATAGGTAATTCATTTACCTGTGAATTTACGGCTTTCTAAACTAAACTTTTCAGTTCGCATGCTCGAAAAGTTCTTGTGTACGTTGGACGTAGGCGATACAAAACGTCCTTTCATGCTCTAGACGAGTTTTTCTAAAGTTTTTTTTTCTAGACCCTAAAGTCTTAATCATAAAGCCAGACGCGGGACATAACTTAAATATATTTTTAAAAGCTTTTATTTAGCTTGCTATGTATGTACATATTATGTAAGTGTCAAATCTTGCAAGTTAAATTTGACCCACTTCCGGGTTTCCGATGAAGCTGAAATATTTGCATACACCTTTAGTTCTGTTGACAATACAATAATATAGTACCATCGAGCTGGTCTGATGATGGAGACTCAGGGTGGCCATAAGAACTCCTAAATTACACATGTTAAACCCGTCGTGTTAGGGCTTGCTAGAATCTTCTTGACAAGTAGATGACGACTGTGCAAATAAAGTACAGTCGGCAATAAAAGTTCGTCCCAAATATGACATTTTTGACAGAAACTTATTACTAAAAGTTTTGTGTGTGAACCAGATAGGAACCTTTTTATTAAAGATATTTGGACTCAAAAGTACGTAAGCCTTTATTAATTTTATTAACTACCACTCGAAAATTGAGTTCCATTAATAGGCACTATTCCATTTCTTCGCAATTGAAGTGACAACCAGAATATGTCACTCGGTCGGGTGCGCCAAAGTTCATATAAAATTGCAAATTAGATTATTGCAACTCCGAAAATGTATCTCATATAATTTTACAACCTAATGATCACTCTTCATACTCTTCATATTTTTTTTAATACTAATGATCAGAACTTATTATCATCTGAACTTATAACGCCAATATTCATGGAACCGTATACTTTTCAGAATTTCTCAAATTTCTTACGTGTAGATAAAATTAAATTAGGTTAGGTTACATTTATAAAAATCTTGAAAAAAGTAACAGTTTTTTGAAAAAATGCATTATGACTTGCGATAATTATGACTTAAAAAAGTATGAACAATAAAATATGTTTCCCTTGTTCCGTCTAGGTAACCGGATTAGGTAACCAGTGATCTTTGAAGATTTTTTTTCCTCCCAGGCTACTGGTTACCTGCAAGGATTAAATTTTCCTTGTAGTAAACTGATATTTTCGATAGTTGTCTGTAAAGAAAAACAGTTCCTCCCATGCCACTGGTTATCTGCAAGGATTTAGTTTTCCTTGTAGTAAACTGATATTTTCGATAGTTGTCTGTAAAGAAAAACAGTTCCTCCCAGGCCACTAGTTACCTGCAAGGATTTAGTTTTCCTTGTAGTAAACTGATATTTTCGATAGTTGTCTGTAAAGAAAAACAGTTCCTCCCAGGCCACTGGTTACCTGCAAGGATTTAGTTTTCCTTGTAGTAAACTGATATTTTCGATAGTTGTCTGTAAAGAAAAACAGTTCCTCCCAGGCCACTGGTTACCTGCAAGGATTTAGTTTTCCTTGTAGTTAACTGATATTTTCGATAGCTGTCGATTTGTGACAAATCGTTATTTGTATAAAAATTCGAAAGACCAATTTTATATGAGCCAATATGGACCCCTTGTTGCGAGCATAGGATAGTGAGCAAAATTTGTTTTTGCTGCGAGCACGAAACAAAGTAAACTTTATATTAAAAAATAAAATACTGAGAATAGTGCTGAGTCAATATAAATGGGTGTGAGGAAAATAAATAAACATGTGGTTTTATTTGTTTCCATGAAAAAATTATGCAAAGCGAGACCAAAGTTATTTGCATCTCGTTTCTTTGAATCCTGAGTAAGCGAAGGATCCTATAGCCTCGGCCTTACGAGGATAATTGAATCAGGATGAGGAGCGTAGCGTATTTCAGTTGGTTTAGTAGCAAAGTATACCTGCAAGGCAGTAAGCAATCTCGGCCGTTGTGCGGCCAATGTGGTCCCGTCTCCAAGCTGCCCCTCGTCATTGTCACCCCACGTGTATACCTCACCGGTGTCCGTGCACGCCACGCAGTGGAGACTCCCTACATACAACATTTAAGTTCGTTATCGCGGGGCAGAAATGATTTGACAGTACTGAAAGATTATGACAAATAGGCAATAACAGAAGTAGAAGTATGTAGAAACGTTTATACCTACGAGTTCAAAATGTGTCAATTTTTATTCTAATTTCTTACCTCTTCTAGTAGCAGGAAAAGTGACTAAAGAGGGCTTTAGTCAGTTTCCTGCTACTTTAAACATTTTTCATTCTTTCATTTTGATATTTATGTACAAAAACCATACAAAAATCAATCTAAATTAAATTTGAGTGCGAACGGAAAACATCTATTAACAAAATTAAAACTAGTTTTGGAGAACAATACTTGAATTTGACATATTTTTTTTATTCAAGATGACATGATGACGTAGAGGTTAGCGTTTACTCAGTGTAAGAGAAGTTTGATTGACGTTTACCAAAATTTCGTGGTAGATATTAGAACATCTTGGAGGTTTACAATTTAAAGGCAGAATATTCCGTTTATACTAAACAAACTTTCTATTATATGTGTTCTTTGATAGATTTATTTTAGCTCCCGCGATAACGAAGTATGTACATAACTTAAATATCATTCAAAAGTAAGCAGTTGAATATTGAATGCAGAATATTTTTGCACGATTGATGAAACTGAATAAATGGCCGTCGGTATGAATACCGGAGAGTGGCATGGCGGTTGCCCAAAATGTTTTTTTATGCAGAGTTAATTTCAGTATAAGAGGTGCCTGCCACGCGGGTGTTGCCGGTGCGCTGCGTCGTCGCCGCTGCGTTTTTCTTCATGTAAACTAAAACGACGTGTGGCAAGACGATGCGTTGAAATACGTGCGTCGCACTGTGTTAAAATCACAGCGTTGCGACGACGCGACGCTGTGATTTTAATTAGTGATTTATGAGATTACTGCCTATTATAATACTATCGAAACCTTAGCCCAGAGCACTTACCAGTGGCGATGGAAACGATCATTTTTCCTTGCATTCCCGTGACACGCATAGGCCTGCGAACGTGCTCGTAGCTGCCGTGGCCGAGTCTGTGATAATCGCCCTTACCCCTATCGAAACAAGGCGCAGTTTAGTACTCGCTGCACACACAAACTAAAGCGTATGAGATATACCACAGACACTGAATATACTGCCCGAGCTCTAACATGCCCATCTTGACACAGAGAAAGTGATAACATTCGGGAGAAGGATAAGGTAAGTTAGCATGCAAAATTGTTAATTGAGGTGAAAATATATTATATTGTTCAATACTATCGCCTAAGGTACGCATCAGAAATATTATAGTGCCATTTCGGCAAAAAACATTATCTGGCAAAAGTTGGCCAGAGCATACTGACAATATCATGCATTTTCAACTCTTACAGTGGCTTAACACACAAAGTCTTTTCTACCAATCTGTTCCGTAACTAATTATTCGGTAGATGCATTTAATTCGCTGCAAGATCAGCTCAGGCAATGTTCAGAAGGCACATTTGTTCCATGATGCATTTGCCCGGGCTGACCTTATTTCTGTTAACTTTTATATAACAGTCATTATCACCACTTCGAGTGACGACTTGAATGGTAGGGAAAAAATGAGGTCTACCGGGATCTCATGGTGACAAATTTAAAAGTACAAAGACATCGATTTTATATGGTTGTTGCCTTACGCCTGTCAATGCAAATTTCACCGCTTGTCAGGGTTTGTTATTGTTTCGCTATTTTTATTCAAATATAGCGTTAGTTTTCAGGGACTTGTCCTAAAACCCTTCGGAAAAATATCGTTAACTTACTGTAAAATTTACAAGGAAGAAGATGTAAATCTAACACAATCTTTGATTTTGTGGTGTGCTTTTCAATAGACTGGTAAGGAGCCAAATAATCAATCTTTTAGTTTCGTTGCACATTTTCAGGAACGTTACTTATATTTCATTTTGCTTTTATTAGAACCCTTAATAATGAGGTGCCATTTGAATTCCAAGATTATCTATTGCCACCAAACGGCGAATCGTCTTAGCTGTGCGGCACAGTATTCATGATACTTTTATGACGAACAGAAAAAAAAAGCTCGCATCTACTTAAAATACGACACTGATTTACATTAAAGTTGAAAATTGTCCCATTGCTAAGTCAATGGTTGAACGCGAGTTGGAGTTAATTTAATTTAATACAAAGTTAAAAATTATATACATATCCAATTTTGATCTGTGCAGTATTGTCATTATCAGAGTTTTTGAATTCATTTACAAATACATATATAGCACATTATTGTATAAATTTAACTTATTTACTTCCAAATAATAGGAAATGCAATAATGTAATTGGTTTTAAGATTTACGTAGGTAATTAATGGTTACTAATGTTATAAAGGTTTATTTGTTCCGTCTTAACGGCATAGATAGTTAATTGCATAGACGTGATATTTGAATATTATCTTCGAAATTGGAATAAGTCTCTAAGAACTAAAGACTACTAGGCACGCGGACCTTGAAATCTTTTTACCTCGGAGTTACAAGCTATAAATTTAAAATTCCCTTTCTGTCACGAGATTCTGGTAGACCACAGGACTCATAAATAGGCAAAATTGAATTTGAACATACGCGATCAGTTTAACAAGTGGAGACTAGAGCTGTGCTGTCGTAATACCAAAGAAGGCACCTAACTGTAAAGTAATAGTATAAGTATTTTAATTGAATGTGGTTACAAAAAGAGTATAGAATGGTTATTGCAGTTAGCCACCTTCTTTAGTAGAACGGCAGCGATTTATGTAGTTCTGGAAGCAATGCTTGCTGTCGGATTAGACAATATAAATGAAGAAACAGTAGGTTAGCGAACGCAAGACACGAGTTATTATGAATCAGGTACCGAAAAAAGTTTCTTAACCGCGACATGACACAAGGAATAACATTCGGAATTTGCCTACAAAAAACTGTAATAAAAAAATAGACCTTCCAGTGCCCCCTCTTTAGTATTAATCTGTTTTCTACTAAAATTAACTTTAAATCGACGAGAGGATTTTTGTGGATGCGTCTCTTACATATAAAGTTTGATATAATTTGATCTTAAAAACGTTCAGAGATAAAACAAACGTTAGTTATAACGATTTTTTTATTTTTATTATAACGTTTGCTTAATATAATATCGTATAGTCGGGTCCTATTCGAACTGCCAATGGCAATAATAAGTAGACATACCTGACAAAATTCAAATTCAAAATATATGTTCAGTAAATTGGCCACATGAGGGCTCTTTTACACGTCGGTAATATGTAGTGAATTTACCAGCGTTTCGGATAAGACCATCAATGCGGAGAAGAAGCGCCGCAAGAAACTCCAAAAGAAGGTAACTTTTTCAATCATAAAAACATAATAATACTTAAATGTAGGTACGTTACATTAAGTAAAAACTTATAAGGTAAAAGAGTAATTAATAATTAGATCTTAAAACTAGCATAAATAACATTATTACAAATGTAAGATCAATAAACATTAAACTAAAAATATTGACTAAGAGAACACACGAGAACTAGTAAATATAACATACAAATAGTAAACATACTTGAGTGCTGGAATACACAGTTAAATACACAAACTGTAATTGTCTTTAGATAGAGGATGAAATAGATCGGAATAATGTTCTCTCTATTTAATAAAATAAAAAGGCTGATTATATGTAGTTTATCATCGTCATATTTATTATATGCCCGAATGAGACATTTTGAAGGTAGGTACTTTTCCACCGGAGACGCGTAATATTATGTAGTATTCTACGCATCTTTGGTGCAAATTGTCTGCATTAGCGATGTCTCGCTAGATCCAGTAACAAATTTACAAAATTTGCTTTTCTACTTAAGTAAACATGCGTCCGATCCGTTAGGGAGCACGACGCCACAGCTACACACGTTTTACGTACGACCCTTTAGTCGGGCGGTAAACAGAATGGCGGATTGTGCTACTTGCTCTTGCACTCCTGTCGTGGTCGTTTTATTATGTTCGTGTTATTATAACAAAAATCATATAAATATACATAATTATTAAAAACACCATTTATTTGTATCAAGGGGAGGTCCAAAAGTTCGCGGAACGAAAAGTTTATCTATTCAATAAAAATGAATAGGTATATATTTTTCCTTTTTAATATACACGTGATTTTTCTTTAGGTTCGATTCATTTTTCAGATTTAGAAATTTATTTTTCTAAACCTTCTTTGCCCTCAAAATGAATCGAAATTGCCTCATTCACTTCTTCATCGCCACGAAATGTTTTCCCTTTGAGTTATTTTTAACCCCCGACGCAAAACAGAGGGGTGTTATAATTTTTTTTTTTTTTTTTTTTTTTTTTATGGCTTAGAGAAGACAAACGAGCACACAGTCCACCTGATGGTAAGTGGAAACTGTGACCCATAGACATTCGCATCCTAAGACTGCAAATGCGTTGCCAACCCTGAGGACTAAGATGGAATGCCTATAAATTTGATGTGTAAGTGTGTGTAAGTGTGTGTGTGTGTATGACTGTGTCTGTCTGTGGCACCATAGCTCTTAAACGGATGAACCGATTTATATGCAGTTTTTTTTTAAAGCATTTTTTTTGGCGGTGTTTCTTAGACATATTTTATCAAATTCGGTTCAGCCGTTGTTGAGATATTCAGCTTTTGGGGGGTAAAAAGCCCTCGATTTAACGGCGACACCTACTTTCAGAGCTGATATCTCTTAAACGGCCAAACCAATTTTCATGAAATCTTGCTAAGAACGATCCCGATTAATGTAGCTTTACTTAAAAAAAATATGCGTCCGAATCCGTTCATCCGTTTGGGAGAGCAGCTACGATGCCGCAAACGGACACTCCAATACATAGTCGTAGACATAGAGAAACACGTTATAAACTTTTATCTATCCAAATATCATATCATAAGCCCTCCATGATGTGTTCAAGAACCGCACATTATGACCACCATTAAAATAGACTGCTTTGTTAGAACAAATTTCTTATCTGTAAAAATGTTATTATAGCTAAATAATGACATCGATTTCGATAATATTATTTCATTCAAATTTCAAACATCTCTGAAAAAGAAAGAAATTTGATTTGACCTCTATTCTAATATCAGTCGAGATGACGTTTAGTTTAGTTTAGTTTCTTTATTCATCAATGTAATATTACAATATTAGTGGTATTGCTTGTAAAAAATACGAAATTACATTGAGATCGTAATGTTCGGAGCAGCGACTAGTCACGAAGCGGCAGGTGACAGGT
This sequence comes from Acleris laterana, assembly GCA_963966035.1. Taxonomy (NCBI): domain Eukaryota; kingdom Metazoa; phylum Arthropoda; class Insecta; order Lepidoptera; family Tortricidae; genus Acleris; species Acleris laterana. The sequence continues at coordinate 60,894,213 of OZ014438.1, read as the reverse complement.
CTGGCAACATGGACGGCGATGTAAACATTTATGTCAACAACGATGTAAACAAACGAGATGAAGTTTCGCCAAAGCCGTGTAATCTGCCAATAAAGACGGTGAAGTTGTGCGGAATTAGTGGTGACGCATTAGTAGACTCAGGCAGTGACGTGAACCTTATATCGGAAGATTTATACGACGGAATAAAGTTGTCTCAGTCCGACGACAACACGGTATTGTTCGGACTAGGATCTTCGCAAGTAAGATCTCACGGAAAGTTAAGTGAAAGTGTGCGTATTGATGGGAAGTGTTACGATCGGGTCGTTTTACACATAGTGCCTAGAGACTTGGTCGTTTTACACATAGTGCCTAGAGACACATAAGTTAATTTTAGGACAGGAACTTCTGAGAAATGTTGTTATGGTTATGCGCGAAGGTTCCGTGTTTTTTCTTGCTGAAGACGAAGAATGGTTGAGGCATGTGCAGCATGTAAGTTGTTGTGCAAGCGACGTTGACATTGCAGGTCATATTCGCGACGACAGCATTAAAAAAGGAGTGACGCAGCTCGTTCATGAGTACAAACCTGTCCAGACAAGGGAGGCGCCTATCGAGCTCAAAATTATACTGAAGGACAAAATCCCCGTGGCTCAGCGTCCGAGGAGGCTGTCACTGGCAGAGCAAAAGATTGTAGAAGATCAGGTAGATGAGTGGATGCTTAAAGGAATTATACAGGTGAGTTTTTCTGAGTAGACTCTACTAGTGCTTGTTAAAAAGAAGGACGGTTCAACCAGAGTTTGTGTAGATTATAGATTGATAAGTAAGAAAATGGTTAAGAATTAATTTCCCCTACCTCTGATAGAAGATTTAATTGACCGGTTGTTAGATGCTAAAGTTTTTAGTGTTTTGGACCTCAAGAATAGCTTTTTTCATTTAACGATCAGTAAGGAATCAGTACCCGATACATCTTTGGTGACCCATCATGGACAATTTGAGTTTTTAAGAGCATCTTTCGGTCTGTCTGTATTGCCAAAGTATTTTATGCGGTTCATCACTATAATATTTAAGGACTGGATACAAGAAGGCATTGTCATGATATTCATTGATGAAATTATTATTCCAGCACAAACGGAACAAGAATCTTTGAACTGACTACGACGAGTGTTAGAGGTTGCAGCAGAGTATGGGCTCGAAATTAACTGGATGAAGGCTAGGTTGATATCTCACGAGATCGAGTACTTAGGCCACATGGTCAAAGATGGAAAAGTGCGACCAAGCCCGGATAAGATTGAAGTGGTAGCACGATACTTAGAACCTACAAATGTTAATTTCTTGTTAATTTAAAATAGGGCAGTAATAAACGAAAATACAAAGAAGATTTGGTATTTTAGTTGCATTTTTGGTAATAGATATTTAGTTCTAGTAATATTCTTGTAGTAGCAATATGGGTTGACAATCGACGATGGTGGCGTTTATTAGATTCTTTATTTGATGGTCCAGTCTCCGATTCTATTCATCTATTCTTCACCACACCAGCAAAATATAACGTTAACATTGAAAACAAAAAAGAATAATAAGTAACAGCAATCGAAAACAAAAACCAAACTATTACAGTCGCCATCAGATATATGGTAGCGGTCAACGTACTCAAATATTTCGGAGCAGTATTCAATTTCAATATATTAATTACGCTAGATAAGGTCTGTAATATCGGCCCATATAATTCGTCATAAATTTAGGAGCAACGACTTTTCAATAAATTCGTAACATACAATTAGGTAAAGATATCGGAACTTACAGAAGTCAAAAATATCGAAGCAGCCAGGATGATCATAAAGATCGGAACATTTATGGAAAATATACCTTAAGTCTGTGTCACATAGTTCATATTTGAATTCGTTACTACACTCATGGACCAAATTACCGGAACATGCGAAAATATAATAATAGGCTGAGTTTGCAGCATATTAATCATGCGTGTCTGAAACCTTATTTGAATGGGTCCACCGTAAAGTATTATGAACTATGTGACACAGACTTAAGGTATATTTTCCATAAATGTTCAGATTTTTTTGATCATCCTGGCTGCTTCGATATTTTTGACTTCTGTAAGTTCCGATATCTTTACCTAATTGTTAGTTACGAATTTATTGAAAAGTCGTTGCTCCTAAATTTATGACGAATTATATGGGCCGATATTATAGAGCTTATCTAGCGTAATTAATATATTGAAATTTAATGCTGCTCCGAAATATTTGAGTACCTTGACCGCTACCATATATCTGGGGCCTATTGCATAACAAAGTACAAGCTAATATTATTAGCGGTTTTGGTTGTAACTTGTACTTTTATGTTGCATAATAAAGTATAAGATACAATGTACAAGTATCTAAATTACAAGCTAATAATATTAGTTACTCGACTCGTAATTTATAATATTTTGTTGCATAATAAAGTAGCAGTAATAAATAAACTACAAGCTGCATAATATTAGTACTAATAACTCATATAATTAGTGAATTTTACCTACTAGTTTATGTTGCAAAATGAAAGCAAAAACACAAATTATTAGAACAAACTTGTAATTATTTCTACGTACGTCAGGGGCACCATATTTTTAAAATATTAGTTTTCCATTGATGAATTGTTAAACCGTCATATCAAAAATGAACCGGTGCGGTTGCGGAAAATGGACCAAATAGCACGTCTTTCTTTTCGTTCATTTTTGCCAAAACGCACATTTTCAACTTCCGCTTTTGTTCGCGTTTTCCCGTCATTTTTTATAATATTGAATTGAAATACCTACGTTTCTACTCCAAAACTTCAATTGTATTTTGTTAAATAGTTGCGCCGAATATATGTCAATATTCAGTATCAGTCAAATTGCCGCCTAAATGTTACTTTTAATAAAAACCTTTGCCTAGGTAAGGTACCTAGGCAAAGGTTTTACTCATTCAGCCATAAAATTTACTTATGATTTGTATAATTTGCTGATAATATTAGCACCAGTGTTACAAGTTCCAATAAATCTATTATGCAACAGAATATATTAGTACTAGTACTTTACTATCTTATAACTTGTAGTTTAGAAAAAATATTAGCAATTTATGCAACAGGAATAATCTTGTATTATTAGTAAAATCAAAAATGGTTATGCAACACAAATAAGCACGACTTGTAAATCGTTGACTTGTAACTAGTATTTTTTCCTAGTATTATTAGTAAACTTATGCAATAGGCCCCTGATGGCGACTGTACCAAAAACAGTTACCACTAAGGGTTTATTGTTTGACACTAACTAATCGTTAAAAATCATAACTAATGGTTAAATCTCAAGGAAATGTGTGAAATTTTCGATTCCTCTTTCGAATTTTAACAATTAGTTGAGTTAACTACTGATCAAAAAATGGTCTATAAAGAGCGCTTCCAAAACTTAACCAAATGTAAGCGTACTTCGAGATGGAATGAACTTAAACAATCTTCGTGGACCGCGGTGACGCACCCCTGGCGCACCCGGAGCGTGTCCTTGCTCTCAATGTAAAAGATGCAAAATCTAAGTCTTTATTTTTTAGGTTTAGCTATTATTTGAATACATAATAAGTAGAAAAACGAAGTATTTATAATTTACCATTTAATTAAATAGACTTTTTAACACCCTGAATATACTCGTAATATTTTGACTTTAAACTTGGTTTTATAATTGGATAATGGCATTTTAATATAAAACTCTCTTATGTTTATGCGTTTATGTGTTAATATTTAAACGAAAAATATATACTTAATGTAGGTACAAATAATAACGAACGTGTAAATATTCTTTTTACATTATAATTCACTGACTGATTTTACTCAATTACTTTTATTTTTTGGTTACCACAATTTTCACGTTTCATCCTGTACCACGATACTCTAGCTATATTGTTTTTTTGCTATTTATGAATGGTTTAGCTATAGATTGCTAATGAATAAGGATTTCGGGATACATGTGGGGTCAATGTTACCTTATTTGGGACACAGTATAGTTGGCGTATCAGATGCTACTATTTTGAGGATCCTACACGATCATCTTGACATGAAGAATGTTAAAACAGCTGCAGATGCACCGGTCCACAACAACAACGTCGCCGCCGCGGCTAGTCGCAGGTGTGGTTTCTAATCGCCGGGCCGCCGCGCCCTGCACCCCGGACTGCCTCCTAGCGATTATTATTTTTTCCCGAATTTTAAAAATAACTAATAGGTAATCAAATTCGTAACAATGAAACAGTGAACGGGGCAATTTCGATTAATTTAGGGGGCAATGAAGTTTTTTTTTGTCGGTTGAAAGAAATTAATTTCTAGATCTAAATAAAATATCAAACTTAAAGATAATTATATTGATAGGAAAAAATTGAGTAGATAGACATGTTTTCATTCCGCGTATTGTTGGACCTCCCATCGTATATCAGTTCCATACATTTTGACAGTTTTCAAAAATAGTAATATTAACTTTGAATTCAGCCCTGTACATTCAGATTCAATAGTCAAGGTATTTAAATCGCTAAGTTTAAAAAAGACTGAGGATTTGTGGGGCACATCAGTTAAAGTATTCTTTCATATCATAGATGTAATTGCACCCCATTTATCATTAATTTACAATAATTGCATATCAGAGGAGATCTGGAAAGATCTCATGAAATATAGTAAAGTCATACCTCTTTTTAAATCGGGCGAGATGAGTGATTTAACGAACTTCCGTCCCATTTCCATACTACCAGTTTTAAGTAAAGTCTTTGAGAAACTAATGCTGAATGATATGTTAGGTCACTTTAATAGAAATAAAATACTCAACAGTAGCCAGTTTGGGTTTACCAGAGGTCGATTAACAATTGACAACATTTTAAAAAAAAAAGCATTTTTGTTTTTTCTCGTTTATGATAGCTGGTTAAAAATTAGACTACCCGTGTTTCTCGGTTTTTCTTTATTTAACTTAAATTCGTCGTTAATAATTTATTAAATAAATAGTCATTAAAAAGACCGTATATACAAAGTTAGGAATACTAATGTCGTGATCTTAGCATGATATAAAAAAAAAATTGAAACCGACTGTCATGTCATGTCATATCACTTGCCATTCTTGTCAAGCATTCGTTGCCGTTCGTTCACGAGTTTGTTATTTTGCGTTTACTGCTATGCATCTGCTTTGAGTTTCTTTCTACATAATGAGGACCGGAAGAAACCAAGATCCTTTTATAATTTGTTTTGTCCCAAGTTGCAAAAACGCGGCGTCAATAGAAATAGAAAAGCACTTTTCATATTCCTTGTGCATGTAGGTAGATTGGAATGGAGTTCGATCCTAAATAAAAAGGTTCCGAAAAGTGCAATTTATATATGTGAAGATCATTAATTCGTCGACTTTGGGCAGATTACGGCTATCCGCTTTTACAAATCCTTTAGTCACTTTCATTTTAAATATCAAATTACGAGAATCGAACGAAAGCGTGTCTTTAGATTAGAAATCAAGTAATCCGTCAGACGGACAGATAAAAAATGGAAATGACATGCAGTGTTGCCAGATTTATTTGCACCTTCCCCCCTAGATGTATTTAAAAAACCCCTAGTTTCTAGAGTACGATTGATAAAAAACCTCTGACCTTTTTTGTATATCATATTTTTCTAAAATATAAGTATTATTAATTTATTACATACAAGCTACATAATATTTACAGTTACTAAAATACTAAATTGATATAAAGTTTTTATTAGAAATTATTAGATACTTTTCCTACTCCTGTACTTTTATCTGTCATTTATATAGTCACGAACACTAATATAAGAACATACATAATATGTCCGCAGAATAATCCAGAGAAAATTCTATCTTGTCTATGCCCCAAAACAGCACTTGTGCGTTTTTGAGATAAAACGATACGGCCAGCTGCCAAAGCTTAGCGTTGCACAATCGATTTAATCATATTTTAACGATTGTGAAATAGGGACTATAAATCACCTGTTTTGAGAAATGATTTCAGTTACCTGATTGGTCGATTTTAAAATAGCTGTATTCTGGTTGGTTGATACGAAATACAAACTTTTTTTAAAAGATTTAAATTAGTTAAAGAGAAACACGTACCTAAAAGAACCTATCGTTCCGTTTGACAGTCGATGTGTATTGTGATTGGTGGATTTAATTTGGTGAAGTATTCTGATTGGTCAAAATGTTTTGGAATTGTAAATAATTCTATTTTCCATTCCGTCAATTTAAAAACAGAGTAAACCATAGACACATATTTTGTCATTTTCTTGTTTCCCGCTCGTTTGTTGTTCTTTACTTCGTTCGTTCGTTTGTAAGTTTTTTCGCTTAGTTTTGCATTTTATTTGAAACCTAGTCGTAGAAAAAGTATTGTATGCAACGGTGTATAACTAAGTCAAAAAACACTCGTGGCGCTTACCTTTACGAAGTTCGCCTTCAGCTCACATCGTAACCCACGCCACTCATATTTTTTGACCTCTCTTATACAACTATTGCATAAACTACTATATTGGTACATTGAACTTAATTACAAAATCGTAAGTATCCTTAAAATTTGTCCAAAATGTCAGTGTAATAGTAGTGCTATTGACCGATTTTAAAAGTAATTCACCATTGGTAACAATTGTGAGAATCCTTCAGAATATCCCCTAGACAAATTTACATACATACATACACATACATAAACTCACGCCTTTATTCCCAGAGTGGGGTAGGCAGAGCTACAGAATTACCAACAACTCTAAAAGCTTGTTGATAATTCTGTAACCACATTTTGCACACTAGATAAATTTAGTGGCATCAAAACCTCGAAAATACCTCAACGACCTGGAAAACCCCCTAGGTTTTAGGGAAAACCTCTAAATCTGGCAACACTGATGACATGAGAGTTGTATATTTTTTTCAATTCCTATGGTAATAAATGAACTAAGGGCACTATAAGTGTATTCCTAACATTCACAATTCAACTATTTTTACTGTTTTTCCTAAATATAATAAAAACTACTGCATAAAAAAATCCAAAAATATTTTTAGTGTAATCAGCAGCGTAAAATCTACAAATGGTATTTTTATTTTACTACCTTAGCACATATGAATTGTTGTCAATTGATGCGGCTTCTGTGCTCGTTAAATATATATTTAACAGTTGGGAGAAATCTTATGATGCGAAGGGAATATTTTGTGATCTTTCTAAAGCTTTTGATTGCGTGGATCATTCGACCCTTATTTTAAAATTAAAACATGATGGATTGTCCAATAAAGCTTCAAGTCTTATGTCTTCTTATCTAAGTGATAGAACTCAAACAGTTGTTGTAAACAAAACGCAATCTGTTGGAGGTACAGTAAAATTAGGTGTGCCGCAAGGCTCTATTTTAGGCCCTTTTTATTTCTGGTTTGTACAGTGTGTCCCTGGATAAAGTGCACAAACGAATTGGGATGAAACTAGACACAATTTTATCGACAAAAAAAAAAATAAAAAAAAATTACCACCTTTATTTATTTTTTTATGATTTTTTAAAAAAAGTCATAGTACGCAGAGGACCTCATCGGAACAAATCAAGATATTTTGGCTCCTGTGGGCTCTATTGATTTGAAACAAACGGAATTATAATCACAAAAGTTTATTTGTGTCAATGAAAATAGAAAAAAATGAGAAAAAATGACATAAACCCTAAAAATAATGACTTTTCCTATGAATTTTGTGTTTTTTTTTTCTCGAATTTTTAGTATTTACTCGATTTACTCAAAATTATGCCCATCTTACCTCATGTTATTTTTACCAGTAATGGTTGTGTATCTCATTGCCTTTTATTTAAAAATATAACCAAGTGTCTCGCACAATTACAAGATCCTTAATGAGCGGCCAAACAAAGACATTGCGTTTACACTTAATTAGGTAGCCGCTCAGGTTGAAACCCTTAATGGAGGATTAGGATTACATTTTGGGTATGGGATTATAAAATCAAACGAATTATGGAATTTCATAATTACTTATTTAATGTAATAACTGTTCAAAATGCCCACCCCGCTCTTGCAAACACAATCCTGCACGTACTGCTATTTGTTGAGTTGCTCGACGTATCATTTCCGGGTTATTTTTTATGTAATTTACACAATGGACAATTCTGCCACGCAATTCCTCTTCTGTGTTGATAGGGACGCTGTATACCCTCTGTTTCATTGTGCCCCAAAGGAAATAATCCAGTGGTGTCATGTCTGGTGAGCGTGCTGGCCACGCCACTGGCCCTTGTCGGCCAATCCAACGATTAGCATAAGAGGCGTTGAGAAATCCCCTTACGTCAAGTGCGTAATGGGCCGGGCATCCATCCATTTGTAAATACATTGTTCTTCTAGTCTCCAAGGGCACATCCTCCAATTCAAGGGGCAGATCTTCTCTCAAAAGTTCTAAAAATCTGGGACCGTTCAAAGTTCTGGGGAGAAAAATAGGGCCAATGAACATGTCACCAATTAGTCCAGCCCACAGATTTATCGAAAACTGCACTTGAAATTTTGACGACCTTTTGAGGTGAGGATTTTCTCCCTTGGGGTTCCATTCATGTAGATTCCTGCAGTTTGTGATCCCATGTCGTGTAAACTGACTCTCATCCATCCACAGAATTTTTTGGGTGAATTCAGGATCGTTCCTGATCTGCCGTTGAATCCAAGAAGACAGCACACATCTTGGTACCCTGTCTACGTCGTCGTGTAGATGTTGAACTCGTTGGTAGTGGTATGGGTGAAGACCTTCTTTTTTAAAAATCCGCCAAACCGATGATTTTGAAACTCCATGCTGCAAGGCCAACCGCCGAATACTGGTCGTCGGATCAGCAAATAAACTTATTAGTATGGCTTCCTCAACAGCTCCATCAATCACTACTCCTGCTTGTTCTCGGCGATCTCGATCCAATCGAAGTCCATTCGACAATCGTCTGTGAAGTTCTTGAAAATTACGAGCAGACGGTACAGGTCTCCTGTTCGGGAATGCTGCCATGTATAATAAACGAGCAGCTCTGGCATTACCTCTCGCCATTCCATAATAAAAGTGGATGTCGGCGAGATCTCTGTGCGTGAACTCACTTAAACGGGGCATTTTATGAAATACTGATAGTAGAAGTAGTTGTAACTGAGAATAAGTAACGACGAATGATTCGAAGTAACTGATGAACTAAACCTTATCTTATCACTATTTATGCTAATCCTAACATGTATTCCCCGTCCCACCCCAAATAAAATTCAATAAAGAGTAAGGACAATAATCTACCTGGGCGACAACCTAATTAAGCGTAATCATTATGTCATTGTTTGGCCACTCATTAATAATCTTATAATTGTGCAAGAAACCCAAAATGTAATCCTAATCCTCCATTAAGGGTTTCAACCTGAGCGGCTACCTAATTAAGTGTAAACGCAATGTCTTTGTTTGGCCGCTCATTAAGGATCTTGTAATTGTGCGAGACACTTGGTTATTTTTTAAATAAAAGGCAATGAGATACACAACCATTACTGGTAAAAATAACATGAGGTAAGATGGGCATAATTTTGAGTAAATCGAGTAAATACTAAAAATTCGAGAAAAAAAAACACAAAATTCATAGGAAAAGTCATTATTTTTAGGGTTTATGTCATTTTTTCTCATTTTTTTCTATTTTCATTGACACAAATAAACTTTTGTGATTATAATTCCGTTTGTTTCAAATCAATAGAGCCCACAGGAGCCAAAATATCTTGATTTGTTCCGATGAGGTCCTCTGCGTACTATGACTTTTTTTAAAAAATCATAAAAAAATAAATAAAGGTGGTAATTTTTTTTATTATTTTTTTTGTCGATAAAATTGTGTCTAGTTTCGTCCCTATTCGTTTGTGCACTTTATCCAGGGACACACTGTATAAATGACTTACCACCAACAGTAGATAAACTTAATGAGATTGTACTTTTTGCTGATGATGCGTCATTAATTTTCAAAGTAGATAGAAAGTCCATTGACTACAGTAGGATAAACGCCACACTAGTTAAAGTACTTAATTGGTTTACTAGTAACAATTTACTAATAAATGCTAAAAAAACTAAATGTGTTAGGTTTGCTTTGCCTCATGTTAAACCGGTAGATTCTAGTATTTTTCTAAATGACGAGTGGCTGCAAATGGTAGATAAGGCAGTTTTTCTAGGCATAACCATAGATAAAAAATTGCAATGGAGTTCCCACATAGCGGTACTGGCAGGTAAACTAAGCTCGGCGGTACGCCTTTAGGATAATTAGACAACTAACTAACGTTGAGATAGCTCGCATAGTTTATTATAGTTATTTCCAGTGTCATGTCGTACGGTATTCTGGTTTGGGGTAAGGCAGCTGATACAAAGTATATTTGTTTTACAAAAAAGGGCTATTCGTACTATTTATAACTTAAATTCCCGTGACTCCTTAAGATAACTTTTTAAAGAAATTCACATCTTAACTGTAGCGTCTCAATTTATTTATGAGAATATTATTTATGTTATTCAAAATTTAGATTCTTTCACCAAAAATTCTGATGTACAAAATACAAGAAATGAAAATAAAATTGCTATCCGAAAATTCCGCGTCTGAATAGTATATAAATCATTTGTTGGTCAATGCATTCATTTCTATAATAAATTACCTGACGAAGTTTTAACATTACCCTTTCCAGCACTTAAAATTTATTTAAAAAAGTCGTTAATATCTAAATGCTTGGCCTAAACCCGAAACTTAGTTTCAATAATTTGTAAAATTGCAAAGTTGTTTGTCTAGAGGACACCGTTGATGTAGGAAAACATATCATAAGTACTTTTATTTGGTTGTCTTGTGTTTATTTTTTCTCTTTTTCCTTTTTCTCCCTTTATCTCTCTCGTAATATTTTTGACATGTTTTCCTGCTGAACTACGCATGATATTTGATATTATATTTAATTTAATATTTTAAACTTTATACAAATGCTAGACTAAGTAGTATCACTGTAGTATTAAATATGGTTAAAAAACGACTGACTGCTGAGTTTCTTGCGGCGTTTCTTCTCCGCAGTGGTCTCCTCTTGGGAAGCGCTGGTAGTTTCTTGACGTGTAAAAGTGCCCGTGCGGCCTACTTACTGAATAAATATCTTTAATCTTTTTTTTTAGTTCACTTTGGCGTTACGCATCTTGACTAGGGGAGAAATAACGTCTATTGCACTTTATTTCGGACTAATAAATATCAAAATATCAAATTTTTATACTAACAAATTGGCGGTATTGACAGAGCCCGCATTTTTTGCGACAAAACAAAAGACTGACGACTGAAGACTGTCGCTCGTGTAACATTTTTTTTTATCGGGATATCGATAATTGTATAATAGAAAAAAAAAACGGGCCACGAAATAAAATAAAAAGTTATTAAAACATTTTACGTGAGGTTTATATAAAATTATAAAGAAACAGATGCAATTTCTTTTTTGAAATCCACGTCAGTACACACAGCAACACTTGACTTTTTATTTGGTTTGTGTAGTGATAGGAGTAATTTTCTGTAGGTTCTATTATTTTCACTGAGTTAGTATAGTCACTTAATTTAAAGTTTTACCTCTTATTTACTCGACGAGTTATTTTATTACTTGATATGATAAAGTAGGAGATAAGATCTAGATGGAATAACACATGTAAAAGAACTGTCGCGAATGATTATAAAATAATGTAAATACATCAGCATATTTTTTTATACAATAATGCTCGATATCGATACAAAGAGTGATTCTAGCACTAGCTAGATTGCGACAGTCTTTTGTTTTTCCGCGAATAATCCGGGCTCTGGTTATTAACTACAATTTTTCATGTGCCCGTCATTCGAATTTACATCTTCAACGGAAAAGAGCTGTGAAGTTCTCTGTTGATTATACGTGTCTTTCATTCGCTTGCGTACTATTCTTATGTCTCATCATAAGGGGCATGTTAGGTCTCAGGTACTATTACTATATGTACCGTCGTCTGGTATTCCTCATATATCCCCGCTTGGGTGGTAAGCGTCCGGTAGACCTGACACGAGAAAAGCATCTAGTGATTTTCCGACTATCTAATAGGGCCGGACTATAAATATAACGGTCACAGTAATAAAACATTAAATAGGGATGTCGACAGTAATACAGGTTAATTATTCAGCTGTACACGGGCACACATTTTTTATATGAACAAAAACTATATAGTACATATACAATAATAACAGTTTCTGAAATGATATCTCACTATTGCATATTAAACTCAAACTTTACATTTGTTTGACAAATTATTGATTAATTAATCAATCTTGATACAACTGACCGTTTTGACACTTCATAAAAAATAGATGATATGACCTGTAAGCCAGCATCCCCTTTTTAAAGGATAGTGTAATGCAATTGTAGTCAGGCTTTGACTCATATTCTAGATAGATGGCAGTGTTCCTTTGTTCACTTCGCATAGGTATATTTTTATATATTCGTGTTTTTTAAATAACACCGTTAAATACCAACTGCCAGATAAGTCAGAACACTAAGATCCAACTTTTAATTGTGTTTAGTAAAATGACAAGAACTATTGTCAAACCGTTAAGTAATGACACCACAAACAATCTAATAGTGATGCACTCTAGTCAAGAAGTGATGATTTAAACAAAGAACTAAATAAGCTGACAAGGGAAGTTTTCTAGGTTATAACTAATTTTACACTAGTTTTATTACGTAAAAAACATATTGTTTACATCTTTAATAATTTTATACTTGAACACATTTAAAAACTCTACGTGATGTAGTGTTTTTGAAACCCCGACGTCCGCGGCCTCACTTATAAAATTTTCATGCAATGGCCCAACCGTGCAAGGTCAATATGATGTGAGGCCTGCGCCGACATCTTGGATTTAAAATATCAAGTTTTTCGAAATATCGGAATGTGTTATATCTTGACATGTAGGGACGTGTAGAGAATGTAATATACACACTGTATTATACTTTTCCATCTATATAAAAAAAAAAAATATTAACTAACTAATCGATTAAGGCACAGCCGAACCCGCTGGACTTCAGCATCAACATTTACTTGAGAGCTATGCTCTTGTCGGTGGATTAATTTGATAACTTCCATTTCATTCCTTTTCGGACTTGAAAATTGAAGGAGATATTCCTTAGATATATGCAGTCCTTAGGTGCACTTAGGAGGATTTTTTGCAAATTAATCTAAGTGGGTTAAAACAGGAACAGCAGCGGAAAACTGATCTACGCGTACGAAGTCCTGGGCGTGGGCGTATTACTCGTAATTTTTTTCTTAAAAAAAACATAAATACAGTACATCATTCTTCGTTTTTTTATGAAACAAAGTGCAACATCTTTAGCGATAGCCAACCGAACGCTAAAACTGTAAAACGTTTTAAAATAAAAAAGTTACTACAACAAATATTTAAAATAAGATGAACATCTTTCATCCAAGACAATTTTATTGTACTCTTTAATATTTTGGAACAATATGAAGGATTTCTCTTTAAAAAAAACCTCTTTTAATATCGTCCATTCAATAAATCGCATCACTATATATTCTTACTATTAACTTACAACACCGAAGATGTCACTTTACTTAACACATCTAAAAGTCTAACTGTAATTATGTCCGTCGGTTCGTTATTACGCTTCTTTGGCATAATGCCATAGGCTGGTCTATCAATGTGGTATTTTGGTTGGTCTAGATTTTTTAAGAACGTTTAGAAAGCTTTTTTAGGAACGTTTAGAAAATAGCAAAGTGTTTTAGAAATATCTTATAGCAATTATATATTTTTAGCATCGCGCGATCCAACACCATACTTGAAGACTACTTCTAAAAATGTTACCAACATAATGTTAAAAAGTGATTGGTTAAGTGCGGCATGTGTAATACGTTTGTAATATCCAGAGCCATTTAAAAATTGCATTTATGAGATCATGTTAAGGTATTTACCATGTGTAAACGCTTCCGCACTGGCACAGGGCCACGGAGAATTGCGAACCGCATTCCACCTTGATGACCCTTAGTCCTTTGAGGCATTCGATCTTTAATGGTTGCTTGCAACCCTCGGAGCCGCCCCGGCCTGTGACACAATTGTAACTTGACGTTACGTTTACGACACTTGAATGACATAATGAGTTATACACACTCTTATAAATTTATATGACACTACTGATAATAATCTATACCTATCTTCCATATAAACCCCCTTGGAAAGAAAACGGGCACATATTTTTCAAGTAGTTTAAACATACTGTAGCAAAATGATACATATAAAAAAAATTTTTTCTTCGGTAAAAATACTTTCTTTACCTTGTAGAATTAAATCTTATTTAGTTATAGTATATTTAAAGTACTTGAAAAAAATCGAGGGTCACGTTTTCTTTGCGAGGCGGTTTATATATTATAGGGTGTCCCAGAAACCGACGTCAACCCGCCTAGGGCTGATAGAGCAGCTCATAAGCTATCGATTTAACCCCCATGTATGTTCAGCAATTGTTATCAGTTTCCGAGGTATTGATCATTTTAATCGTAGTTTTTGGCAATTTTCCTTATGTCCGTGATACGAAAAACGAATAAATTCATGGATTATTTTTTTTTCACTGTTTTCTTGCATGATTAGAATCACTATGAAATAAGGAAGTTTTTAAAGCTACATGTCATTGTTTTTTTCATTACAGCCTTTTGAGTAAACGCACAGTTTGTTTTTCCATACTTGGTGAAAAACAAACGCGGGGTTCTCTATTTTCGAATTTTAACAACAGGCCCTTTGTATAAAGAAAGTAACTCTGTGCGTTTACTCAAAAAGCTGTAATGAAAAAAAATAGGCATGTAAGCTTTAAAAACTTACTTATTTTATAGTGATTCTAATCATGCAAGAAAAACAGAAAAAAAAGAATTAATACATGAATTTAGCGGTTTTTCGTTTCACGAACATAAGGAAAAATGACAAAAAATCCGATTAAAATGATCAATATTTCGGAAACTAATAACAATTGCTGAACATACATGGGGTTACAACGGTAGCTTATGAGCTGCTCTATCAGCCCTAGGCAGGTTGACGTCGGTTTCTGAGAGACCCTGTATACAGGGTTACTGATTAAGTCGACCTAGATCCTTTAAGGAGTTATAGTTTCCATAATTTCTGACCACTTTTACTTGAAACACCCTATTCCAAACTTAACCGTTTTCAAGATATTTAACTTTTAAGATAACTATTCTTAAATACCATTTTTTTCCATATTGCATCATTTGTTTCAGAATCCTTGCATTTCATTTGTTTTTTTACAACAATTATGTATGTAGTAGATAAGTGTCTTCAACATTCTGGGTCCGTACTTAAATTACCGTTAAGTGTGCTAACCGAGTCGTATTAAATGAATGATTGCGAAAGAAGGAAAGAAATTTCCACGAAATATTTTTTTCTAATAGGAATATTTCAAAAAAACTCTATGGCAGTTAATACTGCAGATAATCTAAAAAACATCTACATTTATTCAGCTATCTAACGAGGTATGGCAATCTTGGCTATTATTAAAAATTATTATTATTAATAATATTTCGTGGAAATTTCTTTCCTTCTTTCGCAATCATTCATCTAATACGACTCGGTTAGCACACTTAACGGTAATTTAGGTACCCAGAATGTTGAAGACACTTATCTACTACATAATTGTTGTAAAAAAAACAAATGAAATGCAAGGATTCTGAAACAAATGATGCAATATGGAAAAAAATGGTATTTAAGAATAATTATCTTAAAAGTTAAATATCTTGAAAACGGTTAAGTTTGGAATAGGGTGTTTCAAGTAAAAGTGGTCAGAAATTATGGAAACTATAACCCCTTAAAGGATCTAGGTCGACTTAACCAGTAACCCTGTATAAAACAAAGTCGGGTTAGTTGCACCATTTATAATTCAAGAATGGCTGGACTGATTTTTAGGATCTTTGTTTCGTCGGATTAGTCTCTACTCCAAATAGCAGAATAACTATTATATCCCCGAACAAAAAATACGAGAAAAACATTCTTAGGTAGTACTTAGTTCGCCGGATTGGCCAGTATATTAAAATATTAAGTATGATGTTGAGGTATATTATACATTCACGTTCATTTATGTATTTATTTATTTAATCTTTATTGCACAAAAAAAAGGTAAAAATGGCGGACCTAATGCCTAAATGGCATTCTTTACAACAATCAATGATTTTTGCAGTTTGAAAATAATTAGCCATACAAAATTGTGGGACTATACTGTCACACAATTTGCAATGCCTAATAGGCGTCGTGGTATTCTAAAATGAACTGTGCAAGTCATTTACCCTTTCTCAGTTTTAACATTTAGCTTGTAATATTGTCTTAATATGATTGTATCTATTACGTTACGAGTGTTTAAGATGTTTGAATCTATTCTGAGGGCCCAGACAAGATGTATTACGCTAACTAACGTTTCTATTCGTTTAGTTTTTAAACCAATCGCGTCACTGACACATCACGTGACTTTTCATATCACGTCATCTACCAGTGACACGATTGGTTTAAAACTAAACGAAGAGAAACGCTAGCTAGCGTAGTGCATCTTGTCTGGGCCCTCAGGTGTTCAAGTGTCTAGTTGAGTTCCTACCGAGTTTTCCGTAATCACCGTCACCCCACGACCAGACGTTGTCATCGTCTGTGATGCAGAGAGTCTGCGCGTCGCCTGAACCGCACGCCACGTCTACCACCCGGTATGACGCCAGGTATTCCACCTGTAAGGATTTTCGAGTTAAATGTCGAAATACACTTTTATCTACTCTCATATCGTAAAGTTAGAATAATAAACTTCAAAACGAATTTATATTGGCATACTTTATAAACACAATACTGAAATAATAAAAAAACACTTTATATCATTATATCTCTAAGAAAATAAAGTTATAAAGTATTTTTTTTACCATTACGATACAAGTTAATCCAAAAAGTTAATGTCACCAACGAGGTTCCATATCAATTACAGCTTGTCTTGAACAGAATATCGAGTAGATTCTAAATGTATATCGGAGAGTATGGTATGGAATGCTCACCATTTTCGGTACAAGCTGATCCTCCGAGTCGCCGTGACCGAGGCGGCCGTAGCGGCCCTTACCCCACGTGTAGATGCGGCCGCGGGACGTAAGGCACGCCGAGTGCGCCCCGCCGCATGCGATCTGGACCACCTCCATGCCGGACAGTGAAGGAATCAGGCGAGGCCGGTCGTAGCTTCTGCTCAACAACAACGTACGAGTATTTGTAACAGCCGTGGACAAGTGAAGTAAATAACAACACACAAATAAAACCATTGACAAACTACTCGTGTGTCGGGTCATACAAGGGACAATTGCGCTGTGTAGTCCACCCAACGCAATTGTCCCTTGTATGACAAGTGTCTGCCGTTGGGGGCTCAAAGTGTCTGCCGCTAAGGGGCTCAAAATATATGCCGTTGAGAGGCTCAGTGTCTGCCATTAAGGGGCTCAAAACGTGTGCCGTTAAGGAGGTAAAAGTAAGTGATTGTCACTGAGAGGCTCAAAGTAAATATTTGTCGTAGCACCAGACGGACCCTTTTAAACTAATAATGATAAGATGGGTTCAGTAGTTTAGTATATTACCAATGTTACTGGTAAAATACTTAATGTTTCCGAGTATTTTACCAATGTTACCGGGAATATTACTCCCTCATATTTATACTTCATACATATCTATCACGTGAAAACCGGATACCGAAGTAAGTATAAAATAAAATAACAATTATTTTTTTAAATTATACACAGCGTTACAATAATTACACTTGTAACTAGATGAAAAACAAACATGGGGTTCACTTAGTATGGAGAAAGTAACTTTGCGTGATTACACAAAAAGTTGACATGAAAAAAAACTGGCAAGTAGCTTTAAAAACATTCTAAGTTCATAATGATTGCATCCATGTAAGAAACCACTGAAAACTTATTGAAATAATACATCAAATTGATGAGTTTTTGTAACATGGACAAAAGGAAAAATTAAAAAAAAATCGGCTAAAATGATCAATATCTCCGAAAGTAGGGTCGAGTGTTCAACAATGAAACAGTCGTACACAATGAAACTGCGTACTATTTCTGTAATGCGACGTTGCCAGATAGTGCAGTACGCCTCGTCCTAAAGGCCTGGTACACGCCCCGCTCCTCCCCAGTTTTCGTGCTCGCCACTTGTGAAAGGACGTGTCTGCGGAGCTTTCTCGGTTTTTTGGTCAAAAAAGTAAGTATTTTTCTCAGTTTTATTTGTTTTTTCACGTAAATACTATAGTGATATTCATTTCCCTCAGTATTAAGTTGCTATGTACATGCATCATAGATTCACGTGGACTAGATTACCTATTAAATTGTTCGATTTTAGTAGGTTATATTTCAAGTTATTCTAAAATACCCTCGGTGTCCAACAATGACACAATTCATAGGAGGACACAATGAAACAATGTTAAAAAAAATATTATAAGACATTATTGCTAATATACGAATTGTTGATTGTAAGATGTTATTACCTGTTGAATTACCTAATGCCTATTTGTGATTTTGGTATTTTTGCCAATATAAATCTATATTAATAACCGCGTTTCATTGTTGGACACGGTTGATTCAGGTAAAGAGTCGTATTACCCCGTATTTGTGATTTTTGTAGTTTTGAGACTGATTAAACTTTAAGTCGGTATGTTTCTAAAGAATTTTAGACATTATGGCCTAAAACTGTTGACTGTAAATCGTTATTTCTTGTTATAAGTAACTAGATTTTTGTTGTTGTGCGACTGACAAAACTTTAATATTGTTAAATAAAATAATTATAAGACATTATTGATAACATACGAATTGTTGAATGCAAGACGTTATTGCCTGTTAAATTAGCTAATGCCTATTTGTGATTTTTGTATTTTTGCCAATATAAGTGAATAATCATAACCGCGTTTCATTGTTGGACACAAGGCGTGTCATTGTGTACATATGGGTGTACACAATGAAACAATTCTCATTTTTTTTTAAATCCTTATTATTGGTAATATGTCTGCGTTTTTAAGGAAACAATTAATGTCACATTACACCTACTTAAATAGACTACCTTCCTCTTAAAAACGGAATCCATGTTTGCAAAAATGAGAGAAATATGAGACTCTGAATTTTTGGTGTTCCATTGTTGAACACTGCACCCTACTAAAAATCGCTGAACATACATGGGGGTGTTTTTGGTAGCTCTGGGTGTGACCTATTTAATTTTTTCATTTGGACCACTAGTGATGCGACACCCTGTATTTAATAAATAAATAAAGAAAAGAAAACAGAAATACACGATCTCTATGTCCACTTCTGGTAATATTACCGGTAGCATTGGTAATTTACTGAGTATTTTAACAAATGGTATTATACTGGTAACGAGTAAGTTACCGCCGGCACATCACTAATCGTGTCACTACCATCGCCCTCTTACCATAGAGATATTCTTTAAAGATGATAACACTAGCGGCTGCCTTTGTGGCGTCGGTATTTTCTCAAACATAATTCTACTTCCTTATCGTAAAGTATTTACTAAACAGATGCACTTTAACATGTTAAGACGGTGTACGTTATATTTGCGTTTTCTAACCATATTATCTTAAATATGGATCCCTCAGAGCGCGAGTCCGACTCGTACTTGATCGGTTTTTTATTACGAGCTGAGGTCGAATTCGTGGTGCCAGTGACGTCAAAATGATCAAATTTTGCGCACGGAGTGTTCTCACTTAGCAGGTGTGTAGGTATTATATGGTACAATTTTATAAATAATACAAAACTATCAGTCTTGAAGTAGTCGGACAGAGGTACACTTATCAAACTACAGTCGCGGATTTAAAATGCTATACCACTTTAGGAATTTTTAATTTAGTCGGTTAACTCTACTGATGTGCGTCAGTTTTAAGACTGCGCCGAGCGTACGCCGGATGTACGGTGGCGCCCTCATTACTTTTATTTTCTTTATTTTCTAATTAACTAAAGAATTTCCTTGGAATCAGACGATATGTTTTTGTAGCACAAGTAAAAACACAATTTATGGGATACATAACAAACTTTAATAACAATTACCCTTTGAGTAGTCAGCTTAACGGGAAACGGTGGCCACTTTTGGAAGGTGAATTGTTATTAAACTATATGATATACCCTACTAGTTGTGTTTTCATTTGTAGTACAAAAAAATTTCGTCCAATTTCAAGAAAATACTTTAGTTTATTAGAAAACACAATAACAGTAATAGGGCGCCACTGTACATCCGGCGTACGCTCGGCGCAGTCTTAATATTTGAATGACAAAGATAATTATAGATTAACCGTTAACCTCCTTGTGATTCGAACTAATCAATTTATTTATCTGTCGAGGAATTTGATTCGCTGATTTATTGCTTGTAGACATATCTTAAGGTTTATATTCGTTTCAGGAAGCGAGAGCATTTTGCATAATTAAAATGACGCATGTTCGGGTAAAAGATCTGAAAACTTTAACCTTAGATATGGATCACTAGATTTATTTCACGTTCTTCTCTGAATAATAACATATTTGTAGGTTCGTATTTTATAGAAAAAAAAAATCCTCGGCGACGTCAATATAGTGACAGTCAAATTTCAATGTCAACCTAAAATTCATGTAAAATTATGAAAATGCATCGAGTAAACTATGCAGTACGAAGAAGCCAAATAATTACATTGCATGATTAGGGCTAGGGCTGCGGCATTCACGATATAGCTCGGTAATTAAATATACCCCGTACAACTCGACACGGAGAAGAAGGGCATACACAAGACCGCCGCCGTTTTAATCACGGCTCACAGCGACTAACGGCTGAACAAATTATTGAGATTCGTCAACGTTATGAATAACATCCAACAGTTCGAAATTATCTTCACTGTATATCGGTATTCAACACAGGCGTCACGCGAAAAAAGTATCATTGACTGAATAATAATTATTAATTAAAATTCTGGTTTTTACTATACAGAATTAGTCTTACTGCTCATTTAATATATTTTTTAAAGTTATCAAAGTAATTGTCGAATTGATAACAGGAAAGTTCTGAGGCTAGTCCCATTATTGTTGACGTTATTAACTTATTACACTCGTACTCGTAAGCAAACGTTAGGGTAACGGCTAATATTTTCAAATCACCCATAACAACAGCCAAGAACGTTCGCAATGGTGTTGACCAATGAATAGGTTGATTCATTCGTTGATATTTTCAAAACACCCATAGCAACAGCCTATGAAAATTCGTCACCTATAAACGTTCGTCATGGTGTTGACAAATGAATAGCTTGATTCATTCGTTGCTAATCAGATAAAGTCGGCTACAGTCGATTGTGGTAAGAAAAGAAAACCTGCTGTCTTTATCATATGCCCTCATTGATTTAGTATATACAAGATACACAATCCCGCACTAAACTTCATTATAAACTGTCCCAAATGACATTGATAGCTGCATTCAGATACATGCTAACATCGCTATTTTTTACCTTAAACATTCATGCAAAAAAAACTCAATATACTAGCTATCAAGTGTCAAATTTGCAAACTAGTGTTTTAAAATATTTAAAACTCTTTACTGAAATCGCCATTATCATACTATTTACGACAAAAGTGGACATCGAATGAATGGAGACGAATTTCTCTATTTATATTGTATTAGTTTTAACGAAATTACAAATTACACAAAAATCTTTTGACATGTTTTATAAATGCTGTCATTGTATTACACAACTTAAGCTATATATATACAATAATAATAATGAATAAATTAATGTAAAGCAAGGTTTAAAAACCCGTCCCGTCGATTGTTTTTATTCAAATTTTAACGTTTAGGTATCCTTTGTCACCTGGAATGGTGAAATGATTCTAACGATACCACACACATATAAATTGGCTCAGGTGTTCAAAGTTATGTTGGAATGAAGAATTATACATACATACATAAATGAACCATTAAAACATTACACTTTACTCCAGACAAGACAAGATCTTATCCTATCATAACCAACCTAGCCTAACCGGTTACGTATCATAATATGTACATAAAGTTCAAAATACATATTGGGTCATAATTCATAATGGTCATAATATATTATTATAATGGTTTTTTTTTGAAACCCTGAACTTTTCAAGATTGTTATGCAACAAACCTAACCTAACCTAATGGGTTCTATACAATGGACTTTTAAAAATATTGAAAAGTTTACTTATTATGACCATTATGTAATATGACCCGTTATGTATTTTGAACTTTATATATAGGTATTATGATGCGATCCCAACCTAACCTAATTTCCTTGAAATAAGTTTAATTTATTATATAATTGTACGAAAATGGGTCAAGCACACGACAGACGATTTATTTGCCTTGAATAGTTTCACCCCTATCTCGTGCTAATATTGCGACCCATTTTGCACGTCGTAGAGGATTTCGTGGAAAGCTTAAATTAAAAATTTAAAAATATTAAAATTTAAAAAAGTAATAGCTACTCCATAATAATTTTGTTCCTTGGTAAGTCATAATTTGTGTGCACAAAATAAATTCCAAAAAATCATGAAAACATTATAACTTTAGCTAGAAACGTTTATAAATAAATAGAACTTACGTAAAATAAGACATTCCATCCTTTTTATTTATTTTTTTGTTATTATTTTTGCAGTTTTTCACCACACATTTTGTCATGATTGACAACTGCCACTGTCTGTGGTCGGAACAAGACTAATAGCAAAACTACTGCCCAAGTCGATTCGGCAGTAGTTTTGACTTGCCATTTTTTCGCGCTGATTGTGTATCTAGTATATACTAAATCAATGTATGCCCTGCAAATTTTTCAAAAGATGTCAAACTGTGACATGAGCGTGATGTGTGATGATGTTAATTTGTCTATCCTTCGGCATTGTCCTTGCTTATTCTACTCCAAGGTTAACTGGAAGAGATCCCATATGGGATAAGTTCGCTTATGTACATTATTTATATTTATGCAAACATGTCTTGTAATTGTTAACGTGCAATAAAGAGTTTACATACATGCATACATGAGCTCGGAATAACTCGGTAAATATACATGTCATAATGCGGCACAAACGTCATGTTCGCGTTGCAAAGAAAGATAACATCAACAATGTCATCACATCAGCAATTTAAACTTAGATGCCGAATCAAATTCCCGTGGTGTGTCATGTATTCGTGATTAATCCTGTAATCTCGTAAATGCTAGTGCATGCCATAATAGTGCAAATTTAAATAACTTCACGATGGCCTAACAATTAAAATCCGTGACTGTACAGTTTAATTCCAACCAAAATATGGATCACAGGAGCAGCATATTTTTTTAACTTTTTTAGGGTCCCGTAGTCAAACTAATTTGAAATGGAATTAGCTTATACCCTGGATTAACACATAGGCAATTTTTTCCTACCCGGAAATTAAAAGTTTCCGAGGGAATAACTATAATCGAAACCTACGCAGACGAAGTCGCGGGCAAAAGCTAGGCAGCCATAAAATATTAATATGTTACAAGTTATTAGTGATAGCTTCTGCCCGCGCATTTGTCCGCATAGATTTAGTTTATCGTTATTCTCTGGGATATGAAAAGTAGCCTATGTGTAAATCTAGGGTATAAGCCTATCTCCAATTCAATATTAATCCAAATCCATCCTGCCATTGCAGCGTGAAGGAGTAACAAACTAACACACACACACACACACACACACGTTATAGTAGGATTTGTTAGTGGCAGTAAAAGTATTAAAACGCATTTCATACGATCGGTTACATACGATCTATTCCCGTGTCCAAGTTTGCCGTCGTCGCCCTCGCCCCAGCTATATACGTCGCCATCAGTGGACAACGCCAAGCAATGTTTGCCACCTGAGTTACAGGCCACCTAAAACAAAAACACAATTAATAATCACCATGAATACATTGATTACGCTACATTAACATTAAAGTCATCCCACAAAAACAAAGAACCCACATGGTAAGTCAGTGCACACTACATTAAGTAGTGTTTCACTACTAGTAAAGTTCAATATTTGGGAGGAATCTTGTGATGCAATAGGAATATTTTGTGACCTTTCCAAAGCTTTCGATTGCGTAGATCATGCGACTCTTATATTAAAATTAGAACATTATGGTCTGTCAAATACCTAATTCTCTAAATCTTATGTCTTCATATCTTAGTGATAGGATAGGACACAAACGGTTGTTCTTTTTTATTTCTGGTTTATATAAATGATTTACCACCAACAGTAGATAAACTTTGTGAGGTTGTACTTTTTGCTGATGATACTTCATTAATTTTCAAAGTAGATAGAAAGTCCATTGACTACCAGTAGGATAAACGCCACACTAGTTAAAGTACTTAATTGGTTTACTAGTAACAATTTACTACTACATAAACATGTAGATAAGGCAGTTTTTCTAGGCATAACCATAGATAAAAATTTGCAATGAAGTCCCCATATAGCGGTACTAGCAGGTAAACTAAGTTTGGCAGCTTACGCCGTTAGGAAAATTAGACAACTAATATTGAAACGACACGCATAGTTTATTATAGCTATTTCCATAGTGTCATGTCGTACGGTATTCTGGTCTGGGGTAAGGCAGCTGAAATACAAAGTATATTTGTTTTACAAAATAGGGCTATTCGTTCTATCTATAACTTAAATTCCCGTGACTCCTTAAGAGGACTATTTAAAGAAATTCACATCCTAACTGTAGCGTCTCAATTTATTTATGAGAATATTGTTTATGTTATTAAAAATTTAGATTCTTTCACCAAATCTTCTGATGTGCATAATTTAAATACAAGAAATAAAAATTAAATTGCCATCCGAAAAATCCACGTTCGTAAAGTAGAGAGTAGAGAATGTATCGAAACTTATTTTTTTTGTAGTTGTCTTGCACCATCATCGCTAAGTTTAATTTTTATAAAAAAAAAAACTATTACTACTAATTAGTTCTGGTGAAAATCCTAACCTTTGACACATTTTCCTGCTCAACTACGCGTGAATTTATTTACTTCCTATTGTATGTTATATTATACTCATTGTTTTGTATGTATAATGCTAGGTTAAGTTTTATAATTGTATATTTACTCGTAAAAAAAACGACTGACTGTTGAGTTTCTTGCGGCGTTTCTTCTCAGCAGTGATCTCTTGCGAAGCACTGGTAGATTGTTGACGTGTAAAAGTGTCCGTGCGGCCTACTTACTGAATAAACATCTTTTATCTTTTTATCTTTTTTAGTCTCTGTGTATTGAGAGTCTCACCACCTGTGAAAGGTTGAAGGTCGAAAATAATTAAATAATAAAACATTTTGTAATTTTGGAGTCAGATAAAAAGATAATATATTATTATATTATTATTAAATGGTATTTATTATTATTAGAAGATGTAGTGACTGAGATTGAAAAGCATGCTTCGATGGTTCGGTCATTTGGAAAGGATGGATGAAAGAAGATTGACGAAAGATATTACAGATCGAAAGTGAGTGGACGGGTCGGAAGGGGCCGCCCTAGGCGTAGGTACTTTTTCGAGTCAAATCGGAGAAATACTGGAAAAGGGCCGAATCTTAAGTACCCGAAACCGACGACGTGCGTGCATGACTCGATGTATGAATGTGGAAGACGCGAAAGAAATTTGTCAAGATCGTAGCAAATGGAAAGAAGTGGTCTCTGCCTACCCCTCTGGGAAACAGGCGCGATTTAATGTATGTATGTATGGTATTTATTCAATAAGGCTATGTAGGTAGCTAATATAATGAAATCTCCTAATAATATCAGATTCTCATGTTTGGGAATTGAGCTAATACTCTTAGAGCATCAAGAAATAGGATGCCGTGCCAATCGCTAGCTTCTTTTCGTTAAGGGCCAAGGTGACCTACAGGTCTAAGGGGTGAGGTCAGTTGCGAATGCTGACGTCTAGGCTTGCTTACTGTAGTAACCTACTCCCCCTCCTCGCGAACGTGCCTTACGGCCTAGGGTTGTGACGACGGTACCCCGGCAATACGGGGGCGCGCCCTTCCTTACCTGACCTCAGCCAGGTGTCGTTGATAGCGAGCACCATTTATATCAGTGATCCCCAAAGTAATTTCCAGCACTTAAAAATTACTTAAAAAAGTCGTTAATATCTAAAGCGTACTATAGGGTCGAGGACTATTTAACAGATAAAAATGCTTGACCTAAACCCGTAACTTAGTCATTAATAATTTGTAAAATTGCAAAGTTGTTTGTCTAGGGGACACCGTTGAAGTAGGAAAACATATCAAACTTTTATTTGGTTGTCCTGTTTTTTTTTTTTTTTTTCTTCTCTCCCTTTATCTCTCTCTCTATTTTTGATATGTTTTCCTGCTGAACTACGCATGCTATTTGATATTATATTTAATTTAATATTTATAGCTTTATATAATGCTAGACTAAGTAGTATCATTGTAATATTAAATAGGTATGGTTAAAAAACGACTGACTGCTGAGTTTCTTGCGGCGTTTCTTCTCGGCAATGGTCTCCTCTTGGAAAGCGCTGGTAGATTCTTGACGTGTAAAAGTGCCCGTGCGGCCTACTTACTGAATAAATATCTTTTATCTTTTTTTTTATCTTTAGTCTATATCGACTCCCAAGGGTCGACGACGACCTGCAAGGGGTCCACGTGAGCGTTAAAAAAAATGGGTGTCCATGAGATGAAAATGGGGGTCCACGATAGTGCATCCCATTTAAGCAAGGCGGGACTTAAATTTTGACTCTCATAATCCATCTTCATACACAGGTAAAATAATCCATCTTTATACACTTACGTAATACTTTCTAATAAATATATAAATTAAACCATATCTATCTACGGGGTGTCCAGTAAATAATGGATAACCTTCTACCCAGAGTGGCCAATATGTTGAAAAATAGTG
Organism: Acleris laterana; assembly: GCA_963966035.1. Taxonomy (NCBI): domain Eukaryota; kingdom Metazoa; phylum Arthropoda; class Insecta; order Lepidoptera; family Tortricidae; genus Acleris; species Acleris laterana. Next base: position 60,867,305 of record OZ014438.1, on the reverse strand, counting down.
TATCTAATACTGATTCTAAACTGGTATAACACATGGTGTTTACGTCTTTACAGATAAAGTTATTGCTGTTAGTATTCACTAAGAGCGAATTTTACCAAAACACCAAGTTATCGATAAGTAACTCTTTACTTGATTGGGTTAGTCATACCATAAAAAACGCTTATCTTATGAAAACCAACGTCTAATTACTGCAAAATAATGAATCACAGAATACTTGAAACCTACATCAACAATAATATTTTTAAATAAAAACCAGAATCTGTTTATAACATACAATAAGCATAATACGAGGTATCACATCTAGACCGACGATAACACATTAACTGAAAATTAAAAACTCTAAGACTCTAAAAGCTAAAATAGGTTTAGTACAAGTCGCACGGTTTTCAAGATATTTGGACGTATTTTTTTTTTTAAATTGACACCGCTACTCGAGTTTTTGGTCATGGTTAGTGTACAGAGACGTTTTGTTCCTTTTTTTTTACTTTAATATTGTTTAATAGTGTTGCTATCAGATAAACATTACCAATATTGCGTAACTACCGCCCTTTAATTAAAAAAAAATCGCAAACTTTAATTTTGCATCTTCGATCGAACATATACCAAACTTTGAGCTTTGTGTAATTCACTTCACTAAATAAGTGGTCAGTATTCTTATTTTCGCAAAGTAATTTTTGTCATAATTAGGTACCTACTGGAAATAGCTATCTGGAATTCTAGTGCACAAAACAAATCTCCTCTTGGGAAGCGCTGGCAGATTTTTAACGTGTAAAGGTACGGTCTACGTACTGAATAAATGTCTTTGATCTTTTTTTATCTTATCTATTATCAAAACATGTAAAATGAGGCTGAATAGGAGTTATATCCATTATAATTGTACGCGTGCTTGCGTGCCCGCACTGTTGTGTCGCAATAACAATTAAATTCTGACACTTAAGAAATGTAACCTGTGTGATAGATAACATGAATTTATATTAAAGTAACCTTTATTGCACATAAACAATTACAGGACAAATAAATTTACAATAAATTAAAACTAAAATAAAACCTACTTATCACTAAACTAAATACTATAAAATTAAAACTAAATAAAAACTAAAAACTAAGAAAGGGCCCCCGTGGCAAAGTACCACAGATGCTGGCAGCATTTCCTCGTTGTACAGCAATGCTTAAGCGTTGGCCGAGGAAGCTGCCAGCTCTATGGTCTCCGTTGGTTTCTATTAGCCTTTTTGATAACTCCTTAAAAAGGCTAATAGCACCGGGTCCCCACGGACCAAGGGTCTCGACGCCAAAAGGAACGAAGTGATATTCCGCACCGAGACCCTTGTACTTATTTTTCTTCATGCTTTCGGCCGCCTCAGCCGCCGCGCCTGGTTTAATTACCGTTCCGCGGAGGTGTGACGAGGCTAGGGTGTCTACACAAGTAGCATCCCACACCAGCACTCGCCCCATACTCCACGGAATTAAAGACATACCGTCAGGTCTCTTGCCGTCGTCCCTAGCGATACCGGTTGGCTCTAGTAAAGCGGGAACGTTGACGGAGGCAAGAGACCGGCGGATAATGTCATTGAGCGCGGCGTGTCTAGAGAAGCGGCCCGCACTTTTTTGGCATGAAAGTCCGTGGTGACCCAGACAATCGACTTCATTGCCACAGGGGCATATGTGTGGAGAGCAGACCCGGACACCAAGACGCAAACAAGTTGAAATTCGGAGTGTTTCAGGCTCTAAAAAAGTACCAGTATTTGGCGATGGGTGTGCATGTAGCCAGTAGCCAGCTTCTTTGGTTCCCACCGCCAAGAGCCTGGCACGCTCAGACCCTGAACTGCTCCTTATAAGGGTGTTATAAGTTATATTAGAGGTTATGTCATCCCAACACCTCTGAGAATTTAAATTGTCTGGAAAATTACTGCTTGGGTAGGCAAGTCTCCAGGCATTTTTGGCTTCCTCCAAGTCGGCAGTCGTGTAGTTTGAGGGCAAAGCGCAAAGGATTTTACCTACTAAACTGGCCGAGCTATGAACGGAAGACAAAAAAGCTGGAAAAGAAACACAAGAAATTTTGCGGATCCCTAGTCCACCAAAGCGGATGGGGAGGGATGCCTGAGTCCAGGATTGCTCGCTTAGCTGAATGTTCAAAATAGAATCCAAATTTAATTTAATAATATCATCGATTTGCGTTAAGAGATTTTGAAATTTCCAAAAAGGGCAGCAGCGAAGCAGGTACATAAATTTAGGAACAAAAAGACAGAATTTAAGAACCGAAAAAGCATAATGTGGACTTATTTCGAGAAGACGGTCCTCGTAATTTTGAAATTTTAAAACAGTGTTTTGAATAAAGTCTGGAATTGCGTCTTCAAAAACAGGGGACCCTAGGAGGTTGAGTGATTTTTTGTCAACTATTTTTATTTTTGGTGTTAGATTGTCAAATTTTTGTTTGATAACAGAACAACTCAAGGAAGAATTTTGAATAAAAAGTTCGCATTTACTGAAATTTAGTTCTAAACCTATTGCTTGGAATTTAGATTGAATGGACGAAAGGTCAGATAAAACTGTATCGACATCACCTCCTAAACTCCCATCATCTAAATACCAAACGTTAAATTTTGACTTTTAATTTTGAATGATTGGATTTATAGCTAAACTAAAAATTGCCGGCCCAAGGGGGTCACCCTGCTGGCAGCCAACTTCCGAAGACAATGCGTTTCCGCGGTACAACAATTTAGTTGGGTCCGCGTAACAATGTAAAAGATAATTATAAATTTCCGGGACGTTCTGTTTTATTTCTGCCAGTAGGGTGTCCCTGTTCACAGAGTTAAATGCATTTTTGACGTCAATTTTGATCAACACTTCACAATTTCCGATGGAGAGGTACGTGCGTAAGGCATGCAATTAAATATGTACACAAATATACCCAACAAATATTTATTCCGTCAAGCCGAACTTACAATGAGAAATGGCGTGTTCTTTTTTAATTTATTTTTTTATAATGTTAGTCGTGTTGTATAGTATCGGACAGGGAAGTTTCGTATAGTATGGGACACGTCCTCGCGTCCATTACTACACGTAAGTTAATAATAAATAATCATAGAATTAATTTAAAAAAATATTTAATGTTATTTTATTTTTTACTGCTAGGATTAGACTAAGCCTAACGTTTTAATGTTTCTGCATTGTGATTTGTGATCTCATTATGATTGTTTTGTATAAGAAAATAATTAAATGTCCAAGGTAGGTCAAGTCTGTTAAGTTTAATAAGTGTCCTTAAAATTATAGTAGGTATATGGCCAAAGATGATACAAGTACAAATAATGTAAGATTATTTTTAGTTCTTCTTCTTCTTCTTAAAAATTTGTAACACATTCTGCTTTGCAGCGATTGTTCCAATAGGCATAAGAAAATTTAAATTTTCAAAGTTACTTACTCGTATATCTACTATGCATCTATTATGTTTAATTTGTCTTTAAGTTTTTTTCCTAAGAAGATAGCCAAAAGTAATACATATTATAGATATAGGTACAAAGAGTTTTTAAGTTTTTGTTGGAGATTATAATAGGCTAAGTTAAGTTTTTGGAAGATATGTATATTATATTTTTTTTCGATAGTCGTCATCCTGAAGATCATGGAACTGCGGCTCTTTTATTTTTATTTCCTCTAATATTTTAGAAATATTTTTTTTAGTTATGAAGTTGACATTTGTACACTTTAATGACCGACTAGCTTGTTGCCTTCGTAGGTACTTAATGAAAAAGAAAAAAAAACACTTCTATATCTGTCATTGTCAAATCAAATCAAAGTAAACAAACGATTCAATACAACGGCTCTTTTCTGTTTGCTTGTGTTTCATGTGATCAGTGTTTTTAGAAATATTTTTAACGATCTCAGAACGAACTCCGGACTTTCGTTTTGCCGCTTTGCTCTAAGACCTTTGCACGATATTTGGTCTACGATTTATTTTCGAACCCTTTGGCACTTCTTCTTGGACACCGATTTCTTCCTTTCTCGACGACTCTTGCCCTGCTTTTTGATAGCCACGAGAGCACTTTTGAATTGTACAATCCACGCAATGAATTCAGGCAATCCCACACGGACTGTAGAAATGGAGTATTACAAAGATTTACTTGAATTTACTTATTTGAACTGAACTGTTTGTTTACTTTGATTTGATTTGACGTTGACAGATATAGAAGTGACAGTTTTTTTTCTATTTCATTAAATACGAAGGCAACAAGCTTGTCGGTCATTAAAGTTTACAAATGTCAACTTCATACCTAAAAAAAAGATTTCTAAAATATTAGAGGAAATAAAAGTAAAAGAGCCGCAGTTCCATGATCTTCAGGATGACGACTATCGAAAAAAATAATAATTTACATCTCTTCCAAAAACTTTACTTACCCAATTATAATACCTATTATACGTGTTCAATTACTTAAAAAAACTAATTAAACAATACTCGACTTTTTATTACCAGTAGTGTTAGGTTCCTTCTTACCTTCGTTTCTTACTTAATATCGATAAATAATAAATAATAATAGTAAAATAATAAGATGTCCGTTACTAAACCAAACTGTCCGATACTTAAGAAACTAGTGTTATTTGACTTTCTTCTTAATTTTTACTAAAACTCTCCTGACGAACATGTTTGCAAGGTATTTATTGAAAGTAGGGATTCACCTATTCTCACGCTTATTAGGTATATATTATTTTTTTGGCATTTTAAGTATACTGTCCGATACTATCGCATGATGTCCGATAGTATACTATTTTTTTTTGAAATAATAATTGATATAAATCGGTAATCGATAAATTTATTATGCTTTTCACCAAAACGGTATAACGAATGAACTTCAATGTACACAATTATTATTAAAAATGATTTTATTGTCTCCAATTTCAAGACTTTATTTGTTAAAATTAAAATGTGTCCGATACTATACTATCTTCCCCTACCATTCTTGTAAGCGAGAATTGAAACAAAATGAAATATTTAAAGTATTTATTAATTGTAACGAATCCTTTATCAAAGAATTTACTCCATTTTTAGGGGGGTAATTTTCATGTTGTAGGCAACACTGAACTTTTCATATCAGGTGAGCTCGCCATCTTTGTCTATTCCAGATATTACTAGCGTATTAGTGTAAAAGAAACAGATATAGTTTTTTTGCTCTGTGGTGATAATTAGTTATTATTATTAGCACGTTTTATGCGTCGCTATTGTTTGACATTTGCGTTTGTAGTTAATATTTACCTCCAAGGTTAGCACTATATTTTTATGTTAAGGATAGCTTTAAGTAAGATACTTAATATAATGTTGCTGTTAGTCTCATACCTTGGTTATGAAGACGTGTTGGATGGATGACAGTAAAGTGGGTAGCGAGACTGAATCGATGCCGCCGATGCCTAGTCGCCCGCCGGCCCCGTAACCTGACAAATAAAAACATACTCAGCCACGTTATACATAAGAGTGTGCGCGTAAACGATAACCTACGTAATACAGAGCCCGGATTTTTCGCGTCGAAGAAGAAATTGCATCCATTTCTATATCATTTTATGCAAACCTCACGTTAAATGTTTTATTTAATAATTTTTTCTTCTATTATACAACTATCAATATATCGATAAAAATATTTCTAACACTAGCTACATTGCCGCAGTCTTTTGTTTAGCCGCGAAAAATTAGGGCTCTGATGCATAAGTCATGCCATATATTACAAAACTTTAGAGTTAGATTATATTGTTTTGCAATTAAATGGTCCAAAAAAAAAACAACTTAAAATTTAGGGTTCCTTACCCGAAGGGTAATCCAATGGGTTAATAGGGTATATGCCTACGCTGTCCGTCCGTCCGTTTTTTTTCCAGAATGTGTTATTATGGCGGATTCTTAACAATATAACATTATTAAAGAAAGTTAAATAATAAAGTGGGGTCTCCATACAAGAAACATTTTGTGTCAACGTATTTTTTTTTGTTGTATTGTAAAAACAGTAAAACATACAAGCGTCAAATTTGATATGATTGTACAAACCATGAAGAAAAACCACAAATACTAAAAAATGGTCATGTATGAGTTGGGTTCGCACTGGGACCCAATTCTCACATCCTTCGAGATAAGGTCGATTTCGAGATGATCACGTATTGTATATCTCTATTGTAAATGTCACGATAATGTCGACTAACACAGAAAAATCGTATTCTCGCTGCCAATAGAGATGATTGATATGAATGTCGTAGGATAATAAGGTGAGTATAGAAAACTGTGTTTTGTTACCTCGATTGTGTGACGATAATCGATAAAACACACGGTGGTTTTAAATATATTTAAAATATTGAACTCTACATCATCATCATCATCATCAGCCTATACTAGTCCACTGCTGGACATAGGCCTCCCCTAACTCTACATAAAGTACCTTATTAATAAACTTGAATGAAGTCTAATATACGCTAAGTGCTCTTTTGTTCACATTAATCATTTTTGACACTTCGTTCATTAGCGTCGTAAAGTCAGCCTTGTTATAGGTTTCGTCGTCAATTATCAAATGCGGTTTTTGTGTTCTTTGAGAATCGTGACTTTGGCTGCCTTGACTTTCTTATCTTAATTCCTGCTCACTGTTTGGCTCTCTGTACCATAAAAGCATTAGTTCTGCCTTATCTCTTACAGACATCCTTCGATTTTGCCGTATATGCAAGTAACAATTTTATTATCATATTAGTATTTCTTAGTCCAGGTGGTCTTCCGTTTCCAGGTCACTGTTCGATAGACAAGGTCCAAGAATAGTTTTGTAATATAAAATCTTCCGACCGAGCTTCGAGGCAATTTTAAATATTTTGCGAGCAAGCCCGTAGAACGCTGCGGATTTTCACGCCACTTGAAAATTACGATTTTGAGGTGTTCTTTTCTATTCATCGTTGTGATGAACGCTAAGATACAAGTTGAACTTATTTACACGCCAAGAAAACAGTCGCCATCTTGTTAGGAATCCGAATGACAATTGTTTGAAATAAGCTTTTTTTTTCGTTACAACCTAAATGAAATAATGCAATTGAATAAATAAATAAATATCGAATCTAGTGTCAACCTTAGCACCCTTTCAGATGCCACTACTTTTGTTTGCATAAGAGAACTTGGGCATTTTTTTACATTCATGTAGGTACTTTTAGGTAGGTAGTCAATACAACCAACATACTAGTATGTAATACTAGTTTTTGAAGAAGCTTTTTAGAAGTCGTTTATCAATTTTCCCACGGTAATTGACTAATCTTCTTGGATATTTTATATTTTTGTACTATTTTTTATTCATTATTGTATATTTTTGGTACTTTTTGGATTTTGTCCTTTTTTTGTGCTGTAAAAGCTACCTCCATGACAAATTTTAAAGCTCTAGGTTTGTGGGAAGTACCCTTTAGGTTTTGATGTCAGTAATTCAGTCAGTCTGTACAAAATAAGCCGGTTTTAGAAGTGAATAACTCTTTAAAGAGTAGTGATAGAAGATTCATTTTCATACTTGGCTGTGAGTTCTTTGACCTAAGTAACTAAATTGTAAAAATATCAGGTACCTGTTTGCACTGGAAAAAAAATACGAGGGTGTCTGATACGTCGTCAGTGGACCGCATCTTACAATATTTAAAAAAAACTATAGTATACCATAGTAGTTGAAAAACAAATCGGAGTTATTTCACACATTCGCCACCACCTAGATTTCGAAAAATTGCCTATTGAAATGTGTGTGATCTGTTAAAGGATGTACCCAGTGTCTATCACAGCAGTGTATTCTGATTTCTGTTTTTCATCACCAAGAACGGTACAGTCTGTGAGCACTTAGAAGATGCTTCGGTTTTGTACATTTCTCTCACTCGCTCTTGATAAGATCGTATGAGAGTGAGTGAAAGATAAGTACAAACCCGAAGCATCTTCTAAGAGCTATCGCACTGTACATAATGCTCTGCGGTAACCTATTTCGTTACTGACCGTCAAATACGCAAAATGCAAGCGAGTTACCGCAGTGCGTGCAAAGCGTTCATTCGTCCGCAACCAAACCCAAATAAAAGACCTACTGTAGCTTCGCCCCTGAAATGCAAAGTGCTCACCTGTAGCATAAACCTTTCCCTCGGGTGTGACAGCAAAGAGCGTCTGCTCGCCGCCGACCAGCTGCACGGGGTTGAGCAGCGCGAGCATGTGGCAGGCGCTGGGCCCGCGCACCTTGGCGCCGTCCACGCCACCCAGCTGCCCGCGGTGGTTATGCCCCCAACCGTACACCACGCAGCCGCGCGGGTTGCCCACCCACCAACCGGTCCAGTCCTCTGGACGTCTGCAAGGAAACATTTTATTATATTAACAACGCCGAAGTATCATAAAATCAAATTAACAAATTCTTAATATCATCAATTCATCACAGAATATACAGGGTGTATGGTACATGGATGGACATACGTATATAGGAGAGATAGCTGGGACCATCTGCTACGTGGTCCGCCACAAAAAAATTGCCTGGGCCCTATCATTTTTTTTTTTTGAATTTTTGTTTCTTTTTTGAAAATATTCCGTTTTCAAGATTTAAAACCTCAATAACTTTTTTAAAAATGATAAAAGGGGCAACAATTTTATTTTATTTCTATCTTGACTGATCGTAAAATCTTACAAATTTAATATTTGGTGCACACGATAGCTAAAAAAATAAATACGAGCCCTCAAACCTCAAAAACAGGTAAAAATAATAATTAAACGCCAACTTTGCATTGCATTTAAAAAAAAACTAAAAACGATCGACTAGTTCTAATTACTCAAAAACATCTTCAGTTAATACGCTTTCGATTGGTATACAATTATTGCAATTTGTTTAAAAGCAGCTGGAGTTATTCGTCAACTTTAAATAAGGGGACAGTTGTTTATGAAACTACTTTTGAGGAAAGTACAAAGGAATGTACTGTACCGGGGTTGATAAGTATTTTTCTCAAAAATGTCCGTAAAAGTTGACATAACTATCTTCTTTGGACGCGAAGTACATGGTTTACGGACAGTTCCCAAATTAAAAAAAAAACCATTGCGGGCATGTGTAGCGAGCCCACAATGCTGCATACAAATTTCATTATTGTTTAGTTTGTAACTTTTTAAAAAGTGAAAAGGGCCATAATAAATTGAGGGCACAAGTCTTACATTTATTCGAAACATAGCTTTTTTACCTGTGTCTGGAATAGCTTGTTTTTTTTTAAAAAAAAAGCTTGCGTTTCTCTTTGTCATAATTGGCAGTCTCTTAGTATGTCTGGCGTTTGGGTAATCGACGGTCCGGATAACGCTCCTCATAAAGTCTTCGGGCTTCGCGTGCATTGGAGTTAGCTCTCCCATACGCCAACAACATGTCCGCGTATTCTTCATTGGTAAATGTGGTCATTTTACCAATAACACAATAATGCAACAACAACAAAAAACTTAACAAAATGAATGGATAAGGGAAAAAACTATTAATTTTTGCCGCCTTCTTGTTTATGACAAAGAGAAACGCAAGCTTTTAAAAAAAAAACAAGCTATTCCAGACACAGGTAAAAAAGCTATGTTTCGAATAAATGTAAGACTTGTGCCCTCAATTTATTATGGCCCTTTTCACTTTTTAAAAAGTTACAAACTAAGCAATAATGAAATTTGTATGCAACATTGTGGGCTCGCTACTCATGCCCGCAATGGTATTTTTTTTTAATTTGAGAACTGTCCGTAAACCATGTACTTCGCGTCCAAAGAAGATAGTAATGTCAACTTTTACGGACATTTTTGAGAAAAATACTTATCAACCCCGGTACAGTACATTCCTTTGTACTTTCCTCAAAAGTAGTTTCATAAAAAACTGTCCCCTTAGTTAAAGTTGACGAATAACTCCAGCTGCTTTTAAACAAATTGCAATTATTGTATACCAATCGAAAGCGTATTAACTGAAGATGTTTTTGAGTAATTCGAACTAGTCGATCGTTTTTAGTTTTTTTTTAATGCACTGCAAAGTTGGCGTTTAATTATTTTTTTTACCTATTTTTGAGGTTTGAGGGCTCGTATTTATTTTTTTAGCTATCGTGTGCACCAAATATTAAATTTGTAAGATTTTACGATCAGTCAAGATACAAAATAAAATAAAATTGTTGCCCCTTTTATCATTTTTAAAAAAGTGATTGAGGTTTTAAATCTTGAAAACGGAATAATTCGAAAAAAAATAAAAAAATCGAAAAAAAGAAATGATAGGGCCCAGGCAATTTTTTTGTGGCGAACCGCGTAGCAGATGGTAACAGCTATCTCTTATATACGTATGTCCATCCATGTACCAAACACCCTGTATAATAGTACTGCATACAGAATGGCCACGCACCGCCCCGCACCGAAATGAGTTGTTTGAGCCAACGCAGATCATAGGAAGATCGCTGGACACTTGTAGGGTTGCCAACTATTTATTGGGCAAATATAGTATTTTCCAGGCCAAGATGTAAATAATTATAGTACACTGAAAGAAAATATAGTGTTTTAAAGAAAAAACTAATATAAAGAGTGTAAGGTATCGTTCATCTTTACATGGTATGAAACAAAGTACTTCCTGCCCTCTATCCCTCTGTGTATACGGTTAGATATGTTGCATCTTTAGAATTATGGTGACTTAATTTACAAATTTTGGATTTCGAGTTAGGTCTCTATAGTAATAAATTTATGACTCGATGTCGAAAGCTGAAATGTTGAGTTACGTCATTATAATTCTAAAGGTGCAATGTGTAAAACTACGCAATGGATTTTAATGTAGTTTTCACCATCAGGTAACAAATTCTGGTTTATTTATGTACGGGTGTTACAGAAAACTCACATAAACCGAAGCGTAGCGGGGGCTGGCCGATAGTTAAATATAGTATAATTTAAGAAATATGATTTGGCCGTCTGTTATCTACTTTATTTCTTTCGGTGTTCGTCAATTTACTTTATCTACTCTCATATAGTAAAGTTCGAATTATAAACTTCAAAACGAATTTATATTGGCATAATTTATAAACACAACACCGAAATTAAAAAAACACTTTATAACATTATTTCTCTAACATAATATTGTTATAAAGTATTTTTTTTACCATTACAATACAAGTTAATCCAAAAAGTTAATGTCACCAACGAGGTTCCATATATATTTTTTTTATAATTATATAAATAAAAATATATAATATATATAATGCGGTTCGCGTAATTTTTACAGCATTACAAAAAGTTTTCATTACAATTTTTACTTGTCTGTGACACCCCCCGCCCGCTCTAACGCATGCGCGGTGATGTGCTAGGTTTTGGCGCCATTCGTTGAATACGTGTTGTTGTAATGTAGGTATGAGAGTAGATAAAGTAGTGTATGAAACTGCACATAACTAGGTATTAAAACACTCGTGTTGTAATACCCCTCATTATGCAACAATTTCATAAACTACTATTTTATGTGACCCATGAAGCAAAACCTTTGAATCAACTGTGCAGTTTGAAGAACGAGGGCAGTTTAACGGGTACCTTTTGTTTGATATTAACAAAAAGATTTTAGTGAAGATTACAGACGGCCAATTCTTATTTCCTGAACCATACACTAAATTTACTCCTTACTAGGGACAGACCAAAATATAGTATGTATAGGTATTTTTACGTACGGTATATTGATCCAACAGTATATAGTACTAATTGTCCAAATTGGAGAAAAAATTATATTGCTCCGTATATTATTATTCATACTAAATCGATACGAAGTACCTGAAAAAATAAACGGATTTCTGTACGTTTGTGTAGTGCTGTGTCGACTAGTGGGGAGATTCTATAAGGACGGAGGAGTCGCTGCGAAGTTACAAGGTCTGAGGTATCAGACCTTGTAACTTCGCAGCTGCTTGCAGAGTATGTCGTCCCACTATTTCTGCGCATTGGGCTTGGAACAAAGGATTAACCAACGTCAAACGGCACCCGAATCTCGACACTGTGAGCATTAGAATTGTATGTAGAGTGATAAGGTCAGAGGAGCTATGAGCAGAAGACGTCATCAGCTCACAGCTCCTTGCTTCGCCCACAATGAGCGCAACATACCATACCCCAATCCTACCATGACCAACGAGAGAAGCCTGACCTGACCACCTGACACCACTGCGTGTCGTTCAACCACACGTTAGCGCAACACCTTGTCCAAACATCCTGGTGGGTGACGTTTGCAGAATGTACAAAAACGGTGCGGGAAATGAGTTTACTTTGTTTTTTTAATTAAACTTACTTGTTGACCCAATGTAGTAGTTGCTCGTCGTGCTGCTTCGTGATCTTCTCGTTGTCTTCCCACGGATAGAAGGTCTGCGAAGAGGTACTCGGCTCGGGCTTGGCCGCTGACCCGCCTGGTCGGGGCTCGAGGGGTTCGTTAATTTTCCTGGTAAATTTTAAGGGCTTGAGACTTAACAATTGCGTGTAGGAAAAAAAAAATGTTCCTATAACATTTTTTTGAGTTGCCGTTCACACGTTGCGAACACTGCAGCTTGAGGGCAGTGTTAACTAGTATAGTCCGTTTTGGTACTATTGGTTTTACAACATAAAACTGTACTTCATAAACCATAACAATAACGTTTTAAAATACTGCAGCCAACACGGCGTGAACAAATATTGGTTCCTCGCATGGCCTCCCAAACTTCATGCCAGTGCCAGTGCAAGTGCTTTCAATGGCTCATCCGGTTTTCAGGTCTTAGAGAAATATAGCCCCTATTTGCTAATAAACACACATAGGAATCCAAGGGGCTAAATTTTATGACAGGTAGGGAGTTCCTATATCGATAAACTCAATTATCGATGCTTTTTTCATATACTAGTGATCGCCGCCAGCATTGTATGTAGTTTTTAGGGTTCCGTAGTCAAACTAGGAACCCTTATAGTTTCACCGTGTCTGTCCGTCCGTCCGTCCGTCCCTCCGTGCGTCCGTCCGCAGCCTGCTCAGAGACCATAAGTACTAAAAAGCTGTAATTTGACAAGAAGATACATATAAGTCACGCCAACAAAGTGGTAAATAAAACCTTGTTTTTCTTTAATGTACCTCCCCTAAACGCAACGTGGGGATGTATTTTTTTCGTCTAACCCATATTGCGGGTTTGTCTAAATAGTTTTTTGATTAAGGGATCCGTTTAAGAAATATTACGCTTTAAAGGGCATATTTTTGTTAGAGTCAAGTGTCCAACTGACCGCGACCTATGTCGATGTATGGGCATAACAGTTTTCCAACGGCCAAGTTAAGTTTGTCGCGAGGTCTAATTTGTTTATTATTTGTTCGAAACCCTACACTGAGCATGGTCCGACATGCTTTTGCCCGCTTTTTAGTAAGTATTGTTTTGAAGACAAGTATGAAGTTCACAAAGCATATTTAAAAAAAAATGTTATACCCCAATTATCTTCACAGAAATTGAAAGTTATGGATTTATCAGCCAAGACGGAGTCGTTTAACGCCGGAAAAATTTGATCGAAATCTGATTGTTTATTTTAACAATAGTAGATGGGGCAATAATGAAGAAAACAATTATGGTGAGTAAAGTATCAAAAACCGTTTGGAAAAAAAGAAGAGAATTACGTTATTATTTTGATTACTTTAAAAGATAAAAGACATTTATTCAGTAAGTAGGCCGCACGGGCACTTTTACACGTCAAGAATCTACCAGCGCTTGCCAAGAGCAGACCACTGCTACTTAAGAAGAAACGCAGCAAAAAACTCAGCAGTCAGTCATTTTTTAAACATATTTCTTATTACAATGGTACTTCTTAGTCTAGCATTATAAAAAGCTATAAATATTAAATTAAATAACATGCGCAAATCAGCAGGAAAACATGCCAAAAATCTAACGAGAGAGATAGAGGGAGAAACAGAAATAAAACCTACTTATTTGTATATAGGACTGTGCAAGATGACCTCATAAAAGTTTCCATACGTTTTCCTACATCATCGGTGTCCCCTAGACAACATAAAGCTATTGCATTTGGGTAAATTATTATTGACTAAGTTTCGGGTTTAGACCAAGCATTTTTGTTTGTTAGATAGTCCTCGACCCTATAATACGCTTTAGACATTAACGACTTTTTCAAGTAATTTTTAAGTGCTGGAAACGGTAACTTTAAAATTACCGACCAACAAATTATTTATATACTTTTCGGACGCGAAATTTTCGAATACCTATTTTATTTTTATTTCTATTATTTAAATTATGTATATCAGAATTTTTGTTGAAAGAATCTAAATTCTTAATAACATAAATAATCTTCTCATAAATAAATTGAGACGCTACAGATAAGATATTAATTCCTTAAAAAAGTTATCTTAAGGAGTCACGGGAATTTAAGTTGTAAATAGAACGATTGGCCCTTTTCTGTAACACAAATATAGTTTGTATGTCAGCAGCCTTACCCCAAACCAGAATACCGTACGACATGACACTATGAAAATAATTATAATAAGCTAAGCGAGCTGTCTCAACATTGGTTAATTGTCTAGTTTTCCTAATGGCGTAAGCTGCTGAACTTAGTTTACTTACCTGTACCGCTATATGTGGACTCCATTGCAATTTTTTAGCTATTGTAAAGCCTAAGAAAACTGCCTTATCTACCATTTGCAAACACTCTTAATTTAGAAAAATACTAGAATCTACCGGTTTAACATTAGGCAAAGCGAATCTAACATATTTAGTTTTCTTAGCATTTAGGAGTAAATTGTTACCAGTAAATGAATTAAGTACTTTAACTAGTGTGGCGTTTTTCCTAATGTAGTCTACGGATTTTCTATTTACCTTGAAAATGAGTGAAGTATCAGCAAAAAGTACAATATCACAAAGTTTATCTACTGTCGGTGGTAAGTCATTTATATACACCAAAAATAAATAAGGACCTAAAATAGAGCCTTGAGGCACACCTACTTTCACCGTAGCTCTAACAGATTGCATTTTGTTTTGAACAACTTCTTTGAGTTCTATCACTTAGATAAGAAGACATGAGATTTAAAGCTTTATTGGACGATCCATAATGTTTTAATTTTAAAATAAGTGTCTTTATGATCCACACAATAAAAAGCTTTAGAAAGATCTGAAAATATTCCTACTGTATCGCATGATGTCTCCCAACTGTTACATATATATTTAATGAGAACAGATGCCGCATCAATTGTTGATCGACCTCTGGTAAAGCCGAACTGGTTATTGCTAAGTAATTTATTTCTATGAAAGTGACCTAACATATGATTCAGCATTAGCTTCTCAAAGACTTTAGGTACTTAAAACTGGTAGTATGGAAATGGGACGCAAGATCGTTAAATCACTCATCTCGTCCGATTTAAAAAGAGGTATTACTTTACTATATTTCATCAGAACCGTACTTTGCCGACGAAGTCGTAGGTTAAATCGATTTACCTAATTAATTGTAGCGTTTTGATGAATAACCGATTCGGGCGCGGACCGATAAAATAACACTCCACTATGAAAAACCTAAAAAAAGCAAAAAAACTAACCTGCTGGACCAACTGACAAGCTGGTCATCCCTAACCCTGGAAGGCTTCGCTTCATCTTCCCACGGGTCATAGTGGTCTGCGGTTCCATCATCAGGGTTGCACACGCCTAGGTCGGTCAGGCGCTTCCTGACTTCCGTCAGGAACGGTAGCGGGAACGGAGTTCTCTTTATGATGGCATCAGCTGTTCGGACGCACAGGCAGTAGCGCTTGAACCAGGCCCAGCGCGCCGCGTCGGGGCCGTGGCACACGCGGGAGTCAAGGCGTAGCCCGCACGCCAGCCATGCCAGCTCCTGTTCAAATAATATATTTGAGTACTATGAATTAATATTTTTCGTCATAAATGATCAAGGTATAATAGTAACCGGACAAACAATAATAGATTCGGCTCAATTTACAGCCGATTACATGCAGCGCATAATCGTACGACATATGAGTAGTATTTTCGCTTTTCTTTCTGACTAGCTTATCGATAGGTACTTCTGGTACTGGAAAAGTAGGATACATAAGAACTTTCCCGACTAAAAACGATGTCATATGTTTATTCACTACATCTGTGTGTACATTGTATTCATTTCATTTTATTCTAAGTATTGCTTACTTAATTTTGGTGCTTATATTATTGTATTTTTAATAATATGACCACATCTGTATTTGTAATTTTGGTGATACGGTTTTTTGTCTACAATTTATCAATTTTGGATACATCTCTTTGTAGTCGACTGTACCTTAAGATACTGCGTATGAAGCAGGTGGTCGCCCAGATGCACGGCGGTCTCCTCGAAGTCATACTGGTCGTAGAGTAGCTGTGGCAGGTTCTTAAGCGCGGGCGGCGCGGCGCCGGCCGGCTCGCTGCCCGCGCAGATCACGCCGCGCAGGCGGCGCACGCACCAAACACGCGCGCGCCACGCTACCGATGCAGTATAATAATAGTAGTTTATGCAATAGTTGTATAAGAGAGGTCAAAAAATATGAGTGGCGTGTGTTACGATGTGAGCCGAAGGCGAACATCGTAAAGGTAAGCACCACGAGTGTTTTTTGACTTAGTTATACACCGTTGCATACAATACTTTTTCTACGACTAGGTTTCAAATGAAATGCAAAACTAAGCGAAAAAACTTACAAACGAACGAACGAAGTAAA
Organism: Acleris laterana; assembly: GCA_963966035.1. Taxonomy (NCBI): domain Eukaryota; kingdom Metazoa; phylum Arthropoda; class Insecta; order Lepidoptera; family Tortricidae; genus Acleris; species Acleris laterana. The sequence goes on along the minus strand of OZ014438.1, from coordinate 60,850,674 downwards.
GAACAACAAACGAGCGGGAAACAAGAAAATGACAAAATATGTGTCTATGGTTTACTTTGTTTTTAAATTGACGGAATGGAAAATATAATTATTTACAATTCCAAAACATTTTAATTTGACCAATCAGAATACTTCACCAAATTAAATCCACCAATCACAATACACATTGACTGTCAAACGGAACGATAGGTTCTTTTAGGTACGTGTTTCTCTTTAACTAATTTAAATCTTTTAAAAAAACTTTGTATTTCGTATCAACCAACCAGAATACAGCTATTTTAAAATCGACCAATCAGGTAACTGAAATCATTTCTCAAAACATTAGGTGATTTATAGTCCCTATTTCACAATCGTTAAAATATGATTAAATCGATTGTGCAACGCTAAGCTTTGGCAGCTGGCCGTATCGTTTTATCTCAAAAACGCACAAGTGCTGTTTTGGGGCATAGACAAGATAGAATTTTCTCTGGATTATTCTGCGGACATATTATGTATGTTCTTATATTAGTGTTCGTGACTATATAAATGACAGATAAAAGTACAGGAGTAGGAAAAAAATATTATATTTTCATATCTTATTGGGCTTGTGACAGATGTCATTTGGTAAAGTTAGTGATGTTGCTGATTAAAATCGTATTTTTCGATTGTCGTTAAGGTGTATAAAAGAAATGTAATCGATTTAGTATTCCACTATTAAGGGCTTTGGGTAAAATGAAGATTATTGTCACAATTCATTTCAGCGGCCATAGAACATTTTCTTATAATGGTTTAGAGGACCTCTACATTATGTATGATGCATTGATGCACCACCCAGTACATTATGATAGGGTATTTGCATATTCTTCTATTATGGGTACAATACATTAAATAGGAGATCTAAATAGGAGACGACCATCACCGGGCTGTTTATTCGATAAAAAGTTTATATCAAATTTAATATGTTCAGTAATAACTGGAGAATAAGGCTGAAAAATTTCAGTCCAGTATATAATTATATAAAAATTTAAAAATCAACTTTAAAATAAAAAACTGCAATTGCTTGTTTAATAGACAAATTACATACCGCTCTAACGTATGAAGCCTATAGAATATCGAAACGTTAGGTTGACTATTTTTTCCCACCATAACTATTGGATAGGTGGGTATAAACAGGCAAGTCGGTACTAATAATTTGCACTAAACCTAACGTTTGCATGTTCTATAGGCTTCATTATTTCAATTAGTATGTAATTTGCCTATTAAACAAGGATTTGCAACTTTTTAAAAAGTTCATTTATATTATTTATTTTTGTGTACTGGACTGAAATTTTTCAGACAACCTATTCGCTATACATTACTTACCATATTAAATTTGATATAAAATACTTTTTATCGAATAAACAGCTGGGTGAAGGTCGTCTCCTATTCGGATCTTAGACTACATGTTGTTCTGCGGAAACCAATTGCGATAATGTCCGTAAAAAATGCAAAACGCGGTACACGGCATTTCAAGCAAAACTAAATCCTCTTGAAGGCATACCTCTAACAAGGCTGTACTTACATAGCGAAGATAGCTGCGAGCATATGGCCAGCGCCTGAGCGAGCCGCGGCCCCAGGGGGTGGTCGTTGGAGATCTTAGCAAGGAGTGGCCCGTCGAGCAGGCGCCACGCCAGCTCGACGGACGGCCGGGACAGCACGAACCGGTCGGAACCAGTTTCCTAAGACACGTTGTTAGTATACCTTATAGTAGAATATTGTAGAGGTGGAGAAGCCGGCAATACAAAGATGAGAAATGTAAAGCACCATCACACACACAGTCATCCATTAGCAAAAAAATATCAGCGAAAAGAACCCTCCCATAACCATCCCTCGAGTAACACTAATTTATATTTTTTTGGTCGTCTATAGATAAGTTTATTTATTGCTCAATAAAAATTTACGTTACAAATTGCACACGTCAAGTTATAAGATTTTACGAGAAGGTCGTAATAAATGAAAATACATGAAAAAAAAACAATATCCGGATCCGGATCTCTCTTGAGGAAAGTCAGCTTCCGGGTGCCAGCGGCCTCACTGCGTTTTAACCCACCAATTCAAATTCCCTTTGTATCTACTAACTATCGGCGGAACTCCTTCTTGTTGCGAGCAGGTAAAATCCTCAACAATTGTGCTAGGGACATTGATTTAGATGTATATAACACACCTACATCTACGCTTAGGCGGTTACTCAGTCAAAACTTCTTTACTTAGGCTATAAGTGTTTGTTTATGATTAACTTTTTGTTTTATACCGTTTTTTATTTATTCTTGCGTATACATTAGGTTGTTCTCTTGTTCTCTTGGTGTAGCGCGGCGTATGTGCCTGCGTTGGCTGTTATTTCTGCTATGTTTAAATACTTTGTTTCTATCGGTGAGAACCTTTAATTGGCTTTTTGTTACGTAATTTAATTTCTATCTTGTTTTGTAAGCTGTTGGATCTCCAATAAATCATAAATAAATAAATAAATAAATAAATAAATAAATATACGGAAATTAACAAAAAACAAAACAAATTTACTTAAGAACAAAAACGTCAAAAGTAAAGAGATAAAATCATAATAATCACAATTCTTAAATCTATACATACAATTAATATAAATAATAAATAAAAATACAATGAATGATTTAGAACCGTGTACTCTTTAACTGAGTACAACGGGCTAGCCAACAAAGGTACTCAAGTTTGCGCCTAAACGTGTCATCAGATGTTTCGTCCTTGAATGCGGCGGGAGGCGCTTATAATTTATGTTTTGTTAATTTATTAACTTAATAATAGTGGAATAAATAAGTATTAGCCCCGTCTCCACTTGAGTGGCGTACGTTGTAAACGACAGACTATTCTATAATTATTATATTTCGATGAACATTAAGTTAGTATTGTCCAAATGTAAAGTAAAGACAATGTATAGCACTAAAACCGCGAGATGCTGAGTAACAAGGTTAAAATAATCGTGCTGTACTCGAATATTTAGGCACAGCAGCTGCTGCGTATAACGATTATAATAAACAAATACGTACGTATAATGCCACTTTCGGTATGATGGGAACCGCAGTAAACTTCCATCCCCACCCGTTAACGGAGCCGTCACTCTTAAACCGCCATTTTAATTCGTCACCTGTTAAAAAATACTCCAGTTTTGAGGAATCATTAGCTTCTAAACCGTTACCCGATTGGCCATCAGGTAAGGTGGAATGTTGGCAAATAGGTGGACATACATCGATTTTTAGTGGTTGATGATTTAGTCTGTATTTAAGAAGACACTAACCATTAACGATAAGCTCGTCATCCCAATCTGAGGGGTCGCGTCCGGAGCGCGTGGCGACCACGCGGCCGGACGCGTCAGTGATGGTCAGCGGGTCGTTGCGTCGCTCTGTCGAGCAGCCTTGGTCGAAGATCAGCCGGAGCGACAGGGCGCCGGGGATCTTAACCGCTCCTGAACAGTACAAAAGGATTCTTCATCATCATCATCACCACATCCACTGCTGGACATAGGACTCGGGCCAGACCGATCGGTCCTGCATGCATCCATCGTTTGCTCGCAAAGTAAGCGTCCTATTAATAAGCTGATCTCGACTGTAATGCTCGTCTCAACATGCGTGAACAATGACAGCTTTCTATGGCTTGACGGCAACTTTATCTAGTGACGGCAATGACCTTCTATACACATGGAAAAATCCCGTCATACAACAATAATGCCCAAACATGGCAATGAATATTATTTCACTTTATTATGCTTCGACTTGCTTTGTTTATACATTGCCGTTGAGACACCAGCCCCTTACACGTCGTCGGTCATCATCATCATCATCATCATCATCATCATCAGCCCGGGGGCGTCCACTGCTGGACAAAGGCCTCCCCCAAAGAGCGCCACAAGTCACGGTCTTGAGCCGCTTAATTAGTAATGTACAGTCAACCAATTTGATTTCTAGGCCACTTTGGACTATGTTAAAGTGACGTTGTCAACCAAAACGTAAGAGAGTCCCTATGATTTGGTTTACAACGTCACGTTGACAAAGTCCATAGTGGCCTAGGAATCAAATTGGTTGACTGTACATCAATTACTCAGTCGAAGCTTCATATGCTGATTTAAGAAGTTCGCTGGAACAAGGTAGCAGTGGAGCAGAAACGGGCTGTTAATTTTAGGGTTCCGCACCTCAACACGGAACCCATAAGGTTTTATATGGAAGAGCTTGTAAAAACTCACTCATTGTTTGTCCGTCTGTCACAGTCGATTTTATTTTTTATTTTTGAGATAATGTTTTTTTATAGTTTTCAAATGTACCTATAATTTGAACAATTTATGGTATTATAATTATGTGGATAGCTAATGTATGGGAAACTTTTTACTATCGTAGTAAACGATATTTATTATCCTTCTGAAACCTCAAACATATCAACTCTGCATACTCCAAAAAAATAAGCTTTGCACATGCAAGAAAAACCAACATTTTTTAAACGTAATATTTTTATTTAGATAGGTACCGTTAAATGTTCCTACTTTGCTCCTCCATGGGTAACTATGTTTCATATTGACAATCTCGTTTGTTACTTATAAGTATGTATGTAAAGTACGAAAACTCTTTATTGCACAAAAATATAAATATTACAACATTGTTATTAAAATAATGTATTAGGGCGAACTTATTCCTAAATGGGATAAATCAAGGTTAACGACAAATTGGCTTAAAAGAATCGATCTAAACATCCAGGCACGAAGTGAATGAAAGCAATTGAATAGTTTACAATACAGATTACCTCAACTAACACTATTATGGTGCATAAAATTGATTGTTATAATTTCGTTTTGCATACCAACCCTTGGCCGAATCATCATTTCGTAGAATTACTTTTCGCATACATTTCTTAGCATATTTTCTTAGGCAGAATAGTATACAGGGTGTACAATCCAAATGGGTCAGTATGGAGAAGTCGGAAACTATGAGAGATAGCGAGATCTGTTCTTAGGAACCATGACGTCGATTTTAGATTTAATAATAATTACATTCAAACTTTTTTATTAACTCTCACCGGGAATCGAACCTGGTCAAAATCAATGTGTATAAATTCTGCTTGTCGCAAGAAGCACAACACTAATGGAACCTTGTTTAAATATTTGAAAGAAAAACCCACCAATAAGATAATTATTTTATTTCAGTAAATGTTCAAAATGGTAGCCATTCTGTTGAATGCAAAGATTAATTCTTTTGGGTAACGATCACAAGATTCGTATTTTTATGGGGTGCATATAATACCGATGCAGATAAGATATGCATAAGTGGTCTCTTCAGATAATTGACGATCGATTCATATTATTCACGACTTTTGGCAAATTAATAAAACTGTTGGCATTTTAGTCTAATTTACTGTCAGTTGTGTTTACACAAGATTTCATAGCCAAATTTGGTCCTTTTTACTTAACGCGGTTACAAAAATATTGACCAGGTTCGATTCCCGGTTATGTATGAGAGTTAATAAAAAAGTTTGAATGTAATTATTATTAAATCTAAAATCGACGTCATGGTTCCTAAGAACAGATCTCGCTATCTCTCATAGTTTCCGACTTCACCATACTGACCCATTTGGATTGTACACCCGGTATAGGCACAAATTTGATTAGAATAATAGTCCTATGATAGAATATTTGGTTTTGGCGAAATTCGAATTATGGGCAGTTAAACTTGTGGGTACCTATAATAATAAAAATACCACCAATTACTCCACCAATTGCGATTCGGTACTGGCCCTGTTATAGTAGCACTTCTAACCTAACCTAACCTATTTTACTGCAAGCAGTTCTTATGCTAAGGTAAAATTATGCCATAATAAATTCGGTGGAAGGTATATTCTGCTACATAAAATTCCGCGAAATTAAAGTCGGTGTTATTAGTATGCTGCTATTCAAAATTCTACCATATGAATGTTGAGCGTTATGTCAGTTATGCTAAGTATACTATTATGCTAAAGTATAATTCGGCTGAAAATGTTTCTGCGATAACTGTTATGCGAAGTGTATTTATGTATAAAATGTATTAATGCTACTAACTTGCGTCAATTCTCTTTTCTTATCTAGTATACAGGAAAGCTAAAAAAAACAGCCATTATAAGGGTTCCGTTTTTACCATTTTGGAACCCTGAAAACAGCTACTCTATTGTTTTGTTTTCTGACTATGTTCTTGTCACGTCATTTTGCCTGTTTCTTTCTAACGCGCGTGAGAAGATATGGAATACTCAACGTAATACTTGACAATAGTTGTCAACCATTAATTATATTTATTGAAAATTTCATGGTTTTAATACATTCTTTACTCTTTTTCGGGTGTTGTAAGTGTTTATAAAATTATCGTATCGTGGTAAGTCCCACCATATTTTTTTACAGTCGTTAAGGTATTATTTCGGCACTTTATGATGACACACTTCAGCATCTTATCGGCTTCGCGACCAACAGACGACTAAAGTAAGAAGTGTGCTATAATCGTCATTAAGCACAGTTGTGCCGTCCCGCGTTTTGCGCGGTGATGGTAAGTCCTTGTGTATAGATGATTGAGTGACGGGCATCTCAGCCAATATGAGATTATTAATATGGCCCTCAGTCACGTCGTTGTCGGACTAAAGTGGCAGTGGGCGCTTGCCGAGTAGATGGCAGATGAGGGAAGAGACCTATTCATGTACAGTCAACGAGATTTATTATCTAGCAATTTGACATAATACGTAAATTAGCTGTGTTATACAATATTGTATAACACGACTAATAACACGTGGAAAATCTACGCCACACTGGCTAAACTCGACAAATTGACGTATTATGTCAAAGTGTTAAACATGCGTTCCGTTCTATGATAAAATGCACCTCAAATGATCGCCATTATAGCTAGCCCTTCATTTGGCAAAAATAAAGAAGTCGGTAATTCAAACCCTTTTGAATCAGCAAAAAAATAAAAACCCTATCCGAACATTAAGTTCTTTAATTGAATTAATTTAATTAATTTTCAATGCGCCGAAACATTTAGTTTTTATCTTTTGATTTGACAATTAAAGTTAAAACCGTATGAAAAAGTCTACATCAGTTCTTAAACACAGCTGTAAAAATTGATGTAACTCGCACATGCTGCACACTTGTTCATCGCGTTGGTTTCTGCCGGCTGTACAGCCAATAGTAACCATCATGTAGTTACCGGATATGTCCGTATCGTCGGGGTACGGGTGCGGGCACTCGACAATGACGCACCGCGGCACGCGCCGCTGCGGCCCCGCGCAGGCCTCCTCCAGCTCGCACACGCACACTTCTATCACCATGTCAGCGACCGCAGGCTTGTACCGGCAGAGAGCTGAAATAAAGGTGTTTTAGATCTTTTTCTCAAACATGCTCGGAAAGGATGGCTTGTCTTTTGAATAAAGAAGACCGACAGTGCCTCAATTTCTTCCTAGGAGTAAAATAAACGTACGGAAACCCATTCCTGTCTGCTGCGTTTTTTTTTATGTTCCCTATTGCAAATCATATCGAAAGAACCACGAAAAATTCCCACTGCAGGGTGCAGTATTGGGCGGCGGGGGCCGGCGGCGACAGAGGCGGGCGGCGGTGGATCATTGTGCGTGAAACTATCTTAAAGCCTGACAAGTTCCTATTTAGCCCTGATGTAGTGTCGCTACAAACAGCTTACATATGGCAATTATACGTGTACGTCATGAATAGTCGGGACAGTGAGTATTGGCATCGTGCAAGAACGAGTGAGATATACAATTAAGTACTTGTAGATTGTGAAACTATGTTTTCATGTAATCGGAAGAGCATGTCTAGTTGATAATTAAATATGAATAATTACCTATCCGTCAAAATCCGATTCTAAATATTCGACATCCATATATTCATCAGATTCTGGCTTCGATGTATTTTCACTTTCGTCCGTTGAAGAGTCACTTTCAGGACCACCAACCTCGATTATAAATCTTTCGGTCTGTGATTCGATTATAGGACCTTTTGTCCTATATCCGTCTTCTATTTTTTTTACGTGTTCGCAGCATTTACTCCAATTTTCTATAGTCACTTCCTAAGTAATAACGAAGTGTAAAAGTAAGCTATATTTTTAACTGTTCAATAAAATTCATTGATAAATGTAAATACCTGAAAACTATCTTCAACGAGCTTTAGGAAGGCATCATTCGTGATGGAAACATTTTTAGTTGCCACTTTTGCTTTCATGATGCCCCAAATCATCTCGATGGGATTTAAATCACAGTGATAGGGCGGTAACCTTATCACCTTGTGACCATGATTTGAGAGAATCGTATCTATTTCGTATACTGGCTCGGGTTTATGACGTCTCAAAATTGTGACCAATTTATCTTTAGATGCATTTTGGGGAAATGAGATGTTATTTAAACGCAGCCACTCAGCAATGACGTGTTTTCTATCGCCAGATGTTGGAGCTTTGTTAATTTGGAAAGAATGGTACCGGGCATTATCCATTATAACACACGTGGGTTCACTGAGATTGGGAATTAATCTCTGCAAAACCCATTTCTTAAAATTGTTCCTGTTCATGGAGTCATGATAATCGGCTTTCTTTTCCTTATCATTATATATTAGGAGTGCATTGGGAACAAATCCCGATGGTACGCCGGCATGAATCCGTTTCAACCGGCAAACGATATATTATAATATATCGTTTGCCGGTTGAAACGGATTTCGACACACCGGGTTCATTTTCGCTTTGCCAGCATTTTGCGTGGTTAAGAGAAGTATGGCTGTAAGTCTCATCTAAATAAACAAAAGGTATATTTTTGTCCCTTGCTTCTTTTATTTCGTCTAAATAACATTCCCGCCAAACCACAATATCCGAACGCTCCTTCAATATGTACCGTTGGATTCTGCACTTTTTGTATTTGAACCCCATACTATGCAATAGCAATCGCAAGTACTCCCTACTACCGGTAAAATCAATATCTTTTTTCAATTAGGTAAGCAGACTTTTGAGAGTTGGTACTTGCTTTCGCACAGCATAGAATTCATGAATTTTGTGCCTTATGGCACATTTGTCGAAGTCGTCTATTTGTATTCTTTTTTTTGGTTGTTTTTTTTTTGGTACCGATGGCAATGGCGGTAACGGCTCATTCTTTTTGTATATATATTCTTAATTGTAGCACTACAGACGCCTTGAATGAGAAAAAAAATAAAATTTAATAATTAATATAAGTACATATTTAGTACCAAGCTAACCAATTCATGACAATCGCACTATGAATATCATACCCGTCATGTCAACAACTAATTTCAAAACATTGTTTATTGGAATGCTGCTGAATCCTTCGTCCTTTTTCTGCCGCAACCATTTGAATGTATTTATAATAATGTTTTTTGCATCGGGGTGAAATTTCTTGGGCATTTTGATTTTAAAATCGATTTGTTTACATCGGTGACATTCAATGACTTCCAACGTCCGTTGTCAAAAAAAACGTTGCCATTTAAATAAATTTGTTCCACTGAAAATCCGCAACATGACGAGGGCTAAAAAGGAACTTGTCAGGCTATAAAACCCGTAGTTTCTGCCTTGCTATTGTACTGTATGTGAATAAATGTTAATCTTCTCCTTCCATATGTAGTAGCCGTTCAAATCGTAAATGCTCGAGATTATTAAAATCTCCTGGTAAAAAGTGACAGCATATACCGAGTAATTTCTGCTTACATACAGTTATTCAACTTTAAATAGACTTACTCATAAGCACATCAGTTATAGTTTTGACAGCGTTGTTGGCGTCTGGTATCCGGCCGGCCGACGCGAGCTTGAGCAGATCGACTAACGCTCGGGCATCGATCTCGTCAAGGTGCATCGTGAAATCATCTAGCGCCATCTGTATAAACCAACGGTTTTTTATAGTGACACAATAATGTGTAGTATTATCATGTCTGATCAGATCAGTTTGAAGTTCATACGCTTTAAGTATATCAAGACGAAAATTACGACGGTAGTAATCGAAAGGACTATGGGCAAAAATGTCCCCACCCACCAACAGAGATGAAACATGTGCCAGTTTATAGATCTTGGCAACATGATGTATTTTTGTATGGGATTTTCTTGGAAAATCGTAATCGTAGCGTATGGAATTTGTTTGAAAATTAACACATTCTTGCCTTACTTGGGTCTTGAAAGGTTTTTTTTCACTAAAAATTTCCATCGATTTTGCTTCTAAAATAGGTATTTTGTCTTATTTGGGACCTAGTGAACATATATACATGCATCCCGTGACTGTTGGAGGGTGGGGACGGGGCCCATACAAAATTGCCCATCACCCTTTATGACTGATAGATAATGTTAATGAGGAATTATTTACATTGCTAGAAGGCCTTACCTTAGGCGCCTCAGTCTGTTGCACCGTCATAGTAGCGGCTGCGACAGACACAGCACTCGAAGACATCACGGCAGAATGTCGGGAGGACATCGAGCCGCTTAACGGGCTGCTGGCTCCACTCTGCGATCATATTAATTCCTTGTGAAAGTTGGAGAGACCTACCGGCATCTTATATCAATTCTATTTAATTACCATGGTAAATATTAAAGGCTCTCAAATCGATGTAACAGTATTTGTGGACAAAATTATATACTTAAGCTTTGACATACCATAAATATTACCATGAAAAAAAACCAGACTAACTTTCGATAACCCATCCCCTACATGTTTAGTTCTTGATGGATCGCTTTGTATACGAGTACGAGTACCCAGCAGTATCAGTAGTAACTAAAAATTGTATGACATAGTTGCTGCCCATGCCAAACTTAAACATAAAACGCCGTAAATATAAATATACTAGCCGCATGAAGTTAGCTGAGAGACTCCATTAACTTTTAATGTGTGATGGATGGTTCGAATGGAAAATAGTTACACGTAGGGTGATTTTCAATCTCGACGCTGGCATCCTAAGGAGCGCATGCATAGTATGTACTTACTCGTGTTGTATGCACCAAGTAGCTCGAATGGCAAGTCTTACCTGCAGCGTGGCACGGTCCGCGGGGGCTTCGCCGCCGCCGGTACGCGCGTCCGTCTCCGTGTCCTCGTCTTCAGTATCGGGGCCAGCGATCACTGGCGCCCCTGTTGAGCAGGCCTCGTGCGTCCGAAGAGCCTCCACAAGCAGGCTGCGCGCCTAGTAATATACCTTATCGTCAGCACTGGGTTTGACGACGCGAATAGCCTAGTTGGTAGTTGGAACTAGGTATGACTTATAAATTCAATAGTACAAAACGAAGCACTCTTAATACTCAGGACGTACTGATCAACAATTTTATTATTTTGAAATACCTAATTTATTTATACATAAACTCACCCCTTCGTTCTCAGAGTGGGGTAGGCCTAAAATTACCTTCAACTCTAAAAAAAGTTGTTGATAATTCCGTAACCACATATTGCACAATTTATTAGGCTAACCTTTCATTATCTTACTCGTTTACGCAATAAAGTTTCAAAAAATACCTTGCTATAGCTATAGCCGTGTAAGAGTGCAAAAAATTCAATACACGATTTTCGAATTTGATGTGTTTATGGCCTCAAAGATTAATCCTATTGACAAACTCTGCTTCGCTTAGGGCCTAATATGGCTCCGTCCATATCGCGCGTCAAATGTGGATAAAGCATCCGTCACTCTCGTACTTGTATTACGTGTCAGAAGGTGACGGATGCCTTATCCAAACTTTGTCACGCGATAAACGCAGCCATATTAGGACTCCGGATAGATTTAAATCAAAGTGGTATGATGAACTTCGCACCAGATTTTCTTCTCTGCGTTTTAGATTAGGTATTTCTTAAAAAGAAATGAAACAAAACTAAACTATTTAATTTTTACAAAACCGAAACCTAAACCTCTTTTCATAAAGAGTATTCAATGGTACAAGATTTAAAAAAATACTATGCTGAACTGTCAAAGGACAATAACAACTTATTGATTCGTTTTAATTATTGTGTGTTGTATTCATAGTTATCCCTGATGGTGGTAGAAATCAATGAAATAAATCCATGATTCATGATCTAATAAAATAGGTAACTTTAATGTACCTAAAAGTACAAGTGCTATTTTACCTATGCGAGTGTGGGAAGAGTGTGAGTAAACATCGTAATCGTAAGTTTAATTTTTAAATTATTTCACATAATAGCCCTTATCAGAGATCATTCTTTTCATTCATATTATAGTTCAGTTTCAGTCTATTTTCAGTTTTCTAAACACCGTGGAGCTTTTGACAGTGATTAGAAAGTTTGTTGATATGGAACAACTTGTTTATTTACATTACGTTGTGACACATGTTATGTCATACACCGGTATGACGGGGTCAAAAATGTAGCAGTGCTAGTGATTCAATATCGACAAAATTTATCGACAACGATATAAAGCAATTTTTGATCATCATTAAAATAAGTAATGGCCTAGTTTGAATGACTTTTAATTATGTGCAAACCTCTTATAATACAAACAACCGGTATCTGACATTGACTCTGGACTCGAGTCACTTTTGAAAACCGTTGAAATTACATTGAATAACAAATTAATTCAGTACGACAATGACTTGACAGAAGCGCGTGGAGCTAACCCCATGTGCTTCTGTTTAGTCCATTAGAGAAATTACTCTTTTACCGAACAATTGTCTTCGCGTGTGATATCCATGGACTTATTTCTCTAATAAGTCCATGGGAGTGTCTATAAATAACTCGACATTGGCGAAATACACCTTAACAGGAGTGAAAGTCATTAATTAAAATTAGAATTAGACAGTACGACAATATTCTTTAGTATTCCGACGAATTGAGAACCATTTAGTTTTTTAAGTCGGTTAAAAATGATTCGAAAGAAAAAGATCGTTTATCTTCATGGAAAGCTGATCATTTAGATATAAAAGATAAAGGTATTTACCTACAACTTTATTTTGTAAGTAATGGAAGATCCATATGTCACGAAAAAAATTGTCGATAAACTTAATCGATATTTAATGAATCACTAGCACTGGTACATATTTGCCCCCGTCAATCCGGTGTATGGGTTATGAATGAATTAGTTAAGATGGAGCACACTGAGAGCATCGTCAGTATAAATCAGTCTGTAACTCAGTCAAATATTAACTTAAAAAAAAGTTACCAATGTAGAGATGATCCAAATCATCCACCCTATCTACGGTTAAAATTTCTTCGATTGGTTTCAAGACACCCTGTATATTGGGAATGGGCTATTTACCAGCTTTTATTTGAGACCCATATTGTTACAATCAAAAATACTTAATATATTTCCCCTTAATTTTTTTTACCTATGTCTTTTCGACAATTAAGACGAATCGTATGACACCTCGTATATTAAAATCCGTCAAGCCGTTTAGCGTGCCCAGAAATAGACATTATATACAGATGTAGTGCAAAATGATTTTCCTTCGGGAAAACTCGGATCTCAATCGGAATACGATGGCACCCGAACTGTCAATCAATGATTGTATTAAATGAGTGACGTTTTCATGTCCATTAAAATGGAACTTTATTGTTTAGTGTCAAATGACAAAGTGACAAATGACAGCATATGGCACTGTATAATATAGAGATGTTACAACCACCTTCAATAACTTTGAAAATACTCAGTTTTATTGCCATTAGTAAACAAAACATTATCTTCACATTAAAACATAAAGTACAACAAAATAAAGCTTATTGGGAAATATTTACAAGAATAAAACTCAATACCTGCCTACTTAAAAACAGCATCTACTAACAGTATTCAGTATTCAGTATTTATTTGCGATAAGTATGGTTTACATTGGTCTTGTTTTATAATAATAGAGCACACACTTAGCTATATCTAGCATGCAAATTCTACAATTTATTTTGTCCTAAAGTGTTTAATGTTAACATGTAAATCTATTTATAATATGTGAAGTGTAAAATAATAAACAAAAATTAAATTTATTGAAGCAATTTAGTGTCTAGATTAAAAAAATCTTGCATTGAGTAAAAACACTTTTCTCTTAACCATGCATTTAGCTTATGTCTAAATTTTCTATTGGGCGTAATTTGTCTTAAGCAGTTAGGCAAATGATTATAAATCTTTACAGTCATCCCGTGACAATTCTTATGATAAAGTGCACTTTTGCACATCGATACATTTAACCTCGTAGGGTCCCTAGGCCTCAGCTTTGCGTTTAGCACTGGTAACGGGGCTAGTATGAAAAAAAAAAGTCATTAGCGTCCCTCTCGCACCTAAGTAAATAACCCGCGTGTGAGAGGGATGCAAACGACATGAAGACTTTCATACTAGGCCCGCTATGATGCTTATAGGTACAGTCACCGTCATAAATAAGTGATGATTTCTATACATTGTCGCTTTTAATCGTTGGACAATTTCGTATGACATTTCAAACTGACGTTAAAGTGACTAGGTTCATAAATGATAACTTATTTATGCCAGTGACTGTACTTAACATTAATATTTTACCTACTGCATATTTGGGTCGATATTTTCAACATTTTCTATTTCACAATCTGAGTAACCGTCATCGATCATATCATAGTCAGATTCGTCAGTGCTTTCATTTACGTTAATTACAATCCTATCGATGTGATCATCCATCGAGTGTTCCTGTGACCGATATTCATTTTCACATTTCATGGCATGATCACAAACTTTCTTCCATTCATCCGGGCCAATCATATTTATTTTTTCTTCAATCAATTTTTTTACTGTACCCATATTCATGTCTATGTTCCTTTTTGATACGTAACCTTTTATCTGTGACCATATATTTTCTATAGGGTTGAAGTCGGGATGGTATGGCGGTAACCTTAACACTTCGTGCCCATGTTGATGTAAAATTTTGTCAATGGAATATTCTACAAAGTCTTCTTTATGTCGACAAATAATTTCATATACTTAGTTGTATTTTAGGAAATGATGAATCATGGGGAATATTGTGTTTTTGTAACCAGTTTATCATAAGCGGCTTTGCGGTATTAGAGTTGGGCGGGCGTTCCACGTATTTATTGTGATAAGCAGCATTGTCTACTACTAATACAGAATTTGGAGACAAGTTAGGAATAAGTTGATTCTGTAACCATTTTTCATAATTGACATTATTCATGGCATCGTGATAATCACCGGTCTTATCAGTAGACTTGTACATAAGTAGAGCACCCGGTACAAATCCTTTGGCACTACCTGCATCATCATCATCACTTCATCACTACATAGTATAAAACAAAGTCGCTTTCCGCTGTCTGTCCCTATGTATGCTTAGATCTTTGAAACTACGCAACGGATTTTGATGCGGTTTTTTTTAATAGATAGAGTGATTCAAGAGGTTGGTTTATATGTGTAATAAATTCTTTTTTTATGTACGGGTGTTACAGAAAACTCATATAAACCGAAGCGAAGCGAGGGCGGGTCGCTAGTGTATTATAATAAGGCGTTGACCTTTTGAGATTAACTGTTTCAATCCTTTATCCGTAGAATCGATCCAGCACTTCCCTGTTAAATGGGATGTATGAACATAAGTTTCGTCCGTATACACAATATCCCTGCCTACAGATCTGTACTTCCTTATTAAGTCCAGGTACTTTACTCTTTTAAGTCTAACGTCACCTTTTTCTATCAGCATTTTTCTATTGTTAGTAATTTTCTTGAATAGAAAACCCATTTGGCAAAAGATACTAATCTTTTTAGTGTAAAATCACAGCCATTGAAATTCATTGTTTCTATTAATTTGGACTTTAGTGCTCTTATTGTAGGAACTTGTTTATAAATCAGATGAAAGTTATAAACCATTCGTCGTATCACTGCGTAATCAAAATCATCAAGATCTAGATAGAATTTCTAGCCTGGTCTTCCCAGCTTAATATTGTTTGTGATGGCATCTTTATTTTTTCTATATTCTTCTTCGGGTTCAAAAATTTTCTTATTGTAGGTTTAGATATGCCTGTTGCGTCCGAAATTCGCTGTTGAACTTTGCCAAAATACTCTGAGTTATTGCTATTTTTGAATTTGCTATTTTCTGATAAGAAATACAGGTATATATTAAATATAATTCCTTGGACTGGATTTTTTAACCGATTTCGAGGTTTCGGCATGGTAATGACTAACGATGGACACTTCATTCTTATTTTACAGAAGATAAACGTTATTAATTTGTTTTGCAACAACCAATACAACCTTTTTATAAGTAAACTGTAAATATAATCAAAACTATAGCGAATATTTGAATTGCGTGTTAGCCACTCTATATATATATTCGTCTGCTGATGCGACTTACCCCTACGGCTGTAAGATGGGTACTGACTGAAGCTAATTGAGAGAGCACGATAAATACGAACTTTTCCGATAAAGGACGAAGGAAAATCATTTTGCACTACATCTGTACATACATACATATGCTCTAAAAACATAATCCTCCTTCTGGCGCAGACGGGTAAAAAAGGAGTATTCCCGTGAGAAAAAATTGTACCTTAAATATCGTCTGCGTGAGTCAATTAAAGAGACCTGAAATGCTGTCAAAATTTGTACTGGGTCACCAAGACAGCGCTCGCGCTCGCACGTTAGCGAAATCAATGGCCCACATAAATGATTCTGGGTTTGTGGAAGTGCTGCCGCATCCCCCTTACTTGCTAGACTTAGTTACTTTCGATTATAATTTCTTTCCAAACCTCAAAAAACACTTGGTAGGATAAAGATTTTTGACAAATTAGGAGGTACAGTCAACAGCATAAATAAGTGATCATTTATGTACCTTGTCACTTTAACGTCGTGTTTGAAATGTTATACAATATTGTGAAACGATTGAAAGCGACAAGGTACAGAAATGATCACTTATTTATGCTTTTGACTGTACAAGTAGCTCTTATTTTACCGGCCTAAGTGATTATTTTTAATTAATAGGGTAATGAAGTAGGAGCCGAGATGGACTGTCAATTTTATCTCCAGACTGTAGAAAAATAAGATTGTTATAAAAATTTAAGGCCATTGGTTTTATTTACCAAGTTCAGAAGTTCAGAATTTATCAATTCACTCTCGTAAATAAACTCATTTTGATCGAGATGCCTGTCAAGCCATAGAAAACTGAAAAAATTTACGCCTCTTCGTCAAATTGATGCAACTACTGCGAGGAAACTTAACAAAACCAATTTAGATTACACACAATTGGTTCTTATATACTTATTTGCGTGATTTGATTTATACTTCTTAACTATTCAATATTTGCAAACAGCGCGTCGAGAAAAGCTCTTATCTCCTAATAGGCTAGTTGACTCTTTTTTAAAGTAGGTCTCAAATTATTAATTATTGTCAGATTAGCCTAAAAAAAATATTGCCATATTTTTTTAGGACCTAGAAAACCGCAAAACTTTATTTTAAAAGTTTAGTTTTTGTTAACAGGCGAAAACGCTTACAGCCATATTAGTCTATAGATTATCTGTGCTGTGACGTCATCCGAGCCGAAAACAAACATTGACATTTGACTAGTGCATTTGACATATAAATAAACGTTTATCATTGTGAAAATCTCGATACTTTTATAATAAAAACCATGATTTCCACCAGTTTACATTATATTAATATACCAACTGCACTGTACGTATAAGTACTACTTACATAATATAAGTCTTGACATTCCTCAGCTCGGCAGAGCAGAAATCTGGATTCAAGGCAAAAAAATTACCGACCATCAACGTGTCGATTCTTGGTAAGTTTGTGCTATCTGCCTTCACGAATCCAACATCCATGATTGCTCTTATCAATAAAACGAGAAAGCAGTTACAGTAACACGCAGAATAGGTTTTTACTAATATTAAACCGATTACGATCACAACACAACCTCAAAAGTCCACGGGTCATAAATGTCAATGTCATGTCACAGCACAGAATACTTGCAGATTACATAGCGAATTTCACGCGTATAAGGTCCGACATGAAGTTTGCTTAGATTCCTATGACGTCACACCATGTCCGACAGCGTTTACGGAGTTCAAAATAAAAAATAAAAAATGAACAATTTTAAATAGAAAATATGTAGCCATCTTACACTTTTAATATCTAAAATCGATAATTATTGGTTTCTTTAGTCTAATACTACAGAAAATATTAATTTATTAAGCCAAATTTAATATGAGGCAAGTACCCTATTTATATTTAAAGATTATAACGATATCTAGGCCCTAATCTTAGATCGTGACTCCGGAATACAAGAGCACCATTTGCCTTATGACTTGATGACTTGCAAGAGTAGTATGGGGATTATGGTAAGAGTTGAAATATAAAACATACCCTGTCCATTTTGTAACATGAAATTGTAACCAAAACTGTCCAAATCTTTGCTCCACGACGGCAATACCTGAGTTATATGCAATCCCAGTAACAGTAGCGATAAGGCGTGCTGCACCGCCACCGGAGGTTCCAGCGCTAAAGCCGCAGCCGCTAGAGATGGTATCGGCCCTTGGCGTTCTTCTACCATCGTTTCTTCCGAATACAGTCCTGAGAACAGACATGATCATTAAAAACTTATAAAGAAATAAGTCTGAGTAAAACAGCATTTAGATTTAAGTAACGGTCTGTTGACTTGGTTGGTGAAATCCGCTATTTTTGTATTGATCAAAGAAGTTTAATGAAAGCCAGTTACTTTTCCTGTATGCATGAGACCAAAACTGTAGCATTTTAAAAACCTTGGTCTAATAAAACAAGGTTTTCGTTTCAGAAATGGGAAACTTTATACATATACATCATCCATCACACGGTTGTCACTTCATATGAATGAATGAATGAATGAATATATTTATTTGCTAGTAATTTTTGGTGGAAAAGTGATTCTACGTACTCTGTTGAGGATTTTGTCGCTGTATTTACTGTATGTTTATTTAGTTTAGTTTAATTTATTTATTCACCAATGTAATTGCATTCCATGTTTTTGTACATATAAAAAAAAATAAGTTTATTTTGTTGGCAGAAATTGTTACGTGTAAACCTTTGTTCCAAAAACACTGTGTATATTTTGTTCATTGAATAAACGACTAAACTAAACATTAAGTCAAATTTAATACTATTCGAACAAATGTTTTAAAATTATCTCGATTTTAAACTTTAGAAACTTTTGGCCATTGCATATGATGTAGTACGTGTTGTCCCATCACGTAATCACTGCTTTTTGAAAACAATACCAGGCGAAGTATATTATTGTAGTACACCGACGTGAAAAAATATGTATAGAAAGAATCCTCTCAACAAATACTCGTATGTTACGAAGTTCTTATTAAACTGGAATAAGGTGCATTGGGACTTAATTTAGAGATGTTGCATTCTCCCATATTTTTGCACATGACTGTACCATGATAAAAACCTCGTAGCTCTGCAGTTCGATACGTTTACTATTAGATGGAGTTTTAGTTTTTTTTATGACATGGAGTATCTAGCTGAATGAACTCGCAGTCCACCTAATTATTCTATGCTGAGGCATAGACATTTGCAAATATGCTGTCAACCCTGAATGTCCAGGAATGTCTCTATGCTGTATTTTATGTACAGTGTATTGTCACTTGAGCCACGCACCTAGCGCAGTAGCTCCAAGGGGGTCGCGGAGCACAGGGAAGACGAGCGGCTGCGCAACTGCGGGCGCGTCGTCGGCGGCCGGCCGCAGCGCCCAGGCGGCCGAGTGCGAGGAGCCGGCGGCCGCGCGCTGCACGCCCTCCACGCCTGCCACCAGCGCCGGCCGCCGGTTCACACACGTCGTGCCATTGCCCTGCTGCCCGTGGTCGTTGTCGCCCCACGCCCATACCTTGATACACAAATTATAATTTAATAATATACTTCTTCTATTCGCGTACTATATATAAACCGTGTCGCTAAATATTGATATCGTTAACGGTATCAGAATACCACCTATGGCATAAACGAAGTTTGAAAACCATCCTATAATAAAAGCGTTGCCATAATAACAGTTCTACGATCACTACGATCAGTTACCAAAATGTAACTTACCCTGATAGATGGATCGGCAGTGCCGTTGGTTTTTTTTATTGGGAATGCTTACTACTACTCCGTGCAGGAGCCGCGTCAAAACATTAAATCGGCTGTTCAAGAAATTAACGAACGACAGTACACCCGAATGCTAAGAAGACATTTTATTAAACGCTCACTCCCAAAATACCACAATTTCAAAATACCACACTATTCTCTTTTCCAGATTCCTTAGTCACCAACTTCGAAATATTAGGTAAGCATAATCAACGATACCGAATTTTAAATGTTATTTTTTGAGATGAGAGAGAGAGTATATAGATAATCTGGTATTTTAAAATTGTGGTAAGTATTTCGGGAATGAGCGTTATTAAAAGGTGCAGTGCCTGTATCAGAGTTGAGGAAAGGCAGTATGAACATTTACTTTGTTAAATGAATAAGACAGTTGCGATAAAAATTTAATAAATTTGGATATTACCAATTAAGTAGTCGGATAACATTCGTTATTTCTGTTTTTCACATGCCGTCACTAAACAAACATGTCGTAGACACGTTTTGTACATGATGTGACTAACCCAAAAGTTGATTTTAAAGTTGATTTTATAGCGCAGACGTCATTTAAGAAAGGGATTTTTCGAAATTCAACCCCTAAAGGGAAAAAGAGGGTTGCCAAGTTTGTATGGGAAAAAATGTTTTTATGGCCTAATTTACTTGAAACTTGGTAGAAATGTGTCTCAATCCAAATAATGAGACACGTACTTCAGCTATTACTAAAATTCAACTCCTAGAGGGATGAAAAGGTTGTATGAGAAATAATATTTTTATAGTCAAATTGACTTGAAACTTGGTAGAAATGCTCTGAAATGCAAATAATGAGACACGTATCTCAGGATTAAACAAAATTCAACCCCTAGAGAGATGAAAGGGGGTTGTAAAGTTTGTACAGAGAAAATATTTTTATTATCAAATTTACTTAATGCTTGGTAGAAATGCGCTGTAATGCAAACAATGAGACACGTGTTTCAGCGATTACTAAACTTCAACCCCTAGGGGGATGAAAGGGGGTTGCAAAGTTTGTATAGAAAAACTGTCTGAGGTGGTAAAATGGGGGTTAAAATAGTATGGTATTATTATATTTATGAGGTGAGAAACGTAGAAAATGTTGATTGAGGCTGTACCTAATTATAAATTAAAAATATGTTTTTTTGCGATTTGGAAAAAACTTACGGGTAAATTTACGGTAGAAGTTTGCATGGAATTTTGGTGATTTGTGAAGGAAAAAATGTGGAAATGTATATTTAAGCTACTGTTTTTATAAATAAAAAAAGTACTTTCGGCGATTTAGGAAAAACGTAATGAGAATCGTAAACATCGTTAATATCGTTATCTATATATAAAAGGCAAACCTGACTCACTGTCATATATCAACGCCAGGGACCGGCCCGCTATCCCATTCGAGGGGTTTCGAATGGGTTTTTATATGGATTTATTTAGAAAAGCTGTAAGCCGTCGCTGTCGCTTGAAAGCCGTTCAATTTGCTTTTTAAACTGCTATTTATAAGGGTTACCCTTACTAAATCCGTTTCGTGTAAGTCTTACTCGATATTGCTTTTGTAGCGTTATATTTTGAGTGTTACCAATATCCCTTTAACTTAAAAAAGCCGTTCGATCGGCTTTTTAAGCGCTATTTATATAGGTTACCATTATAAAAAGCCGTTCTATTGACTTTTTAAGCACTATTTTTAAGGGTTACCCTTATATTTGGTTATGCCATAAGAGGGATATCAATTTAATGCGCTCTTTAGGTTTCCCTTATGTGATGGCTAGTTTAACAAACAACGTACCTATATTTCTTCCAAAGGGGTTGTTCTTTTAGTGGGTTGTACTTCGAGAGGTAAGTCTTTTAAAGGCTTTTATCGGGGAATGGGTGGTCGGGTCCCTGATTAACGCACAGCCCAAACCGCTTGGTCTAGAGATTCCAAATTTGACACGTGGGTTCCTTATGACGTCTAGGGGTGCAGTGCACTAAGAAAGGATTTTCCGAAAATCAACCCCCAACGGATGGAAAGTAATTCTACGCGTACGAAGTCGCGGGCGTCCGGTCCTCTAGAATAATATATACAAACGGCAGACATAATCCTACGGTACTGACTTACGTACATTCACCCGTGTGATCTAAAAATTTCGTCGCGTGTTAACTTGCTTCATTAGTCATTACCGACACCTTCTTTGGCATCGCTATTATGATGCCTTGATATTTAAAATAGTTCTTAACATGATAACGCGGTACAAAATTTCAATTCGGCGTGCAGTCTTGAAGTACCATGAAATGTTCTGTCTGTGGGTCCACGGAAGACCAGCGTCGCACTTCCACTAGGTCGTACGACATATAGCTGAGTGGATACCATTTTCGCAGCACTACTTTTTTTTTTACACACTGTAATAATTTAATTTATAATTAAGCGAAATAAATGTTTTTCTATTCTATTCTATTCTATTTCATAATTTCCATCTTAGCCTACACTAACAAACTTAACGAGAAAAAAATCTCGATCAAGGTACCCCAACGTCATCCGCAAGAAACGTAAATTTGTAAAAAATATTCGGACACCCTAAATATTTATATAGATTCCCCCAAAATTCACTTCTCATGAGCCTTTGAGGATGTCTAAGGCCGGCCTTACACTTGGTAAGTTTACTTACGTAAGTAGGGACGCAGTTATTTGTTAGACTAAGATAGAAATATTTTTTTCTCATTCTAACAGATAGCCGTGTCCCTACTTACGTAAGTAAAACTTACAAGTGTAAGGCCGGCCTAAAGATACCTCACAAGTTTTAATTTTAGTAATTTTTAATTATATCAATAATATCCAAGGATCAAAAAAGTATTACAAAGTTCGTACGTACAAAACTGTCAATTACGCTTTGACACGACATAAATAAAACTATGTAAGTAGCGTTATTTGAACGTTTTTTTCTTTGTTATGTTTTTTTTACACCTAGTAATTTGACATTGTCCGGCACGGCGGACACATAGAATATCCCGTATATGATTTAGCAATGTCCGGTGTGACGGACATATTTTTCTCCAAAATTATAAATTCAAGTTTTTTTTTATTTTTCTTCTGCACGGTTTCGAAGTTTCTGCCAAATTAAGGGTTAATGGTATCGGGGCAGCAAGGCATCGTTCCAAGTGACATTATGGCCATGCCAAACGGGATTAATAGCCATAATTAAATCGTTGTATAATTTCGTAGCTTTTTGTTTTATTTTACCCACCTGATTTTCGCTGGTGACAGCCAAGCAATGCAGTGCACCCACGGCGACGTGCACGATTCTTTGCCCTCGTAGCGCCTCGACGATAGTCGGGCGCCGCACGTGGACGTCGCAGCCATGGCCCAGACGGAAGTAGTCGCCCTTACCCCACGTCCATACCTATACATGGTTAATATGACGTAGAAACATAGTCAACGGTATTTTTATAGAGGCAAGAGTTGAACCAATGTGAAGAGACTTCGTAGAGATTTCGTAATCGAAGATTACTTAACACATTCACTGCCGGCAACGCATTTAAACGTTCTCTTAACTTCCTCTTAGTGCTTTAAACGCATAAGTATGTGAGTTTGATAAATATGCAAACTTCGTATCGTAAGTTCCGAAGTGCCGAAAGTTCGATAAGTGATGCCGGCATTGAAGCATAGTGATTTCTTATTAAGTTACCTTTTAAAGTTCCCAAGTGGGGTATTGATCCCAAGTAATATTTTTTATAAAAATATTTCTTTATCCTGTAAACCACATCCACAAATCAAACCCACAAAGACCTTTAATTATTAGGCAAGGTTTGATGCCGACTTTACAAAAGCTTGTCCCAGAAAAAAATTACGCTTATGTTTTATTCTAATTGTACATGACGTTAAAATCTATAAATACTTTTGAATGCTTTTCACTTAGTTAGATCCTAACCCCCTTACTTATAAACGTGGAATAAGTTTAGAATAGTTTATGCCATGCTTTGTCACTTTCTGTCAGATGCAAATGTCACAATTACAGATAAGGACAAAGAATGGCATAAACTATTCCAAGCTTATTCTATGTTTATAAGTAAGGGGGTAACTGTTTACAAAATCATTTGTTTCACTTTTAGACTGTAAAAAATTTCGTCGACAAAAGAAAAATTGCACGAAAAAGATTTCTTGAACAAATATGTTCAATATCGAGGCATTTCTACGGAAAAAGTAGCATTGGAGCTAAAAACTTCTACTAGAACCGTTCAAAGGGCACTCAAATGGTTTGCGGAATCCGGCAGCATACGACGACAGACCTAAGACCGGGTTTGTTAGTAAAAACATTGAAAAGAAGATAATTTCAGCTTGTTAGAAGAATGTAGGATTGTAAGCATACTGAGGTGCCTAACAGAAACGCCAAACAAAAAACTGAGGCCTAATCTCGGTCTAGAAAACTTTATTCAAAACTAACCAAAAAAAGTTACCCCCTACTAATAAACGTTGAGTAACGGTGGTATAGCTATACAATGTTTTGTCCTTATCTGTCATTGTGACATTTGAATTTGACAGGTAAGGACAAAACATTGTATAGCTATATTACCGTTACTCAACGTTTATTGGTAAGGGGGTTATTGTATGTATTGTAATGGATGACGAAAGATACTGCAAACTCGACTTCACGTCACTGCCTGGTCATCATTATTGTTCCGAAACAGATAGAAAAACAGTCAGTGAAGAGTTTAAGGTAATTAGAACAGATAAATTTCCAAGAAAGTTCTCGAGTGGCAGTTAATCTGTTCCTGTGGAAATCGTAGTACACCTTATCTTGCTAACGGCACTATAAATAGCAAAATATAACTAAATTAGTGTCTTACAAAAAGGATTGTTGCCAATTTCAAAGCATCATATTAAGCCAGTCTCATTTTGACCTGATTTGGCAACATACCATTAAGTACACGAAAAAAAGGATAAAATGGTATAATTCAAATTTCATCGAATTTGTTGAAAAAGACCTAATCCTCCCAACTGTCCTATGCTATGACCAATTAAAAAATATTGAGCTTACGTAAAGCAAAAACTCTTTAGACACAAGAGTAATGCCGTTTCAGTTAATAACTTCAAAAGAAAGTGGATAAAAGCTTCTAAATTAATTGCTAATGACGATGTACACAATCAGATGGCACGTGTTAAGAAAAAAATACGATATCTCTGGATGCACGGAAAATAAGACAAAACTTATTATATTATTTGTGAATATTTAGAGTCGTGTAGCATAATTAAACTAAAAAACCGGGCAAGAGCATGTCGGACCATGCTCAGTGTAGGGTTCCGAAGCCGTAACGGCAAACACAAAAAACTATCTCAAAAATCAACATGTATGAACCAATTTTCTATTTAAAGTTATTTGGCGCTGTCTTAGATGACTTTTAGTTGGTATAAACCCGTTAGTCGCCTGTATCTCAGGAACTAATTAAGTCTACTTAGTAATGATTCTTTTTCTTATAAATTCGTATATAATATCTCAAACAAGAGCCAAGCTTATAAGTGTGAGATCAGTAGGTTTACCTATGTAGGTAGTTAGGTATCTAAACTGCTTCAAACCGACTTTAAATTACAATAAAAGTTTAATCTTTTATAAAGTAATTAATAGAAATTGAAAAAAAAAACAAGGTCCAGTAAATAGAATTTTAAGTTTTCCAAACGATACTCATACTCAACTCAAATCAATAATCTAATCGAAAATTTGTAAACTTTCAGATCGCAAATCGCAAACTTGTAGGTAGCATTCCGGGGCACGTCCGAACATCATCTAGGCGCTCGCGCTTATGAGCGCGGCTGTCGCTCGATTTGTTACTTGGACAGTTCGACTCCCCCCGCGCGTGCAGGCCCCGTTAACAATTTTTCTATCAAAGTTATCATAGGCGATTTTGATAAGTATAAACACTTTAGTCGCCTGTATCTCAGGAACTAATCATGTCTACTTAGCCGTGATAGTTTTCCTTTAAAATTCGTTATATGCGCTTTCGTTGAAGATATTTTTCAGATTTTTAGTATTTGTAGTTTTGGCTGTACGGGGGGGGGGGACGACACTTGACTCTAACAAAAAATAGCGCTTTAAAGCTTAATATTTCATAAACGGATCCCTTAATCGAAAATTGTTTTCATAAACCTGCAATATTTTTGAAAGACCTATCCAACGACACCCCACATTATGGGGTAGACAAGAAAAAAAAAAGCATCCCCACGTTACGTGTAGGGGAGGTGCATTCAAAAAAATATTTTTTGTACTCGTCGATTAAAATGTGTGTATTACGATTTCATAGAAAATACTGTAACGTCACTCTTTTCATCGTTGAATAGTCTAGATGTTACTTCCGAAACAACCGAAATAACTATTTCGATACGCTCTAGACAACCGAAATAACTATTTCGATACGCTCTAGACAACCGAAATAACTATTTCGATACGCTCTAGACAACCGAAAAAAATTTGAAAATAGAACTTCGGATTTCCATATATGTGTCCTTGTTTAAGGAGCCTCGATCCGATACAAAATTGCCAATCTGTGTCGTTTCGGAACGTAGCAGCGTCGCATCATCTGTCAAAAATCTACTTTTTGTTTTCTTATATACTCGTATTATTTAATGACTTACATTATTAATTTTAATGAACTCGTACAAAAAGTATTGTTCACAATAGTGTCATAATTAAGCTTTTTAATCTCGTACCTTACTTAGGCCACTCAGCAAGCTTCGTGGCCTAAACACGGTACTCGACTAAAAAGCTCTCTATTATAACACGATTACGAAAAATACTATTTCAAAATTTTATTTTACCACTTTGTTGGCGTGACTAATATGTATTATTCATGCCAAATTACAACTTTCTAGTACTATGAGTCTCTGAGCTAGACTGCGGACGGACGGACGGACGGACATGGCGAAACTATAAGGGTTCCTAGTTTGACTACGGTACCCTAAAAAGAAGACATCAAGACTAACTAACGAGTTAAAACTTAGAAGTGCATAGTCACCTCCCATCATAATCAGGGTTAGGACTTTTGGTGGCATATCGTGGGGTTCTCTATCGTTTGACCGAATTTCATATCTAATAATTTCATTTAGCCGAATTTCATATTACATCATTTTATATGCCTTAACGTAATTATCATGTGTCATAATGATCATTTGGTATATATTCACTTGACTTAATTGTTAGGTGCCATAACGTTACGTATGCCATAATTTTCATTTTCTCTATTCTAAATAAGTGTTATAAAATTGTATGCTATAAATTAAAAAAAAACATAATATTTTCTATAAAATATTCAGAACGCGTGTTATTGCTGGTATATTTTTCGTAGGCGTTTGTTAGTTGTATAATTTAACATATATAATTTTGAAGTATAGGGTACCCGGGTCATTTTGTTATGAGCGTTGTCAATGTACCTGGTATTCATTCGTGATAGTTGTTCATAAAGTGTTGTTGTCGTCTATACCTGTAGAAGCCCCGCTTTTTCTTGTTTTCTTTGTTGTGTGTCGTAAGTATAAGTAGTATTATAAAAAAGATCGGGTGTGGAATCGCTGCAAGGTCGCAGCTTTACCTAACACTCCTTCGCTCTTAGAATCCATTAGAATAGGTACATTATTATAGTAGTACCTACTTCATTATACCCACTGAAACACACTGATATAGTCTGGGTCTGCTTTTTCCGAAATGATGGCAAATGAAATGTTATAGCAAATAATATTAGGGACTATGAACATTATAGAAAGTAAATATTATAGAAGGTGTTATTATGGTACAGATGTACCCCCTTACTAATAAACGTTGAGTAGCGGTGGTATAGCTATACAATGTTTTGTCCTTATCTGTCAAATTCAAATGTCACAATGATAGATAAGGACAAAACATTGTATAGCTATACCACCGTTACTCAACGTTTATTAGTAAGGGGGTTAGTGAATAATCCTTTTCTCAAACATGCTCGGAAAGAACGGTTTTCCGATTGAAACACAAGGACGGAAAGTGCCTCATTTTACTCCTAGGAGTAAAAAAACCATATTATTATGAAAACACTTTCCGTCCATGTCTATATTGTTTATTTATTTATTTATTTATTTATTTTATTGGAGAAACAAACAGGAATAAGTGTACAAACAAAAATGAATACAGATTTATATAAACTAAACATGCACTTACCCCCTTGATAGTTCTCACTAAAACACAAGTATTAGAGAAGGGTAGTTTCGTACTCTTACGCTATGCTTAATCTGACATCTCAAAGGTACTGCCAAGCACCATAGTACCCTGTCACAGTAAACTACAAACTGAACAACAAAATGACATACAGATCCTAAACCAACAAAACTATGAGTCTAAAATTTCACATATTTTTTTCCTAAATTGATATTTATTTGTGTTAAAGATATCTACTGAAACAAAAAACTTGTTGTAAGAAGTACACAAACGGCGCAAAGGTGCACGAACACCTGCGTTGCTGGAGGATATAGGAACGGCGAATAAGGCGGCTGATCGTGAAGTACACCGAAATGGTACTCTGAAGCGAATTAAATTCAGGAGGTCGATACTGTTATAATTACCTCTGCAGATGTTGTAGAGCATTACTGCATTAGTAAGTGTACGTCTGGATTCGAGCGAGGGCATTCGGTAATGTTTGAGTAGGGCAGAGTATGATAGTTTTCTTCCAGTGAGACGCCTATGCATGGCCCTAAGGAACTTTTTCTGGATCATTTCAATTGGTTTGGAATACTTTTCGTAGAGAGGATTCCAAACAACAGATGCATATTCAAGGTGGGGCCTGACGAGAGTCTTATATAATAACAAGTATGTAGCGGAACCACCTCGTCAGGAAAACCCTTACTTTCCGTGCCTAGGCAACAATGTACTATTTCTCAAACATGCTCGGAAAGAACGGTTTTCCGATTGAAACACAAGGACGGAAAGTGCTTCATTTTACTCCTAGGAGTAAAAAAACCATATGAATACACTTTCCGTCTATGTCCATATTGTTTTTTAAAAGTGCTCTCTATTGCATACAAAATCGAAAGGAACGTGATAAAAATCCCGCACATCCAACTTGTGGGTGCAGTGTGGGGCGGCGGCGGTGCAGTGTGGGCCGGCGGCGGCGCGTTGTGCGTGAAACTATCTTCACTTATACTCGTAGTTTTCAAACAAACATTCTCTCCGAATTATTCATGGGTTTTTAAAAATACTTGTAATTATGTATTTTTTCCTACTCCTGTACTTTTATCTGTCATTTATATAGTCACGAACACTAATATAAGAACATACATAATATGTCCGCAGAATAATCCAGAGAAAAGTCTATCTTGTCTATGCCCCAAAACAGCACTTGTGCGTTTTTGAGATAAAACGATACGGCCAGCTGCCAAAGCTTAGCGTTGCACAATCGATTTAATCATATTTTAACGATTGTGAAATAGGGACTATAAATCACCTAATGTTTTGAGAAATGATTTCAGTTACCTGATTGGTCGATTTTAAAATAGCTGTATTCTGATTGGTTGATACGAAATACAAAGTTTTTTTAAAAGATTTAAATTAGTTAAAGAGTAACACGTACCTAAAAGAACCTATCGTTTTGATAGTCGATGTGTATTGTGATTGGTGGATTTAATTTGGTGAAGTATTCTGATTGGTCAAATTAAAATGTTTTGGAATTGTAAATAGTTCTATTTTCCATTCCGTCAATTTAAAAACAAAGTAAACCATAGACATATTTTGTCATTTTCTTGTTTCCCGCTCGTTTGTTGTTCTTTACTTCGTTCGTTCGTTTGTAAGTTTTTTCGCTTAGTTTTGCATTTCATTTGAAACCTAGTCGTAGAAAAAGTATTGTATGCAACGGTGTAACAATATCAATCTTTCTCAATTAGTTTCAGTACCTATCAATAAGCCAACTGAGAAATCAAGATAAATACGAAATTATCCGACCAAAATCGATGGGAAAGGATTATTCACTACATCTGTATCTGATATTAGGAAAGTTGAACAATATGACACTAGAATATTATGACATTCAAAAAGTTATGGTATGTGATATTAGGGAAAATGAAGGTGCCAGTGACCATCCATGAAGTCGCTATTTCCCAATTATTATAATACATGACACTTTGATTTTGACCTTCAGTGTAATCATATTTCAAAATGAACTAAATACACTTTTAGTTCGGTTATTCCACACCTATTCATATTTGCTTGTTTGTAACGCTTTCACAGCGAAGATATCCTCCATACCAAAATTCATATAAATTGGTTTAGCGGTTTAATGAATAACCGAATTTTAAAATTTTAAAATACTGAAGGTCAAAATCAAAGTGGTATATATTATAATAAATAGGAAATAGCGATTTCATGGATTCTAGAACCACGATTTGCCACCAAAACTCCGAACTCTAGTGATAATGATCGCCAGCCGAACGCTATTAAGAAGCTGGTAGTGGTAGTACTGTACATAGTATTCATATTTTTATAGACCAAGTAAACTGTCAGTTGTACGAGTAGGAAATTCCTAAATCATTTGAAAAAAGATTACACAAAAAGGAAACATAATTACCCTGTTCCAAGTAACCGTGTTTATTTTCAAAGTGACATGATCAATAAATATAAACCATAAAAAAACGTTGATATAGCGCAATTCCAAATTCGAATTCGAACCGCTTCTAAGAGTCAAATTACGGTAAAGTCTTAGTTTCAACATGATTTATTCATAGTACGGTATTTTTAAAATATAAATGCAGAGATTGATTCGAGAACCGTTTTCTTCGAGTTACATAAGTTAACATCATTAATTTATATTATACTGTTTAGATCAATTTCAACAGCTAATATTGATATAAACCTCAGAACACAGAAAAAGGGGAAGTTTGTTACGGGGACGTGGTTCGTGACGGCTCGATATGGCCAAAATGGACATATCGGCACAAGGCGCGTCAAGCGTTGCCTTAGGGCCAGTTGTTTGATCACTAGTTCAGTCAAGTAAGTGTTAAAATTCGAAAACAGAATCGTAAATTTGACTCAATTCCTTGAGATTTAACCACTAGTTACGGTTTTTAACGATTATTTAGTTTAATTACTGAACAAATCAAACTGATCAAAAATCGCTTTCAATATACAAGTTCCGTTCAAATGGTTAATATGACTGTTTGTACAGTGAAAGAGTGCAAAAATCGAAGTCCAAACGTCAATTTCAAGTCAAGGTGCATAGCATTCCACGGGTAAATTCCGTTTTTAAGCATTATGTCTATTTTTAATTGAATATTTAAAGTTTGTATGCATTTGGAGCGTAAGGATGTGGACGTAATTTCTATCGACTATCAATAAATGGCTTATTAACCGTGTTAATAGTTAAAGTTATTTATCATCATTATGATACGCTTAAAACACACGGGTCACACTAGTTTTTACCATTAATAAACTTAAATTTCCGTTATAATATTATACTGTAAGAACATATTCTGAATTACGTACATAAATACTTACTAAAATATGGATTCGGTTCAACTGCACTGCAGATTTAATCCATTGATTGGATTTTAGATAAAAAATACAAATAGGATAAAAATATTAACCAACGACAAAAGCGACACGGGCTCGGTAGTGAGCTGTGCTTGCACACAGCGTTGATTGTCAGCTCGCGCCGACTTACTGGGATAATAACTAAGAGATTATTTTTAACAGAGGAAATATAACTGCTAGGCTAACTGTTAGGCCAACTGAGAAAAGGTTTATTGGTAAAGAATGCCCTAAAGTATTAAGTCCATCTTTCTGTTTTAAGTTATTTGTACCATTTAAAAATAAAGTTTACATAAACAAATACGACAAACTACTGGTTCGTCCGAGACCGAGATCCATTGACGAGATACTCAACCAAACCCATTTTATAAGTGTATTTGTATCAACATCGTAACATCAAAGCTTGCAGTTTAGACTTTTATATACTAGATAGTAAGTAGAATCAAGACATAAAAATCTTTAACAGCTCCAGCAAATTTACCACAGAACTTAACTCATTTTTTTTTGATATTTTAGTATAAGTATTATTCCTAATTTCAATCAACTTTATATAAACCGTATTCTTGCTAATAAAGTATTATTATATTCTAACATTAATGTACTTACCTATTAATTTTAAATGACGTAATTGTATTAACTTAGTCGTAAAATAAAAATAATAGTACCTATTGTCTGAAAATTGATTAGTACCTATATTAACGTTGCAAACAAATTTTATATGGTTATCGATATATTTTAAAACATTCCTGGTGGTATTCCTAAGTAAACTGCAGAAAAGAGACGCACACCTCTAAAAAGGATCACTACATGTCGCTGCAAGGGCAGTCCTTAATCAGCTAAACATAAGGATCTTTGCGCCATCTAGCGCTGAGTAATTAATTAATGACTCCTCGCATAGATGGCAGCTAAGTGAACTAGTAAGCGCTACCTTGCGTTCAGTAACTGAACCACGATAGAAAAAAAGATTTTTCAGCATTTTTTCAACCTTGATAACTTAACATAAAATTATTGTTGTGCTTTTATCATAATTATGTTATGTACAGCGTTGGAGCAAGGAGGTTGTTTTTGTCGTAGTCTTTGCGTATTTTTTGCGTAAGACGCACACATGTTTTTTTTTTTTTTTTTTTTATCTTTTTTTTTTTTGGGAGCTTGGTCGATACGCACACATGTTTAAAAGTGGCGAAACCGAGTCTTGTAAAGTCGCCGTCAATAGAACTTTCAAAAGGTGTAAACAAAAGCAAAGGAACCAATTCACCATGATTATTCGATAATCACGTACTTTCAAAGATCAAGTGGGGTCTTTGCAATTTTTACACTAGATCTTTATTTTCATATTAAGTTTAAGATGAAATAACTATTCATTATAAGTTATTTTTAATAAAAACACTCTTGGTGACTATTTGAGGTTATGTGTCAAACAGTACTAATTTGTTTACATCGTTCACGTTCTATTGACGGCGACTTTACGAATCTCATGCTCATTCCATATCTCCCTTGTTCCTGTGATCCGAGATATAAACCGTACATGAACGATTAGTTCTTTTTTATATGAATGTACGGTCACGAGCGTTAATTTGGGACCCATTTCAAGAAAAATATGCTTGTAGTCGTCAATGTCATTAGAGATGTCAAGTCATTTGTAACCTTTAGGAAACTGAACCTTATTGTTGTAGAATGTCAGATTGACTTCGGACCTAAAGAGGGTACCAAATTAAATCTCGTGACTGTACATGCAAATGAAGTTCAATTAAAGCTAAATATTGTTAAAGAAGGCTAAATAAAGTCTTTAAATTGGCAATGCGCTACCTAAATCAAAGAATTAAATGTTATATTAGGTCCTTACCTATGAAATTGGCGTTTTATATGAAGAATTTTATGAAAACGGTGGTTTTCATACATTTAATTTTGTGGATTATTTAGTAACATCAAATGCAATCTAAACAAAATTCTGTCAGGAATATTGGACACTTCTAAGCTATATTAATATATTATACGTATCTTAATTACTTAAAAATGGTTAGCTTCATAAAACTTTGCGTAATTGAAACACTTGAACTCGCAGCACATGAAAAGAGTTTAGTTCACACTAGTTTTAAACATTAAGTAAGAAATTGAATCATATTATTTGTATCTAAAACCTTTGTAACATAGTGTATTCAAGAAATTTAAAAATAATTTGGAAGTTAAAATTGAAATGAATAATTTTCGTACGAAATAAAACACGTAAAAAAAACCCCATATAATTCTAACAGTGTGATGTCTGATGACACATACATACTTATATTTTTGGGCATATTAATATTTTTACACAAGGTCACGCTATGTTTATGTACAAATCAAATTAACTTACCTCTCCATCCCTCGTCAAAGCAAGACTGAACTGCGCCCCGCACTCAACTTGCACTACGCCGAGCGTGTTCAACCGCTCTATGTTCATCGGGACTGCGCAGCCGTCCGAGCCACCTCGACCTACAGATTATTCGACCAATCGCTCTTTACTTGTGAGCATTTAAAAACATTATTACAAAACACAGATACTGCGGAAAAAGCTGATGTCAACAATCACTCATGAATGGGACGGCAAATAAAAAATGGCGATGCGTACTGAAATTAATATTGCAAGCCAGCAGCATGTTGGCTGGTAAAGAGTTACTTTCATGTGCACGACATAGTGCACTAGCACAAGATAATTTTACTACGGTAAGAGCAAATATTTGTCTATTGAGCGCGATTCATTTCAGAGTCTTGGATGTTTTCTAAGTATTTAAGTAACTATGTATTTCCTCTATATAAGTATTTTAATCGTTTTGTAATACCCATATAGTAAAAGCCTAGAGCTTAGTTTAGGCCTAGGTCAATTTGTGTGAGATTGTCCAGTCAAGTGTAAAAATATATGAGAACGCGCCGCAACATTTAGCATATTGATGACATTTATTTATTTTCATCACACTTGCTCGTAAATAGTGTCCTAACATGCTAGAAAAATCGACCGTAAATCCAAAATAATACCCGCGGGCCTTTTTTTACCATTACGCCCTAACGTGCGTAATAGCTTTTTTTTTAATATTATACGTGGACTCAAACTATCACAATATGTCAGGACCCCAATTCTTGTGCCATTCGATATGAATTTTCATTCGAGATGAAATGTCAGTTGAATACTATTTCCTAAAAATCTCGCATAATAAACTATTGATCTCATATGTCACTAGAATCGGACTCCGAACACGTTTGACATTATCTGTGGTAAGTCACAGACAATGATGTAGGTAGTCTGCCGCTAATAAGTTAAAAATATGATCTTTTGTCGGATTTTATTTCATTTCCTCGCAATAGTGATGAAAAACATTGTATGTTACACGGGTGGTAAAGGAAATACAAAGCTCGAGTCATTAAAGCCCTCAGCCATGATTCCACTCTTTCCCCAATACAGACTTGTTTTCCAGAGATGTTACGAATGTTTCATGTGAGTTTCTCGTGTTTTCCTCTTTAGACTTTTTAAAGGCTGTCATAAGTCTGTGCAGACAGGTCCGAATTCAAATAATATAGTATGTTATGGAATTTCAATACTTACTTACTGGACTCGTATGGATTCCAAATTCTAAATCACTCGACTTTACTGGACACTTTTATCGTTGTCCAGGAACTGCAACCTACTGGCTCCTAATTACTGGTGTTATGCCAAGATTACATAGCATTTTTGAGATAAATATATACATGAACAAACATTAAAGATGTAAGAGATCTGAATTCAATCGTACGAATCAATATTAATAATAGTTGACTTTGCTTTACCTTCCCGATGATAAAAAAAGTAAAAGTGATTCATAACAATCTA
Organism: Acleris laterana; assembly: GCA_963966035.1. Taxonomy (NCBI): domain Eukaryota; kingdom Metazoa; phylum Arthropoda; class Insecta; order Lepidoptera; family Tortricidae; genus Acleris; species Acleris laterana. The sequence goes on along the minus strand of OZ014438.1, from coordinate 60,815,306 downwards.
CAACGTAAGCAACCATTTACCACAAAGCAGTGCCATACGAGTAATTAAATGATTGTGCATTTCGCAGCCATAGGACCGTACTACACAGAGATTTAAAAAAGAATTTGGAAAAGTTGCACAATATCGTTTTTTATTCGATATTTAAGCTCCAGGCAACACTCAGCCGCGACGTGGTTTAGGATACAATAATAAAAACTCCTACTTGTAAACTTAGCACAGTGTAGGTAGCTATTACTGCACAAAATACCACTATACAGGCTGTCGAGTCACTAGTGGTCCAAATGAAAAAAAGAAATAACTAAGGGCTACCAAAAACACCCCCATGTATGTTCGGCGATTTTTAGTACTTTCGGAGATATTGATCATTTTAGTCAGAGTTTTTGTAATTTTTCCTTATGTCCATGTTACGAAAAACTCATCATGTTGATATATTATTTCAATATTTTTTAGTGGTTTCTTACATGGATAGAATCATTATGAACTTAGAATGTTTTTAAAGGTACTTGGAAAAAGTAACATTGTGTGATTAAGTACACAAAAAGTTGTCATGGAAAAAAACTGGCATGTAGCTTCAAAAACATACTAAGTTCATAATGATTCTATCCATGTAAGAAACCGCAAAAAAATATTGAAATAATATATCAACATGATGAGTTTCTTGTAACTTGGACATGAGGAAAAATTACAAAAGTTCTGACTAAAATTATCAATATCTCCGAAAGTACATACAATCGCTGAACATACATGGGGGTGTTTTTGGTAGCCCTGGGTGTGATCTATTTATTTTTTTCATTTGGACCACTAGTGACTCAACACCTTGTTTATCATCGTAAGGCCCACGTCCAATTTCGTTAGTTCGAAAAATAATCTTGTGTCTAACTGACACTAAAGTCAAAAGTCACTTTGCTAAGTCCTACATGTAGGACGTTGGGTCTTACGAGGATATAGATTGGTTAATGAGTTTATTATTTGTATCGCAAATTAAGTCGCGGTTCATATTAGCCTCAACTTGACTGTTAGAAGTACTTTCCGCTAAAATTATCATCTCACCAAAACTATTGCCAATAACGCCGTGTATTACGGGCCTAGAAGGGTTGATTATTTACCTAATTTACCAAAATCGCCGTCTCCCCAGGAGAACACTTTACCGCAAGCGGTAAGAGCGAGCGTTTGCGCGTCGCGCGAGCCGCACGCGACTTGGACCACTTTATAATCTTCTAAAGCTTCCACCTGAAGCAAAAAACATATTTAGTTATTATTATTACTTGCCTAAGAGTCAATTTCACCAACATAGAATTTATACGAGAGTACCTATCCTAGTATAACTTTACTCTAACGATGCATTCGATGGTTATCTTCAATTTGGTTTCACCACGTTAATCTATGGATATCTTACTCTCGCATAGTTACTCTGTGTCATTGAAATGAAAGCTTTACGCATCAAGTAAGATAGAGCGATTGTCCCGTGCTTGAGTAATGAGTGTAATGACGCTGCGTATTTTTAGATTCGTTCAGGTAATATTTTAACTTGACGTTTTGAATAACCTCGAAAACAGCGAAACGATGGACACCTTCTGGATGGATGTGCCTCGTTTGATAAATAAAATCTTAAAACGAAATCGTACCTCCTACTCATGTAAAGCAAACGATTTTGCTTGTTCCCGTGGTCACGCCTCTACAGCCAACGGTACAAGTAATTAAAAATAATATATAAATTGAAAGCACATAGGTATAACAAATTTAAAAGGAAAACTATCACAAGTAAGTCGACTTGATTGGTTCCTGAGATATAGAATAGAAAATAATTTATTTCAGGCAATAAGGTTAATATTAACAAATACCTTACAGACTACCATACCATACATACCAATAATATAACTTAAAATAGTATAAGAATAAAGTATGGAATGATCTGTTAGCTGCTAGAGCTAACAGAAGAGTTCAAGCTGATGTGAATAACAGTATCAGAAGAATAATAAAAGAAAATTTTGTTTTGTTAAAAAAGAAAGTTAAAGATGTAGTTAACCGAAATACTTTTTACTCTAGATCAACTGGCGATTTATTCTAAGAATAAGATTAACTCTCGTTTGGTCGATTCTCGTTTCATCGGTATATTTTTAAAGCTAACTTACGATCTTGGGGGAGAGCTGCGTCATATCGTCCCCGTGCCCCAGGCGGCCGTACTCCCCCATGCCCCACGTGTAGAGCCGGCCGTGCGCGGTGACGCATGCGCTGTGCGCAGAGCCACACGCTATAGCGATGACGCGTTCGCTGGCTAAAGCATCAATAAGACGCGGTGATTCTAGGGTTTGTCTGTTGCCGTGACCGAGTTTTCCTTCCTCGCCCTCGCCCCATGAATATACCTGTAAAATTTTAACATTTTTTTACAAGCTTTTATTTAATTTGCACTTTTGTCCAGTTGCCGTAATGGATTGGGCTATGACAATGATTATGGTATCTAAGTGCTGATCTGGGCCCTATTCAATAAAAGTTACAATTTACAATTTGTTATTACATTTTACATTTTGTATTTCTACATATTTCTGTTCAGTAAAAATTACAAACTACAATATTGTAATTGTAATCAAAATTCAAAACTGTATAATGGTAATTACAATTTTAAATAATTCTGTTCAATAAAGGTTTTTACTAGTAAACGCAGTGTTGTAGTTACAATTTTACAATATTGTAGAATTGTAATATAATTTTGACAGGTGAGCGCACCCTGTGTAAAATCTGTTGGTGACTCTTAATAATTGTTAAAAAAATACTTTCTTAGCGTATCAACGTCATCAATAGTCATCAATGTCATCATGTCACCAGAGAAGTGACGTTTTGAGCAGTGAAGAGTATTTCCCAATAATTCGCTCATCGAATACAAAACGGACACATTCTAAAATAATTTGCTCTTGCATTAAAAATCTTATAGGAACAGCTTCTAATTTTAAAATGCAAAACTGACTCATTTTGGAATGTGTCCGTTTTGTATTCAATGAACGAATTGTGCAACGGACGGAAATATAAAAAAAAGTATAAGTTTCACTTTTAATAAGACCGATTTCACATTTAATGGTAATTGAATACTTGGTATAGAAGATTGACACCGACCTTGAAACAAAAGCAACAGAAAACCTCATCTCTTACCCTACTAAACAAATTTTATGCTCTTTGCATTAGATGGGCTGTGGGTCATAATACTATGTAGGTACGAGTATAACGGTAATAGCAGATGCGCACTATATAAAGGAACTGTACATAGCTGCCTGAAATACTTGACTTTCTCAATTTTCAGTAAATTATATGGTGAAGAAGTCGGTTGGCTTGAAAATTGAGCCTGTGTCTTATTGTTATCGTGATAAAACCCAACTTCGTTAAATCCACGCCTTTTTGCATCTTATCCTAGTTGTAGTAACATTTATCGAAAAATTACATTTATTTAAATTCAGCTACTTCTATGCTTGCAAATTTGACATAGCGCCGTAAAATTTCGTTCTAATTTGATTAAGAGAAAACTATCAAAATCGTGTATAATTATACTCTTCTCGACAAATAATAATAACAATCTGTTCTTATTTTAAACAGTTGACAACCTATTCATCTCGCGTACCGCTCTGCCGTAAGCCTTAAATTGGTAAGACATTAAATATAAAAAATCATTCCTATAGTAATTTGAGGAACATTATAATGGTTTCAGAGCCCTTAAAAATATATTACAAAAAATTGATTTCTCAATTTTTTGGAAAATGCATGTATACAACAACACATATTATATCTCAAACAAATTGTCAATTTTGTCTAATTCTATCAATTTAAACTCCTTATATTCGTAGGGTTTATACATTTGTCAACTGTTATCTATCTTCTATATACATACAATAGGATGTCTTGACTCATCAACGCTCAGCCCAAACCGCGCTTAAGATAAAGATTTGGATTTTTGACGGAATGAAACAGATTTTGACATTTTCTTGTTTCACGCTCGTTTGTTCTTCTTTGCTTCATTCGTTCGTTTGTACGTTTTTGCGCTTAATTTTGCATTTCATTTGAAACCTAGTCGTAGAAAAAGTATTGTATGCAACGGTGTATAACTAAGTCAAAAAACACTCGTGGCGTCATCGTTTACGCCACTCATCTATTGACCTCTCTTATACAACAACTACATAAACTACTATTTTTACTTTCAACGATTTAGGAAAAACTGTCACAAAGGTACTAAAATGGGGGAAGTAGAAGTTTGTATGTGTGGTCATTTTTGAAGTGAGAAATGTGAAAGTTGGTATTTGGGTTATTGTTTATTAATAACAAATAGGTAAAACTACGTACCAAATTCCATCAAAAGTGAAAATAATAGTACATTGTAGCCCAGGTACAGAAAGTAAGCAATAGATGGACGAGTTAGTTCGCGGGCCGAGCCGCAGGTGAGGACCGCGAAGATACGAGTCCATCTATTGCACTTTCTACCGAGGCAATACTATGTGCTTTTCACGCCTAATGCAAGGAAATAAAACAGGTTAGGACATAATACACAGTTTAATTAAAAGTAATATTGATATTAGCATTAGGACAGTTGCTGAATGACAAGGAAATGTTTTTTCCCGGAACATTTATATTAGTATTTTGTGTCATTTCGGCCGGTTGTACTTGTATCACTCATTTTTGTTGAATATCGTACAAATTTCCAATCAAAAGTTCAAAAGTTTAGCGTTTGTTTCCAATTAAAAGAACAGAAGTAATTTTCATTCCCGCCTTTTTAACTTTTTTAATTTTTACCTTATTTAAAGATGCAAAGGCGTTTTTCACGTACGCCTTAAAAACTTACATAAAAACACGTTTACAATCGCAAAAATACACTTTCACTGAGCGGATTTGACGTTTTAATTTTTTAATTAAACGTTCTAATGTCATATTTGTCAAACATTTTTTTATTTATTTCCGAACGAGTTACTAATGTCATAAATAACCGACCAATAGCAGAGTAGAAAGTAAACTGGTCTAAAAACACTCCATTTTACTTTGCAACTCAACATTGTTGGACTGTTTGTGTTGTACTACTAAGAGCAACTTTCTATTCTGATTTCGATCCTTCTTTGGCCATATTTCCGAGCAGTGGCGTGAAAATTATCTTTATTTATAAGCAAGTTAAAAATATTTTTAAGTGATAACTGCTTTTATAGTCTAAGTGAATTTTTAAATACCGAATTTAGAGATAAAGGAATTCAAGTATAATTCTTTATAATGTACAAGTAATATAATTATAAATAAATGGAAAAAAATATATAATATAAAACTATAACTAATTAATAATAAGTCATGTAAGAATTATTGATATGTGCAATATTCGTAGCTAATATTTTATTCTAACTAGACTAAGTCCTAGCCCTACTGTCCTAAGTTGCTACGCCCTTGCAGGGCATCATATGTATACCTTCCATGTAATTCCATCTATATACCTGTAATATGACTTGCAATAAACGAATTTGAATTTGAATTTGAATTTAAGTAGGTGAAATGTAGTTTGGAAGAGAGTTCGGACATTTTTGAAATGAGAATCGTTAACATCGTTATTCAGGATATAAATAAATAAATTACCAACGGTAAATTCGAAAAAGAGGGTGAGATGGCGGTAGAGTTTGAATGGGAATGTGGTCATTTTTTAAAGTGAAAATTTAGAAATCGGTTTTCAGGTTACCTACTATTTAACTATAAATAAAAATTATGACTGAACGAGTTAGAAACATGAAACACGGTAGGTACTAACAAAATTATAAATTAAATAAAAGCCAGTTTTTAAAACAAGCCCTTAACAGTGTGAAGAGCGGGTCAAAGTTTGTATGTGAGCTTAGTTTTTTCAGTGCTACCTTGGGTGTTTTTAAACATTTGCACCTTAAAGCAAAAGCAAGTCAAGAATAAACCCATTATCAGTAAAAAATAACTAAATGGGAAAACTTGGAGTCCAAGACTGCCGACTGTAAAGTTTGTTTCAAAATTAAGTAATATTCAAAGTTACATACTTACCTGCAATATAATTATGAAAATACATCCAGCTTTGGTGTTTTTTGAATATCTTTTGCTAAGTGGGTTAATTGTTTGACCAGAAGTTTAGTAATTAGATGACTAAATTATCTATCTATTTAAACTAGGGTTGTGTTATTATACCTGCAAGAGGGGCAGTGTTTTTTTTTTATATGGTAATTTTTTGTTTTAAATGTTAGTTTTTTTGTTTTAGAGCCATGAAATTAAAGTTGTTTATGTGGACCGCTTACTCAAAATTCACTTCCTAGACTTTTGAAAAAAAAGCCTTTGAATATGTTGGAAACTATACCTGTACTTTAAACAGTTCTGACTCTCCGCAGACGAAGTCGCGGGCGGAAAGCTAGTTAAATATTAGAGGGTTATTAACATCAGTTAAAAAAATTAAAAGGGGCCAATAATATTTTACAGCGGTTGGTTAATAACTTTAATATGAGTGGCAGTAAAACATGAACAAAAATGTATGGTTTATTTTGTTCTAACATGTCCTTTGACTCGTGCTTTCCTGCCCCGAATGGGAATGCTTAAAGCTCGTACACCAAATTATTGCAATAGTAAAGAACACAAATTACGCTTTTTCTATTCTATATAAAATAAGGTTTTGATTGATGTACTACAGCTTTATGCAAAACTTTTATTTATTTTTTAAATTGTAATAAATCTTTGTGACAGAACTCAAGGACCGACTAAGTACGTTAGCAGAGTAATAAATAATTGGGTGGTAAAATGATGGAATAAGCGCTTAGGATAACAGTTTGGCAGTGCATAGCGAGCGATAAAATTAGAACGTCACTTATATTGAAAAGAACCAACTTCCGCTGAAGAGGGCCAGGATGGCTAGGAATAAAAAGACAATAAAATTGTAGGTTAGGATAGTTAGTCGGTTATTCGCCCGAAGGGCAAATGGCGCCGGAATAGAGGTCCTGTCAATTTAGTGGTAAATGACAAATGTTTTCCCTACTCCAATGAGTAGATCAGACAACCGTACTTAATTTATTTTATTTTGCCTTTATTTGTATACTGAATCGTACAAGAATATATTTTACCGCCTCAATATTTTTAGAACAACTTATTATGAGATTTCTTACCGACCAGTTTTAGCAATTACTGCCCACATGCAACTTTTCTGTAACTTTACCACTCAATATCTTAAATATTTGATATCACTCATTTTATTTATTTAAATGCTCAGTTTTTTCTCCAGCTGTTACTAAACATACGTTTTGTCATTTTCAACTTACGTATAAATGTACACTGTGGTTAACGTTGCCAACTCAGCAGTAAAATGAGTTGGTTAAAATAATCAATTTATCTCAAAATAACATTACATTAAAGCAATTTATGGAAGCAATTTGGTTCCTATTTTATCACCTGTCATGTAACAAAGACTCAAAATTGACTGTCGGAAAAACTGCATAGAAAGTTGAATTTTTGCGTTCCGTGTAGTGCATCGTAGTTAGTTGAATCCTATGCCATTGCTGCATAGTAAATAAAGTCTTACTATAAAATAAGTCTACTAAAAGTGTATAAGAGCATGCTTTGGAAACAGATAAACCACGTTATGGCGAAATGTTAGGTTTTTCTTCAGAAGCAGACACATCATTCGAACATGCATTTATCTATGAGATCAACTTGGTACCGGAGTCAAATTATTGTTAGAACGTGTTTATCTTAAATATTGGGGGAAAAAACAGAATAGGACACCAAATACATAAAAAAACACATAAAAAAACACATAAAAATCCCTATAAAATACCGTATAAAAAGATAAATATATAATTATTTGGTATGTCAGAAAAGTTACTGAGTACTTGACAATGTACACTGTGGTTACCGCCAGTCGAATGAAGTATAATTGTGTTTAAGTTTTAACATGTACAGTCAAGGGCAAAAATATGTATACACTTTAGTACCTTGTCACTTTAACCACTGTGACAGTTCATATATGGCAGTTCAAATATGACGTAAATAGACAAGGTACTAAAGTGTATACATATTTTTGCCCTTGACTGTACATACAATAAACTATTGGGTTACATTAGATGATCTTTGATAATAAATATAAATTTACAACAGGCTATATAGTCGTACAAAAATCTTGCCAAAAAAGTTTGGACATTGACAAGTTAATATTTGTGATACTAGTACATATTTATTTTTCTACCAATCACAATAAAATATGTAACTACATTTTAATAAAACTGCTTTAAATAATATAACGAAGTCAGTATTTTTTTTAAACGAATTGATGTACACTGTCAATTTAAGGGTTAATCTGAATTAATTTGACAACTACTCAGTAACTTTGTTGACAAAGTACTAAAAAGTGCTGAACATTTTCATGGGCCGTTTGTACATTTAAAGCCCAGAGCTCAAAGTCAACCTGTATAATATTTTCTTCAAGTAGATACGGCTAAACTAGAAACACAGTACCAATACGAAATAAAATAAACTCAGAGTAGTCTGGTTTGTAAGTTGTTCCTTTGCCTTCAGCAAAACGCGTGGGGTCGACCCATTACTGATAAAACTGAAAACAGATTTCTATGCCCCTCAGGTCACAATAATATTAACTCGATCGTATTTTCAGCATATCACTTACTTTTCCGTCAGCCGTTAGCGCGAGTGCGTGTTTGCCTCCCGAGTGCACCGCGACCTTACGCACGAGCACGTGGGACAGATGCGGATTGGCGCGCGGCGTCGACACGTTATTGCTGTGCCCCAGCCCTAGGCGGCCATTCGTGCCTTCTCCACATACATATAACTGCGAAAGTTCAATTCAGTTTAATATCTTGTAGAGTGATACTGATTGTAAACGTCAACTCGTGATCGTAAAAGCAACCACTTCCGAGGAAACAGTGACAGAAACTGTACTCATACCAATTACAAAAAAATATATGAAGACATAACTAACTTTTCCATCATGAGACACAATGAAGAGTGTTTTAGATCCGCCGGCAATATGTACAGGTTTCAGTGCACTTAGACTAGGCGAGAAAACCGGCACTTTCACTTTAGAGCCTTTTACTCCACCCAGCTGATCTTTATCGTTTAAACCCCACACGAACACCTGTGCACGCAAAAAGATTATGTTTATTACTATAATAGATAAATAATTATACCAATACATTTTTATTCATAGCTGGATTCTCATATCGATACCTTAGTGCACAATCGCACTAAATGTTTTTTTTGCCAGTAAAGTTACGAACTTATTATTTGTGCACAAACATACTAATTATAAATATTACCTTTGGACAATCAGTGGGCACTGTCGGAGGGCTGCTATCGACTGAAACGGCGCTAGCCGGATTCTCCTTCTCCATCCAATCGTCGGCGATGAAGTTCATACTCTGAAAAACACAATCTATTCTACATCCTGGTCAATCAGGTTAATCCAGGTTAATCTGTAAAGATTGATTGTGGTTTACCTGGATGATGTCGGTATATGAGGGGTTCGGTCTGAAGCCAGTTAGATATAGGCCGTGGACGCGACAGTTCGTGTTTATGTTGCGGTTTTGCTTGATGCTGATTTCTATGCAGGTGTAATGCTTAAAAGAAAATAAATTATGTTAAGCCACATACATACATAAACTCATGCCTTCATTCCCAGAGTGGGGTAGGCAGAGCTACAGAATTACCAACTCTAAAAAAATGTTGATAATTCTGTAACCACATTTTGCACAATTAGATTGCAAGCCCATCAGATGGTTACTATAGATACGTAATTTTTTTAAGTTAGTTGACTGCCTAATTGTTAAGGACAACGTTCGCGAGAAATGTAAAATTTAAATCTATCACAAGCACAATAAGATATGAAAAATATTATAGTCACATACGAAATCAAAGCCAAATAATGCTGTCAGCGTGAATATTCCCTTCAGTTGCATTTGTTTACAAAGGAACCGAAACAAATGTTTCAAAACTGTTCTAAGTTCGACCATGGTATCTAAATAATAATAAAGTTACAAATCTTCAAAATACAATATCATACCTTCTACCATTTGTCCCATAAATGGAAGAAGGTAATAAGTTTATAATTTTTTTACTTAGAAACAAAAAGATGTCGGTTAGTAAAAAATATTTTAAAATCAACTTTATGGTTAAAGAATACGTGGTGGTGTGGTACGTTTTACCGTTTTGCTCTCCGAGTTACATCGTTTTTCATCGATTCTTTTTGCTTTTTCGAACTTTACTATAGGAGGTATGGAGTCGCATTGAATTTTAAAATAATGTTAAGCTAGCAGTTATTTTTTGTTGTTTTCGTGAACGCTACGCAAAATAAATAGTCCAGAGGTGTGAGGTCCGGCAAACGTGCTGGTCATGGAGTATTCGAAGCGAACTGGCCAATCCACAGTGGGCCAGTGGTTATAAACACGGATCCAATGATGTCGTTACCTCTTATCTCACCCAAACATTTAATGACCAACGAGTCTGATGGGCCAATTCGTAGCCGACATGAGGGGTTTTGATTCCACATTGCGTTACATGTGAAAAAACATTAATCTGTCCATATTATTTTCATCAACCTCTATCTTTCTTAAAGCTCAATTTGCATAAACATCCAGCCGTAAAAAGTCATCTTCTTTCAACGCATGTACCTTGACCACAGAAAAAGGATGCTGTTGGTTCCGTTTAATTTTTTTGTGGACAGCTATATGACTATAAGCATGCAACCTCTCTGCTTTTCTAGCGCTGCAGCTGGAACCGGGATTTTCTGCATAATGGTTTAAGATCCTTTCTTCCGCCCTGACGTCGATACGAGAACGAGGCCCACCAGTATTAACCGGAACCGCTCTTTCGTCGTTACGCAAGGTGGTAATCGCGATTATAATTGACAATAAAGTGACACTAGTGAAATTTAAATGACATACTAATGATACTTTCAGGGTTAACCGACTTTGAAAAAGGCAAGATTTCACATTTTTTATACAATTATAAAATTAAAAATATTCCACACATACTAGGAAAAAATGTGGTAGAACTAAACTAAACTAAACTTAACTCGACTTGGCCATCAACTGGTTTAAAGAGATGATTTTAGTAAGTTTACATACTGTATTGCGTTTGACAGATAAAACTCTCTCTCGATGTTTCTTTTGGCGGTATTGTGTGCTCTTCATATTGTAATAAGTGTTTTTTCCGATAAATTGTCTTTTAAAAGGTCAAAAGATCATTTTATCGAATTACACTTCATCGATTGTACCATTTCATCGAACCTAGTTTCTGCTGAGCCCATGATGAACCTAAACTTTAGGTTATACTTGGTGACCACCAAAAAAAATTAACTCATGTGGCGAGAAATGCCTTTCATTGATATGAAAATTATGTGTAATGATTCGTTCGTCGTAAGATGTTTTGATAATATAATAGGTAGCCCTTTTAAAAGCATTTTGTGTGTATTAGATTCAGAAGTGGCATAAATATCAAGTGTTTAATTAATTGCACGGTTTGTTTTGTTTGATTGCGGGAATGGGATGGTTAAAGAAACGACGTGTATGAACGCTGTCTGCAGTTTAATGGTGGACGTGATGGGAATAGGATGTTTTTTTAGGAAAAATCGTTGCTTTTCATGACACTAAGTACATTTTTTTTTCTTATTTCATGATTGAGCTTAATGCGCGGTATAAATATATAATTGTGTACAAAATTTCAGTTTCGTAATTTTAATAGTTTCTGAGAAAAAAAGTAGTATGATATACAGACACACAGGCAGTCGGACATGGTGTTACAATAAGGGTTCACAGTTTGACTTTGGAACCCTAAAAAAGGCCTCTTACGGAAAACGCTCGCGTTATGCTTTTGTTCTGGCAACAAAATACCTACTTACCAGTAAAACAAAAGTAAAAATCTACTCCATGCATCTACTGTTCTCTTAAACAAATGTTTGCGTGTGTATTGGCCGACCTTGACCAAACATTCTTTACGGAGGTCTAAACTTTGTTAAATGGTTGTTAGTGTTAAGGTCAAAATATGATATATTCTACACTTCCTTCATTCATACTTCGACTGATACATTGCTTTTTCGGTACTTATTTTTGGAACTTTTGAATGCACATTGCGGCATTGTGACGCAAACTGCTGAACACATTTTGTTGCTTAGTATCACTGTTGGATTGAACGTTTTAGTTAACTCTTGTAACCTGAGGCCAATATACAACTCCAGCAGCAGTAGAACAAGAGAGAATATTATCTCAATTGTCAGGTATATATTTGTTTAGTGATTAAATTATACCTGTTTACAGTCCGCGAGCAGCTGTATCTGCTGCAGCGGTGGCAGCATGAGGTCACGCAGCGCAGTCGCCCGCGACGGTGTCGGACACGGCACGGCCGCCAGAGGCGCCAGCGCGGCGTCCTCGAAGCTGGGGCCCGCGCGCACGGCCAACGCGGCCGGCCCGAGCGGCCCCACCGGCAAAACGAGCCCAAGCCGCCGTATCAAGACGGCGTTGCGCATTTCGATGCGGATCCAGTGCTGTCCAGTGATAAAGTTAAACCTTTTTAACACTAACACGTATTAAGTTGATTAGAGAATAATTGAATTTCAAGTTCATATTTAACTTGATTGCGTATATAGCTTGCCACAAGCGTGACTTGCGTTCACGAGTTGCATTTACTAATCCGCCGTTGATTACTTTAGAGTGAAAATGGACGACGAAAAGCGAACCGAATTTCGTAATATCGCCGCGGCTTCATTTAATTGTTTAGGATTTTTTTAATAATTTGTTTAATTTTGACCCAACAACGTCGTAACATCAATTTGAGTAATGGGGCGAACCTTCGTCAATCGGGAACTCCTACTTACCAAACTGTTCACACGTCTCAGTTTACTTAAATATGATTTGACAACCTACTAACATATTGCCGTGTCATGCACAACTAATACATCTTTAAAAAGTGAGTTTTGACACAGAATAAGTAATAGTACAAGTACAGAAAGTTCTCTCTTCAAATCAAAGATCTATCCAAATATCATAAACTTTCCATGATGCGTTCAAGAACCGCACCTTATGACCACCATAAAAATAGACTGTTTTGTTAGAACAAATTTCTTATCTGTACAAATGTTATTATTGCTAAATAATAACTTAATAACATCGATTTCGATAGTATTATTTCATTCAAATTTGGAACATCTCTGAGAAACAATGCAATTTGATTTCTAAACTCTACTCTAATATCAGTCGAGATGACGTTTAGTTCGAAATTAATTGTCATTTTACATACAAATTTGACAAATGTCGCACGTAAGTAAGATATCGAACGATATGATAGTTGGAGCTGACTCTAGTTTGTCTCTGAATTAAAAAAAAACTATGACAGCTGCCAGGAAACGTTTCAATCTTTAGATTGCCGCCATTACCGGTTAAAATTTGTTGAATGCATCGTGGAGGCTTATGATATGTGGGTAGATAAAGTATTGTATGTAACTGTACATAATGAAGGGCATTAAAACACTTGTGTGATGTTATTATGAAACTCGCCTTCAGGCCCACTCTCGTGTTTAATGCCCTTCATTATGTACAGTCACATAAACTACTATTTTAACATTTACTTACAACACCGAAGATTTCACTTTGCTGAATATAATTAAAAGTCCAACTGTTATTATGAAATTCATTAGGTCTATAGTTTAATCTTAACGCATAAGTGTTTCATTATATTTATACACCACATTATACTACACTCAACTATAATATATATTTTTTAAAGTATATTAATACACACAATACTGCCACATATGAGAGAAAAAAAAGACCGGTTGACGTAATCATTGTCCACCATTTATTAAAAACATAGTTATATGCAGTGATCGTTATCAACGTCCTGTAATGGTAGCAAAGTATGGTTGACAAAAAAAACAAATAACGAAGTATATTAAACATTATATATTTTACAAATTATGAGATGTATATACATATTTATAACAACAAATCCAAATTATAGTGAATAAATGACTAAAATTTGTTCAACAGATTTGGCTGTCAGTCGTTCACATGGATTGGAAAAAAACCATTTTAAATAGCTAAATGACCTTTCTACGTTAACAGAAGTCACTGGAAGGAAATTTAAGTCTTTAAAATATTGCACACTATTTTTATTCACACCTTCCGGCATATATACGATACGATATGCATTGGTTTATTTAGATAAACACGTCGCGTAGTGTAATTAGTTTTTAACTACAGTTATATTTTGATGACATTTTATGTCATTTGACGTAAGTACACTGTTTTAAAAATATATTAGGGCGGAAAAGGTTTTGCACCGTAAGGATTTATATCTAGAGGTGTAATCTTTAGAAGGTAAGTATTTATTTTATGGTTAAGATCAAAAGTAAACAACCAAATGTGTTTGTTTTTTCTGCCAACCATACCCTTTGCTACCAAAAGTGGACGTTGATAACGATCACTGGTTATATGACATGGGCATACATTACATAATGGTGTAAAATGTCCTACCTGTCCCGTCCCGCTCGAACTTTGCCAGTAACTGTACGGCTTCCCGTCGAGCAGGCACCTCGCGCTGGTACCGTGGTGGCTCGAAGACACGCGGAGCACTCGGATCGCACCGTGCCAACTCACTGTCATACCGCCCGCGGTTTCACCCCATTCCGCTTAAAGAAAAACAAGTCATTACTCAAAAATAGTACAATGAAAAGCGGTGTTAAATTTGCCAAGTTGGCAACTTGCTGCCGATTCTCGGTTTGCATACACAGATACAGATACAGATGCATGTTCTGTTACGGAAGACTTGATTAGGCGTGGTCCCATTTCCTGTCCATGATCATTTCTAGTGTTCCGTACCCGAAGGGAGCCCACCGGGATCCTATCAATATGCCTACACAAATTTTTGGTGTATCGTAAATACAGTAGCGACCAAAAGTATTTTGACAACAGCAAAAGCTTTGATATTTTATGCGGCATATTAGTTATTTCAAATTAAATTATGGTAAGGCAATTAATGGCTTAAAACCTCCTAGAAACATGTAAAAAGTTTAGTTTAATTTAATGAAAATATAAACACGGCCACAAAAAACATCAAATTACTGGTTCAAAAATATTTTGACATTCATTCCATTTCAATTCTACTGATAATAGGGCTGCAAAAAATAAGCATTTTAGAAATAAATATTGCAGGAGACTTCTCACAATATGCCAAAACATAAAGAATATTCGAACGATTTAAAACAAGCCGTTGCAGCTGCACTCAAGAAAGGAAAGACACAAGCTGAGGTTTCGCGAACTTTTAATGTATCACGGCAACTGATTAGTATGTGGAATAAACTGTTCAAGGCTCGAAAGAGCGTCAATAATAAACCTAGATGTGGTCGTCCTCGAAAAACGAAATCTACGGCTGATCAAGTAATAAAAAAACTGTCCGCAGAAGACCCACGGAAAAGTGCTGTGACGATTAAAGATGAACTAAAAGAAAAGTATAACATAAATATCCATGTTTCCACTGTTAAACGGCGACTAATAGACACGGATTACATGGCCGCCGCCCATCTAAAAAACCACATAATATCAGCAAAGAATAAGGCGTCCAGATTAGCGTTCGCAATTCGTCACAAGTCTTGGACAAGTGTTGATTGGTCAAAAATTTTATGGAGTGACGAGAGCAAGTTTAATTTGATGTCGTCGGATGGTATTAAGTATGTGCGTCGCCCTCATAATAAAAGACACGATGTGCGATACCAAGTACCCACAGTCAAGCATGGTGGCGGTAATGTAATGGTTTGGGGATGTTTTTCTCGCCACGGACTCGGGCCTCTCGTGCGAATTGATAGGATAATGGATCGATTTGTGTATGGAAATATACTCAATACACACATGATACCCTATGCTAAAGAAAATATGCCACCTCGCTGGATTTTTCAGCACGATATCGACCCTAAACATAAATCCAAGCATATCCAGGATGTCTTAAAACGTAAAAATATCAAGGTATTTGAGTGGCCAAGTCAAAGTGTTGATCTCAATCCTATTGAGCATCTAAAGGGTGTAACGAAATAAAACTGTAAATTTCAAATGAAAAAATAACGATATTTTTGGTAGATATCAATATATACTCGTATTAGGATAACAAAATTAAAATCCTATCTTCAGCTAAGTTAATTGTAAGTTTTTTTTTAATTTGAATACTTTTTGTACTCGTGGTACAGCTTCTTTCGAACGCCTTCCATATCAGCTTTTACGGAGCATTTTGTAACTTTTCTGGCTGCAGCATTCCATTTTTTGCGGAAGTCGTCTATATTTTTGGCCACTTTACCCGTCTTTCTTAAAATTCCCTTAATTTGAGCCCAATAATGCTTGATTGGGCGGCACTGTGGGACATTTGGTGGGATCAGTTCCTTGGGTACAAAAGGGATATGATTTTCCTTGAGGAAATTTATCGTGTCCTTAGCGTAGTGGGCTGGTGCTAGATCAGGCCAGAATAACGTAGGGACGTTAATTATGCTTCTTCACAAATGGCAGCAACCGCTTTTTAAGGCATTATTTTATGTATATTTCTCTGTTGACGGTACCTTTTGTGACAAAAATGGAGCTTTTGTCGCCAAACTCACAGATAGCTTGCCATATGAGAAATTTTTCGTCGAATTTCCCAATCTTAACAGTTGTTTCAGACTCGAGAAGAGTTTCTCCTTTACCCGCCGTGTAGTATTGTGGACCAGAAAGCGTTGTAAAATCAGTTTTGGTATAAGTTTCGTCATCAATTATTAAATGTGATTTTGTTGTGCCAACGAAATCGTATAGTTTTCGAGCTCGGCTTTTAATTACAGAGCGCTGCTTTTCGGTCACTTTTGCCGTCTTAACTTTCTTCCGGGTCTGCATACCTGCTCTTTTCTTAGCTCGTTGCACCATAGATGCATTTGTGCCACATTTTTTGGCAATATCTCTGACGGACATACTTCGATTCCGCTTTATGCAATTGATTATCTTTTTGTCAAGCCTAGGGTCACTTGGCCCTTGAAGTCTACCACTTCCGGGCTTCTGTTCAAGAGACAATGTATTAAAATAGTTCTTCAAAATAAAATCCACAGAACTTCGCGGTAACTTTAGGTCTTTGGCGATAAGACTCGTAGGACGTTGCGGATTTTCACGCCATTTGGAAACGACCATTTCGCGGCGTTGTTTTCTATTAATTGTCGAAAGTAAGTTTTTCCAGATATCCAAGTAATTTATATAGCAATGGCTAAGGTAAGAATGACACTTATTTATGACAGCAAGAAAATAATAGCTATCTTGTTTGGAATAAAAATTACAGTTATTTGAAATGTACAGTTTTTTTTCGGTACAGGCTTTATGGGAAGAGTTGGATCGTAGAGTAAGGTGCAGAAATTACTCCAACAAAGAAGCTTTTTTTCAAGCACTTCAGTCAGAATGGACGATAATACCGTATGAACGTATACAGAAGTTAGTAGACTCTATGCCGGCTCGATGTACTGCTGTTAGAAAGGCCAAAGGTTATGCAACTAAATATTAATGACATGTTTCATTTAGGCATCTTACTTGCTCGGCAAATTTATTTTATAAAAATGTCAAAATATTTTTGAGCTACTTGAAGTGTATATTTTTAGTTTTACTGTTAAGGTAATTGTTTAGTTTTATTAATCTAAGTAGAAACGTAACAGGTAAAGGCTCACAACATAGAATTGTAAAGTAATAATTAAATGTTTACTCAATTCATCAAAACACGTTCGACGCCGGCAGCGTTTCACCGAGTCCTTAAGCTATGCCGGGCGAAATTATCGTAGTCACGTATTTGTGTCACTGGCATAGGAGTACGAATAACATGGTCACAAATACGTGTCAACTGGCATAGTTCATAGATAAATTAGTAAAATGCGGTTTTTTTATTTTGCGGCGTCGTTCGTCTCTCTGACATGTAGTAGAATGGTGCTAGTGCTCGAAAAAATACTGCCAAGTATTTGAAAACTCACAAAATGAAGAAAATCGTAAGTTATTACTTTTTTACTCAGTGTTTCTCAAACTTTAGTGCTAATGAATTGAAAATAAATTATTATCTAGGTGACATAGGCCAAAAAAATATACCAAATATATGACCATTTAAAAAAAATATGGGCCCAGGAGACTGAGCTATGAACAGGATACTGAGTTTTGATACAAAAACAACATGAACCCCGTTGTAATTATTTAAATAAAATTATGTTTTATTAATAAAAATGTTGAATAAGTAAGATCTTGACTCACAAATAATCAATCATAAAATGACACTAATTAGTACTGAGCTCCCAAAATGGAAGGACTGAATTTCTTCACTATATTTTGTGCAGTATTTTTCCGTAAAGTCCATGTGGACTACACATCCTTTTCAGTAAGGGACTGCTTTATCATTTTTAGTGATTGTTACTGGTGAACAATATTCAATTCATGTTTGAAAAGTTTAACCGAATCGTTTTCCAGTTTAACTTTAAGGTTCCGAGCAGATATTTCAATATTTTCTTTCTTTTGTTTGGTTACAGGACGTTCTTGTTTTGTCTTAGGTAAACTATTTTTACGTTTTCAAATATTATCTACACATATTTTACATTTTATTTAAAATCTTACATAATTTAAGATGCAAAATGTAGAAAATATAATTGTTTTTAAACAATAAATAAATAATAATGAAATTGTAATGTTTGAAATTGGAGATTTTGATTCGAGATATTCGCAGCTTATTAATTTATGATAAGTATGATAAATAATATGTAACTAATCAAATATCACATAAAATGTACCAATAATTAATATATCAATCATGATTATCATGATAGCTGGATTACTATTCGTGCGGATCCTTGATGACTCCTCAGTCTCCTGGCTATTATTTTTCCAGGAGACTGAGGACAGGATACTGCGATTATTTTAGGTTTTTAGTCAATAAGTACGTCAATGCAACATTTGATATCGAAATTATGCAATTCTGTACTCTAATGTAACGAATTTCCGACCCATTAATGCAAAAAAGTATATAGAAAACAATGGATATGAAATAAATACGTACCAGGATACTGTTAAGCTGACTGGCTGGAAATTTTTAGTGTCATACTAGAAACCATTTAGATGTACAGTTTCGATCGTAAATCAATATAATTTGCCTACAAAAACTATACAAAATAAGGTGAGCCGCGGAAAATTCCCTGGCGAATAGAACCACCCGTATGTACTTATAATTAAGAAGTGGTTCAAATAATAAAAATGTTATGATCGGTTCACATTTTTTACTACTGAAAGTCCTTTACTCTTATTTACTAATTGTTGAACATTATCATAAAATACTTGATGCCGATATTTGTTTTATATCCTGGCAAGTTTATGGATGGTGAAAAAATAGACCAAATTAAAAAAAACCGGCACCTCGCAATAAAATTACTAACAAAAAACAGTCTGATTGAATTTGAAAGATTGCACCCTTAAAAATACTAAATATATAAAATATGCTATTTGGCGTCTTAGCTTCACAGGGTATAAAAATGAATTAACTGTTAACTAATTTCCAATAAAGCAGTGAAATGTATAGTAAGTTCTAATGAAAACTTTGAGAACCGCTGAACTGTGTGGAAAAAGTGACACAGATTTGTGTCATCGGCACTGTATAACTGTAACTTTTAATAAATTTCAAAAACTCTCAGATTTTGGTACCAACGCATAATTCGATTTAATATTTAAATAACATAACAGTACATTCAATCTAAATTTTTTAAATTGGAAATTTATTGAGAAAGAGGCGTAAGTAATAATAAAATCACACATATGTGTCACTGGTATAGGAGTAAGAATTTTTTGATCACAGATATGTGTCACCGGCGCCGAACGTGTTAAAGATTTTTATTTGTCAAAATACTTTTGGTCGCTACTGTAGGTACGTTAGAACATAAAAGCGTCAAATTTAGTATGATTATATATTTATTACAAACCCTAAATAAAATCAACAATTACTAAAAAATTGTCAAGCGCGAGTTTTACTCGGACTGTTTCGGTTCGAAATCGAATTCCAATCGAAATATAATACCTACCTACCTACCGACCCTCGGTACCCAAGTTCGACTCGCACTTAAATGTTTTTTTTTGCTTTTATTGCTAATTACATGGAAACCGAGTATTCTTTATTCTTAAAATGACACTAAAAGTAAATGCTTACATTGATCAGTGACTAATTCCATCTCGCTGACCTGTCCCGTCCATCCAGGCTGCTGAGGAAAATCCACCGTCAAATCACGACCGCTGTGAGCTATGCCTGAAAAAATAAATAACTATGTTATATCTGTAGAACTGTTAACGTGGTTAGCTATGACCGGCTAACTTATTGCCTAACGCATTCGCAATCGACTTCAAAGTGGACCAATTGTTTTCATTTTGTATGCAGACTCACTTTCAGACTGTCAAGATGAAAACAATTGCGAGTGCGTTAGGCAATAAGCCTACCGCGCAAACAGTTTACGTCTCCGCAGTTTGCTTAAATGTCAGACAGTTCAGTGATACTGGTTGATGGTAAGGATGCCCAAATCTTTTGTAATGTTATTATTTTACTCACTAGACGAACTAAAACAAACGTATGTATGAAATAAATATTTACAAATCCTTTTAAATAAATAAGAAAACGTTACGTAAAATACGAAGAAAGTGAAATTATAGTACATTTTAATGCAATATCTGACCAGGGATCGGAAATTCGGTTCGATATTGAACTAATCTTTGGCGGCGGCGTTGTTGTTCAGTTGTATGGAGGCGGTATCAATTTTAATTTATTAATAAAATTCTCGGGATTTCTGTATAAGCCAAATGACGGTAGCATAAATCCTTAATTAAGTATTTACAAAATTATTTTCTATGTATAGATTTGCCAAATATTATTAAATTTACCGGTAACCCATCTAACCTAACCTAAATAACCTAACGAAGTTTGAGAAGCCAATTGACGGAACGATTTATCCTACATGTAAAATAATTAAAATAACCGTTTTGTAACGTATAAACAGCGTACCACTTACCTACTGTCAATACCAACAATACAAACTGACATGATTTACTGTAAGAAGGTTGCTATGTAAAGAAAAACGGCGGCAAAATTGCAAAACTCCAGGGGGACGATTTTTGACTTCATCATTACATTAATAATGATTCATTATTCATTACATTACGCAATCGGGCAAAGACGATAATAATCGTTCGTGGAAAAAGAGGTATTTGTATACTGATCTTTGTCATGAGTTCAACATGACACGCAATTTTATTAAGATAACCTTTTATATCAAGAAGTATTTATTACAGATAATCCGATAATAATATGCTAGCGGCTATAGAGAAAGGCGTTAATACTTCACGGTTGTGGACAGTATTTTATCAAATAAATATTAAATATCAAACAAATATTTACAAATTCTTTTGTAATGGGCGTATGTTGTGCTGGGTCTCTGTGTGAATTTTATTTTCCTTAGACTATCCTTTTATTTAGTATAAGAGGCTATTGGCGAAGATTCAATTTTCCGTTGGCTATACAACTCATAATACTCTCTGTTATTAAAACTGATTCAGTTTTCTTTCTTCCTAGCTTCTATTATAATAAGGGAAAGTTAAAGTCAAACCACTTTTATTAGTCTTTTAATTTTTTAGCAACGGGAAAATGAGAAAGCCTATAATAAACAAATTTGTCTTTTCCTCACACATCCTCACATATTCACAAAATTTCACGTTTACAATATTAGTAGGGTAATTAGGTAAATAATGCTACTTATTAAAAATAAAATAGTTTAATAAGCACCCTTATAAGTTTATAACGAGTCGCTCTGTGAACTGTACACCTCGCGTTAAGTTTATAAAATGTTTAAGTGAAAATGCTTAATTCATTGAGTCGATATCACAGTAAACTCACAATGGTCTTAAGCGCCTTAGCCCGTATTGGCGCTTAAGTCCTTCATACCAACTTCCGCCTTTTAAAGAAAATTCAAAAACTGGATCGACAAAAAAACTATTTCAACATAGAATCTATTCAAAAAATTTCATGAGAATCGGTTAAGCATTGCGACCTGTAGAGCAGAACATCAGGATATACAAAAGCAAATTGCTCGAGTCAAAACATAGACCTTCGTAACGCTTCGGTCAATAATAATCTCAGAAAATAGAGTTAAAAAGGTTTGGTTTTATAATTAATTACAAGCACACAAAATATATAAAGTTTATTTTTTGTATTAGTAATGTTATTTTACTTTTATATTTGAATATGTATTGTAAAAAACCTAATTTACAGAAAATTAAATAAATATCTGGAATAATAATAATAATAACTGCGGGGCATCCTGCTACTCCCGCTACCAGTGGTTTAGTGCGCCGCATGCGATGGTCAATATCCAACAACGAAAATTGCATGCGAGCATACTACGGGGCTACCGTGATTGAATGTTGCTTCTGTTTCAGACCCTTGAACCGACCATCACCGTTACCGCCCAGCGACAATCGGATCAAGTGCGGGCCATTCAGCGGCTTCGGCGGCTGGATCAGTCTGTTGATACTTGATCGTCTACGCCTGGAACCACTATCTATTCCCACGACCTCTGCTTCGTCACGGGACCCTCCTGCTGCTTTATCGGCTTCGATGCCAGTCGCCCAACACGCACCGATGTCAATGCAGGATGATCCGGCTATCGACGTTGAGGATTGTGCGAATAAACGCGTAACTAGCCAGGTAAATGAGCAATTGAGGAGGGCTTTAGAAGACGCAATCGCGCAGTATCGATCCACACCCAATTCTAGGCCTCGTCTACCACGTTTGCCTGTCAGTAAACGTAATTTGGCGCTTATGGGAGCCCTAAACGCGTTGCTGGTATCACATTTACAAGCCAGCGAGGATATTATCGATACCCACTCAATTTTGTACTGCGAGGCCATAACTGCGTGCCGCGTAGCTCGAGTCAAGTTTCCGGACACAGACCGAGCTACTCGCGCTCGCGGCTCTGTCCCCGCTTGGCAAGTGCGAATTGAGCGACGTAATGATAAGTTTAGGACTCTAATAGGAAAGCTAATCTGCTTCAGGGGGGGCAATGAACGCCCCCGAGTCATGCGTTTCGTGAACCAAACCTTTGCTTGGACCGGAATAAGGCCCCAGCATTAAATGCCTTTTGTCACGGAACGTATAGACTTCCTGAAGCAGAAGGTTTACGTGTGGGCAAGCCGTATTCATCGCTATAGAGAGCGTGTGGATAGATACCAGCAAAATCGCCTCTTCTAAAGTGATCAGAGGAAGGTGTACCGAAAGTGCGAAGGACCCGATCCAAGGTGTGAGCGACGGACACCTACTGGATCCTGCTGCTATGATTAATTTCTGGCGCAGCATCTGGTCGGTGCCTGTCGTGGACACAAAAAGAGATTGGATACTTGCTGTTGAACGCGCGTGTGAGACCATTGAACCAATGGGGCCTATTACCATCTGCCCCGAAGATGTAAGTTGTGCAACTCGAATAGCTCAGAACTGGAAAAGTCCTGGGCCGGATGGATTGGACAACTTCTGGATTAAATGGTTCAAAGCCTCACATGAGCGTTTAGCAGCGCAACTCCAAAATGCCCTTGAGATCGGTTCCTTGCCACCTTTATTAACCACTGGTGTCACCTTCCTGCTCCACAAGTCCGGTAGTACCGCGGAGCCAAAGAACTACCGACCCATTACATGCTTGCCTACCATCTACAAGCTCCTTACATCCATTTTGAGCACAAAATTAAATGCACATTTTATTGCAAACAATGTTTTGACCTCTGCTCAAAATGGATGCAAGGTTGGGTCCCGCGGTACTAAGGAGCTCTTCCACATAGACATGACTATTTGAAAGCAAGTCAGGCGAAGCAAGGCGGCCCTCTCGGCTGCTTGGATTGACTACAAGAAGGCTTATAACTCGGTACCTCACTCATGGCTGGAAAGGATCTTAGAGTTGTATAAAGTTGATGCAACTTTGAGGTCCTTTTTAGGCGTGTGTATGAGATAGTGGGTCACAGTTGACAGTCCTTCGTCAACCGGGTGGTCAAGATGTTCCCTCTGATTCGCCTAACTTGATAAGAATTGAAAGAGGCATCTTCTAGGGTGACAGTTTGAGTCCTTTGTGGTTTTGCCTAGCCTTGAATCCTCTCAGCTCTTTGCTGTCGGATTCCGGGCTGGGCTATCGACTTCGTAGGGAAGCTGAAGTAATTTCTCACTTATTGTTCATGGATGAACTCAAACTGTTTGCATCGAAGCGCCAAGATCTTATTGCACTATTGAAAACCACACAAGATTACAGTAGTGCGATCAAGATGGAATTCGGTGTAGATAAGTGTGCGGTCATGCATGTTCAACGAGGGAAAGTAGCAAATTCATCAAATTTGCAGCTTTCTGAGACAATGACTCTCAAATCTCTCTCCGAAGTTGAAACCTACAAATAACGTGGTATGTCACAGTCTTTGGGTATTGTGGACGGCGACGTCAAGCAGTCAGTGAAGGAGCGCTTCTTTTGCCGCTTGACCAAAGTTCTTAACAGTCTTTTGTCTGGTGGCAATAAGGTGCGCGCCTTCAATGGCTGGGGGATGCCACTGCTCACAAACTTTTGGCATACTAAGGTGGACTCACTGAGCTGGACGCCCTGGATAGGAGGGTCCGTCTACTGTTTAAATCACATCGCATGTTGCACCCACGCTCATCTGTCATGAGCAGTGTTCGGAATTTTCACGGCAAAACAAAAGACTGTCGCAAATTTACTAGGGTAAGAAATAATTTTTCATCGATATCGAGAATTAGGTACTATGGAATATTTTATAATTTAAAATAATATGCAAAAAAAAAACAGTAATTCACAGATTATTATTAAAACTTACTAAACCTGAACAACAAACCGCCTACAATGAATTTTACAAATTTGCCCCTTTGACGTCGAGTGAAGTGGAACGATCATTCAGTGTACATAAAAATGGCTTTATAGTGATAAACGGAACCGTTTACTCCCCGAGGACGTCGAAAAATTAATGACTATCTACTCTTATCACTATCAGAAACCAAATAAAATGGCATGTGCTGCTGTGTGTACTGATGTGGATTTTGAAGAAGAAATTGAATCTGTTTCGATATAACTTTACACAAACCTAATGTATTTAATAATATATTTATATTTATTTGGTGGACCATTATTTATTTTACTATAGATATCGATGAAAAATTATTTCTTACCCTAGTAAATTTGCGACAGTCTTTTGTTTTGCCGTGAAAATTCCGAACACTGGTCATGAGATTGTACATCCCGAGGAAATGTGGCGGTCGAGGCATGTTAAATGCTAAGAACCTCCACAGCCGCGAGGTGTGCAATCTCAGGAATTATTTCCTTGGCAATGAGTGAGGGTTGGGATGCACCGTGATGTGGTTGCAGTAGACAGGAGCCTCACGCCTCTCTCCTTGGCAAACGTGAACTGGCGCAGACCAAAGGAGCTAAGCACTGAAGACCGCAAGAACATATGGAAGAGCAAGGAGCTACATGAACTCTTCTACCAGGCCCTAACAAGGCCCGACGCAGAATTTTTAGCGTTCGTGAACTGGCTACGGTTTGGTGACCTCTTCGGGGAAACCGAAGGTTTTGTCTGTGCAATGAGAATGGTCGTGCTACGCTCTATTGGGATCGATCGGTCATCACGGACAGGACTATTGTCGCCAATAAGCCTGATATCGTGTTGACAGATCGATCTCAACGCCGGGCAGTGCTCGTCGACGTCACCATCCCGCGTGACGAGAACCGCGTGAAGGCCGAGACGGACAAGCTCAGCAAGTACCTTGACTTGGCTCACGAGGTGACCGCCATGTGGGATGTTGACTCGACGATCATTGTCCCGAAAGTTGTTTCGGCAAACGGTCTTATAGCGAAGAGTCTCGACCAACACCTCAAGATACTCTCGCTAGATGGTTGGATCAAGGGCCAGATACAGAAGGCAGTAACTCCTCGACACGGCACGTATTGTAAGGAGGTTCCTCTCTCTGCAGCCCTAACCACGGGTAGCTTGAGCCCTGCCCCACTGCCGGCGGCACTCGTAGGTAAGGTTTTCTATAATGTTTATTTTTTGTATTGGTATTGTTATTTTACTTTTATATTTGAATATTTATTGTAAAAAACCTAATTTACAGAAAAGTTAATAAATATCTGGAATATTTAGTAGATTGTACAACAAGGGCATAAAACAAACCATTTTATCCGAGACTTATGGTATCCAACCGAGCCGGCAGGCGAGGTTGGATAATTAAGTCGAGGATAAAATGGGCTTTAAGACCGAGTTATACACTCTGCTTTTCACTTCGATTACGAGGAAATAAAACAGTGATAATGTAAAAAAACTTCAATTAAAATATAAATTGAAATTTGAACAATTCTGTATATTAGGTATACGAGTATGTTATGGTTTTTCCGGGCATATTTACAGTATGGATTTAGGCGGCAATGTCTGTTCAATAAGTTCTTTTGCATTTTTTTCCATGAGTGTGTTAGGTGTGAGCATTATTTCCTCTTCACTAGACGACATTTTAATTAAATTCCATAACGCAACAAGTTTTGCCAAGAAAATAACTAATTAATAGTCCAAAACCTCTTTCCAGCCACTGTATTTCTGTCTAATTTTTTTATTTAATTTCTGTTTGCGATTTTTGACTTAGGTCGAACGCAATACTGCCAAGTAATGCTTGTTTTTAATAGTTTTAAATTTCTTTTTTGTTAGATACTACGATGCAAATATAAATAAAATAAATAAAATTAAAGTAAACTTATTCAAATAACAAGTTTATTTAATGCAGTCACCTCATCTGTCTGGCTGTAGGGCTTAATTGTCTTAGTCTAGATGACGACATCCATTTAACTATGCACTAGTGCATAAAATGCGATTTTATGCAGCCTATACCCAGCATAAAAAAGGACTTTACGAGCATGAGAAGTGAAAAATAATAATAACACGTTTATCCACAGATCTTGCTTACAACTGAATACATATATTCTTCTGCCACAACAGAGTGGTTTGTTGGCAGACGAGGATCCTTTACGTTTATGTAAGCTAGGTAGGTAGTAACTTAAATATGTAACTTAAACTTATCTTAAACTTAAAACTACTTACTACTCTTTGCCGCATGCGCAGCCATATATGGCAGTTATAGTTTACATCTCTATTGATAGCTATTAAAGTTCATTTTAAAACATTTATTTTTTTGTATAGGCTCGTGCAAGTTGTCTCTGAGTGCGTAAGCTCGGAAGTACTCAGTGTCGGCCGCGTTGCTGGTAGTTCGACCAGAAAGAATCGTCGAGTACCATCAGCATGGCAAGTACGAATAAAAGGAGAAAAGTTGTTCTCAGTGAGGTAAGAAATAATAATGTTAAATTTATTTATTCATTGTTCCGTTTCACGTCCGAGGTTCGCTATAGAGACATCGCTGTCGTTCAGCTTAGGTCGCTAGATGTCGCTTGTTCCGTACCATAGATTCCCACGTCTGCTTACCTTCTAGTTAGGGTTGCCAACTTTTTTTTAGGAAAATAACGGATATACCTCTTTGAAGAGTATAAAAAAAAAGTAAATCCAAACAAAAAAAAGTATTTTACAAATTTATGTATGTAAACTTTTTATTGCACATATAAAACCATTATAAATCAATTTTGCATAACTGTAGATAATGTTACAGTACATAGGCGAACTTATCCCATATGGGATCTCTTCTAGTTAACCTTGGAGTAGAATAACCAAGGACAAATAGAAGATAGGCAAATTTACAAAATAACAGAAAAAAAAAAGGTGATGGGTGAATCAACTTTTAAGCTAAGTATACCTTTTCTTTTGTAGCACTAAAACTTTCCTGGTGACTTATGATTAATAATAATGTATGAATATTAAAATCAGACGACCAAATTTACAGACTTTACACCTCAAATATATCTTCAAAAAAAACCCTGGTAGCTCGGGGCAAAATGCACATTTTTCATGCAAAACTTAGGAACAACCGTCCCCTGCGTTACCAACTATATTATTATTTAAAACTGTACTATTTTAAATCAAATTATTTCAAATGTTAGCCTATTTGTCTGATTTAATAAGTGTGTTACACATATAAACACTCATTTATTTATTTATATGTTTGAAAATGTATTTTTTTGTGCTTTTAGCACACTGTAATAATAGTAACTTTGTTCTTTTTTGAATATTTCGTACGAATCTCCACACTCAAAATTTAAATTAAAGTAAATGAGCAATTCATTTTTTATTAAGTTTACTGATGCCCGGTTTCTTTCTTCCCGCCACTTCGCGTTCATCACCGAGAAAACCCTCTCGGTGAAGGCTGACGAGGCAGGAACTGATAGGAGATAGGCAACAATTTTTGAAACATTGGACAGCATTGACAGGCTGTCAATGCAAATGCTATCATGTCAGTCGGTCAATGTCAATGACAGCTGACAGCTCAAGACGCTCAATTGATACTTTTGTTTTGTTTGATTCGTTCAGAAATTCAGCAGAAGTCTTGATTTTGCGTTCCGTTTTACTATTTGGGCGCCATGTCATCATTCATTTCATTATAGTCAGTATTAGTCAGAAATAAAGTATTTTCGATACTTTATTTTTATTCAAAAGAATAAAGTAAAATAACGTAAGATACGTTATTATAAAGTTTGGTTGGCAACCCTACTTCTAGTTGAAGAAAATTAGATTCAAATGTATGGAAAATTTGGCAAAATTGAAGGAGAACTATTTGCTATGCTATTTTTTAAATTTGAAATACGATTTATAAAAACCATGCATATCCCATATAAGATGAGCACGACACCTCATATGTTAAAATCCGTCAATCTGTTTAAACTGCAGAAATTGCCACAGAAATACACAAATACATACGCTCGAAAAACATAACCCTCCTTCGGGTAGTCGGGTAATAAAGTAAAGAGAATAAGTGCGCAATTGGAGTTTAATTTATTTAAGCCAGTGATACTTACGTAAATAAACATAGTGCGATGTGAGATGTGAGTAAGTCGGTGAAAAACGTCACGACATCAACCATGTAATGAAAAGCACCAAGACAAACAATTATACCCCCTCTAAAACGTCTTGGACCGCGTCAACTCACCAATTACAGTACCGACGCTACTGTGATCCACACATCCCCACTTGTACCGGGGCTGTGTCACGGCTGACCGGACGCGGACCCGGTCGCCGGACGTAAAAGGTGCTCCGCCGGACACGACTTCGGCATTCACAGCCCGGACGCCCGCTACTCGGCCGAGGCCACGCCATTCCACCTGTAAATAATTATAAAACCATATGCCGGCATTTATTACTAAGTGTCAGTATTATCAATTACAATATAATATAACCTACTAGCTGTTGCCCGCGAATCCCTCTGCGCAGAAAAATAAAACATAGCCTATGTTCATCACTTCATCACGATTAATGTAGGATTATAATGGTAAAGTTTTTTTTTTTCAAATCGGTCCATTAGTTTCTTAGCCTAAAAAACAAATAAACATACAATCAAATCTTTTCTCTTTATAATATTATTAATTTATTATTATATTATATTATTATAGTGTAGATGTAGATGTCACCATACTTGATATTCGTTTAAATATTCCATACAAACCCACTCAATTATGTATTAACAAGCGCTAAAAGAACATGTAACCACCGAATTGAAGCCTTACTATTAATAACTACATAATATGTACATACTTCTCAGCAGGGACACCTTAGTTTTACTTTAAAATGCCTATACCTGTGTGCATCTGTAATAAGCTCCCAGTGTTTGGAACCCTCATTGCTTAATACATTTACCCCAGCCCACTTAAGATTCTTTTGTTAACAGCCATATACCGTTATTTTGACCTACCCACCAAAATAATATACTGGAAGAATGCCAGAAAAAAGTTGTACTCGTAGCCTAAAAAGTAATGGATTTTTTTACCAAACATGCACGAGTAGTTATAGTTGATTGACACCAAACACAAAGACTGAAACTAATATCCAAATTAAATTATTAGGGAACATAAAAATAATTTACAATCAGTTCAATATTTGACAAGTAGCTTATAAAAACAATTTTCTCAAAAAAATAAAATTGCCATAGCACTAGTAATTACGAGCCAGTAAGTTGAGGTTCCTTGACGACCTATCGCTAATATCGCTATTCCATATTACCGCACAAATTATGCATGAAACTCATTTATTGTCAAATTATAGACCCTTGGCACGCATGTGTATGTCATTTAAACAAATATGTTATGATGTTGATATTTTCTATTTGAATTTTATTCTTTTAAAAATTGTACTTTGCAGCTTGGTCTCCTAAAATTGCACTCCAGTATTTAACGCTGAACTATGTTTTAATGTGTGTACAAGCCTTAATTTCATTTGTTTATATGTACTATCAGCCCAAAGGAAACCTAACGCACCATAGAACTGTGATACAGTGACGTTATGGTTCAAGTCGTAAGAATAAGAACCAATCGAGCGAATGCTATTACATGTTTTGTCTTTATTTTTACAAAGACAACGTAAGAGATAACGCCATAGAATTATGGTTCGTTCGCTTGGTCTAAACTCACCGTCAACCAAATGCCGTGTGGTTGCCGGCTTAGAATAGTGCCACTCCATTTTTTCCTGTGAAATTCGGAAGAGGCGACTAAAGAAGTAAAGGCTTGCAACCTGTCACTAATATACCTAGTCAGGTAACAAGTTCTGTTACTTAGATGTATTACCATTTAAAAATAAATTCAAGTTTTGTATAAACTTGTATATTAATCAAAACTATGATTTAAGAATATAAATAAAAATAGTTAATTCTAAACTATTGCAGTTATTTCATGTACGCGCTTGAAGTATTCCCATTTCGGACGAGAAAATCATAGTTCAAATCACGCACGACGATGGTACTGATAACGGCCACAACTTTTGTAAGAGTTCTTGTAGTGAGTTCAAATTTGCGTGACATATTGAACAGACTTGTAGCTTAGAATTCTAATACAAATGTATTCCAAGCAACTAAAGATCCGCTTGTACACGGGTCTATCTTGATATCTCATTAAATCGACTATACGATTTCACATGATTTTGCAGAAATACGAGAACAAACTCATTGGAATTAAGTCATGTTGAGAAATATAATTTTGGTCTCTAAACATACACAGAGATAGCAAGTTTCATAATATTGTACAAAAAAAGTACTTTGGTGAACAAAGACTAACTTTTAAGCGTTTTCAAAAAGTGAAACTTACTGAAAAGTCACGCGTAATTTCATCGATGCCGGCTGTGAATGTTAAAAAATCGTGTCAGAAATTGTGGCGACTAACAAGAATGATTATTTGTTCTTCAAAATGTACATTAATTAAACTTTTATACATATTAAAATTAAAAAATAAACATCAGTTACTTTTATTTGACTCAACTCAACCTTAGTAACAGAACTTAGTAACCAACTAGGTACATAATGGTAAACATCTTAGCCTGATGGTGCAAAATGTGGTTACAGAATTAACAACAAGTTTTTAGAGTTGTTGGTAATTCTGTAGCTCTGCCTACGAACTAAGGCGTGAGTGTATGTATGTATGTGTCACCGTTCTATGGTGGGCAAGAGTTCTGTTAGCCTGATAGTGCTAATCTTAAACGAGTGTTGTGTGTGGTAGCAGAAACGTACATATTAAACTACATACTTAACATGAAAAAATAATATCATGATTATTGTAATCTACATTCTGTTACCATGCCTAATAAATAAATAAATAGCTAGAGCGTGTACAAACTACAACGAATATACACATATTGATTTACTCAACCAGCGGCGGAATCTTGTAAAGAGGTAAGTATAAAAAACAACCACTCCTCTAGTTTGCACTGACTGTGAATAGAGTTTTGATCCATTTCTCTCTTCCATTGTTCATTACAAGATTGACATTTGAAAACTGCTCCATAAAAGAAGCAAAATCAGTCAGATTTACTTTGTAAATTAGTTCATAAGTAACACATTGTCTGTTTCTGTTTTATCTCCAATAAAGTAAATAAATAAATAAAATAAATGGTAATGATTACTTAGGTACGTACACAGAACTGTCATCACAAGTCATATACAGGGTGTTAGGTAATGAGTGGATAATCCTTGAACTACGGATAGAAGGCACTTAGGACGTTATGAAAAAGCTAAAATAGGTCTAGTAAAAGTCGCACGGTTTTCGAGATATTTGGACTTTTAGGTTTTTTTCGAAAATGGACACCCTTGTTCAATGTTTCGATTATAGCACCATTATAAGGTAATTTTTTTTAATTTTTATTTTTGCTCAATATTATTGAATACTTGTGTTATCAGATAGGAATCACCATTTTTGTGAGACATCAATAGATTTAAAAAAAAAAACGCAAACATGAATTTTGCATTTACAATCGTACATTGATCGAACTTTCAACTCTCATGGTGAAAAAAAAATATACTACCGTCTAGTTGCCCATAAGCTTAAAAACATGCCAATTTATTGACGAATTCAAAATAGTAACTACTTTTTGAATTTAAAATCTAAAAGCCAAATAAATAAATAAAATACACGCCCACCCCCATTTTTCCCGATTTACTTTTTGTATCCCGGGCGTAGAGTTCAAAACTTTTTGTTGCAAAATTAACATTACTGGCCACTAATTTAAATGCCATTTATTCCAAATTTTAAAAATATGCCGCCTGCTTTTTGTTTTTTATTCGGATTCGATTTTCAATTTCGCTATTATTGCGTAATGAATGGTGAATTGTGTTTAGATTGTGGTATTGATTTTTTTGGTTTTAATGTTTAGAACACAATACACGTCCAATGAATATACTCAAATACATTACATTTATGGCGAGTGCCAAGGCAACGCTAGTGCTGCTGCGATTTTGTACGCTGAACGCTACCCAAACAGACGCCATCCCGATTACCGGATTTTTCTTCGCATCCATAACGCGTACAGTGAAGGCAGAGTTCTTGGCCAGGGTGTAGGAGGACATAGCGAAGGTAGACCGAGGGAGGGAGACGGTGAAAATGTCCTGGATTTAATAGCGGAAAATCGTACGGAACATAGCAA
Source organism: Acleris laterana (assembly GCA_963966035.1). Classification (NCBI taxonomy): domain Eukaryota; kingdom Metazoa; phylum Arthropoda; class Insecta; order Lepidoptera; family Tortricidae; genus Acleris; species Acleris laterana. The sequence continues at coordinate 60,782,214 of OZ014438.1, read as the reverse complement.
ATAGCTTTGGTCTGACAACGTGGAAAGTGCATGCAACTTTAAAAACACATGGATTGCACTTGCCCTTTTCATTACCAACGTGTGCAGGTCTTATTGCCTAGAGACTATTTACAAAGGTTGACCTTCTGCCGCGAAATGCTGCGTCGCATCCGAGATGATTCAAATTTAAAAAAAATAATATTGATAGTGTTTATTTTATGCTCATAATTGCAATTTTACAATACAAAAAATATTGATTCAAGGTAAATTTGTGGACTTGTATCCTGAACGGAGAAGTGATTGGCCCCTTCGAGTTACCACCTACTCTGAACGGAGAGAGCTAATTATAGTTTCTCCAAAATGATTTGCCGATCCTATTGGAGGATGTACCACTAGCACTTAGGCGAGAAATGTGGTTCCAACAGGACGGTTGCCCGGCCCACTACGCTACACGAGTGAGACAGTACTTGTCGGCCACTTTCCCGGAGCGATGGATCGGTCGCCGCGGGCAAATACTTTGGCCTCCACGTTCACCGGACCTGAATCCTTTGGACTTTTTTTATTGGGGTTGTCTCAAAGAAAAAGTATACAGCCGTCCAATAACAACCCCTGGTGAACTGCGTGAGCGAATTAGAATTGCAGCTCGAGAAATAAGCGACTCAGGATACACCAAATTTGCAAAGCAGTCATTCATGCGACGATGTAGAGCGTGTATCAGGGTTGGCGGACGGCAATATGAGCACTTACTTTAACTTTTTTTTTTTTAAATTTATTAAAACTTTTACCATTTGTCTATTTTTTTATTCAACGGCGGCATCGTTTCAGTCATTTCATGAGAAACTAGACTTAATAGTATCAGCTGCTTTGTCCTTTACCCGACTTTTTTCAAAAGTTTTATTAGTGATACCGACAAATGTTTACTATTTTAAAATCTCCATTAAATAAGCATATTTTTAAGCTTATGGGCAACTAGACGGTAGTGTATTTTTTTTTCACCATGAGAGTTGAAAGTTCGGTCAACGTACGATTGAAAATGCAAAATTCATGTTTGCGATTTTTTTTTTAAACTATTGATGTCTCACAAAAATGGTGATTCCTATCTGATAACCAGTGATCGGATCTAGGATGCAATTTCCCGGGGTTTAAGTCCGTTAACTTAACATGGATATGACTTACAATCCCGCGAGTCTCTTTGATACCTACATTTATAAAAAGGTAAATAACTTTTAATTGTAAGTAGTTTACACTATAAAAGTAATAAAATAATATGTAGTTAATAACAACATTTTTACAGTACTGCATAGAAGAACTGAACAAATTACATATTCGCTTCGCTTACATCAGTAGAAGTCGAAAGGTCTTTTTCCACTTACAAATGGATCTTAGATGTTAAAAGAAATCGATTAACGACTGAAAATATTGAAAAAATAATAGTATGTTACTTTAATTATATAAACACGACTAAAACATAGTAGTTTTAATTTCATTTTATTTTTAGGTTAAGTTTTTGTCATGTTACTATTTCTTTTGTCTAGGTATTATTGTAAGGGATATAATTAGTATGCTATTGTGTTGTATGTTATTAAGATGTTTATTTTTAAATTTTGTTTCAAAAAGTAGAGTTATTTTGTATCTAAAATATTTTTAAAAGTATGTGTCAAGTAAATTACCTATTATAGATATATAGCGAACATTTTCATTTTGTTTATTTAGTTTAACCCTCGACAAAAGTTATTAATTATTAATAATAACCCATTTCCCAAAATCCCGGGAAATCCCGAGTCACATCCATGTTAGGCATAACGTTTGAGGTCGTTCACCCCAAATTGCATCCTAGATCCGATCACTGCTGATAACACAAGTATTCAATAATATTGAGCAAAAATAATAAAAAAAAAAATTACCTTATAATGGTGCTATAATCGAAACATTGAACAAGGGTGTTCATTTTCGAAAAAAACCTAAAAGTCCAAATATCTCGAAAACACTGCGATTTTTACTAGACCTATTTTAGCTTTTTCATAACGTCCTAAGTGCCCTCTATCCGTAGTTCAAGGATTATCCACTCATTACCTAACAACCCTGTATATTATTATTAGAGAAGAGTGTGTTATATTGTTACTCGTTAAAAGTAAGAAGTTGCATCATACAATTAATTTTTAGAATAATGTTGTACACACACACACACATACACAAACTCACGCCTTTACTCCCAGAGTGGGGTAGGCAGAGCTACAGAATTTCCAACAACTACAAAAGCTCTTTGATAATTCTGTAACCACATTTTGCACACCTAGGCAAAGACGCCCACCAGTGTATTAGTGACAGGTTGCAATCCCATCGCCTAATAATGTTGTAAGCAATGATTTATTTTGCACACCTAGGCGAAGACGCCCACCAGTATATTAGTGACAGGTTGCAAGCCCATCGCCTAATAATGTTGTAAGCAATGATTTATTTGTCATTTAGAGAATCTCACTGGAAATCGAAATGTCGGCCTTCCACAATACAGGCTTCCCTAGTATCAGTTGTATACTAGTCGAGTCATGGGTGGGACATTAAAGTTTATTAAAAAGTTTTCAGAATTCTAAGTTTTCATTTTGCTGCGTGGATATATTTATTTAGTGCATTGAGAGCATTTTTTTTAAAATTAGAAGTTTTGTGTTTATTTATTTACTAATATTGCTTGTCTCGTTTTTATTAAATTGGTTTTTATTCGTTTTTAATTGTTTTTGTTTAGGTTATGTAAATGTTATAATTAGCTGTTTTGCTAGAGCTATTAAGGTTAGTATGACTTGCAATGAGAGATCAGATCAGATCAGATAAGGCTAGTGTATAAAGTACTGTTTTGTTTCATTTGTTATATACATACATGCCGTCACGCCTTCATCCCAGAGTGGAGTAGGCAGAGCTACAGAACTAACCAACAACTCTTAACAACTGTTAACCACTTGTTCTTAATATTTAATTTGGCAATGATCGTCACAGCGAACATACCAAAATGACCACTTTTTTTGTTTGGATTGTGTTTTTATTTTTTTGCTGATTCTAAATCAAGAAGGATTTGAATTATAGACCTTTTTTATTTTTGCCAAATTGAGGGTTAATTATATAACCAAATTTTGCAGAAACAGGGCATTTACCAAAGAATAAATAAATAAACTTACGTGCAAGAACACGTTGCGCTTGATATCTCGCTCGACCTTTTGCACTTGACCCACGTCTCCTAGAGCAACCTGCAAATATACATTATTACCAATCACTGCCTCCCTTTTATTATACAGGGCGTCCCCAACATTATATCAGTATAACTTGCCTGCTGCTTCTTATCAAATGTCCCTAAGTAATACGGTCACGACAGGTAAGAAAATTATAGTTGTGCTAACGAATAACGGCCCTCTGTCGTACGGTCGATCGAGCGAGCGAACTCATACGAGCTATGGATAATGCGGGTAAGCTAAGAATGTACGCCCTTAAATAAGATTTTTACCCTCTGACGGGACAACTTCGACTCGCCGGTTATTATTTGGTGCGTACCTTCCAGAGGCAGGGCCTTAATTACGATGTCTACCTTTCCACATTAGAATGCTTACAGATTCATAAACTTTACAGCACCGCACAGTCATGCCAGGTGAGATAACATCTGACAAATACTGAGCGTATTCGTCCTCAGAAGCGAAACAGCTGCGCCAACGGTACGGGGTCTGTTTCTTCTCCGCTTTTGACGGGTTCGGCTTCGGCTCGAACACGGACTCTTCTGCGCCTTGCTGGGAGCGTTCCAGAAGATACGCCACAAGCGCCTCTACTGACGGCACCGTACTGCCGCCTGAAATTGGACCGAAATGCAATAGCACAATGGGTATTTTTTAATTTACTGAACTGAAATAGATTGAAAAAAATACGGTAAATTAAACAGATAAATATGCGAGTATAACCTACCATCCCAACTTTTACAAAAACACCATATGTTTCAGTGTAAGGGTTTTTTTTTCTAAGCTACTTTTTAGGGTTGCATTGCCAAAATGGAGCAAAATTTTGCACAGCATTTGTGTGGCACATATTTCGAAATTTCTTTTTAAAACACTTTAAGGTTCCTACGCAGTTTTATTGATTAGATGAATATTTTCGGAAATAATCGCTCCTACCTATTTATTATTATTTTAAAAAAATCACAAAGGCAGCGCTTAATAAATACTTTCAACGAAAATGATCGAAAAGTATTGAACATGATAGGATATACAATTTTGAGTCATTGCGGAAAAATTGCGCTTCTCAACAAAAAGACGTTGATGCTATGAAGCTACGCTCTTTTGCTTGGTGCACTTTCCCAAATCGCATTTTTTTAGATAAAATTTTATGTTTGTAGTAACGGCTTTGGAACCCTACACTGAGCATGATCCGAGATGTTCTTGCCCGGTTTTTTTATTTTTTTACAATTTGTACCTGTGTACTTACAGTCATACTCGAAATAACAATTCCTTAAAAATAAGTATACAGACATACCTAGGACTTGCATTGCTGCGGCTACGGCGTTGCGTGAAAACCCCATTTCTACGACTTGTTTAAATTGCGGGGTGTTGCACCAAGCATTGATATCTTTACGATCTAAAAAAAAATTATTAGTCAATTAAGTATTAAAATACTGAAGCTCTCATTAAAGCCAATTAATTTAAAAAGAGGTTTTTACATCACAACGTACTAAGTGAAGCCGTGCTAGTCGACGGGCCGTTGTTCGACACTAGCATGACATTGCTTCTGTCTAAGACGGGAATTTCTGGAGGTGATTCGTTATCTTTTTCATCACCTGAAAACCATTATAAATTAAGTTAAATTCAAATTAATAGATACCTTTAAAAAAAACACATAATCATAGAAGTCCATGGTAAAATGTTGAAACATAGTTTGACTGACCTTATTCTCCATTTACTTTAACGACCTATTACTAGAAAAGTGTAGTTGCATATGATTGGCTAATGAGTAGCTACAGCTGCACTCGCAATGGAGCAGGTAAACAGTCGGCTCTTAGATCCGTACGTTGCGGACGCGTTTGTTCTCCCTTCTTGTGCCTTATTGTTTACCTGCGATCTGGATTCTGAGATTGAGTGCTTTTTGACGACTTGACATGTACAATAGACTTGTGTTTGCTTTAGTTTTGTTATTTATTATGGATAACATTACCTCTATTATTTCGAAAAGAAAACGACGTCCGTTTTCGTCCAGGGAAAAAACAATGATATACAACATGTTCCACTCATTCAAAGAAGCATCGCGTAATGCAACGCATAATAATATATGTGGGCCGATTGCCGATTGTACATTGGACATGTGTTTATAGTGTTCTGAAGGGGAAAAAAGAATAAAGCTGCTGAAAAGAGTTTACATACATACATACTTTTATCTAAACACTTATCATAAGTTCTCTATTATGCGTTCAAAACCCGTTGGCAATGACCAGCATGACCTGAGGCAGTAGGTTAGAGCTGTAACGTAATTGGGTAAGGCCACGGAGCGTTCGAACCGCCCCCGCGAGAGTGTTGCCAAAACAATACATATAACCTTACAAAAAGCATTTATTTTCCAGGTATTATGTAAGAACCTAATCATAACTACCTATTGTAATTAAAAATAACAGACATAAATCTTTGTCTATTTTGGTAACACACAAGACAGGGCGGTTCGAACGCCCCGTGGCCTTACCCAATTTTGAAATTACGTTTTCAAAATATTATTTGGCCGCTGCTGTACTCATTGGGCCAATGCGTTGGGCCACGCTATTCCGCCAACGTATAGAGGACTACTTGGCTACGCTATTGGCGTATGTAGTTGGACGGCCAACTGGCTAGTGTCGGATTTTACTGCACACATCAAAGCATCTTTTAACAAAGCACCAATACTGAATGATCAATACGCCGATGTATTTTCGTTCATTACCTTAGCCCAATGTGCACAGCGGCCAATAGAGTAGTGAGTTTCAAATTGGAACATCTTCCAAAACCAACACAATTCAAATAGGCCCAATTTAAGTATCAATTGAAACGTCAACTCGGTATATTTATTAGTACAGTCAGCTGCAGAGAAATGTAACCGCCTTTGCTAGGAAACTTGTATGCAGTATCACTTTTCTCTGCAGCTGACTGTACAATATCGTACGACAATCGATTTCGAACGACAGGAGAATAGGGACTTTATTAGTCTATTTTCGGGACACTGGCACAGCACAAGTTTGTTTTGCTGCCATTTTTGTCATCTAGTCGATTTCTGAACCCATCTAAGAATACTTATAATATATGTGAAGATAAAGTAAAGTATGCAACTGTACATAATTAATCCTTAAAACAATAATGTCATAATATTATGAAACTCGCCTTTGGCTCGTTTCATAAAACCACATTGCTTTGTGGTGTGTTGCATTGGTTTGTGGTGTTCGACAGGGCTGTGTAGCGTCTCCTTAGCTGTTCAACCTATTCATTGACTGTTGTTTGTCAGATCTGAGAGAGTCCTCAGTCCTGTCAGGTCCTTGCATCATCGCCGAGCCACTTACAACAAATGGTGACTTTGATGAATGAGGCGTTTAAAAGGAAAGACATTAAATTGAATCTTAAAAAGACGAAAGTGATGGTTGTGGACGAAGTAGTTATGTTGGTAAAGAAATATTTTGTGACGGTAGTATTAGTATGGAAGACATAATGAATGCGATAAAGAGTATGAAAGTGGGTAAAGCTGATGGGTGTGATAGGATATCTGCTGAAATGACCAAAGAGGGTGGAGGCGTTGTAGCCTGCTGTTCCTCCTATTTAACCTGTGCTGGAGGACCGGTCAAGTTCCATACGGCTGGGGTAGGGCCGTGATTGTGCCTCTGTATAAAAGTAAAGGATCACAACAGGAATGCAAAAGTTATCGTGGTATAAGCCTCCTGAGTGTCGTAGGCAAATTGTATGCAAATGTATTGATTGAAAGGGTGATGTTACCAACGAAAAGTAAGATTTGGGATGTGCAAGTGGGATTTCGAAAGGGGGTGGGATTGTGTGGATCAAGTCTTGTCTTTAAGGTGCATAGTGGAGAAAGCCATAGCCAAACATCAAAAGGTTTTCTGTGCCTTTATTGACTTAGAGAAGGCGTATGACAGAGTGGTGAGGAATGAACTTTGGACAACTCTTTCCGTGTATGGGGTGGGCAGTATTCTGATTAGTGATGTGCCGTTCTCGAGAATTCTCGCCATTCTCCATACAAAAGGAGCGTCGTTCCCGAGAATTCTCGAGAACGGCACATCTCTAATTCTGATACGGGCTCTCAAATCATTATAAGATGACTCAAGTGCATGTGTCAGGGAAAATGGGACGTGTACGGACTGGTTTAGCACTGAACGTGGTGTTCGACAGTGCTGTGTAGCGTCTACTTGGCTGTTCAACCTATTCATAGACAGTTGTTTGTCAGATGTGAGAGAGTATGATTGCGGAATAAAGATTAATGAGTCAGTTTTTAAAACTCTGTTATATGCTAATGATCAAGTTCTCCTTGCATCATCGGCGGACGACTTACAAGAAATAGTAACTTTGATGAATGAGGCGTTTAAAAGAATGGACATGAAAGTGAATGTTAAAAAGACAAAAGTGATGGTCGTGGAGAGGGATGAAACTGTTACACAATATCAAATAATGAAAGGAGATGAAAAAGTGGAGCAAGTGGATAAGTTTGTGTATTTAGGTTCTATGTTTACGAGAGATGGGAAATATGACGGGGATATTAAAAGAAGAATAAAAGCGGGAAATATGATCAAAGGGGCGTTACACTTACTCTTGGCAAACAAGGTCATATCGAGCAAAGCTCGCCTTGCTATTGTACAGGGAGTATTGACACCAACATTGATGTATGGTAGTGACCTAGACGGACGGACGGACGGACGCACGCACGGTGATCAGATTCGCGATGTAATGAATAGGCCAAATCAAAAGCACCCGAAACCGACGTACGTGCATGAGGAGATCGATGATTGTAGTCCCATAGTCTCCTTCTACCCCATTGGGAGACAGGCGTGAAGGTATGTATGTGTTTTAATGACTCTCATTATATAGGTATCAGTTACATAAACTACTATTGTTTATTAGAATTCTGTTAATAGATAAAAACTAGAATATTTTCGTAATAAAATAACATTATCATAAAATGTCTATTAGGTAAACTCAATCTTTTATTTTTAAATACAATCATAAACGAGTCTTAATAAGATTACCGTTTGTTGCCGCCCACTCGGATACCTGCCTCAGACTTTTGTCCATGTCCTTTTTTTGACTTTGACAGGTCGTTTAAGTAAATGGACTATAGTAGACAGGAATTCCAAGCAAGAGATGGCGGTGAGGGAATCCTCTATTTTACAGATTTGTACGAGGGCTGCTATTATGTAACCGGAATAGAAAAAAAACAATCGTATATGACTAATTATGGTTTAATGGATTTTCGAAATATTCTCCGTGATGATCGATGCACTTTTTCCAAAGTACTTTTGCACACGTGAAGCTAATTTTTAAAACACGTTTTCCACTCTGGCTGAGGTATCTCCAAAACTTGCTGTTTGAACGCATCGACGGCATCTTAACGGGTAGAAATTAGTTGACCACGTAATTTATTGTTTACATTTGGAAATAAATAAAAATGTTTGGGTGCCAAATCAGGGCTGTATGTACGGTGGATGAACAGTTAATTCTATATTTTGACGTTTCAAAAATTAAGTAGTTTTGCGTCATGTATGACAGCTGGCATTGTCATGGTGAAGAATGATTCTGCGTCGCCGGTTGATTTAAAGTAATTCTTGAACTAATCGTTTTACGATTCTCTAATGGCACTGTACAAATACAGAAAAAATACAAAAATCTTTTGTCATAAAATACATGAGGTATATGATAATATGATACAAGGGATGGAGTCACCCTTAGGGCCAAATGTTGCCTGTGTTGAGAGACACCGCTCTCTAATTAAGTACCATTTGTTTAGTACGTAAATTTACTACATTTACTTATAGATTTAAATTAAATTGTAAGTGCGAGCGTGCGTGTGTGTGTGTGCGTGTGAACATATTTTTACATTCATGGTAGGGTTTTAGAGCGTATATCAAGCTATTTATACATTTTATTATACAGGGTTATTGGTTATTGCATACATTCCCGTTGAGGGATTATAGGGGTGGTCATTTGCAGTCATGTTGACCCTATAATGAATTATGCAAAAGTGAAAAATTTTCGAGATAATTCTCATTTAAGTTTTTTCAAAAAAAGTCAGATAAGCAACATTAAAAATGTATTAAAAAAAAATTTAATCACTTATTTTTTTTCTTTTGTTATTCTTACACGACTTAAGTCATTTATTATCAGCAATAAACCTTGAATTACCTGTACAAGTGTAAGAATAAGAGAAAGAAAAAAAATACGTAAATTAATAACGTTTCTGTCTCTTATTCTTACACGTGTACAGGTTTAATGCTGATAATAAATGACTGTTATGTCGTGTAAGTAAAACAAAAGTAAAGTAATAATTTAAGTGATTACTTTTCTTTATACCTAATTTTTTTAAGTTGCTTATCTCACTTTTTTTGAAAAAAAAATTAAATGAGAATTATCTCGAAAATGGTTCACTTTTGCATAACGCATTATAGGGTTAAAATGACTGCAAATGACCTCCCCTATAACCTGACCTGCAATAACCAATAACCCTGTATTTAACGTTACACTGAGAACTTGCAAATAAGGTTCTAGTTATTGGTGACCTCTAGGTAAGTTACCTATTAGTCGTTTCGTTTTATAGCTCGGATTATATGGTAAGGACTTGAGTTTTCTTAAAGTGCTATGCAGAACATAAAATTTTCTGATAGAGGCCTTGATGCCTTAAAACGCTTATGTTGTAATCCCACAACTTTTTGAATTCAAAACTGTAGAAAAATAATGCGACAAACTACGAACCTTCTGCACCAAACGTCAGACTCCGTTTCGTTAGTCGTATATCGTATACGATCAGTTGACAGGTTGGTTGGCGGGAAGGTCAGCTGACATGGGAGTCTACGGTACGAAACAAGCGACATCTAGCGACCTAAGCTGAACGACGGCGATGTCTCTCGCGGACCTCGGGCGTAAAACGGAACAAATAATAATTGGTTTTATTGGGAACAAATCAACGTCAAAATAGTCTGGTACAAAGTCATATGTAGATTTGAGGCACAGGGTAATAGTTGGTTAAACTCAAATGTGCGTTTGAGGCAAATACAAAAATTTGGCACCTGGCGAATGTCCAAGATCGACAACGAAAGAGGGTCAACGACGGTGATCGTTGTGTAATGTTGATAATCAAAGTCAATTGAGCTGCTGATTTGACGTTGTTAGGTTACGTCAGTTATGAAACATTACACTTACCGTGAACGTGCGCAGCCAGTTGCTGCACTATAGTCTGCGCGGCGCAAGCTAATTCTCGCGGCGAGTGGGAAGCGGCCAGAGGGCTTGGTCGCATCGCCATGGCGAGCAAGTGGCGAAACAGTGTGTTATCTGTACCCCTGTGTATAGATGATACTTCAGGGCCTCCTGAAAAAAAAATAAACTATTAAGTCAGTGTTTATTTCATAACTCCAGTGGGCCTATTGCCTAACGCACTCCCAATCGCAGTCGGCTTCAAAGTGGAACGATTGTTTTCATTTTGTATGCAGACAAGCCTACGATTTTCGTAATGAAAACGATTGCGATTGCGAGTGCGTTAGGCAATAACCCACCCCTCTGGTCTCTTAAAAACACATGGTTTTATATAGGTACTTAATTATACTTCATTTAATTTAGAATGAGAAACCACAACAATATTATATTGCGGCTCGTGAACTGTAATCTCTTTACAATTTGTACTAGAGTAACAATTGACGACACGCAAATAAAGTGACATTAAAACAATTTTATTTTGCGGCTCCCAGACTATTGTACTGTATTATTTGCTAGGTAATAAATAGTTGACCAAACGCAATATAATGTTATTGTGGTTTCTCATCCTAAAATAAATGAACTATAGATAGATTGTTACGGGCGGTAGGCAGGGAACTAAAATAAAGCTACACAAAATACTAATATCGGACGTTTAATCCATAACCTATCTAAAATACTAATCTAACACTAGAGATATACAATGGTAACTAAATCTAATTATAATGTAACTTATAAGTATGAGGGCGCCAGGAGAGGTTTTCTTCTGATTGTCGACGGGTACTCTTCCTAACCCTTCGCCTACGGTCTAGCTCGGTCGTAAAAAGGGCGTTGCGTAAAGCCCTTTGTACGCCTCACTCACTCACACACAAAATAATAATTCTTAATTTAATGGCAATCTCTCTATGGCAATAATTTCGGTAAATTTCCAGATTGTTCTTTAACCTTTTCCACGCCATTGACGGATATATCCGCACCACTGGTTCAACGCCAACGACGGATATTTCCGTCATGGTTGACAGCGCAAATTAAACCTGATTGGCTATGAGGTAAAGTTGACATTATCTTTGGTGTTTAGCTGTCCTTGGCGTGTGAGCGACGACTTTATTTTTGACATAGCGTTGAAAAGGTTAAAAGGCTACACGACACAAATGCAGACCGTGTGCGCTCCTTAGTGCATACCGCCGAAGTGTCGTTAAAAATTCCCCACCCACCTATGACCCAAACTTAAGAATAAAATCTTACATTAGAGTCACTAAAATAGAAAAAGAAACTAAACATAACAATTGTCTTAGGCCCGTATTAATAAACTCATCTTGGCTGAGATGCGCGTCACAAGATACGTCAAAGTAAACGTCAAACCATAGAACACTGTCATTTTTGACACATCTTGAGACGAGCATTAGAGTTGAGATTAGTTTATTAATACGGCCCTTAGACTGGAATCGAACCCGAGTACTCAGTCATCCGACTCCAGCCGCGCTCCACTAAGCCATGAACGCATTTATTTAAGTTGCAAAATAGGTGACCGGCTTCGTCGTACTATTATGCCAACCCGCATTGCGTTATTTGCGTTCGACGTGACTTTTATTGCCTAGGGGATAAGGTTCATTGCTGCAACCAAGATCCTTTGTCTAACACAAATGAAAGCAACCTTATAAACTAACAATATTATTCTAGCTACCTACTCATCGGTCCAATTCCTCTTTACATCACAAGATATTATAAATATTCTGTTAACTACATGTAGGTGGTAAACGGGCAACCGACCCGCATGATAATGAGCGATTATCTTAGTCCATAAAAGTCTAGTCTGCGAGAAAATAACTACCTACGAGGTAATGAGTTAGAAAACCGATCAAGTGCGAGTCGGAATATACAGGGTGTTAACGGGGTCGTGATACAAGTGATCACCTCTGTGTTCTGCCAGCGAATATGAGCAACTTTCCCTATGGAACCAGCTTGGAAATCGGGAAAAAAATCAGCTGTTTCATAGAACAAGAACAGGGGTAGGTACTCGACCAAAATGTATGAAGCAGCTGATTTTTTTTTCCCGATTTCCAAGCTGGTTCCATAGGGAAAGTTGCTCATATTCGCGGGCAGAACACAGAGGTGATCACTTGTATCACGACCCCGTTAACACCCTGTATATATATATATGTATTATTAATTTCTAATTTTAACTCGATTTCGTTTCAAATCAGCGCGAGCCCAACTCACACTTAACAAGTTTTTAATATTTGTTCTTCAGGGTTTTTAATATAATCATACCAAATTTGACGCATATATCTTTTACCGTTTTTACGATACAACAAAAATAAAATACGTAGAAACAAATAAAGTAATTCCTCCGTAATACGAGGGGTGCCTTATAAGTCGTTTAGTGGAAAAACTAAAGGCAATTTAAGTGTTCAATGATATTTATTGTTTTTCAAAGTTATCACCGTGATACACTTTTTTATTCGATCGAACCAGATTTTGTAACACTTATTCCAGTCCGAAGTCGTGGTCTCCAAAATGGCCGTTTTGTATGCCTCAATCACTTCTTCAGGCGTCCGGTACCGTGGACCACAAAGTCGTTGCTTGATTTTTGGAAACTTGAAGAAATCATTAGGGCTTTAGTTTGGGCTGTACGGCGGGTTTTCCAGATTTTCGACGTCTTGCTCTTTTAACAACGCAATTGTCTGCCGGGCGGTGTACGAGCTCGCATTATCGTGGTGCAGTACTATACGACGTCTTAGGTTATTTTTTCGGAACTCGCCGATAACTTCGAAAACAAACAGTGGTAGATATACCAGACAGCATTAATTATTTCGCGATAGTGGCAAGGTTTGTAGCGAAAAGTGGCCACACTTTACGCTACAAACGTTGCGACTATTTTCTTCGAAGTTCTCCGTGAGCGTATTACTTTGGTCGGTTTTGGCGTATCTTGGAACACCCAAACAGTCGACTGCTGTTTAGAATCCGGATATATCCAAGATTCGTCACCGCTGATAATGTCACTAACGTGTTTAGTCTCCTCGGTTGAATTGCCACAGAGTTTTGCGACACCATCAAACGCGAGCCGTTTTTTGGTCTTCACTAAGTAAATGTTGTATCCAGCGTGAGATCAATTCTTTCACGCGTAAGTGATGATGCAAAATATTTTGATCACTGGTCCCTGAAATGAAGTTTCTATTTCACGGTATGCCGCATGGCGATCTTCGACGATCAGTTGCCGTACAGCATCAATGTTCTCTTGGGTTACGGCTGTTTTTGGTCGACCTTCACGATGCCTATAACTAAGACTAGAGCAACCACGTTGAAATTATAAATACCAACGTTCCACGGTCCGGGTGCATGGTGCTTTACTATTAAAACTATAGCTAGCTCTTCAAAGCACTGAAGACGCGTTAAACCCCTTATGAAGTTGGAAAACCACACGTAAATTTTCCTTCGTAATTTCAACTTTAAACAGTGCAAACTAGTACGGGGGTCAGTTGACACTTACTTTTGGTTTTTCACCATAGTAATAATAACCAATGTATTGTAAGTAGCAATGTGTACTTTTTTCTTACGCAATAAATTTGATTTGATTTGATTTTGATAGTATAAAACAAAGTCGCTTCCCGCTGTCTGTCCCTATGTATGCTTAGATCTTTAAAACTACGCATCGGATTTTGATACGGTTTTTTTAATAGATAGAGTGATTCAAGAGGAAGGTTTTTGTGTATAATAACTCTGTATAGTAACTCTGTTTTATGTTACGGGTGTTACAGAAAACTCACATAAACCGAAGCGAAGCGAGGGCGGGTCGCTAGTTTCTAAATATTTGAAATATGGTGAAATTGGAATCGGTTAATTAGTGGATTAAGAACTATCCTGAGCTGTCTTATGAAGAAAATGTCTGTGAACAGCATGTGACATTCATATTAAATAGTTAAATTAACATAATATTTAAAAAAAAATTGCATGTACTTTCACAAACATATGGTCAATTTCGGGTAACCGTTATAAATTAATTGAAAACTTTAATTTAATAATATTGTACATAATACGACTCTATTAATCTTGTTCTATTAGGTACCGTGTTGCGATCTTGCGGTGCTCTATCCGAGCAATGGTAATAACACAAATTCTGAAAATAAAACCGCTATCTATTATGGTTCAAAAGACACAGTCACTCAGACACTCTTTAAAGTTAGGACAGAAGAACGGATGGACGGACAGCGCAGGCATATTTATAGGATCACTCTCACTCACTTCCGGCACAGCACCCAAAATGGAAAAGGTAAAACCAAGAATTGTTAAACCAGTATTCTTAATTGTGTCGCCCTTGTGGGGTACACTAAGGCTGGGTTTTATAAAGATCCGTTAGATCAAATTTCGGTCAGGAATATCAAAACTTGTCTGAAGTTACTAAAATTTGATCTGACATATTTACTAACGGGCCTTTATAAACTCTTAAATGAAATATTTGTTCCCTGTATACGTTTGCACAGCTTGTACAGTTTACCCTACTTACAGGCTCAGGAAGTTATGTTATTATTCCGCACAACATCAGACAACAGGGACAGGGTTATTCACAAAAACAGATTTTTCTTATAAGGTGTTCTGATAAAAAATATCCTTATAAAGATTTGTCTCAAAATCATACTATTTCTATGTTTCATTATTTATTAAGAAAATAAACGTTTTTCTGCTAATGGCTAGAGCTTACACGCAACATGGTATTTTTTTTAGTAAGTAATATATATTTTTTTAAATAAGAATGCTTTTGAGGCAAATCTCTATAGAGTAGAAGTGAGAGCCATACTACAGGAAAAAAATGGTTCCCTGAAAGGTAGAATTATGAAATTTTTACCATGAATTGAATGTCCTTAAAGAATCATTTTCAGATGTGGAGGGAAGTCAGAGTCGATTCAGCGGTGCTGGGGGGTAGGCAGTGAAGGGGGTCGAAAGAGGCACCTCAATCATCACTTTTTTGCTGATTAGTTGCTACTAGAGCATAGCAGTAATATAGATGAATTAGTGAGAGCGTGGAATTGCATATGTGGTGGTATTGTGTGTTTATAGGGATTCTATATTTGAAATTTCCCTTTTCCGTATGCTGCTATCAGCATACAAAGAGGTTTGTTATAAAATAATTATATTTAAGAAGAAAATTCAAAAATAATGTCAATGTCAAATTCTAAATATCGAATTTTTAGAATTATAGTGACCTAATTAAAAAAATAGATTTCGAGTTAAGTCTCTATAGTAATAAATTTATGACTCGAAGTCGTAAGCTGAAATGTTGAATTAGGTCACTATAATTCTAAAGGTGCGATATTATTTACGTTGTGCGTATATTTTAACGGCTGATTTTATTGTATTCTCACAGTTTTCAAAACGATTCTCCCTGGGCCCGTACGATTGTAAGTTACACAGTTTTTAACAACTATGGCAGAAAATAATGTTAGTCCGATTGAGAGTCAAAGTAAGGAAATTATTTTGATATGTTATAAATATTTTGAACTTGAACTGATGACAATTTTTAATTCACCTTTTATCGCTGCCCAGTTGGCTAAAAGACTACAGGTGTTTCTCTCTCGACTGTTTATAATATTTAGTCTGAGAGAAAGAGTGACAAATTCAAAGCAACAAAAATATTCACCTCTCCAAATAAGAAAAAGTAACATACTTGTCCGTCATCGGCAGTAGACGATTTTGATCCAAAGAACTATATATAATTTTCATCTGTCCCACAAGCAATTCCCAACCTTAAAGGCATCACTCTGTGTTAAAAACCGATATTTATTTATTACGAATTCAGCATTTCTAGCAACAAATAAATAGTACATTGTGCATCAAGGGCGGTAAGAAGAGGATTGCTAACGAGATACTATTAGAAGCCCGACGCCGAAGGCGGAGGGCTTGTAATGACTCGAGTTTGCAATCTCCTTACTGCCCATGATACACACAATGATTTTCATCACATTAGCGAGGAAATAAAAAACAAATAGAAAAAAAACCTTTTCTTTAGATTTCGCTGGCAACAAATCATTGTTGAATAGTTGAGCCGCATTTAACAAATCAGGTGGTGTTGATGTCACTACAGATTCTTCCAATGAGGAAGTCATATTTAGTTTGTTTTTTTCGTACCTTTAAACAAAATACGCTTCGGAAACAACAATCAAACAAAATTAAACGAACTCGATTCGCTAAGCTAAAAGAGTTTGACAACTTTTTTTTAGTCTTCCACAGATAATGCTTAGAATTGCTTTTTTTAAAACTTGACAAATTCAGGCCATTCTGCCAGATAGTACAAATTTTCAAAATGAAATTTAATAAAATAATTGCGAATGTCTCTGAAATAATGGTAAAATAGAAATATAATGCAGACAAATGTGCCGTATAAGTTTAATTAAACAGTAAAATTGGTTTGTAGCCAAGTTTTGAATATAGGAAATAAACCTTGGCTGATTTTACACCTCCTTGGTCTGAAATGATGTAGGTACAAGTGGATTCTATATTTTAAAACTAAACTCATAACTCCCTAGGGAGTTATGAAAATCTATAACTCCCGCGGGAACTCAGTCGGCTATAACTGCCCTAAACGCCTGCGTGTTATAAAACCCTTTCCGAGCAAGTGTGATGAAAGAAATTAGGTTTTAAATGGAAAAAGACTGAGGACGATCGAAAAATATTAATGGAAAGACACAACATACGAGTACTAACAATAAACTACCTTATCAAAATTGCGGAATATCGGTCTCAAGGTAGACCAATAGTTTATACTGGTGAAACCTACATCCATACTTCACACATGTCCGGTCAAGCTTGGACTGATGGAACAGAATTTGGTGTCAAAAAACCGATCAGTACAGGCCAAAGTTAATAATAGTGCACGCAGGAGGCAATGATGGTTTTATTCCTAACGCTTTGTTAATTGTTGTTAATAGGCGCAATGATGGCAAGAAACAAAGAGACCTGGAAGATATCTTAAACGTTTTTAAGGTGTTAGATCCAGATGATATCCCGATTTTTGTGGCTCGTGACTTGCATAAATTACCGCCAGTAACATTCGATCACACAGATGTCACGAAGCTTCTTAAGGAATTGGTGGTGTTACGTGCCGACATGGATTCCATTAAGGGAAATTATGCTACTGTGGAACAGCTTCAAGACCTGAAAAAAGTTTTACACCACTATGAACCAACGCCAGCATCGCTGAGTACCCGCAATATTAACATGAAAAGGGGAGGGGGTATTAGACAGCGGGCCGGTTGCGTTATCGGCGGCGGACATTACAGACCGCTCGGCAAATGCGAGTGCGGAGCAAAGTAGCACCGTGCCGGAGTATCGTGCACTTGTTCACTCCAGCGCTCGGACGAGCGCGCCAATTCACGCCGCACCGGGTAACTCAACACTGTTGGAAACTGAGGCTACAGAAATGAACGACGGCGCTGGTAAATCTTGCAACCTACTAAGGCGGAGATTCTAGGTGATGGAGATTGGAAGCAAAGTGAACCCACGAATGGGTGGAACTTAGTAGAATATAAAAACCTAAAAGCATCGGTACTAAAAAAGGCGTCGCATCCTCGAGCCTAGGCGACAAATTTAGAGTGGCCGACATCAAAATCCCGTTGTTTATAACGTATGTGAGCAAGGAAACGTCGGGAGAGGACATCAGCGAATATATAAAAAGTAAAACGGGAGAAACTGTTACTTTACAGAAAATTAATATGAAGAAAGATCGATCATATAGTGCGTTTAAGTGTTATGTACCTAAACATAAGTTAGATACCGTTTTGGATGACCAGATGTGGCCTAGTGGGATTATATTCAGGCGATACATGCGTTACAAGAACGTTGTAAACAACAAGTACCAACAAGAATAAAATATATTTATCATAATGGAATACAACGCATCAACATTAACTTTAGCCACTTTTAACTGCAAGGATGTTAAAAGGTCAATGAACTGTGTTCGCGCGCTATGCGAGTCAGCTGATATTATTGCGCTGCAAGAAACTTGGTTACTGCCGCACGAGTTATCATGGCTTGAGGATATAATATATAGACCCAAGTTTTAGCTATACTGGAAAGTCTTCAGTAGATATATCGACAGGCGTACTTAGAGGAAGACCTTACGGAGGGGTAGCCATAATATGGAGAAAAAGCCTATTCCAGTCAGTGTCGATTGTGCAAAGTGATAACGACCGGTTTTGTGCTATTCGCGTTACTGTGAATGATAGATGTTTCTTAGTTATAAATGTGTATATGCCTACAGAGGGTTTTTTTTTTTTTTTTTATGGCATAGAGAAGACATACGATCACACAGGCCACCTGATGGTACCTAAGTGGAAACTGTGACCCATAGACATTCGCATTCACAAGACTGCAAAGCAATCCTAAGACTGCAAATGCGTTGCCAACCCTGAGGACTAAGATGGAATGCCTCTATGCTAGTCATTTCACCGGCTGTCTTATCCCCAAACCGGAACACAACAATGCGAACACTGCTGTTTGGCGGTAGGTTAATGGATAAGATGATGGTAGCGATCCGGACGGACCCTGCAAAAGGTCCTACCACCCGCAAAAACACACAACAACCATACTATACAACAACAACAACCACCAAATACAACACACCACCATATATTATGGTATTGACAACCTACCATTATTTACTGAGTGTTTAGGAGAAATGTATTCCATTATCGAAAATAGTGGTATAGAATCTGTATTTGTGTTAGGGGATTTTAAAGCGCACCCTGGTGAGTCGTTTTGTGATGAACTTTTAGAGTTTTGCTCGGAACATGACTTAGTGTGTGGGTTCGTGAATAACCTTGGCATCCAGTCGGGAACTTTTACATTTATAAGTGTGGCCCATGGTTCTAAGCGTTGGTTGGACCATTGCATAGTCACACGTTCAGCGGGTCAAACAATAACTGATGTCAGGGTTATTTACGATTCTTATTGGTCAGATCATTTTTCGTTGTTGATTCAATGTAACATTGACGCTATTCATGTTAAATCGAAATCTATTAAATCAGTGCAAAACGATGTTCTATGGGGAGAGAGAAAGTCTGAACAAATATATACCTACTCTGAGTACTGTAATAAAAATTTAAAATGTATTGATTTCTTACCGGAGTTTACATGTTGTGCAGATAAATCGTGTCGAGATCCGTCACACCAGTCGCTGATTAAAGAGTTGTATACTTACTAAGATTGTAGGTATACTGCGCGAGGGGGATATTCATAGCAAAAATACTGTGTCGCGCAATAACAGTAAGGCTAGGGGTGTGAGGGGATGGAACAGGTTTGTGAAGGACGCTCACGCGCAGGCTAGGTGTTCATTTCAAATGTGGATTGCTTGTGGTAAACCGGAAAGCGGGCCAGTTTTTGAAAGTATGAGAGAAAACCGTAAAATTTTCAAATCTAAATTAAAATGGTGTAGTAAGCATCAGGATCAGTTTGAAATGGACAAATTGGCTGCATATCATTCCGATAAACAATTTTCAAGGTTTTGGAAAGGTACGAGAAACCTAAATAAAAATTCAGGTATACCAACCAGCATAGATGGAGCAGCAGAGCCATCAGAAATAGCAAATCTTTTTAAAGATCATTTTAGAGTGACATCGCCGCTAGGGCCGGCGGGGCGGGTGCGCGATGCGGGGCCCGTGGGGCGGGGTGCTGGTCTCTTTTTCACGTGCAAAGAAGTAAAGAATGCAATCAAAGACATGAAAAGGGGCAAGTCGCCGGGCCACGACGGGCTCAGCGTTGAGCACCTGCAGCATGCCGGCGTGCACCTCGCGCGAGTTCTCACTCTGCTGTTCAATTTATGTCTGGGACATGCGTACCTACCTCAAGAATTAATGCAAACCTTAGTTGTGCCCATTGTGAAGAATAGGACAGGAGATTTGACGGACAAGAGCAATTATAGACCTATCTCGCTAGCAACGGTGATCGCCAAAGTGTTTGACAGTGTGCTGGATCGCCATCTCAGTAAACACACCAGGTTACACGATGCCCAGTTTGGCTTCCGGGCTGGGTTGTCTACGGAGAGTACCATACTGGCTTTAAAGCACACTGTTAAATACTATCTGGATAGGAAAACGCCCGTGTACGCTTGCTTTTTGGACCTCTCTAAGGCTTTCGACCTTGTGTCGTATGATGTCCTGTGGGAGAAGCTTGAGAGAGCGGGGATCCCAGCCGACCTTGTAAATATATTGTCATACTGGTATCAAAATCAGACGAATTATGTTAAATGGGCCAATACGTTATCTGATCAGTATAGACTTGAGTGCGGGGTAGGCTTAACTTCTCCTAGACTTTTCAACATTTATGTAAACCAGCTGATTGTGGAGCTCAGCGGCACGTATGTTGGCTGTCACGTAGATGGTGTATGTTTTAATAATATAAGCTACGCAGACGACATGGTGCTTCTGGGACCCACAATCGGTGGTTTGCGTAAACTGGTGGCGATTTGTGAGGCGTTTGCCAAGAAGCATGGGCTGAAGTACAACGCAAAAAAAAGTGAGCTTCTGGTATTTAAAGGCAAAAATAAGCCACCGGCTTCTGTTCCTTCAGTCTATCTCAATGGAGAGCCCTTGCAGAGAGCCACACAGTTTAGATACCTAGCGCATGTCGTAAATGAAGATTTGAAGGATGTTAGCGATATAGAAAGGGAACGCAGGGCATTGGCTGTAAGAGGGAACATGTTGGTTCGTAGATTTGCTGGTAGTACACTTGAAGTCAAAATCACACTTTTTAAGGCATTCTGCCAAACTTTTTACACCAGCAGTCTTTGGACTAACTACACCCAAAAATCTTACAATACCCTGCGGATATTGTATAATAATTTGTTCCGGACTATGGTGGGGCTGCCTCGTTACTGCAGTTCGTCAGGCATGTTTGCTGACGCACACACCGACGACTTTTATGCGCTTATGCGCAAGAAAGTCGCCTCACTGATATGCAGAGTGAAAGCAAGCTCCAACAGTCTCCTACTGGTGGTCGCGGAGAGGCAGGACAGCGCGGTGCTAGGCAGGTTCAATACGCTGCACGCAGTTCCTGCGTCTCGGTGACAGCCAAATTTTATATTTTAGTTTACATAGCTCTGTACTAATATAGTTCTTAAGTTACCTTTGTTACTAACACTCTATGGGCCTAAAGTTGTCTGACAATAAAAACATTTTATTTTATTTTTATTTTATTTGTTAATGTTTAAGGCAAACAAAAAAACGGGAGATTATCATGACCAGATGAACTTTGTCAACTATGTAAATGGTTAATAGAAAAATTAATACCGAACCTTTAACATAACAGCGTACTTATCGTAGATAATGCCTTCTATTACAACAAACTTTTAAATCGTGCTCCAACGTCAAATTCTCGTAAGCAAGAAATGGTGGATTGGTTGTCAGAACACGACATATTTTCTTGTCCGTTGATGTACAAAACCAGTTTGTATGAAGTAATCAAACAAAATAGAGAGCAATTTAGTGAGTAGAGTTTAAAAGAACATGGTCATTCAAGTCTGATTGCCACCGTATCACCCGACATTCAATCCGATCTTATCGAAAATATTAGGTCTATGGTTAAAGGATTTCTAACGAAAAGAAACGTTTCATTAAATTAATTTAGCAACTGGAAGAACTAATACTATTACTGCTGAGGACTGGGAAAATATTTGTCGCCATGTCGAAAGTGAAGAAAATAAATATAGATGTCAAGAAGGGGAAATGGATCGCATTACAGATCATAATATTATTATCAGCTCAGATGAAGAATTAAATAATAGCAGCAGAGTATTGTTTTACATGTTAAGAAGAGAAAAGTATGAAATTTCATTGAATTAAGAGAAATACTTAAGTTATTCTCCTTTTCATGCGAACCGTACAACCACTACAAATGCAATTCCACGCTCTCGCTAATTCATCTATATTTGCTCGTTTGATCGGTCTTATTTACTTGACAGTGATGGCGGCCGAGTTAAAAACAATACCATAACAGGTCAAATAATTTAGATTTTACCGTCTAGAATAGAGGCGCGAAGCCAAGATTTGGATTTTACCATGGATCATACCATGCTTTGTCCTTATCTGTCATTAGTCAACCCGCCAATTAAAGCAACCGTGGTTTACGCTATTCTCAATAATTCACATACCATTGTTGTCGGGCGGCTGCATAAGGACTTTTCTCAGGCGAGTCCGGGTGGTAAGCAGGCCACGCACGGCGCACAACGTGAGGAGCTCTATCTGCTGCTTCCTCAGACCGTATACGTCCAACTCGGCTGAAACAAGCGTAGAGATCATTGTTGAGATCGTTTTTATAAGCTTTTATTTAACTTGCAATGTATGTATGAATGTATGTACGAGTCAAATCTTGCAAGTTCAATTTGACCCATTTCCCGGTTTACGATGAAGCTGAAAATTTGCATACATGTGTAAATTGGATGACAATGCAATACTACTATGACATGGAGCTGATCTGATGATGAAGTCAGAAGGTGGCGACATACTTAATGTAGACCCACCACGTTGGAACTCGTTTGTTTGGTCTTGATAAGCAGATAATGACTCCGCAATAAAAAGTACATTCGGCAACAAAAGCTTCTACCAAAAATGATTTTTTTGACAGAAACGTACTTGATGTTTAGTTTCCCGAGCCATACAAATACATTTCACATTAAAACTTCGTAATTGAAACCACTAGTGCGTTAGGCAATAGCGACGCTGTTTTACCAGTTTATATTTGACTTCTGATTCAGGCTACCTTGAAAATTATGTGTTGATCCAGTTATTATGCACTTACATCTTTCGAAATTTCACCCAAAATCGTCCAGCCGTCGCAGCGCGAAGGAGTAACAAACTAACACGCACCAACTTTCGCATTTATAAAATTAGTAAGATTTACAAAATTTCGCGAATCTTAATACGAGTATATTGAAATTAGTTAACGTCGCAAGTGTGTTTTAAAGACCATATGCAAGAAGGCCGAACTTAAGCACAGAGTCCGTAAACGCATGGTACAGCGCGAATTACCTTGTACTTTTAACTACCTACTTTTTAAGATAATAAATTTCACAGAATATAATTCGATCCGGTCGGCACCCCGTACACAACCTCCTACTCAACTTTATAGTTGTGACTCACTTGCACACAACCATATCAAGATTTGTTATCGTGTTAAAATTTTGTAAGACCATTTCCGTTATTGGAATAGGCTGAAGTTTGAAAAACATACAGGGATAGTCACTTTATCAGAAACACTTACAACGTAGGCTACATGAGTAGTAATAAAAGGATAGCCTAAATGTATTTTTTTCAATCATTCATTTCAATTGGAATAAAACCTTTTATTTAACTTATAATTTACAAAAATAATATACAGACTAAGTTAACCGTTTAAGTATTTGGTTACGTGCAAACTTCAAACTTGACATTTACCTATAGTAACATCATTAATGGACCACTAATGAGGATACACCTTAAAACGAATATTTGAACCCGCGATACGATCTTTCGGTAGAATGACATTTCGTGAGCCCGTATTATGATTGAAACTCCTTATAGTTTTTGAAAAAAATGGTTTATGAAATTTAAGAGGCCTTAGAATTTTGAACGTTCCTTGATTCTAAAACAATCATGCTTGATCGATGGCGTTAGCGCTCACCGTGCGTGAGCGCGCATACTAGAGTGGTGATGCAGGCGAATGGGCCGGGATGATAAGTATATCTATACTAATATTATAAATGCGAAAGTGTGTCTGTCTGTCTGTTACCTCATCACGCTTAAATCACTGAACCGATTTAGGTGAAATTTGGTGCAAAGATAGTTTGAATCCAGGGAAAGGACAAGGATTCCCGAAATGGATCCCCTAAGGGGGTGAAATAGAGTGTGAAAATTTGTATGGAGCTACGATATAAACGAGTTCCACGCGGAGTCACGGGCAGAAGCTAGTTCTTTATATTTATTAGGTTTTTACTTTTAGTTCTTGTTACCAATATTTTTAATAGATAATTATTCATTTCTTTATTGAAATACATTTTACACGGCATTACAGTATAACCAATACACCAAGAAACTTAACTTAAAATAAAAAAAATGTAGATAATATTAAAAAAAATTATCATTCACGGAATCAACGGCCCCGAAAACTCAGAAAATGATACCCATTACGACTTGTTTAATAAACAGTTAATGTTTAGGTGGAGAATAAAGCTATGGTGCGTTAATTATTGAAGTAGGTACTAACGTTTTTGCAATAAATCGTTTAATATTTATTATTTCATTATAATTCTTACAGCACTCTTTATTCATTGTTTACATTGTTGTCTTATCAATTTAAGTGGACAAGGTCAGCTAATAACACTCATGTGACAGTCACAGTCATATCATAACATGTCAGTTCAAATAAGGCTGTGTCTACACTCACCATTAAATGCGACGTAGTTCAATATGTCGTCCACCAGTCGCTCTAATTTGACGCAAACGACGATGGTTATTGTCATGAACGCTACGTAATAAATTTGGATTCTGCTGGGCACGCCTTTTAATTTTGTCAAAAACTTGTATGATTCGTAATTTCATCTCTTCTTGTGTTCCGGACTCTTTTTTAAATACCAGCTGTTTCACCCAACCCCAAAAGAAAAAATCTAACGGCGTCAAATCCGGTGAACGGGCCGGCCAAAATGTAGTATCTGAGAAACGCCCAATCCTCTGGTTGCCGAACATTTCATTTAGTCTCTGCCTTACTAGAACATTAACATGCGGCGGTGCCCCATAGTGTTGATAAAAGTCTGTACGTTTTGGGCTAGAGGTAAATTATCCACATAACGTCTGAGGGATGTATTTAGAATTTGAAGATACTTAGCTCCGTTTAATGCACCATTTATAAATACTGGTCCAATAATGTCATTACCTCTTATACCAGCCCATACATTAATCGACCACCGAGTCTGGTGAGCTAACTCACGACCAACGTGAGGGTTTTGATGCTTTCTAGCCCAGTGATGAACAACTCGCCGATTCCACATTGCGTTCCTCGTAAACAAACTATCGTCAGACCAAATTATTTTAGTAAAAAAATTACGATCTTCTGATATTTTCTGCAAAGCCCAATTTTCATAATCAACTCGCTTTGAATAATCTTCGGGCTTTAAAGCCTGAACTTTTGCTACGGAGAATGAGTATTGTTGATCTCGTTTTAATACTCGGTGGACGGCCATATGATTAATACCAAAAAATCGCCCCGCTCTTCTTGTGCTGGAGCCAGGCTCGACTTCGAAATGACAATATTTGTTCCTCTTCTCCAAGAGACACGGGTTGCTGATCCACCAGTACTTAAAGGAACCGGCCGATTATTCTCCCGCAATCGTGTAATTGCCCTTACAATGACACGTGCGTTAGTTGGCTGTCTTCTTAGGGGAAATCTTTCGGCGTATAATCTAAGAGTGGCACTTCCGTTGCACTGGCACTCACCATAAATAAGTCCATGATCTCCTCAGCACTAAAATTAGGTGGCATATTTATTCTTTTTATAATAAAATAATCTATCAACATGAAGACATCAAATTGACATGATACGTAACATGTCATATTAATATGTCATATCGACTTTTTTTGTGTCCGGGTAGCACAAGTTGTATTTTCTCGCTTGTCGCTCAGTACGTCTCTATCATTACAGGTTAGATAGAAAGGGAGATCCGAGCCGCAAACAAGTCGCGGACAACATGTGCTAGCCGTGCTGGGCGAACTGGCTGAAGAAAAATAAATTGACAGTAATGTCCGCTCAAATGACAGATCAGATGTGTTTGAATAACCTTGTATGTTTATTTTAGCACAAATGGTATTTAAATAACTTTTTAATTTGTTTAACATACGTTAAAAAGTGTACCCCAAGTGAAAATGATATCGACAGTGAAACTCGCGATCATAGTTGAAGCTGCAGTGCCAAGGATTTGTGGAATTACTTAATTATCAGTTAATGTTTATAATTATTGTCACAGGATGGTTCAAATAGTGTTAACCGACTTTGAAAAAAGATAACAATACGTTTTTGCATAAATTAATTAATGGAAAGATAATTAACAAATACTAATAAGAAGTGTGGTATTATACTAAACGTAGACCTGGGGCCTATTGCATAATTAGACTAATAAAATTAGAAACTAATACAAGTTACTGGTTAAAAATTTACAAGCTGCGTTATTTTGTGTTGCATAATTATTTTGTGTTTTCACTAATTATATTAGAAAATTGTGTTGCATAAATTTCTAATAATATCGTGAAAGTTACAAGTAAATTCATCATTATTTACAAGTAGGTACTAATAAATTTTGTTGCATAATGTATTTTTACTAACTTGTAATAAGTGTACTAATATTATCAGCAAAACACAAAATTACAAGTAAACAAGTTGGCTGAGTGAGGTAAACCTTTGCCCATCTGTGGACTTTGCAATTAAAAAATAAATATTGGCGGGAACAGTAAACGTCGTCGTTATTATGCAACATAAAAGTACAAGTTACAACCAAAATCACTAATAGTATTAGCTTGTACTTTATTATGCAATAGGCCCCTGGCCATCAACGTGTTCAAAGGTTTGCTTCTCGTCATGTTACATACTGTATGAATTCTAAATTAGATATCATTTTCTAAATCTAGGTCCCCAAAAACTCAGAAAATGATACCGTAAATAAGACACTACACTTTTCAAAAATACATCATCGCCGCCACTAAATTTGATAAAATTTTCGAAATATGCGTCCACCTGATTATAATCATTGTAGATACAATCACAACACGGGATTGTTGAGCCCCTAACCAAAGTCCGTATTTTGCCTGTGTAATGCAAATCGGGTTTAGTCGGTTATACTCGTATATCCAGACAAGGAAAGTTACACAACTTCGTATAATAGAAGATTGACAGGTGTAAAATGCCATTTCTGAGCGCCAGAACTACCAACCTGAAAGCAAGTGACTATCTACAAGCAAAGTCAACCGATTGCAATCTAGCGACAATTGTTTTGGCGTAGCGATGGTAAAGAGAAATTATGATTGGCCGTTTCGACATCGGAAAACCTTGGAGCCCACGCTTTTAACTGAACGCTGGTTGTTCATGGTTAACGCAGTACATAAACATGGTGCATATTTATCAAATACTAACCAGGTAAATGATGCGGGTGCATCGGCATGGCTTGCGGCCCGGCGCCCAATAAGGCTGCGCACACACGCAAGGCGCTCTCGCCGCCTCCTAGCGGCTGGATCAGACGCTCACTCTCGGTGCTTTGGATGCCAGCCAGCTCCGTCTGTGGGAGACATTAGTACAAGTACCTGGATGACTGAGCTTTGCTGGATATTTTTATTTTGGTAATTGTTCTAAAAATTAAACTTAGCAAGATCGATATGTCGCCCTTTTAACCACTATACCAAGTTTTATGAAAATCGTTGGAGCCGTTTCCGAGATTCAGAATATATACATATAAATATACAAGAAAGTTGTTAGATTAGATAGATAGATAAAGCCACAGTATTAACCTCAAAAGACCCACGTCAAATTTCGTTACTTCGAAAAAGACTTGTGTCGGTCAACTAAGGTCAAAAGGCACTTTGACAAATGTCCTAAATTTAGGACGTTGCGCCTTACGATGTCATTATATGCCTAGGCAAATTTGTTTGTGACACTCCCGCGGGGGACGGGGGACGGGCGACAGCGGGAGCGGTATGAAGTGAGCGCGCGGCCACTGCACACTTTGAGACCACTTCGACTGAACAAGTATTTGGCTTTTTGGACTTAGTTACAGTATACAGGGTTATTGGTAATTTGACGTATTCCCGTTAGGAGGTGATAGGGGGAACTATTTGCGATAATTTTATTCGAAACAAACTTGAAAACGAAATCAAAAGGATCAAATACAGGTGTAATTGTTTGACAAACGAGAACTGTCAACGATTTCTTTTTTTTCATTGGAGACCAAGGCGTAAGAGGGAAACAGGCATAGAAAGTTATGAACTGTCACCTCAGTGTTTTAAAAAAATATTTCGAAAAAACTGTAGGTAATAAAAATAAAAGGATTTTTATTCTCAGATCTATATAATAATTCCTTTCGAAATAAAATATAACGGACACCACTTCAAAAATCTATACTCACCCAATTAATGAATTGCATCGAGTAAAAAACACTAAATATAGTCTTACAACTTTATTTTAATTCTTAAGTATCAGCATTGAACATTAACTTTATTCTTGTGGTAAAATAGGATAAAAAAATTATGACAGTCCAAGTAAGTTGATGTGCGAACAAAACGCATCCGAAATAATAATAAAAAACTTAAGTCAAAACTTTTCAATTAAGCCGTTAATGTTAAATATTCGTATGTTTTTCTAGTTTGTTTTGGAAACAACAGTACAGACCCTCTTTCTTATTTTACTCGCTGTAGTGAGGTGAAAAGTTTTGCGTTATACACGAGTGAAAAGTTATTTTACGTCTCGTGTGTTGAAACACTCGTTACGCTCAGGATTCTATTTTTGAACCTTTCAATCATAGAATCCTTTCGCTAGCTCGTGTTTCAAATGAACACTCGCAGGAAAAATACAACTTTCCCCCTTTGTATCACAAATAACTATTGTAATTTAGCCGAATTAAAGCTCTTGCTTCAAGTGAGTTCCCCTATTGTGTACACAAAGTCGCATTCTTTTACTGAGTTGTGACTTAACTATCGAAGTACGTAGTCAAATTATTCCGCATCGCATTTGCAGCGCGTACATTGTAGCGCGTGCAGTAAGACGATTAATGTCTAAAAAAATATATTATATTTTTTTAGACATTAATAGTCTTACTTATAAACGTGAAATAACCGTGGGGTAGCTAAACTATGCTTTGTCCTTATCTGTCAAATTCAAATGTCACAATGACGAGGATAAGGACATATTTTTTTTGATAAGTAAGGCGGATAGTCTCCTCATGAAGCTGACATAGTGACGTATGTGTACAAAGGTCTCTATAAAATATTACTTATAAAATAAGTTTAATTTTTTGTTTCGCGGGTGCTGCCATTGGCAAATAATGGTTTTTGCAACAGTAATCAGAAAACAGTTCCAAGAATATCGGTGATCAAGATTATTGAATTCTCCATTGAATTGAGTACAGATCGAAAGGGTCATTTGTAACACATTGTCATGAACTTTTAAAAGAAATAAAGCAAAAACGACTTTATTATACTTGTATATTTTCGTAACACTAACCCTCACAAGTGTATTATCATCGTAGACCAGCGTGACCTTGGCCCTTGGCGATATTTGTGTGACGATGGCGTTGCGCGGGGGCGCGCCCGCCGCCACTCGCTGTCCAAGGCGGATGCGCCACTCCATGCCTCCCACCACGCCCAGCGCCCCGGCTGCAGGGAAAACTAAACTTAATGATTGTGTCACAGTGAGTTGACCAAAGTACGAGTACAAACCAATATTTTGTTAAATGCGTTCCTTAGACACGTAACTCGGAATTCAAGGTAAATAAGCTCCCAGATTATCCAATCTTTTGTAATAAAATAAATGCTGTCTGTAGTGATCTTGCCGATGGTATTTAAATGCATGTATCTTTAAATTTTTATTCGGTACTTTATATTCACTTTTAAAAAATATCACTGAAATACTAATATTTGGTATAAAACATTCTGCCAACGAATGTAAGCTGTTTAAAAGCCGCATTTCAACAAGCACTTTCTGTGAGATGAATCCGCGTCCACTTAACAGCTAAAAAGCTAGTAATAAAGATGATTACTTGGACTGAAAATATGTAAAAAGGTAGTTTGTATTGTACTGTTATTTTTATGAAAGTTTAGTGAGAGATTATTGCATGCACCTAACATGACCACATGACGACATGTAAAGCCCTTTTTGTTTATTTGATGTCTATTGAGAAAATCGCCTTTTATCCACATGTGAAGAACGAGTTTTGACATTTGAAGACAGCGTATATATGACAGATAACAAAACGTTAAAAGTAGTGAATTTTTAACATCACAGTTAATGAATTGCATCGAGTAAAAAACACATTTCTTAATTTTTCGCTTAATTTTGCAATTAATTTGAAACCTAGTCGTAGAAAATAGTTATTTGTTATACAAGGGGGGAAAGTAGTATTTTACCTGCGAGTGTTCATTTAAAACACGGGCTTAATTGAAAAGTTTTAACTTAAGTTTTTTTTATTATTTTGGATGCGTTTTGTTCGTACATCGACTTACTTGGACTGTCAGTTCGTGTTTACAATAAGAATGAAGGTTAATGTTGAACGCTGATATTTATAAATTAAAATAAAGTTGTAAGACTGTATTTAGTGTTTTTTACTCAATTAATTGTGATGTTACAAATGCAGCACTTTTAACGTTATACGTTTTGTTAGCTGTCAAATATCACTTAAGCAAGCTGCCTTCAAATGTCAAAACTCTTTCTTCACATGTGGATAACAAGCGTTTTTTTCAATAGATATCAAACAAACAAAAAGGGCTTTCCGAGCTAGTGCTCGATAGTAAATTCAAATTGTTTTCTTACAACTGCCACGGAAAAGTAACAGTATAAGTAACTGCCGGCCCTGCGAGGTGGGCGGAGTCAGTAAAGCTCATAACGCGCGTAATAATACAGACTCTCGCGGTGCAGATTTAAGGTGCATTTTGCATCGTTAGGGGCGCCACACTATCAATCGAAAAAACGTAACCAAGGTCACTTCCGTGCGTGCACTTGTATTATTATCGTTCCCGCATCTGGGTAGGTTTAAATACGCATAATTGCTGTCACAGGGAGTCACTTCTGTACTTATACTATTACTTATTCTGTGCCTGTGACGACACTGACGACTATAAGCATCGGTGGTGTAGGTGGCGATCAAAAGGTTCTCTGCATATTTTCTTACACTTTTTAACCCTCGACGCAAAAAGAGGGGTGTTATAAGTTTGACCGCACAGTACCCCTAAATTCTTCTAGTAGATTATTTACTACTGAAACGTAAGTGCCAAATTAAATAAAATGAAGTTAGGTCGTACCTATTAGGCACGTCTCCAGACTTGGTGGAATGGGTTTCGACGTGCGCTTCATTTCGAGGTTGGTGTGTGGCCACCAATGCCAGTCGCTCGTAACCTGTACAACATTCCAGAATTAATATTTACAATACCTAAACACAGAATAAATGCATTAATATCTACATTGGTTTGTTCAAATACCCAAAAAAATACTTGTACCATCATTGTACTTGTATGGCTAAAATTTTGTCGACTGTCGCAATATTATTTAACTACTCGTATTGCTGGCACGTCGAACAAGTTGTTCAATCTATGGGCCTCGTATACTATTTACTACTTATCATATTTAACATAACTTTTAATATTCCACGTCCCTCCTTGCGTCCTCGTAAATTATTTCATGTCAGTTTTGCACGTACTAACTACACCAAACACACTTTCTTCAGACGAGTTCCTCGTTTAATTAATGAGCATTTATATGATATTGACCCATTTGTTAGTTCACTTAGTTACCCTAAAGAAAATTGTCAAGCGACAACTTAAAGAATAATTTCTCTGAACCCTCTTTTATCTTCTTCCTGTATAATTTGTGCAACGACATACTATGGCAGATTTTGTGCAATTATTGTACCAAATACTAGTATTGTTCATTTTTAATTTCCTTCAGTAACATTAGTTTTAAATAACCATTAGTACCTATTACTGTACTTTTTATGAACCTCTAGGTCTTTATATTGTTCCTTAATTACCTGTATACATATTTTAATGTACGACTGTATGTGTTCTTAAATAAATAAATAAATAAATAAAATATTTACTTTATTAACATAGCCTGTCTACTACCTTCCCCACATTATAATATTAGGTCTTTACCTATGAAATTGGCATATTATATGGAGAATTTTATGAAAACGGTGGTTTTCATGAATTTTATTTTGCGGATTATTTAGTAACGTCAAATGCAAACGAAACAACATTCTGTCAGAAATATTGGACACTTCTAAGCTATATTATACATATCTTAATTACTTAAAATAGTTAGCGTCATAAAACTCTGCGTAATTGAAACACTTGAACTCGCAGCACATGAAAAGAGCTGAGTTCACACTTTAATTTTAAACATTAAGTAAGTTTAATTTAATTTTAAATTTTAAATATTATTTGTACCTAAAACTTAATTTAATGTTAAATTTTAAATATTTTTTTACCTAAAACCTTTGTAACATAGTGTATTAATGGAATTTTAAAAGAATTTGGAAGTTAAAATTGAAATGAATAAATTTCGTACGTAAAAAAAGGTAAGGACCCAACAAATATACCTCTACACACTCACCATCTGGCCAGCCAACTGTAGCTTGTCCAGAAGCAGCGCGGTGATTGGTCCGTGCCACTGCGGGGTTGCGTGTAATTGTCGGATGAGCTGCACCAGCGCCGCGCAAGTCGCGCCCGTGTAGCTGGCCGTGGCCGGTGCGCGCCACCTCACGTCTAGGGAAGGAAATGGTCAATAGGTGTAATAAACACCTGTTTGGTTAAAGAGGGAATTCATTTCGATCTTTCACTTTTCCTCGCTGTAAATGCTTTATTTTTTTAAACTGCTTTTATAATAAGCCGCTATTTCAATGTAAATTTTTAAGTCACAGACATCGACAAATCACCGGTGATACCGCAATACTGCAACGGCGTTTGTAGCGCACCATCGCCTCACCCCCTTACTCACTTTCTGTCAGATGCAAATGTCACAATTACAGATAAGGACAAAGCATGGCATAAACTATTCCAAGCTTATTCCACGTTTATAAGTAAGGGGGTTAGTCTCCAAATCGGAAAAGTTGTCTATACAGGGTGCAAAAAATGAACGCCACATGGACGGCAACTACCTTAAACATTGAAAATAGCCAAATCTACGCAAATAAGACTTACTGCATTTATGGATTTTTGTTTTTTTTTTCTGTTTTAACCGGGTCAAATATAACAAAACAATAGAGTTGTGTTTTATGATACAAATCGAAATGATCATTGTTGGTGATCATTTATATAGATTACACATACACCTTAAACTAAAAAACCGGGCAAGACCATGTCGGACCATGCTCAGTGTAGGGTTTCGAAACCGATACGACCATCACAAAAAACTAGCACACAAAACCACATGTATGAACAAATTTTGTATTTAAAGTTAATTGGTGCCGTCTTAGATGATTTTTAGTAGGTATAAACACTGTAGTCGCCTGTATCTCAGGAACTAATTAAATCTACTTAGTCGTGATAGTTTTTTTTTTAATTCGTTATATGCGCTTTCATTGAAGATATTTATCAGATTTTTAGTATTTAGTACTACGTAGGGGGGGGGGGGGACAGACTCTAACAAAAATTAGCGCTTTGAAGCTTAATATTTCATAAAGGGGTCCCTTAATCGCAGTTGTCTTCACAAACCACAACAGTTTAGAAAGACCTTTCCAACGACACCACCCACTATGGGGTAGATAAGAAAAAAAATACATCCCCACTTTCCGTGTAGGGGAAGTACAAAATATTTTTTTTTCACCATTTCATTTTACCACTTTGCTGGCGTGAGTAATATGTATATTAATGCCAAATTACAGCTTTCTAGTACTAAGAGTCGCTGAGCTAGGCTGCGGACGGATGGACGGACGGACATGGGGAAACTATAAGGGTTCCTAGTTTGACTACGGAACCCTAAAAAGGTTAATACATAAATAGTAGGCAATCGTATCTAGTTTAATTTTGTATATAACTAGTTATTAGAGTAAAATTAGTTAGAAAGGAGATATTTTGGTAAAAAAACTGCTTTTAGGCGCCATTGTTCCAATATGGCAGCGCGAGCGGCAAAAATACGAGGACCCAAATTCGAAATTCGGAAAGAGCACAACAAAATATATAAAAATACCGATTTTCAAAACTTCCGGAATTCTTTCCAGGTACTTAACCACTATTTTTCGAACCAAACGACTGGGTCATAAGATAAGAGCAATATACAAAGTGTTAATTTTTGACATATTTGGTTATGCACTTGTGATTTTAGAGTTCCTTTTTAGGATTCCGTACGAAAAAGGTAAAAAAGGAATTCTTATGGTGAGACTTCAGTGTCTGTCTGTCTGTCTGTCCGTATGTCACAGGAGTTTTCTCTGTAACTATATAGCAGCTATCAACTTGAAATTTGGCATAGGGTGACTGCTATAGTTATTGGCCCCTCCATAGTAATTGGCCACTATTACGAAATTAAAAAGAAACAAGGCAATAGAAGCATGAACTCGAATGAATGGGACCAAAAAAAAACCTGTATTTCTCCAGCTTTCGTTTTAGTTCATATGTTTTTGTCTAGACGACGTTCTAACGCGGTAAAATCTCAGTTACTAAAAGTGTTGACAAATGTAGGTCGCTCGTTAAGAAAAAGTTAAGGTAAGAGTTTTAGAAGAACTTAATTTTTCATGAAAGTTACGTAGCTAATGCTTGCGTGTTGTACTATTTTGTTGCCGGATTAAGTAAATATTAATTCTTTGTTATTTTAAAGATCACAAAGTAACAATAACCTCAAAATATTTCAACGGCTAATAACTGAATCTGAGTGGCTGTGGGATTTAGTTATTAGCCATGGCCCGCCAATAACTCATTTTCCCTTAAATGTGTTTTCAAAGCAGTTTCAAAACTACAATGGTGTAATAAAATCTGTAGAAAAAATCTACAGTTATGGCCAATAGCTAAAAAGTAAGGCGGCCAATTACTCACTGTAATTAGCCAGAGTGACTTTAGTTATTAGCCATAGACCTTAATATACTTTTATGTTTCTGATTGTTTGACCTCCATGGATATTTTTTTTAAATAATAATTATGGCAGCGAGATAATATTAGATCTGGGCTATGTCAAATAATTATTTTATTTCATGTAATTTTTCGTTTAAATTGTGTGGCTAATTACTGTGTCTTAGGGGGCTAATTACTGTAAATTGATGGCCAATTACTAATTTTAGAGAGGTTAGACTTTATTTTTTCTTTTTTCAAATATATATGTGATCTGATTTATAATCTGTTTTATTTCCTATAACCTCATTAAATTTGTCTTTAATTGAAATCACAGACGTGTACGTATCATTATTAAGTTTTTTTATATCGAGGTTTGAAGATACTTTTCAGCTTAAGTGGCCAATTACTATAGCAGTCACCCTAGTTGTATAACTATCTTGCCCGCATTCGTTTTTATTAAAAAAATATGAAAATATTGAAATGCAAAGGGGGTGTCATACGAAAGTCCTCAATCTGTACATTTCAAAACTACTTTTAGACAAAAATGTACAAAAAGTAACCATTCCCCCCTTATCCGACCAAAGTTATTGGATCAAAAAATAAATGTTAAGGTCCTGACTTAATGATAATTATTTATATTTCACGCAAAATATAGTGAAGTTGCAATTTTAGTTTTGGAAAATTTCGCAAACACCTTTAAAATTTTGTATTAAAATTTAGGCTAGTCCAAATGAACTTTATTGCATAAAAAATATGTTCATACCAAAATGAGTAATTTTTCGGACCTAATTCTACTAAAAATGTTAAGAATCTAAATTCATTAATTCAAAAATCTTAAATTCAACACCCTCGGTACGCGAGTCCGACTCGCACTTGACTATTTTTTTTGTCTTGATTTAATCGATTAACTGTGTTATTAAACCGCATCGGCACAAACGCGACTGTTGTACCATAGCTTAGGGCCTGTTGTTTGATCAGTAGTTAAATCGTTAAAGTCGTTAAAAACCGTAACTAATGGTTAAATCTCAAAGAAATGTGTAAAATTATGGATTCCTTTTTCAAATTATAACAATTAGTTAGTTTAACTACTGATCAAACAACAGGCCCTTAGGGTCTGTTGTTAGGTCAGTAGTTAAAGTTTGAATTGAAAGTTTGACACATTTCCTTGAGATTACTTCAAATTTTCGATTCCTTTTTCAAATTTTAACAATTAGTTAGTTTAACTACTGATCAAACAACAGGGCCTAAGGTTCCCTGCACATGTAATCTTAAAATTAAGTTAGTACATAGTACATGGTGTTTAACCCGGGAACCAAATAAATAATACCGAGTAACGAACCAATTAAATAAGGTAGAAAATACACCTTAGCAAGGCAAGTCCGTATGATACTTGCAACTTATTGAATTTGTTAGTTATGCGGTAACGCAGTATCACCAACGATATTATGACATTAAAGGTTGCAATTTTAAATACGATTTATTTTTGAATGTTCGTTAATTGAATTGAACATAAATCAAAGATGTTTTTTCATGTCTTTCAAAATTTATTAAGCACGGGTTATTTGCAGCCCTGTTCTCGCAGATGAAGGGTTAATTAGTTATGAATATAAGATGGACTTTTTTAAAATTTTACTTGCATATTTGTCTGACAAGATGTGACCCTAAACTTTCGTAAAGGCGGCCGGCAGCATGCGGTTACCTATCTCGTCCACTTCGGCCAAGGCATGCGCCTGCCTGAGCGCTGGGTCGGCCGCGTGCGTCTCGAGCCACAGGCGGCCGGCGAGCGCGAGCAGCTGCGCGGCGACCGTGTGCCGCCACCCTTCGCGGCCCGAGTGTTCTACTAGCGAGCGGCGCAGGAGCCAGACCGATTGGATCTGTACAGATCAAATATGTTAAACATTGTAAAAAGCACTAATCAAAATCATTAATGCACTACTGTCAATAAATACGAAAGGATACAGCCTTAAGGATAAACTGGAAAAGCTGATAAGAAGAGGTTCCGTATTACTTTGAACCATTCTTGTTATACAGAATCTGAGTGGTAATAAAATAAAGTCTGAAAGCATAATTACTTCAAAGATCAATATACATATTAATTAAAACTGCACCGAACGTCCCGTGGCCCCTTATTCCTATTATTGTAGTATCTACTGAACTAATAATTATTTATGTAAATGGTACATAATTAAGCTTCTTATGGCACGAGTGCCGAAGTTAGAGCGCGAGCTTGCGAGCGCTCTTATTACAAGCCCGAGTACTTTAAGAGTTAATTATGTACCGTTGCATACATAACTTTTTCTACATATATACAAGCTTAGGAAACCACAAAGTTTGTCGTTATGAGCTTAGTTCTTACTGGCGGTTTCTAAATTGACAGCAACCACCCAACTACAGAGAATAACTATGGCGTCATACGTCATACAGTCTAGTTTGTTTATATTTATATTATTTTTGAATCGTTTCTTCGTAATTATAATATAAAATATTGCGCTCTTGGTTAAGCTTACTAATATAACATTTTCATTTTTTTTTTTTTAATACTTCCACCAATAAAGTATAAGACTTATTTTATTATACTAAGGGCGAGTTCGACCAAACGAGAATAAGGTCTTATACCTAGATTAAACGCCAAATTTGAATTGAATAATTTCGGATTAAGTCTTTTTCCAGTTTGGTAAAATCGATGGTTAGAATGTCAATTTTAATCACTAAACACCATTTCTGGAGCCGTATATTGCCGCTTTACAAAACAGCCGAACCATTTAATTTTATGGATCTGTTTTGTTTTACTCTTAATGATTATTATTATTAATTGAATATGTATCGTAACGGGTTGGCTTAAAGTAATGAGATTTTTTTTTTCTCATTTTTTTTTATTAAATTACTTGTCACTCACTACATAGTATAAAACAAAGTCGCTTCCCGCTGTCTGTCCCTATGTATGCTTATATCTTTAAAACTACGCCACGGATTTTGATGCGGTTTTTTTTAATAGATAGAGTGATTCAAGAGGAAGGTTTTTATGTATAATAAGTTATGGATCATGAACGGGTTTTACAGAAAACTCACATTAACCGAAGCGAAGCGAGGGCGGGTCGCTAGTTTAGGTTATATAGCTTTTTATCATATACAAATAAACTAAAACCAGCATGATAATCAATCATTATAATATAGAAAACCTCGCCCATTTAAAAAAATTCGCAGCTTTCTTCTTACCGTTTTCATCATACGTTGGACAACATCTTTTTTTATTTTTTCAGTTAATTCTTTGCTTTTATACCCGGCGCTTCAACTGTGTATGTGATTTCGCTTCCGGCCCATCACTGTAAACTACTCTACTGAGAATTACCAAAAAATCCTCCATTGGACGAGCTACACCGACGTTCGGACAGTTTGAATCCTTCGATACGAAATGAACGTCACGCTTTTTTAGTCAATTCTGGGTGCTCCCTGCATAGTGATACTTTCTTCGCAACTTCTTGCACTTCTTGGAATTTCTTCAAGCTGTATGTCGGAATATTTGAGTGTTTTTTGACGCTTTAAGTGTAGAACATTGTATTTCTTTAAAATATTCCTTACTCACCAACGGGAAACAGCATATTTTACAGCTAACTTATCTGGGACTCATCCACTTTGTTTTTTGCAAACTTTGCCATTTTCCTCCGGTTTCAATGATTAAGAATGGGTGATCTTCCCGTTTTTGGTAAATCTTTAGTC
Source organism: Acleris laterana (assembly GCA_963966035.1). NCBI lineage: Eukaryota > Metazoa > Arthropoda > Insecta > Lepidoptera > Tortricidae > Acleris > Acleris laterana. The sequence continues at coordinate 60,743,321 of OZ014438.1, read as the reverse complement.
CTAATAACAAATTCCCACCGCTGGATCAAACATTAAATTGTAGATGGAGATACATTTCAGCTTTGAAGTGAGAGACCACTTCAGATTTTTCACGTCGTCCAAGTAGGCGATAGACATGTTCACGTAATGACTTCCTTGTGGACATTTTTTATTAACACAGCTAATCATTATTTGCCTATTTAACAATAATTGACATATTTTCTATTTATTATAGCTGTCAAAATCCTTTTTGTATTATTTTTTTGCCTGCTATTGTCAATTGAATACCTTCTCATTACTTTAAGCCAACCCGTTATTAATCAATTAATTAAAATTGTTGTAAAAAAAGTTGTTGACAAGGTATTTAAGATAAAAATTGAGATGTTAGTTGATAGCTACAATATTTATTATAGAACTATCATTTCCATGGAAACGCTCATTATAGAATTGTTTTCACGCTTGGGTTACGCTATAGGTGGTATACTGATACCGTTAACGATATCAATATTAGCGGTTTATAGAACGTGAGTATTCAAAGTATTATATTGAAATCGAAGAGGGTTTTTTGTTTTACAAAATGAATACACAACGTACAGTCACAACACGGGATTGTTGAAACACTTGCTTATGATCTTATCTTGGTTGTAATACACGAAGCAGCCGATTTCTGTTATTGAAACGTGACCATAGCAACAGAAGAGTAGCTGTCGTTCAAACCGTGATCCACTCTCTTAGTGCTAACGGGGGCGGGGCTAATACTAAATTCTGAATCGGCTATCAGTTTAGTTACGGTCACTTTTAAACGTAGCCGTTAACATCGAGTGAATCTACTGGCGGGCGCTTCAGACTAAAAACAATACGGAGTGCTTATTAGTTATTAGTCTAAATAATAGGTAAGGCCTGTACCGAAAAGTTTTTTTACAAACTCTGCACATGATATGGTACTGGTCAGTAATCATATTTTTATTTTTTATTTTATGACTTCGTTTCTGTCATTTTGAACTGTCAATTGACATAATTATCTCCGGAAAAATATCGCTTTTATTTAAAATGCAGGACGATAAAATAATTCGAAGAGAAAATGTTCTGCGAATTTACTTGGAAAATCCTAATTCCACTTTTGCGTCGGTCGGAAAGAGAGTAAATATGAGTCGTGCCACAGTTCGAAATATTGTTAACCGATACTTAAACGAGTATAGAATTCAAGACAAAGCTCGGAGTGGACGACCGACAGGTCCTTCAAATAAAAAAATAGAAAAGAAAATAGTGACCACTTACAAAAATAATTGTAATCTGTCTGTGCGAGATGTGGCAAAAAAAGTTAAAACAAGTGCATCTATGGTTCAAAGAGCAAAAGTGCGTCAGAATTTAAAAACCTACAAAAAAGTAAAAGCCCCTAAACAGTCGGTAAAACAATACAATACCTCCGTAACAAGGTCGCGAAAACTTTACAAACTGCTGTGCAATTTGGGTGGAACATGCGTTCTTTTGGACGATGAGACATATGTGAAAAAGGATTTTTCGACTTTACCGGGTGACCAATTCTTCACTACTGAGAATAAAGAGAATATTAGCGATAAGAATAAGTACATTTTTATGGAAAAATTCGGAGAAAAATATTTGATCTGGCAAGCAATATGTTCCTGTGGGAAACGCACGGGGTCATTTATAACGAAAGGGACCATAAATGGTGATATTTATGTTCAAAAATGTATAAAAGGGTTTTTATTACCATTTATAAGGAAACATGAAGGGAATGTGTTGTTTTGGCCCGATCTGGCTACTTCACATTATGCCAAAGCAACACAGGAGTGTCTTGCTTCGAATAATGTGCAATGTGTGCAGAAAGAAATGAACCCCCCTAACTGCCCCCAACTACGACCCATTGAGCGGTATTGGGCGTTAGTAAAAGCGGAACTACGTAAAAACTGTGCTCCAGCAATATCAGAGGAAGATTTTAAAAAGAAATGGAAAAAACATGCCAGCAAAGTCTCCGAAACCACTGTGCAGAACTTAATGGCGGGCTTGAAGAAAAAAATTCGCTGCTTCAGCCGCCAAACCCTTAAACCATAAAATGTGTATATTTATTGTAAATAGGCACAATTACTCATAATAACTAAAATAAAATATTTTTATTATTAGTTACAGTTTTATTGTTATCGTGAATATGGTATGTAAAAAAACTTTTCGGTACAGGCCTTAGGTACATAATAGGAACGGTACATTTTTATTAAAATTATAAAATGCTTAACTACAACTAAACAATATTTAAAAAATATATATAAAACAAGTATTATCAAAAAGTTTTTAGAGTTGTTGGAAATTCTGTTGCTGTGCCTACCCCACTCTGGGAATAAAGGCGTGGGTTTATGTATGTATGTATGTATGTATAAAACAAACACAGTGCTCCCAGCTCCTTAATAGCGCTTGGCTGGCTATTTCTCACACTTGCACTCGTAACTAGCAGTATAGGTATATGCCGAGAGCTATTAAGAAACTGGTAACTTAGCTTATGTTTTTTCGTATTTTCAAAGCACCACAATAAATATAAATAAGCGTAACTCGAGGGGTTATTTACTCATTTTTCTTAGACATATTTTTACATTGAGTTTTATTTATATTAGATACAAGTAAATTTTACTTATTTTGATTAGTTATATAAAACCATTCAAATATAATTGATGTGGAAGGGTAACCTCAAACAAAAACGATAGCCAAATCAGCTCCAAACCTCCCACTTTTTGAAATTAAAAGATCTTATGTACGAGTGGTTTCGGTAATCAACATAATATTCATTCAGTTAAGGTATGAAGTCATTTATGTCTGATGTTGATATAACGTTCGAGTAGACAGTAATTTCAGTAAGGTTTTATACCGTTTGAAAGTCAAAAATCTGTAATTGGTTACAAGCTCTCTGTCACAAGAATTCTATTTGTCAATAAAAAAAAATCATAAGGGTCACTTGAACGCGGCCAAGTATTTCACGACGTGGATGGTTTAATACAAAAACAACACAGTAATTGAATAATGAATTAAAATAATAATAAAAAATAATAATAAAATTTATTGAATAAGACAGTTACAAAATCATACTTAAGTATAATAATTATATTAATATTTTCTTTATAGTAGTGTTTTGACAAACTTACTGATTGTTGCCCTTGAATCATTTACCATTCTTATGTTACACTATTTATAAAGTTGTAAAAGAGTATATTAAAAGATATATGTTGTTAGAGTAGTCAGCATCAAATATTCATTAGCATCTAAAGTGCCAAATATATTGCAACACATCTTTATTCTTATAGGCATAAAGATACATGACAGTATAATACCTATATATAGTTAACGCTTTGGATGCTACATCCTATTTGATGCTGCTGAAAAAACATGTCAAAAATTTGCTTAATACGATCAATTACGTATTTGTTTTATAATGTAAACTAACGATAGAAAAGATGACATAAAATTTAATTTCCTATTTATTCGAAGTATTTGCTTGTAATTCACATTTTCCATGATATATTGCATAACATCGGCCATGACATTTTAGTATGAGAATATTTAAATTTAAATAAGTTACCAATGAATATAAATATCGCTTTGTTTTGCATCTGTGTGGGTCCTCCACCAATTCACAATGCAACTTGTCATTGTTGCAGAATCATTTCAATCCGGTAATCATTAATATCGAATTATTGTTTAGTGATCGTAACCAACTGTTTGACACGACGTCAGAAAGTCGACTGATAGACGGTTCGGCACTAAGTATTAGCTCCACCCCCGCCGGCACTAAGTCAGTGAGGCCGATTTTCAGCGTCAGTTAGACTTCCATACTTATTATATTTCGATGTATAAAACTCGATATCGCAAAAAAAAAGCTTTCCTCGAACTTATTTTTGAATGATCATTGTTAAAAGTACATTTAACCGTGTTCAAGTAGACAGCTTTTTAATAAAAGAAACTATAGGTAAAATGAATTCTCATATTAAAGTGATTGTGACAAATCACAGCATCACAATTTTTTATCATTGGTGTAAAGGTATAAAACCTTTGTAAAAAAGGTGTCTACTCAAATACGTCAACAATATCCGTAATAAACTACTTTTGACCTAAACAATATATGATAATTAAGTAGTTTTACCTGAGTGTAAATGAGGTCCTGCGAGATAAGTTTATCCGTCGCCGATATGATGCTATAGCACAGCTCGAACCACGAGTCCGTGCAGAATAGCTCGCGCATGTCTGGACTGTGCGCGCTCGCTGCAACAAGGCAACGCCAGCTTAGCCTAGCTAGTGGGTCGTGTCGTGACCCTGCCTACGAACCAAGAGGTTCCGGGTACGACTCCCGGTATAGGTATAAATATTCGTGTGATGAGTGCGAGTATTTGTTCCTGACTGTTGGATGTTTAAGTAAGTATTTCTCTATATATTTAAGTATGTTTATCGTTCTCTACTGTCCAAAGTTCAAACGTAAAGCTTAGTTTCGAACCTAGTATTTAAATAACTTGATTCCAAATATAATTATTAAAGCATGATTGTGTTAATGTAGATTATTACCTTTAACTCAACTTTCTGAGTTTACAAATGAATGTACAATTTATAGGTTTTGCAGAAAGTTTAAATTGGAACAATCTGGACAAATCCGAGTCATGGCAATCCTTACACTGCAAATGCGTTACCAATCCTAAGGAGTGCGTTGCCAACGATAGTGGTTGCCAAGGTAATCACACTAACCTCTCAGCAAAGCTAGCGCCGTATGGCTGTGCGGTGCGAACGCTGTGGGCGAGGAGGCGTCCTGCGCGTGCGCGAGCGCCAGCAGGCGGCGGTGCAGCGCGGTCACGTTGCGGCGCGCCACTGCGCTCTCCACGGAGCTCAGGTCGCCCACGCCAGCGCACAGCAGCCGGAGAGCGCACATGCAGCTGGCGCGCACCTCGCCCACCGGCCACCAGTCGAGGTTGTCATCACCTGGGAGTATTCGCAGTAAGATTATTAGGAGCTTACCACTCGGTATTCCACGATTTTTATCCCAATAGATCGGAAGAGCATATAATACCAAATATATACTTATGGAATGCAATAAATGATTGAGTATTGAGTATATTACTGCATATTCACAACAATAATGTGCACTTTACCACAAATTCAATTTTGTGCGGTAGAGTTATAAGTAAGACAGATCTATGTGATTATTTCATAATTAAATCATCATAATAAATTATACATTTAATGCGTATATTTACTTCCTTTAATGCGTTATATGGTGTACTACCGTTTCGCCGAATTATGTTTCGTCAAATGATTCATTTCGTCAAATGTTTCATTTGGGCAAATGCTTTTTTTTCTAAAACTGTAAATATTTCAGGATTTATTTCAGGACCATCGTGTAGAACCCTATAGGTTAGGTTAGGTTAGTTTTTAAAAAATCCTGAAATATTTACAGTTTTAGAAAAAAAAGCATTTGCCCAAATGAAACATTTGACGAAATGAATCATTTGACGAAACATAATTCAGCGAAACGGCAGAGAACCGCGTTATATACAGTCACGAGATTAAATTTGGTACCCACCTTCCGTCCAAAGTCTATCTGACATTCTATAACAATCATGTTGACTTTCCTAAAAGTTACAAATGACTTGACATCTCTAATGACATTGACGATTTAGAGCATATTTTTAAGTGTGCAAAGTGTGGTTACAGAATTATCAAAAAGTTTTTATAGTTGTTGGAAATTCTGTAGCTCTGCCTACCCCACTCTGGGAATAAAGGCGTGAGTTTATGTATGTATGTATGTAGCATATTTTTCTTGAAATAGGTCCCAAATTAACGCTCGTGACCGTAACTGCTTTCGTAAAAAATATAATGATAAAAAATACTATGGTAACAAACTGTAGTAGAATGGTTTAGGCATGGGACTTGCAATAGTAGTTTGTTCAAGAAGGGACCAAAACAAGTCATGACACGAGATGTTTAGCAACGCGAGCTCATCGAGCGAGGGTGGCTATAGTTCGAGTATCATTCATCGAAATATAATAAGTATGGAAGAGTAATCGACGCTCAAAATCTGCCCCACTGACTTAGTGCCGGCGGGGGTGGAGCTATTAATGAGTGCCGAACTGTCTATCAGTCGACTTTCTGACGTAGTGTCAAACAGTTGTTTACAATCACAAAAGAAAAAAATCGATATTAATGATTACCGGATTTAAATGACGCTGCAACCATGCCAAGTTGCATTGTAAATTGGTGCAGGACCCACACAGATGCAAAACAAAGCGATATTTATTTTCATTAGTAAGTTATTGAATTTTTAATATTCCCATACCAAAATGTCATGGCCGATGTTATGCAATATATCTTTGAAAAATGTGAATTGCAAGCAACTACTTCGAATGAATAGGAAATTAAATTTTATGTCATCTTTACTATCGTTAGTTTATGTACATAATAAAAAAAACGAAATATGACCTTTTTAAGTTTTCCAAAAAATGAAGAACGCCGTCTGGCTTGGGTGGATGCAGTTCGTCGCGAATTGCGAAACGAGAATTGGATGCCTAGCAAACATTGCAGGATTTGCAGCATCCATTTTGATGAATCGGATTATGTCATCTCAAAAACTGGAAAACATTTTTTAAAAGTCACAGCGGTCCCAAGTTTACAGTACGTTGTCAACATTTATTTACAATAATTTAATTAATATTTAAATGAATATCAGACGTCGAGGAGTTTATCACAGGTCTATTAGATATGTTTAGATGCTAAAGACTATTTGACGCTGACTACTCTTACAACATAATATCTTCTGATATACTATTTTACAACTTTATAATAGTGTAACATAAGTATGTTAAATGATTCAAGGGGAACAATCATTCAATCATATAAAAAAATATTAATAAAATTCATTATTCAATTACTGTGTTGTTTTTGTATTAAACCATCCACGTCAAATGTTGAAAGACATGGCCGCGTTCAAATAACCCTTATGAAAAAAAATATGGACAAATGGAAATCTTGTGTCAGAGAGCTTGTAACCAATTGCAGATTTTTGTCTTTCAAACGGTATAAAACTTTACTGAAATTACTGTCTACTCAAACGTTATACCAGCATCTGACATAAATGACTTCATACCTTAACTCAATTAATATTTAGTTGATTATTGAAACCACTCGATACATAAGACCTTTCCATTTCAAAAAGTGGGCGTTTTGGAGCGGATTTGTCAGTCGTTTTTGTTAGACGTTACTCTTCCATACTTATTATATTTCGATGGTATCATTCGAGTTTAGTCTCTCGTTAAACCCTCTACTTTTCACTTTGAATGCGAGGAAAAAAACGACGTTCCATACAAATTACAATATTTATCATAACAAAGTTTCTTACAAATTTGTTCCGCGATTTTTTTCTTCTAAAGTGATACTTTAAATGCTTGCATATTTAGCCAACAGATTCAAACTTAAAAAACTATTTTTAAACTAATTGGACCATGAATAATAAAATGAATACATCCTTAATATTATTAAATAGAATCATGATCGTAATCATTAATCGTGTTTCACGAAATTAAAACGTTATTTTTTTATTTTTGTTCAGTTGCCATTTTGAGGTTATTTCGACGCTCAAAAAATGATCCATACAAAATCAATGAAAATGGTTATAATCCTCTATTCACAAACACCGTGATTGGTTGTTTAAAGATTTAAAAAAAACTTTCTTCCCTAGAGACTAAAAAATAAGGAGCTTTAGTCCCGACGTACAGACTAAAGTAACATTTTAAGAGCATGAGAAGTGAAAATTCGTTTTCATCTCTCCTGTTCGGAAAGTTTAATTTGAATGGGTAGATAGCCAGGTGGAAAATTGCTTTTTCACCCCTAGGGTGGAAAGTTTTTTATTTTAATAGTTACGATTAGTCTATGATAATTGAGCTGCGTCATATTATTAAAATAAAAGCTTTTCATGTATTATATCTAAACTCGGCTATACGTTAAACGACGTATTTATTACGATCTTTAGGTTCACATTATAGTAGTTTATGCAATAGTTGTATAAGAGAGGTCAAAATATATGAGTGGCGTGAGTTACGATGTGAGCCGAAGGCGAACATCGTAAAGGAAAGCGCCACGAGTGTTTTTTGACTTAGTTATACACCGTTGCATACAATACTTTTTCTACGACTAGGTTTCAAATGAAATGCAAAATTAAGCGAAAAAACTTACAAACGAACGAACGAAGTAAAGAACAACAAACGAGCGGGAAACAAGAAAATGACAAAATATGTGTCTATGGTTTACTTTGTTTTTAAATTGACGGAATGGAAAAAAGAATTATTTACAATTCCAAAACATTTTAATTTGACCAATCAGAATACTTCACTAAATTAAATCCACCAATCACAATACACATCGACTGTCAAACGGAACGATAGGTTCTTTTAGGTAAGGTCAGGTGGGGTAAGGGGAACATACTTTATTCATCTTATCTTATTTTGAGTTCTATACTACAAAGTATAAGGTTCTTAATTGTTTCGCTTAAGACAAAACATACTTATTTTCGTTAGCTATCCAGGACAAAATACTTTTTATGCTAGTTCTAATGCATATCGCCAGAAAATGATTATTCGTTAGACTAGTTCTATCGTTTCCCTTTCCCTATTTCTGGGGTAAGGGAAACAGTCTCAATAAATCTAAAAGTAATAATACTAGTTTGGATTATAACTACGCAAAACATTTTAAAAACACCTTTATTGAAATGCGTACTTGATGCGTAACGAAATACTGTTGCAAATAGAAGATATTTATCACAATCGGTATTTGGGGTAAGGGAAACATACGAGTTTCGAACATAGGTAGTCAACTAAAAACAAAGGAAGTAAAAAGGAAGTGCAATGTTTTTATTGTAATGTTTATTAATCGTTAAAATAAAGTAGCCTCACGCTTATCAATAATTACTAAGAATAATATTAATAGGAATTACTTTTATTTGGCATTACAAAGTTTTACATACTCAATTAAGACAACTTAGACTTAAAAAAAACAAAAATAAATATACGGTCGAATTAAGAAACCTCCTCCTTTTGGTATGACGCATTATTGGTTGTTCTCACATAGTTTCTCGGCATTTTTCTGTAAAAAATATTGTAGTCTGTAAATATTTTTTTCTAAACGGATAAAAACAAGATGTTCATATCGCCAACCGACATTTGACATCATACAAAATAACATAATAAAAGTATGTAATAATAATAACATAATATAATAATAGTCAATAGATAACCAATCATTATAATAGAATAGTTCAATACCTAACAATTTTTTTCCCATAACTTGGTAGGTACCTTACCAAATTAATAACCTATTTTGCCATTTAGGTTAGGGTATAATTTGTATGGAGAGGACAGCTGTTACGGTGCCCAAGCAATGTGTAAAATATCATAACATTTATGGTTAGTTACCGATTCAAGAGACTGTAGCACTGTATTTCTACTTTTTATAAAATTTGCCTTGCCTTCAAAATGTTTGTTACTTCTGACATCGGGAAAGAGAAACATATGTCCCCCTTAACCCGGCCATGATAGTTTCCCTTACCCCACTTATGCATTTGTAGGTTATGTTACAAATCACATCAAAATTTAACATTTACAGCCTATTCAGCAAAAATTTATATGCATACAAACAAAATATATCTATAAAACAATACTTACTGACATTTGCAGACTTGTTACCAGACTTTTTAGCACATAAATCGGTATCCAAATCGAACACGTCGAACTCGTGGTTTCGTTGTTTGCCAACTAAAGTATTGTTTTTGTCACACTCACACGTTCAATCATCATAACTCAATCTGTGTTTTTTTTTTGGAACTAATTCTCAGTTACTGCTTTATCGATCGAGTAATCACAACGCTGCGGTGTACAGTTATTGATATATCAACTAGTGTTTCCCTTTCCCAGTAGTTCCCCTTACCCCACCTGACCTTACGTGTTTCTCTTTAACTAATTTATAGTAGTTTAAAAAAACTTTGTAATTCGTATGAACCAATCAGAATACAGCTATTTTAAAATCGACCAATCAGATAACTGAAATCATTTCTCAAAACATTAGGTGTTTTATAGTCCCTATTTCACAATCGTTAAAATATGATTAACAGGCTACACTTAGTAATCTGTGGCGTATCGTTAGGGCGACTTTACTACACCGAGAGCTGTTATGGGGAATAGAGTTATAGACTTTTCTGAAGTCATATTATCTATGTTCTTATAATAGTGTTCGTGACTATGTAAAAGACTAATAAAAGTACAGGAGTAGAAAAAAATAATTTTACGACTGGTTATTTTTTTTCCGCAATTACAAAACATCAATATTTAAAAATTATTCCTCTATTCTGTTGCCCGCCATAATGCCATGATAGCATAGCATGACACTTTTTTTTCACGTTTCGGCATGGCCATCTAGAAAATACACATACTGCCAACATTAGAAAAGTTTAATCAAGTTGGTCACGACCAAGGAGCTTATATACAACACTGGAGGTTGAACGCCAAACATCCGTTCGAAACAAGAAATTTGACTTTTGTTACGTCACGAATATATTCCATCTCTTTCCTCACAGTCGAAATGAAAAGTAGAGTGTCTAACTCGGGTGAACTGGGTCACTTTCAACCCGTGGTGGTTATCAATCTACTATTTATTCTCAAGAGAGGTTTAGACTACTAATAAAAATTGCAGAAGTTGACTGCTTTTTAGGGTTCCGTAGCCGAATGGCAAAAAACGGAACCCTTATGGATTCGTCATGTCTGTCCGTCCGTCCGTCCGTCTGTCCGTCCGTATGTCACAGCCACTTTTTTCCGTAACTATAAGAGCTATACTGTGGAAACTTTGTAAGTAGATGTATTCGGTGAACCGCTTTAAGATTTTCATACAAAAATAGAAAAAAAGCAATAAATTTTTGGGGTTCCCCATACTTAGAACTGAAACTAAAAATTTTTTTTTGATTTAACCCATACGTGTGTGTCGGGGTGTCTATGGATAGCTCTTCAAAAATGATATTGAGGTTTCTAATATAATTTTTTTCTAATCTGAATAATTTGCGCGAGAGACGCTTCCAAAGTGGAAAAATGTGTGTCCCCCCCCCCGTAACTTCTAAAATAAGGGAATGATAAATGTAAAAATAATATATGATGTACATTACCATGCAAACTTCCACCGAAAATTGGTTTGAACGAGATCGAATAATTAGTTTTTTTTTAATACGTTATAAATCGTAAACCGCATTTTACCTTTCATTCAATCCACTCCAATATAATAAAGAATAAAGAAATACATTTATTTAGATGTATAGTGGTACGGAACCCTACATGCGCGAGTCCGACTCGCACTTGGCCGCTTTTTTACTTTAACTTTTAAGTTAGAATAAGAAAATGAAAGTGATTCGAGCCATACATACGAGTACAGACAACGATATGGATTCAGATTAATTTAATTTAGAATTTCAGTTGTAGGTACATAATAATATTAAAAATCCGAAATTGTGTTTCTTCCAAGCTGGGGTGACGAGAAGAACACATATATTTTTGTCGCGCCAGGGCCTGACAGCAGAGAATTGTCGCCAACTCAAATTATTTGTGTATCAAAAAAGAGTACATTCAAACTTAATCGATAAAAGAATACGGATTTGATTAACCACATCACTATGTATATTTGTCTAGCGTAAACTACACAAAAAAACACGTCAGGCACTTTACCCACTGCCGGTGAGAAATCGATTAGCTATCTATCGACTATTTTCTCGCTCAAGAAACGAACAAAAGATATAGATGCCGTGGCAATGAAAGTGACACGTATATTAATATGATATAGTCAATGTTTTTATTCCGTGGAAATGGCAAAAAGATAACAAACGATAAAATATATTTATTCAGTAAGTAGGCCGGATGGGCACTTTTACACGTCAAGAATCTACCAGCGCTTCCCAAGCGGAGTAGTACGGGCGGTAGTGTCACCCAATGTATGGAGGTTAAAATTTAGTATGGGATGAATTCACTTAGCACAGATGTATCCTAGGAAAAACTCAGTTGATTCAGCCATCCCCTGGGGGGTAGGAAAGATAAATTAATCAGCGTCTCTGGCGACCACACGCAAGGCTCCTTCTATGCCCCAAGATTGAGTATCGCAGTGCAGCGGAGTAACGCTGCGATTGTCCTTGGCACGATGCGGCAAGTGGGTGCAATGGAGGGCTTTACTTTAAGTCAGCTGTAGAACAACATAATATTATCTTTTACTTTAATTAAATAGAAGTTTTTAACTGATTGTTACTAGCAATAAAGTTTATGCTGTAGTTAAATTATAAAATTCTTAATCCTTTTACACTTAGACGTCGTATGATAATTGATAAGAAAGAATCTGAAAAAAAGCGGTCTTGAGGTCAAAACAATCAAACTTGATCTCAAAATGATCAAATCACAAAAGCCTCCTTTTGTGACCATCAAATATTAGATCCGCCCACGGTCAGACTCCCTCTGGCCACGTGGTCCTACTGCCTTCGTCCTACCGATCGGACCACATGAACAATTTTTAATTGTGCTCAATTTGTATATCTATCTATATACACCGTGCACGGGACGTACCCGAAGGATTTTAACCATCGATTCTAGAGCCTATTTGGAGTATATAATGTGGTATAACATGTAGTCCAATATCGCATAATTTCCGAGATTTTTATTATTAAAAAAACAATTCCATAGTTAATTTAATTTGAACTCTGTCACCTTAAAGCATTATTTAAGCGTCTAGAATCGATGGTTAAAATCCTTCGGGTACTTCCCGGGCACGGTGTATATTTGTATACCAAAAAAATTACCACACCATTTTTTTGTTAAAATCGTAAAATATAGGCCAATTTAAGTTACTGATTTCATCCGTTTGCCAATTAGATACGTTTCATATTTTTTCCATAGTACGCATTTTGTGATGACGTCACTTGTACTGCAAAACGGCAAGGACAAATAAAAGTCAAAAAACCTTTGAACCTAAGCACGTCTTTTATTGGTATGAGACGTTACATACGACGATATGTTACAACTCCACAAAATAATTCAAACTCAAATTAAAAATAATTACATTCTAATTATGTACAGATACTAGAGATGTGTGCTCCAACGTTACATTTTAAAAAGCGAGCCTTTCCACGCTTATCTTTCCAAAAAGAATCCGACTTCCATATCAAAATTAATGAGCATAGTGTTAGTATTCGAGATAAATTCATCACGTCGAATCACTTCTTTTCGTCGTATTTCGAGGAGGCCTCCTTCATTTTAATCAGATAAAAGTCCGAATCTATTTTCAAAACATTGAGAATACTCACCAAATTTGGCTTCCTTCTCCCAGCCAACTGATTTATTTTGGAGTGCCACCCTTCTAAACAATTTGTAGTTCTTATGATCTGCCCAAAGATTGACCACTTTGCTATGAAATCGTCGCTCTTAAGCCAGTAACGCTCCATGTATAGCTCAAATTTAGCCAGGCCTACGTCATCATCTGGCATGTCATTTAATATATAGGCCCAACCATCCTTTATTAAATACGATGGTAAGAATGGTAGTACTGTAGCCAAAGCCACAATCCCTTTTTGACTTTGTGCTTTTGTCACTTTTAATTTCTGTGCTTGTCTCCAAAGTGCTCTCGCGTAGTGATAAAAGCAGCCTTTTATCACTGCCTGTGGAAATGTTTTTCTTATCGCACGCATTGCTGCTAACTCATAGTCCGTCATGAATTGTTGAGGATTAAAGCCTGGTATCTGAGATTTAACCATGTTCAGCATTATTTCATAGGATGTTGCTTTTTGGTCTGACATTAAGATGTAAATGACTGGAACAACGTTAACAAACTGTGTTGAAGAACCAATATATGCATGTATCGTATACAATTGCTGAAATGATCGTGGGCAACTGTGAAAAGTTCCATCACCAAAAAAAGACGTAAGGGTTGGTATGAGTTTTCTAGCTTCTTGTGAGCAAAATGCGATGATACGTACATCATCGCAAGCATAATCCGCCAACATAAAAGGTTCAAAAGCCGGCGGTATCTCTACCTCCATGGGGTTTTTATAGCTTAGTTTTTTAACCTGAAGACCTTCCTTCCTTTTATTGAATAATTCACTTTTAACTGCATTGTACGTTGGTATTTCTTTTATGATTTCGAGACCAGCATCTTTCAGTGGTGTTACGTGTTCGTCATATATGGCTTTTATGGGTGTTAAAGTTTTACTTGCTGCCTCTTTCATTAAATAAAATTGTTTGTCATTTTTATGTAAATCAGGAATACAAGAATGCGTCTTGCAATTTGAAATGCGAGAATCCTGTAATTAAATGTACTATTATTTACCAGTACTAACTAGGGTTTTGGGAAAAATACTTTGATAGACGTACAGGTATATGACAGTGCTGATTTAATTTTTATTAAATGTACGGAACCAAAAATTTACTTACGTGTATAGTAATAGACCCTCGGCATTTTAAAGTTTTTTTTTTGCTGCACACCCAAAGAATAGATCCGCTGCTGTATTTTTTGTTGCGGTAAAATTGGTATCCGTTGTAGAGCAACACCAAGCCACCTTTGCGTTTTAAGTATAATAATTCTGGTTCATTATTATCTGCATCCATGCTTTGTCCGACCAGACAATCAATTGTAATGTTGATAATATATCTTTCAATTTCTCGCAAGAAAAGCAGGAACAATGTCGGTGACAGATATCTATTGACATTGACTTTATATTATTTCCTAAGAAAGTTACCTAATACGCAGTATGCAGGTCGCATTAGTCGCATTACTCATGTCTAGAACGCGTGATCCGATTGGCGGGACTACGTGGTCTAAGAAAACGTCAGTTTCTATAGTCCGATTAGTTAATCGAACCAACAGGACATCAAAAGTTCACGTGATCCGATTGGTGGGACTACGTGGGCTAAGAAAACGATAGTTTCTATAGTCCGATTAGTTAATCGAACCAACCGGAAAAAAAAGTTCATGTGGTCCGATCGGTAGGACAAAGGCAGTAGGACCACGTGGCCAGAGGGGGCCGAAGCCGACCCCTAGGTGGAAATACGACCTTCCACATAGTCTAAAGTGAAAAAAAATGCCCTAAATTACAATATGAACCATAAGGTCCTAGGCATCTTAGAAATGTAAACTGTTAACGCCTGCCCGCTAACAGAAAGCAAAACGACAGAAGAGGAGGATGCGCGGGCGGCGGGGGAGCAGCCATGAAATTCATTCTGTCATACAGAGCACCGAGCAAGCACCCATTTTTATTACAATACCAATTTAAAGCTATAATACCAATCCAAATTTGTTAACTATTAATTTCGGAAACTGATTAAAAAATATAAAATCAAGAAGTCTAAAATTTATTGAAGAGCCTCATACAAGTACGAACATTTTGGTGACCCCGACGTGATCGGAAGTGCAACTGGAAGGCGAAATTCATCCCAAGGAAGTGCATCGACGGATCCGAGGGAAGTACGCCCGTTCCTAATTTTATTCTATCCTTTCCTTTGCCGTTCATTGTCTTAATTTTTGTAAATAGTTGTTCGATAATTCAACAATAATTACCATCCCGTACGAGTGCGTAGTGTAAACTTACCCACATTCATTTTTATAACGTACGTCGTAAGTAATCTGCTATAGACTTTTTGATTCTTCTTAATTTAAGTGTAATTTAATATTCAGTACTTATAACATCCTCTAACACTCAGTTCTGAGTGGTATTAGCAAATAATATTTAGATTAATGAACCACTAATCTCGTGACGTAGGGTACCTACGTATACATAACCGACTAAGGCTGGGTTTTATAAAGATACGTTAGATCAAATTTCGGTCAGGAATGTCAAAACTTGTATGAAGTTACTCAAATTTGATCTGACATATTTACTAACGGGCCTTTATAAAACCTGGCCTAAGAAGTTTTTAAAATAATCACAAATTCTAGTCGCCCTTACTCCCGTATATAAGCATCTTATAAACATAATAGTTAAGCATATTGGCCGGCTATTCCAGAACTATTCCGGGAATAAGAGGAACGCATACTCGGCCGAGAAACGCCGCGCGCGCACAGTGCTGCACCGTGTCGGCGCCGCGCCCGGTATCGTTATCAGCGATCAGCTGGTTTGTGCATCGGTGACGAGGTTGGATTCATTGTTAATTTCTTACACTTGACCTAGTTTTCATTTGCTCAGTGTTTGCGCTCGCATTATGGCTGACTTAAAGGAACTAATTCAACAAAGAGGTAACATTAGGGCTCGTTTAACATCATTCATTAAATACCTAACCCCTTTGTTAGAAATAAAAGATGCAGTTGAACGTAATAAACTTTTAAATAACGAGTTAAGTCTAAGGTTAGTAAGATTACAAGAGTTGTCTTATAGCTTCGATGAGATTCAAGCAAAAATCGAACAGTTAGATCCCGACATGTCCAAACAAGTACAAGAACGCGAAGAAACAGAAAATAGGTTTTATCACTTCATTGGACAGGCTCAGGAGTTGTTGGATTCGTTTAATGAGTGCAAAGCAAAACGGAAGGACGAGGCTTCATGCTATGGTAGTTCATCATCATTTTCCAATCACATTAAACTACCACCGCTGAAACTTCCTCCATTCGACGGGAACTGGAATAAATGGCTTGAGTTTCGCGACATGTACTTGTCGCTTATGCATAACAATGAAACTATGGACGACATTAGTAAATTTCATTACTTGCGAACATCTTTAGAAGGTTCCGCTAAGGCAGTCATCGACTCGGTTACAGTGTCAGCGAATAATTATTCGATCGCTTGGTCGTTGCTCTGCGAGAGATATGATAATAAGCGTCTATTAACTAACGAACATATTAAATGTCTATTTTCGCTTTCTAGGGAGTCCGACCGGGGCCTACGCAACTTAGTAGACACAATCTCTAAGAATTTAAGCGCGTTAAACGTCTTAGGAGAACCCACCGATAAGTGGGACACACTTATTATTTACATTGGCTCTGCGAAGTTGGACTCTGAAACCGCTAGAAAATGGGAGGAGTTTCGATGTACTTTAGAAAAACCAACATTAAAAGATTTTTACGATTTTCTTCGTCAAAGGGCAACTGTTTTAGAAACACTTAATGCCACTAAATCGGTAAATACTAGTAAAAATGAAAAGCGAAACAGCTTTGTAAAATCGAAATCATTCATATCATCTTCGCTCGATTCACCTCCTCGTGGCAGTTGTCAAGCATGTAAACAAGATCATAAATTATATGAGTGCAATAAATTCAAGTCTATGTCCGTTGATGAACGAAATGCTAAGGTTTTTCAATGGAGAATATGCAGTAATTGTCTTCGTAATGACCATCAGTCTTATCAATGTAGGCTGGCGGGCTGTCGCATCTGTAAAAGAAGGCATAACACGTTACTACATAAACAAAACACTACGTCTCAAAATTATACACAACAACGTCAAAGGCAGCAGCAGTCGCTCTCACAGGGTAGCGAAGTAGCGTCTACATCTACTGCGACTAACTTACCTTCTACCGCGGACCCTCCGGCCCGTACCGCTGACCTCTCGTGCCCCGCTCCGGTAGTTACCATGTCTGCTGGTGCTTCAAACTTAGCTCTTCATTCTACGGCTTTGGTTGAGGTGTCAAACAATGACAAAACGATCAGGTTGAGAGCACTGTTAGACAGTGGTAGTCAGTCATCGTTTATCACGGAAGCAGCACAAACTAAATTAAATTGTATTAAACGTCGCAATCAATGTAAATATGTGTCCGGTCTTAATAATGCAACAATAAGCATTGCCGAACATTGCAACCTACAAATTAAATCGGTAAATAGGCATTTTAGTACTCAAGTCAAATGTTATATTATACTAGGAAAACTAAATGTGTTAGGTTCGCTTTGCCTAATGTTAGACCGGTAGAATCTAGTATATTTCTAAATGGCGAGTGTTTGGAAATGGTAGATAAGGCGCTTTTCTTAGGGATAACTATAGACAAAAACTTGCAATGGAGTCCCCACATAGCAGTACTAGCAGGTAAATTAAGTTCTGCAGCTTATGCTGTTAGGAAAATCAGGCAACTTACGAATGTTGAGACAGCTCGCTTAGTTTATTATAGTTATTTTCATAGTGTTATGTCATACGGTATTCTGGTTTGGGGAAAAGCTGCTGACATACAGACTATATTCGTGTTACAAAAAAGAGCCATCCGTTCTATATATAACCTAAACTCCCGTGATTCTTTAAGATTACTATTTAAAGAAATTAGTATTTTGACAGTAGCGTCACAATTTATTTATGAGAATATTATTTATGTCATTCAAAATCAGGACTCTTTTATTAAGAATTGTGATATACATAATTTTAATACAAGAAATAAAAATAAAATAGCTACTAAAAAATTTCGTGTTCGTAAGGTTTTTAAATCATTTGTAGGTCAATGCATCCATTTCTATAATAAATTACCTGACGAAGTTTTAAAGTTACCATTTCCAGTACTTAAAACTTACTTGAAAAAGTCGCTAATGTCTAAAGCTTACTATAGGGTCGAGGACTATCTATCAGATAAAAGTGCTTGGCCTAAACTAAACACCCAAATAACTTAATAATAACTTCATCGTAAGAAATATGTAAACATTGTATATTGTCTAGGGGACACGGTTTCTGTAGGAGAATGTATCGAAACTTTTTATGTAGTTGTATTACACCATCATAATTAAGTATAATTTTTCATAATTATTTTCTATTACTTACTACCAATTAGTTCTGGAGAAAACTCAGAGTTTTGACACATTTTCCTGCTCAACTACGCGTGAATACATTTATTTCTTATCATATGTTAGATTCATTGTTTTATATAATGCTAGGTTAAGTTTTAAAATTGTACCTATATTTAAAAAACGACTAACTGTTGAGTTTCTTGCGGCGCTTTTTCTCAGCAGTGGTCTCTTGCGAAGCGCTGGTAGATTTTTGACGTGTAAAAGTGCCCGTGGGCCTACTTACTGAATAAACATCTTTTTTTTTTTTTTTTTTTACCATTTATTACCGACAACTTACCTCAGATGGAAATACGTCTGCAGGATATTTCTATTCCCAGCGACATCGAATTAGCGGACCCAACCTTCTTTAACCCATCAAAGATCGATCTGTTACTAGGGGCAGACATCTTTTGGGACATTATGGGATCTTCTCGATTAAAGTTGGGACCTAACAAGCCTATATTGCAAGAAACCCATCTCGGGTGGATTGTAGGCGGCCCCGTCGGGGGAAAATATGTTGGTAGATCAAACAAAATACACTGTCAATTTAGTAAAACTATACACGACCAACTTGCCAAGTTCTGGGAACTGGAAGAAGTCCCCACGTACAACCCTTACTCCAGTAGCGAAGACTACTGTGAGAAATTATTTATAGATACGACTTACCGCGATACGGATGGCAAATTTTGCGTACAAATCCCTCTTCATGAATCATCAGATGTCCTAGGTGACTCGTATTACATTGCTGCGAAACGATTATCGCAAATGGAAAAGAAAATGAGGAATAAGGCAGATTTTAAACAAGATTATGTTAAATTCATGCGAGAATACGAGCGCTTAGGACATATGAGTGAAATTACTAACCCAGATCGTGGATGCTACTTACCTCATCATGCTGTTATAAAGGAGAGTAGCGAAACGACTAAGCTAAGCGTCGTTTTCGACGCGTCAAGTAAAACCTCGACTGGTGTATCATTTAATGACATACAGCATGTTGGTCCTGTTGTTCAAGATGACTTGTTCTCCATACTATTACGATTCAGGCAACATCGGTATGTCGTTACAGCTGACGTGGAGAAAATGTACCGGCAAATTCTCATTCAGCCTGACCAGCGTCATCTACAGATGATTGTGTGGCGGGAGCAAGAACATTTGCCTATCAAAACTTTTAAACTTAACACAGTTACTTACGGCACAGCCTCCGCACCATTCCTAAGTACACGATGCTTAGTTCAGCTAGCTGATGAATGTTCTGACAAGGACATCGCAAGGATCATTAGGCAAGACTTTTATATAGATGATTTAATCACAGGTACCCATTCTAGAGAGGATCTGCATCAAATCGTTAATTCTGTAACCAACATTCTTCATTCTGCTCATTTACCTTTGCGTAAATTTCGTACCAATGATCGATCAATATTTCACGATGATTTAAGCTCGCTAATACCTAGCGCTTTAGATTTGAGCTCGCAGTCCAGTGCTCTAGGGCTAAAATGGGATCCAATGTCCGACACATTCAACTTTCCTGTCGATATTACGTGTCAGACACCATCTACCAAACGATCCATCTTGTCTAATTCAGCCAAATTATTTGATCCACTTGGATTACTAGGTTTGTGTACAATTATACCCAAAAGCCACGTCATCATCAGAAAATGGCTTATCAGAAAATGACACCACACTCGAGGAGAAAGGTAAACTTAAGCCGATATATTATTTATCTGAAATGCGACGGCGTGTAACTTTGAATGCCCCCTCTCTACCTTCCAGGAGGTGGCTGATGGCTACCGGGCTAAATCAGCTCAGTTTGTCCTAGGATACATCTGTGCCAAGTGAATTCATCCGATACCAAATGTTTTACCTATGGTCGTTACCGCCCGTACTAGAAACCACTGCTACAAGAAACGCCGCAAGAAACTCAGCAGTCAATCGTTTTTTAACAATATTTAAGACTACAATTATACTGCTTAGTCTAGCATTATATAAAGCTATAAATACTAAATTAAATATAATATCAAATATCATGCGTAGTTCAGCAGGAAAACATGTGTCAAACGTAAAAATAATATGGCCAGCATTTAAGAAACAGTGCTGTTCTTTGTTTCGGTTCGTTGTGTAATTAATAACCGATACAATAAAAAATAGCAAGTAGGGTAAATTGTCATTAAGTGGCCACTTTAGAAAGTGTCATTTAATTACTAGCCATCAAATTTCTTACTGACGTAAAGCTAGTGACTGAGTAAAGATACTTGGACAGTACTCCGGGTAATAACTCAGGATCTATGTATTCTAGTTTAATCGCAAAAATGTGAGCAATTCTCTTGCTTTACACATTTTATTGCAAAGAAGACAGTTACCGGAGGGGGGCCAGTAATAGGCGATTTACATACGTTAAAAAAAAATTGCTACTTATCGAAAATTGATAAATTTGACCTTTAACCTACTAAACGACAACTAAAAAAAAATTACACTGACGTGACGTAAATATTAGAAAAATGTTGTATTTACAAAAATTCTAAATATCTACAAAAGGGTGACATTATTACCTAAACTTATTATTGTATCATTTGGAACTTCACGGATTATCCACTCATTGTTTTTTGTAAGTAATATTGTAAAAAACAGGCAACACATGAAATGTCATTTTAGTCTGCAGAACAAATAAATAGACTATAGTCGATCGCTGGCTGTTCACACTGCCGGCGAGAACTCTTTCCACTGGTTAGTCGAAACAAAAAATATACATCCCGTCCCGTGTCAATAAAAGAGACACAAATATTAATAGTTGATCGCTGACTGTACTCGCTTCCCGCTCATCGGCGGTGGAGGGACCAGTGCCTCAGGTGGGATATACTGATTGGGAAGTAAAAAAAAGAAACGATTACATTTTTAAGAAACTGAGTCGGTACCATGTACATACTATGGCCGGTTAGCCCTGGGTGCAGCCTCTGCAATAAACAATATATAACAGATATTGAAATCCACTTACTTTCGTCATTAACAGTCTCTTCGTCCGAGGGCGGCGGCGAGGGTGTCCGGGCCAGTTTGAGATCGTATTTGCCCTCCTTCCCCATACGGTAAGAGTTGGTGCCGCCCGCGTCCCAAGCTACGCGCACCCACCCATCCTCGCCCAGATCGCCTATGACTCGGCCTTCGGAGCCAGGCACACCGTCCTAACAAATGACATACAACAATGTATTAAGGTTCGTAGACCTAAGTATTTTTACCTTTACCGAGTATAAAGCAAAGTCGCTTCCCACCGTCTGTCTGTCTGTATGTACGCTTAGATCTTTCAAACTAGGCAACGGATTTTAATAACATTATTGTCGTTGTTTTGACCATTCTATACTCAAATACGTACACACATTTAGAGATTAAGTGGTTGCGAATGTGATTTAAAATAGTAAGCAACGCCGTATGTAAATTGTAGTGTATTATGTTCTTAAACCAATGTCACAAGCACGACTGATATTTCCGACTCGCAATTCACCGGTTGTTGAAGTCGGGTAAAAAGTAGCTATTGGGGAAATTGCAAAAGCAAATTGTTGGCAACTCAGAATAGCTGACATATTATACTCGTATATAATACTCATATGTTTAGATACTATCTCCATCTCAAAGGTATACGCGCGGGCCAAATGTATCTATACTCTGTTTACGTATTATAGGTATTATAGGCAACAAGTACTAAGTATAGGCAACTGTAGAAGTTATGGATGAGCTTTGCGTGCGAGTTTCATTTGACTTGTGATAGGTATTCAGATGACTTTACTGGCCTTGGTCTGGTCTAAACCAAAGTTTTTGTAAAAAGTTTTTTTTTTAAATGGATGTATCTGGAAAACTAGGAAGAATCGAGCCTACTTTATACGACATATTTAACACCAAATTAACTCAGGAACACGCTGTTAAAATCCTTCGGGTACGTCCCGGTGTATACTTAACTATACTAGAAGAAACTGTTTCTGAATAAATAAATAATTAAGTAAGTATTAATAACCTGATCAAATTGAGCCGAATATGGGCAATTAGGGTAAATAATTTGGTACATTTATACCTTGCGGTATCCAGGTGAACATACTAAATGGTAGGGTGTAGAGGAGGTTGACAGTACCTTTTTTCAGATTTTTGCTCATATCTCTAAATACCTGTACGAATAGCATTATGATTACTTCTGACAAAAGTTTGTTCATAATTTTTTCTACAAATTTATTTGTCATA
The DNA here is from genome assembly GCA_963966035.1 of Acleris laterana. Taxonomy (NCBI): domain Eukaryota; kingdom Metazoa; phylum Arthropoda; class Insecta; order Lepidoptera; family Tortricidae; genus Acleris; species Acleris laterana. The sequence continues at coordinate 60,720,349 of OZ014438.1, read as the reverse complement.
TTATTTATTTTTACTGTACGATCGATACTTTAGGAGCTACAGGATGTTTAAGTTAATAAGGAGCTAAAATATAGAGGATTTAAGAAGTAAAAACGAAGTAGGTTTTAAATTTTTATTTAAAAATAGAAAAAGCAAATCAGTTTGGCTTTATTATGTTACTCATCATCTTCTACATCGACATCTTAGTCTTCTCCATCTATGACATCTACAGGTACACCGTTTGTACATGAACCCAAGCAGCCAAAGCATACTAGACTGCATGAAATACCAGCTTTTCGACATCCACATTTTCCAGTGAAACCACTTTTGCAGCGACAAAAAATTGAAGTCAACACGGTGTCAGGAGCTGGAGGATCAGTGGTGGTAATTCGTTCGAGGGTTCCATCAGCTCCTCGCTTCCAACCCCACATTTCAGGAGGCATTTCGTTACCCAGCCACTCTTGTACTTGGTGGAATACTCGTAATGCGTGATATTTTGCTGATCCTTTAGAGGGGGGAGAGAGGAGAGATCAGCTTTGGACTTGATGCTGGATTTAACAAAAGCGAATATCTGTGACTATTAAGATCAAGCTGGGCGCGAGATATATCGTCAAAAACATAATTTCTCCTGATTTTGCTATACCTTCCGATGTTGATTGAGAAAATGGCTGATATATCCTTGATTATTGTTTTTTTCTCAAACAGCTTTACAATTGACAGTTTGCCTATCCTGTAAAATGCTGAGGTTATGTCGCAGCCGGTAAAACTATGTAGGAAAAGAACAGCACAACAATAGGAGAGTTTTTGGAGTTCTTGTGACGAAAATATCTTGGTTTCCACTTTCCCTTTTCCTGGCTTGACAATGAACATTTGCTTGTCTGGTGGTGATAGAGTCATTAGAAGAATTACTAAATCCACATCTTCCCCAACAACAGCAACTATGGGATGGTTTGCTGCTTTCTAAATGGCAGTACTTATAATTATACAGTCAGCCTGCATTTTTTATGTCAGAAGTTAAATGAGTCGGAACTTGTTTTTCGCATTTGAAAGGAAATGCTCTTGTTGAACAGTGACCTTCATAGCAAGATTAAAATATATGTCAACAGACGTTTTTGTTGACATGCAACATGTCTTCTTTGTTCTGATGCTTTTTTTGCTGTTTTTTGGTTCATCGTAGCCATCAAACACACCAATACAATTAGGCACGTATTAATTTTTGATGTACAGTCGCGGAATGAAAAGGTTGACCAGTTTTGAAATAAATTCATTTACGCGTTGCAAGCACATGTTACCTTTTTAAACTGTGTAACAGACGAGAGTACTGTATTGAAAATTGTGTTTAATTGTTTGACAATTAAGTTCAAATTTAATCAGACGAATGTTCCTTGACTATTAATAGTTGAACTTAAACCTTTTTATTAGTTCTATCTTGCCATTATGTTGTGTCAAATTTGATAAATCGAATCTAATGTGAATGTTCCTGTCAATGTCATCATTGCTATTTCTTGTATTCGTGTTAATATTTTACAATGCCGAGAACTTTAAATATTCAAGAAAGAGCAGCTATTATTGATCAACACGAAGATGGCTACACTATCAGTGAAATATCGCGAAACCTAAATTTAACCAGATATACTGTGAGATTCTGGATTCGAAGATATGCTGAAGAAGGTGAACTGATTGATCATCGTCGTAATTCTGGTCGCCGCCCCGCCCTTAGTGCTGCACAAAGAGCCGACATGAGACGACAATATGAAGATAACGGTTTTGTGTCAACTAATTATTACGCTGAAATGTATGAAGTCTGTCCAAGAGTAATAAGAAACGCCTTACACTCAATGGGATTGCATTATAGACGACACGCAAATAAAATTGCTATGACTGATGCTCATAAGACAGCACGCTTGGAATTTGCACGCATGCATTTGAACGACGATTGGAGTACGACAATATTTTCCGACGAAAAAAGCTTCAAATCGAGCCAACATGGGAGGCTACATTTATGGAGATATAACGGTACGAGATATACAGAAGACCATGTATAGATAGACATAGATATACAGAGTGCCCAATTTTAGTTCCGGACGAATTTCAGCTAATATATGGGGATGGATGTCAGCGGCTGGAGTAGGCGAGCTCGTTCTATTACCTTCAAGGGCAAACGCAACACACTATATGTCGGTTCTAGAAGAGAGTATGCTGCCAAGTGTCCGAACCGTTTATCCAGCTGACGATTTTTCTGAGATTAGTTTTGTTCAAGACAATGCTCGCACACACACCGCTCGTATTGTGAGTGAATGGTTCGACCGACACCGTGATATAAAAAAAATAAACTGGCCAGCAAAATCTGCAGACATAAATCCGATAGAGAATCTATGGGATTTAATGGTGCAGCGTTGGGAGAACAGAAACGAACGGACCAAAGAAGCCATAGAAAACCACTGCCAAACGATCTGGGAAGAAATGAGAGGAACGAACATATGCTCCAACCTTGTGAGTTCCATGAGAAATAGGTTACAAAGTGTTATTGATGCTCGTGGTGGTTACATCTCTTATTAAAGACTATTATTCCTTATTTTGATTGTTTGTTTTGTTGAAATACGAGGGGCGGCTGAAAAGTTCTAAGCCTAAGGTATTTTGAGGTTGCATATGCGTTAGCGATACTAGCCACTAAAAAGACCATTTAAAAAGTTAATAAATAAAAGAAAAAAATGTCTTCTTTTGTTTATTACATCTCGAGATATCCGACGCTAAAGGACGCTAATGTGTGAATTATCAACGCATATCACGAAAATTGAGCACCGTGCAGTCATTAAGTTCCTCACGAAAAGTGACAAATCGCCGAAAATAATTTTTGAAGAAATGTCTAGTATTTACGGTGAATCTGGCCCTTCTCATGCCACTGTTAAAAAATGGAGTCGACTTTTTAAACTTGGACGGGAGTCGATCGAAGACGATCCTCGCTCAGGAAGGCCAATATCGGTTGTGACTGAAGAAAATACTGAAAAAGTCAAAAAGTTAGTATTAGAGGATCGGAGAATTAAGGTTTGGCAAATAGCTGAAGCCTTAGGTATTAGTAAGGAAAGAGTTGGAGAGATTTTGCATCAACATTTGCATATGACAAAAGTAAGTGCTCGTTGGGTGCCGAAAATGCTCACAGCTTTCGATAGAGAACGTCGTGTTCAAACTTCTCAGGCATTTTTAGAATTATGTGAAGAAGGTTTAGATGAAGTTTGTTCCCGCATAGTAACTGTTGATGAAACATGGATCAGACAGTATGATCCAGAGTCGAAGTCTGAATCTATGCAGTGGATCGAAAAGGGTGAAAGGCCGCCAAAGAAATTCAAGGTTCAAAGATCGGCGTCTAAGCTAATGGCCACCGTGTTCTGGGATTGCGATGGCATTCTTTTAATAGACTATTTGGTGAAAGGCTCTACAAAAAATGCAGTTTATTATGCTGAGCTATTAAGATAAGTGCGACAAGCCATAGTCGAGAAACGAAGGGGCAAACTGAGCAAAGGCATTTTGTTTTTGCAAGACAACGCCCCCGTTCACACCGCTCGTGTTGCCAAGCTTGCTCTGAAGGAAACTGGCTTCGAGGAAATTGATCATCCACCTTACAGTCCAGATCTGGCCCCTAGTGATTATTTTCTATTCAGCAATTTGAAGAAAGATTTAACGGGAAAGCGATTTGGCAGTGATGAAGAGATGAAGGCGGCTGTACAGGAACATTTCGACAGCCAAAATAAAACTTATTTTTTTAACGGTCTTAAAGCATTATTTAAAAAATTTAATAAATGCATTGAATTAGAGGGAGATTATATTGAAAAATAAAAATAGTAAAAAAAATCTGAACATTTTTTTTCTACCTTAGGCTTAGAACTTTTCAGCCGCCCCTCGTATATTTTACTAGAATTAAATTCGTTTGATTTCTGTGAGGGTATACACCAGTTAATATGCAAGTGTTACTCATTTCTATTTAGGTCAAAGTTCGATATCCTCTTTTCTGCTGCCTGAAATAAATGAAAAATGAATGAGAGAAATATTTTTTTCATTTTAACTCGCTTCATCATTATTTATCATCATCTTAACTTGGTAGAATTAGACGAATGCCGCCGTTTTTCGTTATTGAAACGTGACCATAGCAACCCTTTAGTAACGACCAATAAAGACTAAGTTCAGTTTGAACCAATAGTGGCTGTTGTTATGACATTCATTATGACGGAATGTGTCATACTCGGTCGATAAGCAGATACTGATAATGATAACTCGTACTTAGCAAGCAAAAACAGATCTTAAGGTGGTCAACCTTTTCATTCCGCGACTGTACTTTACGTACTGGTCACAAATGTCAGAATAAGTAGAGGCAAATGCCATTTGGTTCGGTGCAGAAGAAACCCACCATCGATTATCATGACACTAGTTTTATAATCAATAGTAGTGTCGGTATTGGGGAGAATGTCATAAAAAGCTGCTTTTTTAGTTTTCCTCATGCTGCTTTCATTAAATAGAGACAAAGGATAGGGTGCTAATTCATACTCCAAAAGCGATACTAGATGTTCATCGTCCTTCTTGGCAATCGCAATCCTTTGGAACAAAAGCAATGGATCCACGGCTTCAGTCTCGTTATTGATCTTGATGACACTTCTCACGGCCCGCAACGATAGAACTGTCCTGACGATGATGGCAGCTAAGGATTCGCGATATCTCGCACGCTCGGCCCTTGTTTACATTATCGCATGTTTTGTTTAGAATTCTTAATAGATCGACATGGGGTTTTTTATATTGGGTCCGAAAATGACTAAGCTTGCTTATTCTAAACTAAAAATATAAATGATGATGAACAATGACGAAAAAACGACGCCGTTTTCTTAAATCGTCTATTTTTTTTCTCTGTTAATACTTACACACCCTGTAGCTCCTAAAGTATTGGTCGTAGAGCAAAAATAAATATGACCATTTATTTGGTATTGGCCATATTGTATTGTAGAAAATTTTATCTAGAAATTTTTGCCAGAAGTAAATATAATGCTATTTGTACAGGTATTAGAGATATGAGCAAAAATCTGAAAAAGGTACCTTCAAGCCCCACCTGCACCCTCCGCACACCTAACCTACCCATGAGGACTTTTAGTATGTTCATCTGGATACCGCAAGGTATAAATGTACCCATTTACACGAATTATTTCCCCTAATTTTATTGATTTTCTTGAGCAAGTCTTAAGTGCCTATAGGTCTACCAGAATCTGATGGCATTTTTAAAAGTAAAAAAACATTGATTTTCATATGGCAACTGTCAACTGGCAGCCGTGTCAAATTGTTTGTTTACCGCTGCATACATTTTGAAATTCACCTTCAACGATTGTTATCTGGTGAAAATGTCGAGAAAACCGCTTAGATCTCAAGCTAGGAATATTGTATACAATGTGTGTAATACAGTACGCGAAGAAGGAGGTGTAAATCAAACACAATCTTCGATTTTAAAGAGTATCGTGGAGTTGACTGGTAAGTTAAAACGAACTGTTTTGATACTTTTAGGTTTAGGTATATTTTGTCTTACATAAATGCTACTTATTACAGAGGTTCCCAGCACTACCATACGTCGAATTATAACCGAGGGCACTATGATGATCGTTGGCGTAAATGTCAACTACTTGAAGTCGTGTAACAAATCCAGTCTACCCTTATATGAAATTAATGAATTATTGAAATCACATGGCCACGAAGTTTAAAGGCTCCCACCTTATCATTGTGCATTAAATTCCATAGAAATGATTTGGGGTATAATGAAACAAAAAGTTGCAGAGAAGAATGTAAACAGACCTGCCAGCGATATTAAATTATTGACCGAAGAAGCTTTCTCAACATGTAGAGAAAATGTTAGAAGAGCGGTTTATTATAAATACTCCTCTCTCTTCATCGCCCTCAGCAGATGAAGAACAAGAAATGACAGTAGAATTTTTGGAATCATTTTCTAGTTCTAGATGATGATTTCAAGTTATTTCTTATACTCATTAATAAGTATATATTTTATTTGTGAGCAATAATTATTATCCTATACTGGAAGTTAATGTAATAGACCTCTAGTGTCATATATTTTATGTTAAAAATCCTAAAAACGTAAAAAAATACAAATTCGTCGAATCTTAAACTTCCTCGTTTTTTTTAAGCCGATTTAAAATTACACATTATCAATACCGTTTAGTCCAGTTTCCCCAGTATTGCCCTCAAATTTTTTTAATTTCCCTATTTGCCATGAGATTCTGGTACACCTATACCTGCAGTAATTGCAGTCTACCTATTAATGGACTTTTATCGTCTGCCACAGTTATTTATTGCGTACTAATTAATACATTTGTATAGTCGACCAATAAACTCCTTTACCACTTTTCGACTCCAGCCTTGTTGTCAAATGTATTATAATGTGTAAAAAAATATGTAATGTGTTAAATGTATTATACAATATTGTAAATAAATGATTACATAATAATAATAACACTTATTTTATGTTCCATTTTGTCACAACCCCTGCATATCTGCGTGTGACAGCGTAAGTAACTACATGGGCGGTGGCGTCGCCAGACTTTAAAGGCGTGTCCCTACCGGCCTTGGTCGCTCTGACCCGCCACCCGCGTCTATATGCCACAAGGATCGATTCGAGAAGCGTATTTCTCGGATGGCTTTAAAATTTTCAATTATTTCTTCTAAATGTTTTTATCCAGCAGGTGTTACTCCCAACTCTTTAGTACTATTAATTGCCGAAATAATCTGCACATAAAACACACATCAAAACTGTCCAGACATAACACATCCCTGGATCTATTAATTGCTAATCTGACTCCTCTGTAGATGCTTACCTGATCTCCCCACTTCCAGTCTTTGCCTCGGACCACCCTGGTGCCGATTTTCATGAGCGTCGCTAGCTCTGGCCCGGTGAGAGACGCATCACGGGCGCGGGCGCCCAGTCTCTCGTCTTCATAAATCAGGAGGCGTTCCACTGTAAAGGATTATTTATATTAGAAGAAAGCGGATTGCATAGGGTCATATATTACTTCAGCCTTGCATTTGCATAGTGTAAGCAAGCATGTACCGGATGATGAATGCAGAGGTAGTAAGCACAGAGAAGATAGAAAACTTGGATCCCATCTTTTTCCTTCTCGCTTTTCTCTTTTTTTGAGATCCATGTATCTGTCCAACCAAGCTCCTGAACTACACCAGCCTATAACCCCAAAATAGATTACAAAAAAATTTATTTCGCCAAATTTTTGTTTATAAATAATTGAATGAAATAGTAATCATAATACTCGTACTTTCACAAAATTAAAAATAACATTTAGTACATTACTCCTTGCGTAGCTCTGATTTTTATGCAGATTTGTTTAGAGTGTAGACTCTGAATATCCCAAGTTTTCGACCACCGAACGCAAACCTATCAGTATAAAAAAACCTTATTTTTTATTTTCCAGTAATCAGGATGTAAGTACAGATATTAACCCAGAAGAACTAGTTTTTGATAGCATGTAACTGAAACTGGGACCGACTATTTAGGCCATTTTTGGCTTACCAATTTTACAAATATAACTTTTCATAACTAATTAACTTTGGAACCTGATTGGCTACGCTATTATATCGTAATATGTATAAATTTATGCACATACATATTCATAGCATTCTTAGCCTAATTGTGCAAAATGTGGTTACAGAATTGTTACAAAGTTTTTAGAGTTGTTAGTAATTTTGTAGCTCTGCCTACCCCACTCTGAGAATAAAGGCGTGAGGTTATGCATGTATGCACTTATTGATAGCAGGGTTGATAAGACCTTTCAATTATTCAGTTTTATTATCGAAGTCAGTATTTTGATTAGCTTTATTTCAAACACTAGGTAGTCTATACCTACAGAAGATTTTAGTTTCAAGTTGTAGCAAATTTAGGTTTATCTTAGAATGTCCATACTTTATGTCCAGTCCTTCCGGGTAAAGGTGCGTATGAAACAGAGGCCGCCTCAGACGAGGCACGCACGGCTTGGCCTGTTTCCTCAAATGCGTACGCGCCTCAGCCCGAGCCGTGCCTCAACCCTAGGCTGCTGCGGCACGAGTCATATTTTTTGATTGTGCTCAAACTCGCCTCGCCATATGTGCCTCGCAAGTTTGAACTTGTAAGGGGAATATGCATACGTTTTTTAAATCGCATTTCTCAACAAAACATTTTTTTTGATAGGAAACCTAAAGTGAAAGTAAAATAAAATCGGCCAAGGAATACGGATAATGCAAGCATTTTAAACTGCTAATTAGACAGCGATTAGACTGAGAGATCAGATTCGTCATGTAACACGTCAGCCATTTAAACTCTAAGTCAATTTCTGTTTTGCTAAAAAGAGATAGGAACAAATGTTTCAAGTCTTATCTTGGGTATTTTTATAGCTATTTGTATAAATGATTTTTTCTCAATTGTTTGTAACACGAATCATCTTTTATTGATGCTATGAATATTCCCTTTTAAGCAGGTTTTAACTGAGGCAATGTTTAATTAGACATTCGTCATAGAGATAGATGGATGGAAAACATTGTCATCAACTTCATATAATTCTGGTGGGAGGACACTTACAGATAAGTTACTTTGACCAATTAATCGATTCGGGGCAGTGAATGCGTTTTTTTTTTTACTACGGATATCAAAATCATTTCATGGCTTAGGCAGAGGCATGTGTCTCAGCCTCTGGTTTCAATTGTTCTACCGAGGCAGCCACGCTACGCGCATGCGTGGCGAGACTGCCTCGCCCGAGGCTGCCTCTAGCCTGTTCGCACCTTTAAAATCAACACTAAAAATTCAAACGCACTAAGAGCGAAGGCGGTAGAGCGCAGCGCGTTTTACCTCCGCCCTTAGTGCATCGTGGCTTAACTGAACGTGGTCGAACATTTGGGGTTATTTATTTTTCACAAGAATGTAGACAGCGCTTAAGGTGAAATATACATTAGGCGAAGACCCTAAACAACTCGACAAAAAATCAGAACAAGCGGATCTGAAGCAATGGTAGGGGATCTCACGTCACTAAATCTAGTTCGATAAGACTATCAGATGATGCATATAGATATAATTACCTAGTCATGTCATTCATGGGGGAACACGAAATAGCAATGCTGCAATGTAAATTACCTGTTAAAGTTAGTTTTTATTATTATTATAAGTCCGATGTCTAGAATGCTAAGACCCAAGTTTCGTTTGTTCCTCGGAACAGGGTAGGAGTAGGATTATACGACAAAGCAGTCAGTGCTGCAAGCCCCTGATTGGCCTAGCGATGCCTCGTACTTAAGAATCTAGTATGATCGATCTCAAAAAACCAAAGCTCACCTGAAAGATCATCAATTTATGTGTAAGAAAAACCACTGCTGCCTTTTACAAACACTGGAGAAAATGGTAGCTGCAGCGATTGAAGGTCGCACTTCGCGCAGCCTGGTTTTTTGCATTGCAGCATCGCCATTTCGTGTTTCTCCGTTAATGAGTAATGACGTGACTAATTGACTACAAATGTAACTTCTCTTGATTCGAACCCAATTTTGAGAAAAACGAAAATGTTCAATAATAATATGAGAATGATGTTCGAGCAAAATGTTCGTATTTAGAGTTATCTTTCTGCATAAACTCTAGCTGTATTTTTATACAATAATTCCGTTTATTGGCTTTTCTAATATGCTAAATGAAGTTGTCACCATATTTAATGATTTTAACGCTAATTCACTTTGTAATTAATTAATTACCCTACAAACAGTCTGGAAAAATATTTATTTTATTTGTGGGTAGTTGGTCTCGAAGAGTATTTTAATCCTGGATAGAAATGGAACATTTTATCAAAAACCTATGAATGTATATTATCATCAATTAAAATGTTAGTAAAGGTCTCCTAAGAGCATTTTCGCGTAGCAGCAAGAGATCTAGTAGCCGCCTTTACTGCCCCATTTCAACTTTACACCCTGTATATCATCTGGTAGTCTTATCCAACTAGGTTTAGTGTCGTGGGCTCTTAGATTATAAGGTCTATCGGGGATTACTTGATCAGTTATCGTAAATGAAAAAATGCTTTATGTATAAATAGACGTAAGTAGGCGTTGTTACCCGAACGTACATTTGCATTTGCTGGCTAGCATCGAAATCTGAAGCGGGTCGCATCCAATTTGTTTCAGCAGAGTAAGACAGGAGCTGAGCCCACCGCCGTTGATGAGCTGTTCCAATTCAGGCCCCTGGCAACCCTCCACGAGTAACGTGAGGAAGGTGAGCAGAAACCTGTGAAAGTAAATGCTAATTGGCATCAGCACCTGCTACCTAGGTTAATAGGAATGAAAAGATTTAAAATAAAATTAGTTTGTTCGTGATATATCGTATCGATACCTTAGTGCACAATCGCACTAAATTATTTGTGCACTAACATCATAATTACAATATTTTTTCAAATGTAATTAGTACAATTGTGAACTAAGGTACCTATCGATATATTTTTTACGATTTTCAAATTTTACACGACTCAGAAATATTACTAAAAATGATCTAGCTCGGGATCTGTAAATAGCACTTATAGCAGATGAAGACTATTTTTGCCGTCCTGTTTGCTGATTGGTCGACCAAATTGTTGTTCAGCCCAATCAAAGGAATAAAAGCATAAAATCGACTAATTAGAACACACCATAAAAATCCCGAAGGATTCCGGCCTTATCAATGTAAGTCTCTTGTCTTGGTTAATAAAGTCAATCTTGTCTATTTTAATAAATAAACCAGATTGACTTTGTAATACTTTGTCAACTACTTGCCTGCCTCTAGCCGGTCTGTTCAGCAGTGCGTGAGCCCCATAATTTGCATTCATCTTTAATGGCAGCGGCTGGGCCTGCTCGCCCTCTAGCACTCTCGCCTTCAGCTCAATCAGTACATAGTTTACGAACTTTGATTTCTCCAGAAGCACCATGTATTTGGTATATGGTAAAACAGATTCAATGCCTTTAAGTGGCGGTGGTAGGGGGTAGTTCGGTTTCAGGGCAGCGTACGGCGGAGATTCGTACACGAGACCTCCAAGTAAGCCCGTCAAACTCGCGTATTTGATGGCCTCAGACATAGTTTGAGCGGCACAGAGGAGTTTGTTTATAACAACGTAGCCGTTCATTCTTATTTCGGCTCGCTTTATCTATAGAAACAAAGCGTAGAAATAATCAATATAAAGCATGTTTTCATTAATGTATGAAACGTAATTTTTTTCATTATCAAGAGCGAAACTTTATTTATAGTTTTTCGTTTTTAGTTTGGCTGCATTCATTTATACAATTTAAGTATTAACAAAGTTTAAGCAATACAACTACGTCAATTAGCTTATTATATTCAGGGTTCCGTAATTTAAAAAGTATACACGGAAATACTTGCGTATCCGCTTTTTTTCTATCTGTGAAACGTAAGAAATTGAAATTTGGCATAGTGGTACGCCTTTATGAAGCGCTAAAACTCACGCTATTAAGAATAAGAAAACCTAACAGGTCTCTACGTTGTTTCGTTTTTGAGAAAAACCTCCATGACAGATGGACGGACGTCAAAATGATCTTATAAGGGTTCTGGTTTTCCCCTTGAAACTGATAATTTTAAGCGCTACGAAAGAATTGTAAACTTTTTTTTTACACATAAACACATAGGTATAGTCAGAGACATAAATATAATACACGTTCTCAAGACGCCAAACAGTATGCCACTAACAATAAGGTCTAGGTATGAGTAATCTGACGCAATGGATAATATGGATATGTAGATATTAATGCTGTAGACTGTACAGTCAGCTGCAGAGAAAAGTGACCCCCCCTGCATACAAGTTTCCTAGCAAAGGCATTTCTCTACAGCTGACTGTACATAGCCTCCAAAGTCCTCTTGCATCACTACCAAACCAGATCTGCCATCGAGTAAAAAAAAGTTGGAAATTGTATGAGGAAATTAATATGTTGTACTTAAATAAAGCAATTGTATTGATTAACAAACAGGAGCACGACCTCACAGCTTAAAGGGATGACAAGCATTTTGAATGTTCAATAGATTATTGACTCTACTACCATAGAAAAATGCACTAAAGAAAAAACGTTCATAGCGCGTTCAGCATCATATTGCTAGTTATAATTTCATTTTTCATTGAAGCATTTGTAACATACTTGCTAAAGTGATATAGTTCATAATACACTTAAAGTCGCGTACCGCAATACATTAGTTTTATTTAAACAAATATTGCCTGCCTGGATGCGGTCAAAGCAAAACATAATACTATGTATATATATATATACCTGACAATAGAGCGCTCTTTTCAATATGTCGATATCGCAAGGAGTCTCAGACAAAACGAAGTCAACAATGGAGGCAGTTATTTCTTGTTGTTCCGCAGTAACTTCCTCTAGCATCCAATATAAATCTGAAATCAAAATAATACGTATTTATTTGATTATTAGTATTAGACGTGAATGCATGACTAGATGTATGAATGTGAAAGAAGCGAAACAGATTTGTCAGGACCGTAGCCGGTGGAAATAAGTGGTCTCTGCCTACACCTCTGGGAAACGTGCGCTATTTAATGTATGTATGTATGTTTGATTATTTTATTGTCCTTTTTAATGTCCCGCTGTCAAACAAGGAATGTCCTGTTGGTTCATACGACATATCAATCTGTATTTTTTTTAGTAAAAGAATACCTCAAAGCATATACGTTTTTTTGTGCGAACGTCTCTCGGTCATACGTCAATGAGTGTAGGAACAAATTTGGGTCTGAAATCGAGGCTACATTGGACCTAGTCTCGAATTATGGTCTCCATAACTTGGTGCAATTCAACCCCAAAAAGACTCAAGTCTGCGCGTTCGCAAAGAAAACCCCCTTTGTTGTTTCCCCTATATTTCGGAGCACTACCCTATAGTCGGGCCCGGGGAACCTTGATCCCTATGACACTACTGACAGATATTCCCACGACACTACCTTGTAGTGGCGTCACCGTTACATTAGAATCGAATTGGAGGGGTCTAAAAATGACATTTATTAATTTTGGGTAGATATATGCCATTACAATGATATTCCGTTGGAATTATAACAATTCTTAACATTTACAAGAAATTATCTCAATCAGACTTTACGTTTACGTCCTTCAAAACTTACTTCGTTTGGAAGATATCGATTAGTGCGGAAAAGTATTTATAAACAAATGTCGATAATGGAAACGAGTGTACAAAATACATTAACATAGTACGTGTTCAGTGTCCGATTTATAATCATTTAAGTTATAGGTGCTGAATGTTAAAAAATATGATAAGAAAATAAAATGGGTGCATTTTTATTTTTGGAAAGCGTTCGTTCCACTAACTTAATTTGTCCAAAAAAATTAAATCATTACAACAACAGCATAACAAACATTAGAACTGCAGATTATATATTTTTAAACATGTTTGCCGACGTGGCTGAATGCAAGTCACGCCTTTGCCTATAAAAAAGTTAAGTTACATGGACACGACCCATCACTAACATGAACTGTCATAGGGATCAAGGTTCCCCTCGCCGACTATAGTTGCGAAACCGACTCTCGGGATTCTCGGCGCCGACATCTCGAGTACCGTCCAATTTCGTGGTTATTTGGAAGATAGGGCCAAGTTGACCTCTAAAAAACTGGGTGTCCTTGGTAGATCAAGACGGTATTTCGCACTGGGACATCGCCTCCAACTTTATAAGGCACAAGTTAGGCCCCATATGGAATACTGTTGCCACCTTTGGGCCGGAGCACCCTTCTTCCTCTTGACCGTGTACAACACCGTGCGACTCGAATCGTCGACGACGATGTTCTCACCGGTCGGCTTGACCACCTTGCTCTGCGGAGAGATATTGCATCCTTTTGTATCTTCTACCGCATATATATATATCATGGGGAGTGCTCTGATGAATTGTTCGAGCTAATACCTGTTGCAAAATTTCACCACCGAACACCTCGCCACAAATTAAAATTCCATCCACAGCACCTGGATGACTAGCACTGTACGTTTCAGAAGAAACTTCTTGCCACGTACGACTGCAATGTGGAATCATTTGCCTGCAATGGTATTTCCGGACGATCGAGAACCGAGCCTACACTTATTTAAAAGGCCGGCATCGCACCTTTAACCCCCCTGGTGTTTCAGGTGTCCATAGGCGACGGTGATCACTTACCATCAGGTGAGCAGCCTGGACGTCCGGCTCACTCTATTATTAAAAAAAAACATACATACATAAACCCACGCCTTTATTCCCAGAGTGGGGTAGGCAGAGCTAGAGAATTACTAACAACTGTAAAAACTTTATAAAAATGGTTTCAGAAAAAGAACGGACCGCTGAGGCTTAGTATGAGGGTTGTCTACCTTATATGGTATGGTATGGAACCCTAAAAACTTTTTTGATGATAATAGGACTTCCTGACGATGACGGTAATATGTAGAGTCTTGATTCCTGGGGAAAATGTCCATGATAGACGAACGGACTGTAATGATGGATTATTTTCGAACAAAAAACGTATTTCATTAAGGGTTGGGGGATAGTTACGAGGCTGGCAACTCCTTTTCACGGCGAAGTATGTATAGTGCTTTTCTCAAACATATGCAATGGAATAAAAAAATATATCACTCAAAAAAGTAAATTATTAGTGGGTAAGGACCAAAAAGTTGTCCACGCTAACTCAATCAATTAAATTTTCTATGAAACTTTTCCGTTGTGACACGAAAATTAGCCATACAATTTTAGGGATAATTTTCGTCGCACAACGGAATTTTTATCGTCTTCGTCGTTTGTATGGTTAACTGCGCTTAACTGTGGTCCAACTTTTTGGTCCTCACCCTAGTACATTGTGCATCAAGGGTAGTAAGAAGGGGATTACTAACGTGAGTGTTAGAAGCCCGACGCTGAAGGCGGAGGGCCTTTAATGATTCGAGTTAGTAATCCCCTTACTGCCTGTGATACACACAATGGTTCTCATCACATTTACGAGGAAAAAACACAAAGAAAAATTATAATATAATAACGAATCCTAATTCCAATTCAACGGATGAAGAAGCCATTTCTAATTTCTATTGTCTCTTAAACTAAAAATAAAAATAATCTAAAAAATAAAAATAAAAAAATAAAAATTAACTTTAAAAACACTCTATAATTCTGCAAATTGACAACATTTCATTTTGGTGACACCTGCAAATTACTATACGAATCGAAAGGGTTTTGCCTCCTGAACACGGCAAAATATTTATTTAGATTTATTTTTCTTTATTTACAAAATTACAAGTAAGTTAATAAAAATATCGAGTTTTACCAATACTATGCCTGAATAGATATAATACCATTGCCTTTTTCACGAGAAAAAAAGCTGTCATACTTCAAATTTGATATTGACACTATTGACAGATGGATAGATACTTAGAGAATTATCGGTTGACATGATACTTTTTTATCCTACAGATTGGACTAACGTAATAATATGTCCATTGTGTCGTAGAAATGAAGTTACGCCCTTTTAGAATAAGTACATCTTAATAAATTAATAATAAAATAATTATTCATTCTAGAGAAAATTTAAAACTATTACATAGTCGGTCCTTAAGTTCTGTCACAAAGGTTTAGTCAAATAAAACTATTTTTTGTTTATTTTTTAATAATAAATAAATTAAATTTAAAAGCTTAATTAAAGTAAATTTTTAGGAACTAATCATCATTCCACATAGTCGCCGCAATTTCCGATACGATCTTTTAACATTCACGGCCGGCACCGATTAAAACACGCACGAGTTTTCTAAAAATTTCACTTTTTGAAAACGCTTTAATGATTAGTCTTTGTTAACCAGGAAAATTTTCTATTTAATATTATGAAGCTTCTCATCTCTGGGTATGTTCAGAGACCAGCATTATTATCATAACGACACTTAAAAACCAGCTTATGAAGCACGAAAGTTGGTCTGTTTTCGTATTTCTGCAAATTGATGTGAAATCGTAAGGTCAATTTAATGAGACATGAAGATTGACCGGAGTATAAGCGGATCTTTAGTTGCTTGGAATACATTCGTATCAGTATTTAAAGATAAAAGTCTGGTCAATATGTCACGCAAATTTCGACTCAATACGAGAACTCTTACAAAAGTTGTAGCCGTTATCAGTATCGTGGTCGTGCGTGTTTTGACCCATGCTTTCCTAACCCGAATGGGAATGCTTAAAGCTCGTACACCAAATTATTGCAATAGTAACGAACTCAAATTTCGCTTTTTTTATTCTATATAAAATAAGGTTTTGATTGATGTACAGTCGCCACACGGGATTGTTGAGCCACTTGCCACAGTTCATAATTTAGCCGTGAAGGCAAATCGGGCATACTCGTGTGACATCGTCGTGAACGACTGATAACGAATGATGACATGTCTGTCTTCTCGTATATTCGTGTAACAGAAAGAGAAAAATATTTCTATCTTTGTCATTCGGTATTTCTATCAAATCAACTGTCAAAAATAATCTGACAGAATATCGGTGATTTATTAAATTTATTAGACTCTTAAACAACGTTCGGGTAAAGTCGTGGACTCCGAGTTTTCCCGATGTCGTGTGACCGATTACGTAATAACAGTTGTTGCTAGGTTACTGTTTCTAGACCTGTAATTGGTTGGCTTTAGTCACTCTATTGTTAAGTTGGCAGGCTTGTCTTTGGGTTAGCCAACACCAAAATTGCATGAAAATTTATTTTTTTAAATCAAGTGATTCATAAATGACACACAAACTCGTAATGATAAAGATAGAAATATAAGATAAAGAGAAATGCAAATATTACTAAATGAGTTCAAGGTGTAACCTTTTTGTGTGCCATAGATAACCTTTGGCGTCAATTCTATTTACTTCAGATAATCCTTCGATCTGTCAGCTATTACCTACAAGGAAAAGTTAATTAAATACTTCATACTTCCGTACGATTGACGAAAGAGATATACACATCGATAGTGAGTGGACGGGTCGGAAGGGGCCGCCCTAGGCGTACTTTTTCGAGTCAAATCGGTGAAATACTGGAAAAGGGCCGAATCTTAAGTACCCGAAACCGACGTGCGTGCATGACTCGATGTATGAATGTGGAAGAAGCGAAAGAAATTTGTCAAGATCGTAGCAAGTGGAAAGAAGTGGTCTCTGCCTACCCCTCTGGGAAACAGGCGTGATTTAATGTATGTATGTATGTACTTCCGTACGGAAAATATAACTTAAAAAAAAAAATTGACAATGGGATTGTCAATGTAAATTACATGTAAATTGTCAATTTTCTTCCGCCTTCCGCGATGCCACCTTCGATTAGCAACGAAACCAGACAACAAATTGTAATTTTGCATCAGCAAGGCTTAAGCATACGTGCAATAGCAACCGCTTTAAATGTGCAGCGAAATACTGTCAGTTTGTGGGTGAATAGGTATGCTGAAGAAGGAGCTATAAATGATCACCGTGAAGGCAACCATGGTCTTTCGATACTCTCGGCTGAGCAACGCGATGAGATGCGACAGAACTACGAAAATAATGGCTTTATATCCACCAATTATTTCGCAGACCGTTTCAATTGTCACCCCAATACCATCCGAAAACATGGGGTTTAATGGTTCAGAGAAGGGAAAACCGGAATGAGCGAACGAGAGAGGCCGTTGAAAGTCATTGTCATGAAGTATGGGAAGACTTGCGAGGAAGTGGTTATTGTGCTCAGTTGGTCGAGTCTATGCCTTCGCGTCTCCAATCTGTAATAGACTCCCATGGAGCATATATATGCTACTAGCTTTACCCACACTAGTTAAGTTTTCTAAAATAAAATAAAATAAATAAATAGTCATATTATATCATGATATATTTTTCTTTTTTATGAACATGCTTGATATTCGAATAATCAATTTAAGTAGACCTTAAAATATAACAATATAGTAGAGGTTTTGGCTCTAGAAATCTCTTGTCATTCCCGACCCATCCGAATGCTGTTGATACGTTGAAGCCAATTGAAATTTGACATAACAAAGATTATAAAATCAATGGCGGGAAATCGGCGATTCATTACGATGACTATTACACGTCAACAGCGTTCGGATAAAATCGGGTTTTCCGAGTTTTTCCGAAGTCAAAGTGACAAATCATAAAATAATTTATCGCTACGCTTAACAATTGTCGCTAGGTTACCGTTGCTAGACGTGCAATTGGGTGACTTTGGGCGCGAGCCGTGCGAGTATAACCGACTAAACCCGATTTGCATAACACGGCCAATTTACGAACAGTGGCAAGTGGCTCAACAATCCCGTGTGGTGACTGTACTACAAGTTTATGAAACTCTATGATTTATTTTTAAAATTATAATAATCCTTTGTGACAGAACTTAAGGACCGACTAGGTAGTGTCTTCATCCTTCCAAACAGTATCTATAAAACGAATAAAACTAAAGTCTTGAAAATATGAAATCTTGTCAATTATAAAACAATAACTTCTCGCTAATGTAGATAACAATATTTTATCTCGACTTTAACAATATTTTATCTCGGAAATTGTATGCAACTGACATTTTATCTCGAATGAAACTTCATATCGAATGGCACAAGAATTGGGGTCCTGACGTATTGTGATAGTTTGAGTCCAAGTAAAATATTAAAAAAAAAAACTATTACGCACGATAGAGCGTAATGGTAAAAAAAGACCCGTGGGTATTATTTTGGATTTACGGTCGATTTTTCTAGCATGTTAGGACACTATTTACGAGCAAGTGTGATGAAAAATATTGTATGTGTCACGGGCGGTACGGGAATCACGAACCTCGACTCAAAAAGCCCTGTCTTCGACTTCGGGCTTCTACTAGAGACTCAATCGTAATTCCTTACTTACCGCCCTTAATACACAATGTACTATTTCATCTCTCCTGTTCGGAAAGTTTAATCTGAATGGGTAGATAGCCGGGTGGAAAATTGCATTTTCACCCCTAGGAAGGAAAGTTTTTTTTTAAATAGTTACTATTGGCCACGGATTCTATGATAATTGAGCTACGTCATAATATTAAAATAAAAGCTTTTCATATATCTAAACTCGGCTATACGTTAAACGACGTATTTATTACGATCTACATTATGTAAATGAACGAAAGGCAAACCTTAAAACTGGTGGATGTTAAAAACGGGTATAATACCATTAACCACTTTTTAGGATTCCGTAGTCAAACTAGGAACCCTTATAGTTTCGCCATGTCCGTCCGTCCGTCCGTCCGTCCCCAGTCTAGCTCAGAGACTCATAGTACGAGAAAGCTGTAATTTGGCATGAATATACATATTAGTCACGCCAACAAAGTGGTAGAATAAAATTTTGAAAAATATATTTTTTTAATGCACCTCCCCTACACGTAACGTGGGGATGCCTTTTTTTTTCTTGCCTACCCCATAGTGTGGGGTGTCGTTGGATAGGTCTTTCAAAAATATTGCGGGTTTATGTAAACGATTTTTCAATTAAGGGATCCGTTTATGAAATATTAAGCTTTAAAGCGCTATTTTTTGTTAGAGTCAAGTGTCGTCCCCCCCCCCTACAGCCAAAACTACAAATACTAAAAATCTGAAAAAAATCTTCAACGAAAGCACATATAACGATTTTTAAAGGAAAACTATCACGGCTAAGTAGACAAGATTAGTTCCTGAGATACAGGCGACTAAAGTGTTTATACCTATCAAAATCGCCTATGATAACTTTGATAGAATAATTTGTTAACGGGGCGTGCAGGACGCGCGGGGGAGTCTGTCCAAGTAACAAATCGAGCGACAGCCGCACTCATATAAGCGCGAGCGCCTAGATGCTGTTCGGACGTGTCCCGGAATGCTACCTACAAGTTTGCGATTTGCGATCTGAAAGTTTAGAAAGAAATCGATTATTTGAAATAATCGATTAGATTATTGATTTGAGTCGAGTATCGTTTGGAAAACTTAAAATTCTATTTATTGGCCCTTGTTTTTTTTTCAATTTCTATAAATTACTTTATAAAAGATTAAACTTTTATTGTAATTTAAAGTCGGTTTGAAGCAGTTTAGATACCT
This sequence comes from Acleris laterana, assembly GCA_963966035.1. NCBI lineage: Eukaryota > Metazoa > Arthropoda > Insecta > Lepidoptera > Tortricidae > Acleris > Acleris laterana. The sequence continues at coordinate 60,700,299 of OZ014438.1, read as the reverse complement.
AACTACCTACATAGGTATACTGATCTCACACTTAAAAGCTTGGCTCTTGTTAGAGATATTATATACGAATTTATAAGAAAAAGAATCATTACTAACAATAAGTAGACTTAATTAGTTCCTGAGATACCTACAGGCGACTAACGGGTTTATACCTACTAAAAATCATCTAAGACAGCGCCAAATAACTAAATTTATAGAAAATTGGTTCATACATGTTGATTTTTGAGATAGTTTTTTGTGTTTGTCGTTACGGCTTCGGAACCCTACACTGAGCATGGTCCGACATGCTCTTGCCCGGTTTTTGTTTTAATCCAATCACTTTTTTTGTTTATAATTTTACTAAATGTAATAACTTAACCTCTTTCTCGTCAGTCGGTTAACGAGCTTAATAACATCCTGTGATGCAAGTTTGACATTAGTTATCACTTATCACTTTGAACGAGCTGTTTGCCCGTGGATGTATGTTATAGAAGGATGTAGATTGTTCTTGAATATAAAAGACGTCTGAACTGGTTGAGTGATTTATTAGCACTAAAAGTAGTACCTATTCACATAATATGTATACAATGTAAATTGCTTAATTAGGACACAAATGCGCTATGTTAGCATTAATAGAATTAGGTACGTTAAATTATGTGCAACATGCTTGTACATGCTGCCGACTTAAGAGAAGAATAAACATTGAAATTAGAAACTAGAATTTACTTCAAAATCCACGTGTTTCTCGGGGCATAGTGGGAGAAGTAGTTGCATCAACTGTACTCGTATTCTTTCGCAGATTGAGGTTTGCTGAAGATGCTTCGCTCGGCGACTCAACAGCTATGTGCAAATCGCAATTGTGACTGGTCATCTGAGAATTACTCGGGGTTTCTGCACGGACTGGTAGAAAACACTTTCCTCTGAACTTGCGAATCCCCTTGTAGGCAAAATATATCATAGCCATAGAAGTAAAAATGTAGATCAGGGTATATTGATGAATGTCGTGGGATGATATAATTTCATCATTGGCGATGTCTTCTTGCTGTTTCTTCACGATGTCTATTTTCTGTTTCAACTGTTTCAGAATCTCGCCATGATTCTCTGGCTCTATAAAGCGGGTTATTGATCCATTGTTTATAAATTTATTAATTTCAGGAAGTTGCGGCATTGCGATCTTCATTTGATTGTCATTTGATTTCATCAATGTGCTTTGTAAACTGAGGTGGGCCGGGATTGTAAATGTATCATGCTTAAGTAAGCATCCTTGACCTAGGGCAATAAGCCCGATAGCTTGTAAGCGCTCCGACGTCACGCCAGCTGTGCAGAAAATGCGAACTGTGCATTCCTGGCAACACGAGTATAGCCACGCGCCGCCGTGGTGTAACTGGATCCACTTGTCGCTACACCTTGATGTCTCGAGCTTGCATTGAGTTATGTTTTCATTGTTTATAATTTGTGCTTCGCAGGTGGTCTCGGTGCCTTTTAAGTTGTAAATTGGTTGTTGCAATGGACATAGTGAATGTTCCTCATCGACGGCGATACATGTATTCAGTTGTTCTAGGTGCATTGTTATGAACATGTCCTTTTGTAGGTTGATAGCGACATAATCGTTTGTTGGAATTATGGAGACACTATCGAATCTCCTCTTCTGCGGTACGGGTATGATCCTGTGTAATTCATACTGGTCAATATTGAGCAGTGGCAATTTGACTTCAAATACTAAAAATTCTTCAGATATTCTTGAGTGAACTCGTAGCGTCTTGTATATGTTTCTGACGTTCTGATCACTACTGAAGTTTGGTAGCGACATATCACTAGGTAGTTGACTAGCAATTATGCGCAGTTGTTTGAGCAGCTCCTCGGGTTTCAATAAGTGTATGTCTACTTTGCCGTTTCGCAGGTCTGTTATCATGTCTATGAGGGAATCTTGGATTCGATGTAGGTTGGAAACAATAACTGTAGCTGCTAAGGTTCCAGATGTAAGATAAATGGCATTTTGTTGATTTAGTTCCAGCTTCACTTCTTCATTTTCTAGTTTTCTTAAATGATCGTTAATAAGCAGGTACTGTTGGTTCATGACATGCTCGTTTCGTTTCAGCAAGTTGTACTCTCCTTCAATGATGGATGTTTGTTCTTGGTATAACTTCTTTAGGTGATTTTCATTGTTTTGTAGTTGGCGGATATCATGTTTGTATTTTTCCGCAAATCGTTCATCTAGTACACCAAATAACGAATTTGCGAGATATCCGACCCCGTTGATCAGGCCTCTTTTCATTCTCGTACCATGTTCAGACTGAAGTAGGTTATCATTATGCTTCAGTTCCTTTATTTCGTGCTGTAGTTGGTATGCAATGGTAAGAAAGGCCGTGTCGGACGTGCATTTGTCATTAAGATGAGTGACATAATTTTCAATGTTGTTTAGGGTTTTTTGATTTGTGTTGCCAATCCAGCGTGGTATAATGACTTTTTCTATGTTTGGCATGTCATTTCTAAACAATAGCCATTCTGTGCGGAATTTTTCAGGGAGTGAGTCATCCCAGTTGACACCTGATTCCCAGACGCCTTGAAAGATCAATTTGGCTTTGATTGTAACTGGTGATAACCACCCCAGAGGATCATATAACGTCGACATGTCGGACAGCAATGATCTTTTAGTGATATTAGAGATGTTTTCTTCTCCTCCTGGATAAGCTTTCCGTTGGAATGTAAAGTGATCAGTTTGTGGGTTCCACCTTAATCCCAGTGTCTTGTTGGATTGTGTATGCTTGAAATCTAACATGCTCACGCTGACTTGTTGTTCGGATAAGTTTTCAAGTAACCTTGGATCGTTGCTTGCCCATTTACGCAAATTGAATCCGCCTCCTTCTAGGATCTGGATAAGTTGTTGCTGCGTTTGTTTAGCTTCCTGAATGTCATCTTGTCCGCCCAGCAAGTCGTCGACGTAAAGTTGGTTGTTCAGTGTGTCACACGCTAGAGGGTATTTATGGCCGTCGTCCATAACTAGTTGCTTGATTGTGCGCATAGATAGGAACGGTGCAGCCTTAGTCCCATATGTCACTGTGGTCAGCTGGTAATCTTGAAGGGGCTCGTTTGTAGAGTTTCTCCATATTATTTTTTGTAATGGTTGATCATCTTCATGAATCATGATTTGTCTGTAAAACTTTTCAATATCTGCTGTGTACACGAACTTGTACTTTCTCCAGCGCATTATCATTGCCTGCAAATCTTGTTGTAGGTTCGGTCCACACAGCATCAATTCATTTAGGCTGTGACCCGAATGTGTTTTACTGGATCCGTTGAACACGACCCGCAGTTTTGTGGTCGTAGATTCAAGTCTCATTACTCCATGATGGGGAAGGTAGTAACTTGGTTTTTTAGTGTGATTGCTTAGTTTCATATGTCCAAGATTTAAATATTCATAGATAAAGTTCGAATATTGTAAACCAAATGATGGGTCTCGTAACATTCTCTTCTCTAGTTGGAGAAATTGTGCCACAGCTGGTGATTTCGAAGTTCCCAAATGTTGTTCGTAATCTTGTTTCATGGGAATTCGTACTTGGTATCTCCCATCTTGTAGACGTGTAGTTGTGTTTTTATACAAGGACTCACAATATTCTTCTTCAGCAGTTAATGTGGTCGAGTCATTCATGATTTCTTCCATTTCCCAGAAGCGTGACAACTCTTCAATGTTGTTTATTGTCACGTGACAGTTGAATGTTTTGACATTTCCAAATAAGATCCATCCAATCTTCGTCCTTTGTGCGAGTGGAGCTTGTATAGGACCCCGGAGTATGCCATCCATTATAATTTCGGAGTACACGCTTGCATCCAGTAAAATGTCTACAGGCCGTGAAATATTGTAGTCCGGATCTGCCAACTGTAGTCCTTGTAAGTGTTCCCAATGCTGTCTTTGGAAGGTGTTATTAGGGAGGTCATTAAGCATACTTGACATTACTATTGCTTCCGTTGTGAATTTGTAGTCGTTGTACAATGACTCGCAGGATAGCTCTACCATACCCTTGCTTCTGTTGCATGAGCTGCCGATCCCGGACACGGTTCCGCTGTGGTGATGTCTTTGTAAACCTAATCTCTGCGCTGCATTTTCACTGATTAAATTGACCTGAGATCCTTGGTCAATTAAAGCTCTCATTAGCGTGTAGGTTCCATTTCTTGATTTTATTTTCAATAGTACTGTTGATAATAAAACTTCATTATCTGGATTTGACACGTGATGTGATGATGACGTTGAGGTCGTTAAACGCGCTGTGTTTTGTCGTGCCGACGCAGCTGGTTTCGTGTCATGTTGAAATAAGTCGTGTAGAATGGTGTTATGTTGATTGTTGCAAACCTTGCATCTTTTTCTTGAGTTGCACGGCTTGTTTTCATGACAGTACAAACAATTAGAACAAACATGTAATTGCTCAATTGTTTTTAGTTTCGTATCCGGTGTCATACCCTGGAATGTTTTGCAGTGGAAAAGTATGTGGTCTGTTTTACATAACGGGCACTGTCTATTATCGGCAACCGGGTACGAGTAGTAGTGGTTTTTATCCTTAAAATTGTTGTTCAGCGCAGGCTTGTATGTTGATTCCTGTTTGCTCCCGAAGGATTTAGGCATGTTTGATGTGATCTGGGCCGTAGATTTCTTGATTTTGTTATTCATTGGCTCCAGGGCCGCAAACTTCCCTTCAATGAATGTCATGAGCTCGTCGAAGCTTGGTAAATCCCGAGGCGCTTTTCTGGCTTCCATGTAAGACGAGTATGTATCACCGTCGAGTTTTTCGCATATGATGTGCACCAGAATAGGGTCCCACGTGCTAGTATCAATGCCAAGGTTCTGTATGGCATGTACAGCTTCCATACTTGCATCGTACAGACGCTTTAGTTCATAAGACGTTTGTTTGTGCACTGATTGTTGATTCATTAATAATTGAATATGTTTAGTGAATAGCAGTTGCACGTTGTTATAGCGATACGACAGTAATTCCCAGCACGTATCGTAGTTGTCGGCGGTAATGTAGAGATGTTGCACTAAGCGTTCAGCTTCACCCTTTAGCTTTCCCTTTAGGTGTTGCATCTTCTGTACCTTCGAGAGCGTAGGATTATTATGTATGGCTTCTGTGTATAGATCCAAAAATGTAGGCCATTGAGTGTAGTTTCCCGAAAATGTGGGTATGTCAACCTTCGGGGTGGATTGTTGCTGATGGGCTGTGGAACTTAATTTTTTGTTAAGAGCCTTCTTCGTAGACTCATATGTGTCTTCATGTGCTGTGTAATCTTGTTCGTATGAAAAGTCAGTTCCCCTGAGTAAGTTATCAATCTTCCAGTGTAAGTCGTCAATTGTGTTCCAACGCTGCTGTAACATCTGTAGTTTATCTTCGAGTTCCCATTTCTCTTGAAGATTATTAATATTTATCCCGTTGATGACTCGCATTAAGGCTCGAAAGTTCGTCCCTTGATGACCCTTTAATTCATCTGCCTTTGAAGTAGTGGCCTTGTCTTCTGTGGGGTTGGTTGGGTTGAAGGTCACCAATGTTTGACGTAAGTTATCGTAATGTTCCTTGGCTTTATTGTAGAGGTCGATGTAATTGAACTCCCTTGGATTAACACTTACTGTTGCTAGTTTCATGTGATTTCCAACGAGTTCGTTCCATAAGTCGTCAAGATCTTTAAGTCTTTTTTGTATGTTTTCTTCGGTTTTTCTCGAAGCAGAATCTTTTCCAAAATTGATGACCATTTTTTGGATCATCTCCGCTAGAGACTTCTGGCGATTGATTAAGGCCTCCATTTTAGTAACCGGTGGCAACTGATTGTAAGATTGTAGGAGTTACCAACACGGTTAATAGGGGTCGTTGCTGTGGTCGCAGGTGGCTGAGTTGCTGTACAGTGCAACCCAACTCCGTTGTTGCTGTTGTCCCAGTCCTCTCCACGGCCTTGCTGTGCTATGCACCTTCTCAATCCACTAGTGGAACCCGCTTGTGGGAAGCCAGTGAACCGATTGCCAACACACTAGACACGTACAAAGGACCAGAATCCGGTTCGAAGGACCAAAATGAACGAGCTGTTTGCCCGTGGATGTATGTTATAGAAGGATGTAGATTGTTCTTGAATATAAAAGACGTCTGAACTGGTTGAGTGATTTATTAGCACTAAAAGTAGTACCTATTCACATAATATGTATACAATGTAAATTGCTTAATTAGGACACAAATGCGCTATGTTAGCATTAATAGAATTAGGTACGTTAAATTATGTGCAACATGCTTGTACACACTTCATAACTAAAGTAAACAAACTAGGTATTTACAAATAATCTTATTCTGCATATCAGGCTATTACAGTTTCAACTATGACCACATTACCGTATCAAGTTAACATTAGAACACACACTCTTAACCGCACTGCACAATGAATTTAAAGCAATCCAATCCAATTTTTGTAGTGGCAACCGGTTACTATGATTGAGTGACCATTACCTAACTGCCGATGATTTATTCTGGCTGTTGCAGCAGTTGCAAAGCTGTTGCTCGGCGTAGAAACTGATTGACCAGTAGAACAAATTGATCTAAAATGTGTAAATAAATAACAAAGACTAATAAACACCGTCTCTGACATTTTTGCTCTGTCATGATTGTCTCAAACCATAGAACGACAGATTATTTTTTTTCATAACAAAAAGGTTAGGCTACCAATAAATTGTATTTTCTTTCAATTTGATATTTGACATCCGACACTTTCGTCATATAAATTTAAGTCGTAATTGCAATAATAATGCCTTTAAATTTTACTGCGGTTGTTATAATGGATATGATCCTTGCGTATTATCAAACCGCGATGAGAATACACTTCGGAAGTACCATTGGCACAAAAGTATCTATAATAAATAAATATAATTAATTATAAGTCAATCTATGATATCTTCATAGTTTAACTGCAGACACTTGTCTTACAGATAAAAGATTTACAAAGAATGCTTCATCTTAATCATTCAGTAAGTACGTATAAACAACAACTCTACCTAAATGCTGTCATTTGTTTCATGAAAAAATATTAAAGTCATAAAAGTATTTGACAAATCAATATCATTATTTTCCAAATAATTTCCATGTTACCGAATCGCTGTATCTGTCGAAAATATAGTAGGTATACATAATTATTGTATTGTATAGTAGGTATACAATATGAATCGTGGTAAAGTATTAAACGCTCGGTGCCGAGAAATCATCTTCTATGTATTAGCATACTTTAATAATAAAAATGATAAAACGAAGTGAAGTTTTTGATGGTCATTCTAAGTGTAGTGTAATTTTGATGGTGTTCCTAAATATAATTATTACATAATTTGTATTTTATAAAAGTAGGTAATAATAATGTATGTTTTATTCACAAATTTTATAACTTCTTCGTAAAGAAATAAGTATAATCATTTATCTGCACACTCTACCATTGACAATGTCATTTCATGTATTAATTCAGAAACGACATAAGTGCTCAATTGTATTCTAATCGCGGTTTGATAATACGGAGAGTGCAGGGGCAATGGGAATGCAGCCCTCCGCTTGTACTCCGAGAGGTATCCTACAAGCATCCTAATGCTCGTGTCATCGTTAATGCCATTGCACGGCTGCGAAATAACGATCGGCCGGTGCCTGTGAACTCAGGTGGTTCTCAACGTGTTCATGTTACGCGGGAAGAACAGGTATTGGATCATTTTCAAAACCAACCAGGTTCTAGTACGGTCACGAGCGTTAATTTGGGACCCATTTACAAGAAAAATATGCTTGAAGTCGTCAATGTCATTAGAGATGTCAAGTCATTTGTAACTTTTAGGAAACTCAACCTTATTGTTGTAGAATTTCAGATTGACTTTGGAGTTAAAATGGGTCCCAAATTAAATCTCGTGACTGTACTAGGCGGGCAGGACGCAATTTAGGCTTGAGTCACACCCTCGTACACAAAATACTAAAACGCGATCGGCAACATCCTTTCTCCGTAACTAAGGTTCAAGCGTTGAAACCTGACGATTATCCCAGACGGGTTGAGTATGGTAATTGGGCGTTAGAAAAAAAAAGAGAAGATCCTCACTTTTTAAGAAAAGTTATTTGGAGTGATGAGAGCCTCTTTACAAGGAATACTATGTGGAATCGACGGATTGTCCATCATTGGGCTCCAAAAGTTCGAAATCCACACGTGGGTCGCGAACTGTCTCATCAAACCAGGTGGTCAATAAATGTATGGGCCGGTATAAGAGACAACGATATCATTGGGCCAGTGTTCATAAATGGCACAACAAACGCTAAGCGGTATCTCAAAGTGCTTAACGAACCTCTCAGTCGCTATGTTGATAGCTTACCTCTCAGTCACAACGTACAGACATGGTTCCAACATGACGGTGCTCCTCCTCATATCGCGATTCGAGTACGGAACAGGTTAAACGACATGTTTGGAAACCAATGGATCGGGCGGTTCGCACCAATCCCTTGGGCTCCGCGTTCGCCGGATCTCACTCCGCTTGATTATTTCTTTTGGGGTTGGGTGAAACAGTTGGTGTTCAAAAAAGAATCAAGTACTCGCGAAGAAATGGAATTACGAACAGTTCAAGCTTTCGAGAAAATCAAACGCCGTATTCGAGAAAATCCTAGTTTGATGAGAAGGGTGCATGACAATAATTATCGTCGCTTGCAGAGATGTGTCCATAACGGCGGACGACACATAGAACTGCATCGCATTTAATACGTGAATGTGCACACACCTTTATACTTTAACTGACATTATGACGTTTACGTTGTTGTCACTGATAAGATTGTAAACATGAGATGAGACAGGGAGTTACATTTTTATTACATTATTATTATTTTTTTACACTATCAGTAAAAAGTTTCCTGATTTCATTAAATTAGGTACCACATCCATTTTTCTCGCCTAAACATTGACGGGTTTAATTCTTTGCCTTTCGTTCATTTACATACTGTATACTCTCATATTAAAATAATTTTACGACTGGTCTATTTTTTTCGCAATTGCAGAAAATCAACATTTAAATTTATTCCTCTATTCTACTGCCCCTTGCCTGTATAGCATGACACTTTTTTTCACGTCACGGCATGGCCATCTAGAAAATACACATACTGCCAACTTTAGAAAAGTTTGATCGAGTTGGTCACGCCCAATGTGCTTATACATATACAACACTGAAGGTTGAACGCCGAACATTCGTTCGAAACAAGAAATTTGACCTTTATTACGTCACGAGTATATTCCATCTCTTTCCTCACAGTCAAAATGAAAAGTAGAGTGTCTAACTCGGGTGAAATTACCCATTTCACCTCGAACTCAACCAAGAAATATCTCGGGTGAAATGGGTCACTTTCAACCCTTGGTTATCAATCTACTATTTCATGTCTCGTTATCTGAAAGTAGACCAGTGTCTTAGAAGCGAGTTGAAAGTGTCGCATGTATGTTGAAATAAAGTACCAGGAGCGCAGCGGTAATTAAGAGGCATATCAGGCATAGCGCAACTTAGATCGCAGGCGGTGCGGCGCGGCACACCGGCGGGCTGGTGGGCGCACATGACACAGTGCGGATATCTCGCAAACGTTTATGCGCTCCTATTTGACGTTATAACTTTTTGCTTTTTTAATAAGCATAGTGGCAGAATGTCATGATGCCTGTGCCACAAATTTATGTGGAATGGAAATTAAAAAGAGTACTTTGCCGGCCTAGGCCCGCAAGATTTGTATGAAATTCCATTAACGAACGACCTCGTCCTAGCCGCACCTGAAACGTCATACTTCGCAGCTTATTATAAGGAAAATAACATCAATATTTGATTGCATGTTTGAGAAAAGTATTAATTGGCCCCTGTTCTTCTGATCCCTCTAATTATAAATAACTACCAACCCGCAACCCAACCCGCAACCCGCAACCCGCGATAAAACGATGTCTGGAATACAGTTGATTACGTTACTTCAAATATTAAAAAAGGTACCGTTAAGGAATAGTTTACGAAAAGATGCCTTTTTTCCTAAGATGTTTTCAGAAGAGCAATAATGTCCTAATGATGGAATATTTGGCTCGGCAAAATTAGTATCGCATACTATTTAGTAGGCACAAAGTTATGAAGCACAATAGTATTGGGTTCAACCTATGAAATTGGCGTTTTTTTTTTTACGGAATTTATTCAATTCAATTTTAACTCCCAAATTATTTTTAATTTCATTAATACACTATGTTACAAAGGTTTTAGATACAAATAATATGGTTCAATTTCTTACTTAATTTTTAAAATTAAAGTGTGAAGTCAACTCTTTTCATGTGCTGCGAGTTCAAGTGTTTCAATTACGCAGAGTTTTATTAAGCTTACTATATGTTTAAGCTTTTATGTACATATAACATGGCTTAGAAGTGTCCAATATTCCTGACAGATATTTGTTTGGTTTGCATTTGACGTTACTAAATAATCCGCAAAATGTAATGTATGAAAACCACCAATTTCATTGGTAATTTCCTAATATTTTTACGCCACTATTCGGAAATGTGGCGAAAGATGGTCTGTTCTTGGTGCCAAAAACAATCAATAGTTGTTTTTTTTTTTTTTTTTATGGCATAGAGATTACAAACGAGCACACAGGCCACCTGATGGTAAGTGGAAACTGTGACCCATAGACATTCGCATTCACAAGACTGCAGAGCAATCCTAAGACTGCAAATGCGTTGCCAACCCTGAGGACTAAGATGGAATGCCTCTATGCTAGTTGTAGATTGAATGTGCAGGCCTTCTACAAATTTAAACTGGACAACAATAATAACATTGTTGGTCTGTTCCATTGAGCAAGTCGACCAATCACATCGGTCCGCTGTTCAGTGATCACTGATTCGACTAATCAGGACACGACTTGTGCTGCATATGAAATTAAATTGGGCAATGAGAAGTCGTTTTGTTTTTTAATAATATTCATCCCTTCACGGATAGGCAAGGGAATCAGATTTCATACAGCCATATATGTCTATTTCTAATTATTTGAAATATAGTTCTGTCACGGTCAAAGTCGTCAGTTTAAAAAACACCTTTGAATGACTGGCCACTGACCGGCAGGAGAGCGTAAAAATTTTAGTGTGTTGAAATATCGGTGCGATAATTTTCGGTGATAAGTTCAACATTTATTATAAGAATTGATTTTTATTTCCTCGCAGTAGTCGTGAAAACCACTGTGTTAAGCCTCGGCCCAAAGTGCAATAGATGGACTCGTACTTTCGAACTAACTCGTCCATCTATTGCTTACTTTCTAATCCTCGATTGTAATTATGCTCTAGTAATCTTATTCATCCTAGTCTACCAAATACAATTCGGTCCAGGCGCTGTTACTGTCGCATTGCTAACCCAACCTACTTCACTGGTAGCAGTTCGTACTAATATTATGTTATGGCCAGGCCAGGGATCCGAAATTCGGATAGATATTTACCTAAACATTGGCGGTGGCGTTGTTGTTCAGTTGTATCAAGCGGACTCAATTTTCATTTATCAATAAAATTTCCGAGATTTCTAATTAAACAAGTTACGCCAATATTAATTAATATTTAACTATTTACATAAACACGCGAATGCTCGCAGTGAGGACGCTCCTTTATGCTTAAGTATCATTTATAGTATCGGTTATAAATGCTTTTGCGATAACTGTTAAGTGAAATACATTACGGACAATCGATATTATGCAAGACAAGATTCGCACAATTTGTTTGTTAAAATAGTGTTTGAGTTTAACCTTTCATTTCGTTACGGCTACGGAACCTTAAATTTAACACACGCTCAAGAGCGTAGCTTTATAAACAGGTAAAAATTGTGTATGATAAAAAAATACCTTTCTCTTCACAAGCGAGTTTCGCCACCAAAGCGTTCACGAACTTATTCCTCTCCGACGTATCATCGTCCTTTTCTTCGTCAGCCATAATGAGATCGTTTTTGAAATCGTCAGCTAGCAACATGACTTGCTTGCCACTTTCCATCGACTCCTTGAGAATCGAATTGTCTGTGTCGTTGATAGAACTAATCGATATTTCGTTAGTGGGTGTTTTATCATCGTCTTCGCGTTCGCATACTCTGCAGTCACTTCGATCGACGCGAGGACCGTCAAAATGCGACGCGTTTTTCACGTCTTTGTCTAACACTTTCTTAGGTTTCTTCTTAGTTTGCTGATTGGCTAGTTCTTTGGAGCTAGGATCGCTAACGCTTTCCACGTTGATAGACGATTTGGAATTTTCTATCAGGCTTGGGGTAAGCTCCTCGGGGGTCTTGCTGGAAGCGTTTGCTATTGATGACTTTATAAGGAGCGCATCGCCTTGTAGCAAACTGCCAGTGGCCTTGAGCATGCTTTTGCTCAGACTATTTTGCCTGTTGCGTAAATCTTTTGTTGTTTCGAAACTAGAAAGATATAACCTTATTTGAATGTTTTTTTTAGATAACTTAATTATTTGTAGATGTATCAAATAGTATACTAGCGACCCGCTCTAGCTTCGTTTCGGCTTATGTGAGTTTTCTGTAACACCCGTTAGTGCAGTCATTGAAGCGAAAAATACGGTCTTACCTCCGAATTTTTTTACTGTGAACCGATTTGCATGAAATTTTGGAATTAGGCTCATCTTACCCTTAACTTCAAAAGTGAAAATGATCTGAACTCCGCCTATTATTTTTAAGGGGTGTAAACAACCCCTTAATGGAAAAATTTACATTGAGCCATTTTATCGCTAGAAAACATCTCTAATTTGTAAGTGGTGAAATTGTAAAGTGTTTTCTAACACAATTACCTCATATTAAAATCATTTTCAACCCCTTGAAAATCTTACAACCCTTGCAAAAAAAAATACTTTGGTATGACATAAAAAGATGTAAGTATAGAGTAAGTAATATTTTATATTCTCTATAATAATTATCAAATTTTTAACCCCCTTTCAACCCTTGAAAAGTACCCCTTGATAAAAAATTGTTAATTTTTTTTTTGGTAAAATGAAAAGTATTTAAATATTATTCCACACTCTCGAAAATGATTATCATATTCTTAAGCTTTTTCTACCCTTAAAACTACCCCTAAATTAAAACAGTAAATATATATGATTACTGCTACCATTTTACGTATATAAGTTAGTAACATAAGTTTTTGGACCATAACTCCTTAAATTTTCATGCTATCACAATTTATAAAAGACCATTGTAAGAGAGCTACAACATCCTTCATTTCAATACATAGTAAAAAACCTTTTTCTAAAACGGTGAAGGGTTAAAGGGCTTAAGAGAGGCTGTGATTGCGATGCCACGCGCTCTTTAAACAATCATATACCGCCGTCATTTTTTGTTTAACAGAAAAAACAAAAAAAACAAATTGTTTGTCAGAAAAATACCTAAATTTTTTATCCCTACACTTTTATACGTATCTGTCGTCATTTTTGAGATATTATGAAAAAAAGGTGGGTGTTTTAAGAATTTGAAATTTTTTGTTTTTTTTTAATCGTGGCTTTTTTGAAAAATATGTGTCCTGAAGCAGCCAACCTGATACAATCTATAAAACTCTTCATAATAAAGTTAATTCTAGGCGGAATTCGATTAATTTTAATTTTGGCGGAAATGGCACTTATGAAACCCATTGATTTAAAAGAAAAAACATTAGATGCTCCTCTTATTTGCAATACAGCTCACTTATTTTACGTGCAAAAGACTTTTAATAGTGCTCATTTTAAAGCTTATTTCAAGCACTACAAAACCCTTTTTTATTAGAATGCATAAAATGCATCTGCTCGCCGCTAGATGGCTTTGACCAAATCGATGAAATTTCAGACAATATAAAAACGGCTTTGATCTTTAATATCTAGCTTAATATTGCACTTAGAATACTTTATAAAAAACCAAATTGTTAATTTTTTTACCTGCTACAATTTTGTTTTTTATAAAATTTTCGATAAAACGTATATTTTTGGAGATATTTGCAAAAAACCGATGAAAAACGTGAAAAAAATGCGAGTTTTCAATTGCCAATAACTTGAAAAGTATTGGATTTTTCGAAATATTTTTTTTTATGATTTTTTGCTTAAAATTAGGCCTTCTATCGATATCCGAGGTTATTTTGAAGAAAATAATAAACACCCCCGAGAAGTGGTGGCAATCACCCCCAGGGTGGTTGCGGAGTTCAAATCATTTTCACTTTTGAAGTTTAGGGTAAGATGAACCTAATTCCAAAATTGTATGCAATTCGGTTCACAGTAAAAAAATTCGGAGCAATAATGCTTCAATGACTGCACTACGTACATAAAACAGAATTTATTGTACATAAAAACCTCCCTCTTGAATCACTCTACCTATTAAAAAAAACCGCATCTAAATCTGTTGCGTAATTTTAAAGATCTAAGCATACATAGGGACAGACAAACAGCGGGAAGCAACTTTGTTTTATACTACGTAATGATATATCATATATCATCCATTATTTTAATTAGGTTAAATAACGAAAAAATATGTTCCAAAAATACCGGTGCTGTACCGATATTTAAAGGTATTTTCTGACTGAAAACGAAAGAAAACTTGTAAACTAATATTGTGGAATGCAATAAATGTTGATGTATTGAGTATTGATGTAACAGAAAGAGTATTCTATCTTTGCCATTCGGTATTTCCATCAAATCAGCTGACAAAATAATCTGACAGAACACCGGTAATGTCCCCGATCGACGTAAATTTCATATTAGTTATGTACACAACTACATACAAGAGATCATTTACTTAAGTTTTTCACCTAAAGCACATAATATATGTTAAACGCAAGATGGGACAAAAGAAGCGTGCTTCGACTGTCGATCAGTAAACTGGAATCTAACTGACCGACCAGCAGGCAATTTACCGACTTACCACATACAGTCAAGTGTAAAAATATTATAATATTCCAGTGTAATAAGACCTTCGATATGTATTTATGAGAGGATTATTTCTATACTTATTTTTGCATTTGACTGTTCTTGTTCTATTCTGTCCTTTTTATCTTTCCCTCGCACTTACACTAATATTGCTGAGTACTGGTATTTTATTGGTATTCTAAGCCTTATTGTTACTGGTAAAATATCTGTATTTCTCACGAAGTACCTGTACCTTCGAGTAACGGTACCGATGTTGGTACAGGTTTCACACCAAGGTCACGCGGTTGTCTAAAATACAGGTATTTCAAGCCCTGCCTACGGTTAGACCTGAGCGGTAAGTTTTATCATTGTACTTCACTGCATCTGATAGGTATAAGGTAGATTGGGTAAGATTAAGACTGCACCGAGCAAACGTCGAGCGTCCAGTTCTCGTTGCTATTATTGTGTTTTCTAATTAACTAAAGAATTTCCTTGCAATCAGACGATACGTTTTTGTAGCGCAAGTAAAAACATAATTTATGGGATACGTAACAAACTTAAATAACAATTACCCTTTGAGTAGTCAGCTTAACGGGAAAAAGTGGCCACTTTATTCCGTTAAGTTGATAACTCGAAGGTGAATTGTCATTTGTATGTATGTATGTAAACACTTTATTGTATAAACAAGAGATAACAATTATAAAATAGACAAAAATATAACAGGGATGTACAAAGGCTAACTTATCCCTTTAAGGGATCTCTTCCAGTTAACCTTTGAGGGATTGAGAAATAATTAATTTACAACGAATAGCCAAATAAGTACAACACTAAAAGTAATTTCTATAAATATCAATATATAAAATACCTAAACATATTCCAATAAACATATAATATATTTATACAGGGTGACTGGAAATTCGCCGTATTCCTTGAAAGGGGTTATTCTACAGCTCATTTGTAATGATTTAAGTCCAGTCAACCAGGGGTCAAAACTCATTGGTTTTCGAGTTATTCACGTTTTTAGTTTTTTTTTTAAATACCTGCCTTTTGACCTAAAACTAGTAATTGTGTAAAAACTACGTCATTTAGAAATAAAAAAAAAAATTTTTCAAATAGCCAATAAACCACAGATTACGAAACATAAAAAAAAATGCCAAAAAAGGATTTGAAGTAAGAAATTCTAGTAATTATTTTCCAAATTTAGTAACATTTTAAAGCATAACTAGAAAAAAAAGTACAACACTTCGCGTACGAATTACAGGAATAGTTTGCTCAATTCATATGCTTTCTAAAAAGGTACAATTTATGACATTTAAGTTTTAAGTCTAGATACGCGATGTCACGTAGTCGATGAGAGGAAGGAGAAGGGAATGAGCAAGAGTTATCTTGGTGTGAAGAGGAAGGAATTTCTGCAAACGCCTAAGTGAATGAATGGATCCATAGACCTTACGACTTACCGCAGTTACCTGAGCCGTCCAAGAAAGGGTCTGATCCACTACGATACCTAAATTTTTGACTGACGAAGAAAAGGGAATTGTAGTACCGTCAAAGATCACTTCAGGCATCACAAGGTCCGACAACTTCGCGATGAAATGAGGGCTACCGACGACAATAGCCTGCGAATTTATATCCTATAAGTTGTGTTTTTATTTGTAGTACAAAAACCTACCGACCAATTTCAAGAATATACTTTACTTTATTAGAAAACACAATAATAGTAATGAGGGTGCCACTGTACATCCGGCCTACGCTCGGCGCAGTCTTAATATAGATTATTGTTAGAAATCAAAGATCGGTTCTTAAGACGAAATTTTACGTCTTACTTTTAAATGAACAATTGAACTAACGTAAGGTTTTTGTACACTTTTACAAAAGTGTACCTAGTGATTTTTACGAAAGTTTACTCAAAACAGATAATTAGGGAATACTACAGATTGTTGAAACAGCTAATCTTGCCCCACTAACAGTGCCTTTTGTTATCTTAACAAACATACGTTCTTGAGTTCTGACAGAAAGGCCGACATTTAATGTGACCATTTATAATGTAAACCTTGTGCTACGCATTATGTGCTTTTATTTGTTTAGGTGAAGAAAAAAAATTAAAAAAAACAATATTTTTTATTAAACGGTACATGAATTGACTTGTTAATAATTTACTTAATCAGACTCTTTTACTTAAATGATAATGTGCGTTTTTGAAACTCAAGTTTGGAGTGTTTGCTGATTTACCGACATAGCAAACTGCGGAAGTTGTACGTTGTAAGGTATCGAGTAATTGGACTGTGGTTAGCTTAGTAAATACAAACTATTTTATTTGATCACTATTTTTTAACACGACGTACCATTTGTTAAACGAGCCTGACTTGGCCACCTTCATGACTTTCTGAAAAATTCGCTTGGCAGCAGGTGGGCGGCGGAAGGGTGGGCGCTTCTGCAGGGCGGACACCGCCAGTGATATTGCGGGGCGGACCTCGTGCATTAAGAACCTGGCGCGCTCCAGGGGAACTGCACACACCTTTAGGAAAGAAAATAGGTGGTAAACTGCTAGCATATACTCTGATTTCCAGTGTAAACAGTCGAGGTCACTCACTCACGCACTCGCAACGGACTGAATATTTTTTACTCGTTTCCATAGAAAAATAAAGATTGCCGATAACCATTAAGAAAGTGGTAGTAGTGTATTAAAATGTATTTTTCACGCCACTGCTCGGAAATGTGGCGAAAGATGGTCTGTTCCTGGTCCCCAAAACCATCAATAGTTGCACATTGAATGAGCAGGCGTTCTATGAATTTAAACTGGACGACAATAACATTGTTGGTCTGTTCCATTTAGCAAGTCGACCAATTACATCATCAGTTTATGTACGAATTTACTTGTAATTGTTTTTTTTTATTGTGCAATAAAGAGTTTACATACATACATACATACATACATACATCAGTCCGCTGATCACCAATTCGACCAATCAGAACACGACTTGTGCTGCATATGAAATTGAAATGGCCAGTGAAGTCTTTTTTTTTTAATAATATTCATCCCTTCACGGATAGGCAAAGGAATCAGATTCCTTACAGCCATATAAGGCTGTTTTTAATTATCTGAAATATAGTTCTGTCACGGTCAGAGTCGTCAGTTTAATAAACGCCTTTGAATGACTGGCCACTAAGAACAGTATCGTTAAAAAAAAAGTTAAAATTGGCGGGAGAGCGTAAAAAATTTAGTGCGTTGAATTTTTTATGCGATAATTTTCGGTGATAAGTTCAAAGATTTTTTTATTTCCTCGCAGTAGTCGTGAAAAGCACTGTGTTAAGCCTCGGCCGAAAGCGCAATACATGGACTCGTACTTTCGAGGGCCTCCGCAACTAACTCATCCATCTATTACTTACTTTCTAACCTCTACAACAATGTACTATTTCTACTCGCATTCTATAAACTGCTAATATTGATACCGTTAACCGTACCAGAATACCACCTATAACGTAACTGCAGAGTGAAAACTGTCCTTAGGTGTTTTATGAGCAAATGAGGGACTCCAGATTTAACTCCCGAGCGTAGCGAGGGTGTTACGAGTTATTTCCTGAGCGAAGCAAGAGAATTAAAACGGAGTCCTAAGTGCAGCGAGGGATTCAAGCTCGCCCAAGAATAAAACAGCATTATCCCAAAGGAGAATACTGTGAAGGTTGAACACCTTCACGTCGTCTCAAGTTTTTGATATGGTTTTTTTTTTATTATTATTATTGCCATCGACGGGCAGACAGCCCACCTGATGGGAAGTGGTCACCGCCGCCTATGGACATTAATATAAATAGAAATATCCAAATAACCAACAACAGTAATATGATAATTAAATGTATTAACATACTATACTGTTTCATTGAAGAGCACCCCACAACGCCCGTCACAATACTCTGCTTTTCTCACCTTTTGCGAGACAATAAAAAGAAAGGCTACTTACTAGAAACAACGTTTTATAAAAACATAAAGTAACTTATTTAAAAAAAAAACTACATATTAACATTTTTCATAGGAATTTAAATCGCATTATTAATCAGGGGGTTATAATGAGATTCCGTACCATATTATAACCCTCAGGGTCATAATATTGATTGTACTGAGTCTCATTATCAGTGACCGGAATTAGGGGAGCCAAAATACGTACTCTTCGCATAAGGACATAATATAGAGTGGTTAGAACCGGGTATTAGTCGTAATATTACACATACATATTTTTTTGTTATGTCCTTTTGCGAAGAGTACGTATTTTGGCTCACCTAATTCCGATCACTGCTCATTATAACCCGCTGGTTAGCCGATAGCTATAATGACTTACTCTGGGTGAGGTTTGCATGATATATAATTGGGCAAATTCGAGCATGTGGTGTGAAAAAAATATTATTTGTTATCGTTTATTTTTGATTATTAAATATAATGTAAACAGCATTAAGCTTATTAATTTAATATTTTGCTGTATTGACACATTTCTTTTTTTGAATAGTTTGAACAATAAAGTATAAGAATTTGAATGTCAATTGTATTTGTAGGGTTTTCACAATGAAAGGCAGAGTTGTTGTAAGGTATATTAGGTTTTCGCTCCAGTGTCGATAAGGAAACGTAGGTCTGTAGAAATGTACTTAATGATTACAGACCACTACAGTGGAAATAAGAAACAGGTGCTACGCGTGCATTCGCAACAACGGCCGCCAATTCGAGCAAAACTTGTAAAAATTAAATTTTAATCATTACCTACTACTTAGCGTATGTTATTTACAAAAAAAACCTTTATCCTGCATAGCGCTTATTATTAGCCTAATGTGCCCCTATCGGATAAAGTTGACAAATTAACGGCGGTAGTGAATGTTTTATGGCTTTATTGCACATGGTTAGAAAGAGGATAAACCAGAGATGTTTTTAAAACAATTTTAAGAACATTGTCTTTTGTAGTTTTTTTTTAAACGTAAATCAAAGTTGACCTTCTTCTGAATTTTTACACATGTTACATCTTTTGAGGGTCAATAAAAAAAAACTAGGTATCACTTGCACGTAATTTCAATTTTGGTAGAGCCCTACAACATCACCCATTACAATAAAATAAAAATTGGACGCTTAACCCCTGTTTTTTTTTTTTATTAAATTTTAAAAGTGGCAGGTCCATGAATTATCAATTTTTTCTAAAAAAGAATGCTAAAAAAAATCCGTTGAGAGAAAATGTGTTTTAGGTGCCGAAAGAGATAGCAAATGACCCCAACCAATCCGCCATTTTAATTTGGCAAACGATGCACCAAACACCCTGTATACTTCCTACTTACGAAAACTTTATGAAGTTCTACGAATGGACGAGATAAGGCCTTAAAAGGCAAATGCAAAATCCGAAGGAACCTGGGTTTTTCCGATATTATAACTATATCACAGGAAATTGAGAATATATGGTTAAAAGAATCACTACCGATTGTGTCACATACAAGAATAATATAAATGATAAAAGCATATAATGTTAAGTGTAAGAACGTCTTAAAATTTGTCACCCGTTTTACAGAAGAGAATAAGCAAGGCTTCTTGACGCAAAGCAAAGATTTATTCGATATTTCGTCATGCAAGTGCAAAAATATCGAGCAATGCACTTGTCCCAAAGATAAAAAAGTTCCAAAACCCAAACAAGCTTTTCTAATCAATCAGAGAACAACACGAAAAATGATCATAGGTAGATTAGACGTGAAGACTACGAAAGTTCTTCAAAATCGATTAAAAAGGCGATTAACTTTAAATAAGAATCAACACCAGCAACATCATAATGATGAGGAAGAACAGACCACGAAAGAACTCCGTTTAGTAAAACAACGTTCTCAATGTAATGTTCCTCCAACTACAACAACTTCTTCCACGAAAATAAATTATTTATCTGCTTTAGCCCAGACTTGTGACCGATACGGGGTTTCGAATAGAGCTGCCGCTGCTATTGCTTCTTCAGTATTACACTACATTAATTCCGAAGTTGAAGTTATTGATCGTAGTACATTGCGAAGAGAAACTCGTACTAGTAATATGACAGCTATTGAGAATTAAATTTATCGGCTTTTATTTTGATGGCAGAAAAGATGAAACGCTTACGCTGCTGAAAAAGAACGAAAGGACATATCGAACAACTGTTTTCGAAGAACACATCTCTTTAGTTAAAGAACCGAACTCCATTTACTTAGGATATGTCGTTCCGTCCAGCGGTACATCTAAAAATATAGTCGATGCCATCATAGATTACTTTAACACTTCATAGGTACTATAGGGTGTGATGGGACAAATGTCAACACTGGTAAGTTTGGCGGAGTTATAAGATAACTAGAGATACATGAGAACAGACCTCTTCAATGGGTAATATGTAATATAATAATATGCTTAATGCACGTGAACGAATTACCACTTAGGCACTCGTTTCTTCACCTTGATGGATCAACGTCAGGACCTGGATTTAGCAAAAAACTCTCCAGGAATGCTATCGCATGCAAGATGCCTCACAAGAGCGAACAGAATACTGCGATTATATTTAGCAACGCAGAAGCCATCACGAAGTCTTACAGTTTTATCAACTTTTATCGTAAAAATTTATGCACCGTATGGTTTGCTATGAAATTGGCTCCAACTTGGCTGACATTTGGCATGGCATGAATTTTTATTACCTTGGTTACGTGGTAATAACAATGCTATAATAATTAATAATTATTACAGAATTTTTATTTTATTACCATGGCAATGCTCATTATAGAATTGTTTTCACACTTCGGTTACGCTATAGATGGTATTCTGATCTGGTACCGTTAACGATATGAATATCAGCGTTTTATAGTACGCGAGTAGAAAAAACTATGAACGCTTTATATATTCAGGTATTTACCTCTTTATAGCTGCGTGTCTGTTGCTGTTTAATGCGCATAAGCGTCCATTTGCTCTGCTGCACTACTTTTACTATCTCTGACATCGAAGGGGACAGTTTCACTCCGCCCTTGTCCATTTCTAAAATAGTTATTATTTAAATTAGACCGTTAATAACTATTTTCAAAAATAAAATTAAAACATTTTGCATAACCCATCGATAAAGGCGTTTATCCATTATCCATCTAGCATTTCAGTTTACCAATGACTGCAATAATTCACATTAAACATGCGTGAATCCTTCGTCTGAAGCCACCCATCACTACAGAACCGACTAGTGGACACTGGATAAAAGCACGCACTAGTGTAATTGTACCTAACTCGACATCCTGTACTTTAAAACGAGCAATATTTGTAAAAAATTAGTAGTACTTATTAGTTGAAATATTTTATATTCATACCAACGCTGGCGGTGGCAAGTGCATGCTCCTTCAAACCAGCATGATAGAGTAGGAGCGCAAGCAGCGTGCGCCTGAACTCTTCTAGTGGGTGATCCGGAGGGAAGGATGGGGCGGCACCCTCGCGTCGCTCACACGCGAACCAGAGGTGAAGAGCAAGGGGGTCCTGAGAAGGTAAAAATTGCTTTAACAACTATATAATATGCAATTTATATACATTCGATTCTGTCTAAGCTTTTATTTAACCTGTGATTGTCATATAAACATACTAAATCCTCCCTGTGTACAAACCCTGCGTGAATTTACAGATACAGGGCCAATAATGATGCCGCAGCTGAAGTAATTTGAAGATATCAAACTGGTCAAGTAAACATACATACATACATACACACCGTCACGCCTTTATCCCAAAGTGGTGTAGGCAGAGCTACAGAATTACCAACCACTTTAACAACCAGTTGCCAAGTAAACAATATGCCGTGTTAGGCCTCCGTCACAAACGATTGTAACAAACAGACATTGGTACCAAAGTAAAATTTCCAAAGGTGGCGCTAAAACTCACATGTGGCTTTGGATCAGCTAGCGCTAGTAACAACGCGTCGGCCTTGGTGTGAAGACCGCGGGGCGTGCGCGGCGTGTATGCGGGCGGCGGGGAATCTCCAGCCGGAGTATTGCCTCCTGTAGATGTACCACCGCGGGCTTCTGCCTTTTCTTCTTCGAACGGGTTTGGAGGTTGATAGTCCTATGAAAGTTGCTGCGAGTTAGATACTGATTTAAAACCAAGCACTGTAATCGATAAAATTTACAAAAATACGCGCGTCATAATCTTTTCTGAACATACCCCCTTAGCTTATCTCGCGAAAGGTTCGTTTATCAATTAAACTTTACCTATCGAGTAAATGCGCTCTAGGGTATAATTTAGTTTCTCTTGTAATGTATAATTTTCAGGCGTGAATTAACGCCTCAGCGATGCACAATTTATTCCATCTCTTGTCAACTTGTTAAGTTGGTATCTTAAATTAATCTTATAATCTATGGTCAATTCAACTAGTCTGTCTAACGAAAGCTGAAGGTAGGAATAAACGACTTTGATACTTTTTTTATTTTGTTTATATTGGCGGGCACTAAGAGAGAGAAAACGCGAACTTTTTTTCACAAAACATAGGCCCGTATTAATAAACTATACTCAAGGCTACTAATACCGCTGTCAAGTGTCCGTTTGTCCACTAATGCCCGGTTCCTATATCCAAGAAACGAATCGTTTTCCTTACGTCTCGTTAAAATTTGACATTTGCTACGTACAAAATGTGTCAAATTTTAACGAGACGTAAGGAAAACGATTCGTTTCTTGAATATAGGAACCGGGCATAAGACCACTCACGGTATCATATTTAAGTACAGTTTATTAATAGAAGCCCAAGAGGCTTACTAATACGTATAGTCCGCATCAAATAGATAGTGACACCCAAAGTCGCCAAATAGTTTGGTACACAATATTATTCCAACTGTCATAAAGACGTGTACCGCACTATTTGGCGACTTTGGGTGTGTGAGTATCCATTTGATGATTTGAAACTATCTATGAAAATAAGACCACCATAAGCATGCTTTCTCATTTGTGAGCTGTTGTAGTAAATAAAGTTACGCCCACACCAATGCTTAAAAAACGGTGACGGTACGGAATCGCAGTGACGCGTCGTATCGGTACCGTTTTTGACGCATGCCCTCCACACACCAATGCTTAAAAAACGGTGACGGTACGGAATCGCAGTGACGCGTCGTATCGGTACCGTTTTTGACGCATGCCCTCCACACACCAATGCTTAAAAAACGGTGACGGTACGGAATCGCAGTGACAGGGATACGACGCGTCACTGCGTTTCCGTACTGTCGCCGTATTTTAAGCAGCGGTGTGTGGAGCATGCGTCAAAAACGGTACTGGTACGACGCGTCACTGCGATTCCGTACCGTCGCCGTATTCTAAGCAGCGGTGTGGTCGCAGCTTTAAGGCGTCAATAAAAAGTCATAAAGTAAAAATATTTTATTTGTTATTAGAGTAAAACATTGTTATAATGTCATAATTATGTACATAATTCACACTTGCTTGTAGCACGTTTACCTTCAGCACGTTTTGATGCAATAGTCTTTAAGTAAAGGTGTCGCCAAGCTGCTATTTCAAAACGCTCAATATAAATCGAGCGTTGGTTAGTATTTTCTTTAAACTCGTACCCATTCACAATTAGTATTCGGCGTAAATTTTTCTAGGCACCCGGTAAAATTGATGCTTTCTCTCAACTCTGCTAAAAGGCATCTGTGTTGGTACTTGTTTCTTTACAATATAAAATTCGTTCACTTTGTTTCGAATAGCTTGGATGTCAAAACTATCCAAATTGGATACTGTGGCCTTGTGAGGTCGCTTCTTACCTGGAGTACTGAAGCAACCATGGTACACTTTAACCTTGTTATTTATACTCCTCAGTGTAGAAAAACTGAGACCTGTAAGAAAGAATAAAATGAACAGAACGCCATTTACAAATACACTGTGAGCTGTATTGTACAGTCCGACAGCTCTAAGAACATTTGGTTTTAGGTGAAATCAAATCGCATCGGTGAGAGTCAAATCGCAATGGTTTAAGGACAAGGAAGACAGGTATAACCCGAACATCTTTTTCAAGAGCTGATGGAGTGTACCTATTTACATTTGGTTCACAAACAACAAAATGCTGCTTGATCTGCATACAATAAATAAATATTAATTAATATGTTTATGATATCTTTTAACTAAATGTATATAAACTTAGTGTTTTACTGAAACTATGAGTATCCGTTACATTAATCATTTGCCTATTTAATATATACGGAAAGACAATTATTTAATTAATTTTAGTATTTACCAGCCATTGAAAATATTTCTTCTAAATATTTGGTTTGACTGAGAAGATCGTTTAGCTCCAACTCTTTCAACTTCTGCACTTGTTCAACAACGGTTTGTTTTTGTATGGAGAATTGAAGCTTATCTGAAAGGAATACATCGTTTAATTTCTTAATGGAAAATAAATACCAATTTAAAAGGATACATTGGACATAAAAAGGTATACATATATGAAACTTTGGATTGAAGATGAAATTTAACAATGAGTATCAAGATTAACATGTCGTACTAACCTTTGAATTCGGTCACCGCATCTAAACACTCGATTTTCTGTTTAAAAACTGCTTCTTTTTCATCTTGTTTTTGTTTCCACTTATTGGTCATAGTGAAAACCATCTGCCGCACACCACTTTTTATTGTTTTACCCATTAAAATCAGTAAATTTACGAAATTACTCTTCGACTTGACACTCCAACAATGACGATTTGTTTGTCAATGTGGATATGACATATTTAACAATGTTGCACCTCAAATAATGGCCGTGTTCAGCTTTCATTAGACGGACTCTACCAGTGGACCTTTGTCAAAAAACTACTGAATCTGTGGCACATGCACCCGGTGTTGCAAGGTTTAAATTTCGTTCTCCTCGTTTGTAAGTAACCCCAGGTCACTGTATTAGTATCGTTTTGAGTATTAATTTCCAAAATTATTTATGTAGTGCAGCTTTAGTCTTCTTTTTAATTCCTCAGTCGTTTCAGGGTTCCAGCATATTTAATGACAGACGAAACCAGAGTTTACTGCCTTTAAGTAAATACCCGTGTTGACGATTAGCTTTTACCCCGATATGTGGAGGTTTACAACATTAGAAAGTTGTATTGATCTAGATATTGATTTGGGCAAGTCATGATCGGTGTCGTTCTTTTTCTAATAAGCCGGCGAGCTAGCTACATCTTATTT
Organism: Acleris laterana; assembly: GCA_963966035.1. Classification (NCBI taxonomy): domain Eukaryota; kingdom Metazoa; phylum Arthropoda; class Insecta; order Lepidoptera; family Tortricidae; genus Acleris; species Acleris laterana. The sequence continues at coordinate 60,674,297 of OZ014438.1, read as the reverse complement.
ATTTTATATTGGAGAATTACCTACCATATCTCTTTCCCTTGTAAGTGTTTCGACGTTGGGTTGAGGTGTCTTGAATTATTATTGTGTATCGTATTGGTTTTGACTACGCATTCTTATATTCCAGTTTCCGGCACGTTGTATTCCTATAGGTACATAACCTGAATAATAACCTACGTGACTATAATCACAGCAACGGTAAGTGCTTATAGCCCTTTCCATCTTCAAAGCCGTGTAGTGTGTCGAGTGTCTGCCTAAAGGTGATATTCATATTTCAGCATTTATTGAATACCCGCGGAGTACGCTAAAGAACACTTGTGCCACGTCCTACAACGGATCTTTCGGTGTTCCGGAGTCGACATTGGTTACCGCAGATCGTAAGCAAGGCCATAATCCTCCAAAAGGTCAGTTCCTTAACGTATTTTACAAGGTTTTGAGGTTATAACTTATGTGCCACGTCATGTCTGTCTCACACTTCTATCCCCTTGCTAAACGTATCCAGCAAGACCGCGCACGGTGAACTATTTAAATTATTCTGCAAGGACCAAATGGTGTTTTCCTAAATTTAACCTGCGTTTGAACACTTAATGCCTTCCTGCATAGGCTATGAACCATGAGGCTCTCTCTTATGTCTAGCGAACTGCTGAGTCGCCTTCAAATGCTTGATGCCGCATTTTCTTTACCGTTTACTTAAATTAACCCTTTGAACCTATCAAAATTAACTTCCGCATTGCTTGCGCATTGGTCGCTTAACCACCCGGCACCCACGTGCGAGCGTAGCTGCTCACCTCGGCAACTCGGCTCGACCACATCCGCAGCTAAGCGATCTCAAATTTAACATCTTACTAAAATCATCAACCAGCGTCATGGACCAAACGACAACCATACCCTAAATTATCTACATTATTTAATTAAAATTAGCTACTTAACCTACCCAACCCAAGTTAATTGAAATAAATTTGTATACATAACAATTCGTTTTCACACTTTCTTTATACCCAGTTAGGGGGAAAAATAAAGTATTACACTCTTCACTGTGAATGAGATAACTGTCGTAAAAACAGGGCGCTAAATAAAAGCGGTTGCTTGAATTAGGTAACACTTCACCACCGATCTAGTTAATAAAACTTTCGTCAACTGTTAAGAGCGTGCGTATGACTAATGTTGTTGTTGTAGAAATCTTAAATTTCATTCCACTGCTCGGATTTCAACCAAAGCTTTGTATGTTTAGAATAACTAGCAGGGACAGAGCTACCGGCCTTGACAGTTTAATGAGATAGAATATCCCTGATATGCCCAAGTAGGCCGTCAAACTGACCTGTAGTCCGCCTCTTAGGAACACGGCTGTGGCAAAGGTCTTCACTTCTTTTTCAGCCTCTTGTTGCGGCAGCGAGCGAGCCATCTGCACGCCGCACTGAGACACGCTTATTGCAATGTGAAAAGCGGCTGATGTCAAAAGGTGATGGACTCGGAGGGATGATGTGTTTTCCTGGTAGAAAGATTGACATTTCGTTGATCGTCATCGTAATAAGTTTTAATAATGATTTCATGATAAAAAAAATTATTTACATAGAAAAATGTGCTACGCAGATATAGAACGGGGGGTAATCCGGGGGGTAATCTGGGAACGGTCACTAAAATGGATTATTCTAGGTTGACAGGAGAGAGGACAACTCTCTGATGCCAAATATTTCAGTCTTCCTGCGCACAGTGGTTGCGTTATCTACACATGGGAGCTTAAAAAAGTGTTATTGATCCCAAAAAAAATATTATAATGAAAATGGCTGAATGTTGTACATTAAGAAAGTACTAGTTGTACCCAAGAGTACAGAGTTTTATCTTAAATTTGTCAAGATCGTAGCAAATGGAAAGAAGTGGTCTCTGCCTACCCCTCTGGGAAACAGGCGTGATTTAATGTATGTATGTATGTATGTATGTAGTTGTACCCATGTCAAATATGCAAACATTTACCAAAATTTTGGTCGCTTTATGGCGCTTCGACCTTTCCAAGATGGTTTATTATCATATCACCAAACCAAAAACAATATGGGAAATGGCAGAATTTTGTATATAAAGTACTAGTTGTACAGTCAGCGTCAGAGAAAAGGACCCCCCCAAGTCGTTAAAGATTATCGCACGACGGCGAACGTCACGTGACGTTCGCCGTGAGCAGCTAGCTTCCCGCGCCCCGCACCCACCTCTGCCCAAGCATTCACCGGCACCAATACCACTCAAATATTATTTATTTTGCTATTTGGCTTTTAGTCAATCCGAATAACAAGAATAACTTACAAAAAGACATTTTCACTTACTATGTGCGGTTGAGGATACGAACCCGCTTCACCAGCTTACAACGCGACGCGTTATACCACCTAGGCCATCGACTCAGTTCAGTCTCAACGAAAATTTGCATTGGATTACTCCTCATATAGAACAATTTTAATGACGATCTTTATCTTCTAAAAGTTATGGCTTAAATTTCAACTTCCACCTTGTTTACTCCTCAATTAGCCATAAGGTTGAAATTAGTATAGATTTCTCGTTTGGTTGAATATACTGTGCTTTTTGCCGATTGTTGCACTACCGTCATTTTACTTCAGAAAAGTAACTGCATCGAAGACTGCTTTATTAAGCAGTGACTTAAAGTTGGCATTCGAATAATTTACTCGAATTGTCCGTCGCATTTATTATTTTGTAGTTGAGGGTAACTTTGTAATGACTTCACAAATTATTGCGATTTGTGCCGTTCCGCTGAGTGAATCTCTCTTTCCGCTTGCTAATATTATCCGATTATTTCGAAATTCTTATAATGGTTCGTTTAACAACTTTTTTGAAGGCTAAAATTGTTGTTCTGTGGGAACAGAAGCAATCAATCAAGAAAATAGCACGAGATATGTGCATAATGGTAAGAGTTATACGACATCTTATTTATACTGAGATTATTATACTTATATAAGTATTTATTTTTACATTTATGTATTGCTATTAATTTGTTTTTTATATCGGCAGAGAAAAACAGTTCGCAGATGGATACAGAGGTATCAAGAGACAGGTGCCCGCCAAGGCCCTCGCCCGGTTGCTTACACCGACGAATCTGAGCGACACCGTAACATAGTGCAAGTTCACGCAGAGGCACCCTTCAAAACGACATGCTCAAGTGCTGAGACTTTTGGAGTGTCGCTTAGCACAGTTCGGCGACATCTGCATGCTGCGGGTATCCATAATTATAAACCGGCTAGAAAAATCAAGCTCATGGAGAAACATCGTAACGACAGAGTAAATTTTGCCAGTCGTTATTTAAATTTCGATTGGGCAAACGAAATTGTCATATTTACTGACGAGAAATGTTTCAAATCTGATAAGGATGGGCAATAAATTTTATGGAGAAGAACCGGGGAGAGGTTTAACCCTAAAAACGTTTTAGACCTCAGAACCAGCGGGCGATTAACACTAGGTAAATAACATTTTATTTCATACATTCCGTTTAAGACGTATATTTATTATATTCTGTTCTATTGACATTTCCGTATATTACATGTTACAGTAGATTTTATGAGATGATTGTTTTCAGGCTACTGGGGATGGATGTCTTCCATGGGCCCCGGCGAGCTGGTGGAAATAGGCGGCCGCATGAACAGCGAGCGATACTCGACTGGCCGTCAAAAAGTCCGGACCTAAATCCCATAGAAAACTTGTGGGGTCAGATGGTATTAAACTGGGATTCTAGTGAAATTAAAACTAAAAAAAATTTGGATCTAGAAGTCAATAGAACTTGGGAATTGATGAGAAATAATGACACATGTAACAAAATGGTATCAACTATGCAAAATCGGCTTCAAGAAGTTATAGAAAGTGACGGCTATCCTCTCCGATACTAATAAAGCATTAAATAAAAAAAAAATAGGAACGTTGTCATAGTTAAAATAAGTAAAAAAACGTTGTTTATCATCTTAATTCATAATTCTCGTTTTTTATTCATGTGTAGGTATGTGACACACCATCTGACCCCACACGAAAAAGTTGTGTTACAATAATTATAACAAATTGTGATAAGTGATAACAGAAAGATGTAAATTGCTATACTATATTTATAGTTAAGCATGTTGGTTCTTTCTCAGTGATTCACATGCAGAAGTCAAGTTCGCAGTTTTATTTAACGAAATATTGTAAATATCTACCAGCAAAAAAGATAATGATTAGATTACACATAGTATAATTTAACGTAACGCTGTTGACAATAATCTCTCATCAAATCTTCTTCTATCTTCTATATACCTAAGTATATATAAAAATTAATCCTGTTTCCCTTGGTCACGGCATCACGTGCGAGCGGCTGGACCGAATTCGCTAATTATTTTTTTGTTGTTTGTTATTGTCAGAAGGTTCTTAAGATAGCAAAAATTAAGAAAATTGAAATCACAATTATAGTTAAGACAGGACAACGTCTGTCGGGTCCACTAGTATACTTATAATTAATAAACGTATATTTTTTTTTACAATGACTTTTTTTTTTTATATGCCTATTTACCTAAAACACAACCTACTTTATCTTGGAAAAAAAGTATACACTATTATAAAAAATAATTTAAAAATGCAAAAAGGACATTTTAGTTGATGGATTTGAACTAGCTAACTCCGTGTTACTATTCCGACCCAAGAGCCACTAGACCAACTAGTATTTACAGTAACCCGTCGAAAATGTTCAACACTTTGATGTGTCTACCGAGGGGGTATCCTTTTCTCTGCAGCTGGCTGTACCAATTTCAAATATTTTATTTTATTGGAAAAGGTACAGTACCAAATTACAGACGTTATACTACATTACATACAACAAACAAGTAGACTGTATAAAAAAAGGTAAGATAATTTTTTTTTCATTAATAAATGAATGTAGTTTTTGTAAATTTACCAATAGTTGTACAAAAAAAAACACCAATCGGCAACACTCACTGCCCTCGTTCGTAACAACTATTTTTTATAATATGGTGTAATAACAAAGTGCCAACTTCTGTAGAGCTGAATGATCAGGTTTTCATATAGCAAATATGCGTATTTTAATTTACTGTCTGCCATTACTGTCAAGTAACAATAAAATTATTAAAATTCTAAATATTGGCTATAATTGGTTAGAACTTGAAATTTTTAGTAACAAATACGCTATCATTAACATATTATTGAATTCATTAAAACAAATATTCAATATTGTGCACTACGCTTAAGTCCATTAACGGCGCGGCGGCTGTGCCTTCAAGTCTCGCGCGCGCCGCGCCTCCTTGCTCCGCGCGCGGCGCGCCTCCTTGCTCCGCGCGCGGCTGCGTCACCGCGGGCTGCGGCCCTGCGCCCCACGTTTTTTAATATTGAAAAATGACAGTTATCTTTTAAATAAGTATTGTGTTTGTGTTTTTATAAGTCTTCTTTTTTGTGTTGTATGTATAGGTAATCTTTTATTACATTTTTAGTATTAAGTTGATGCCCTCTCAGCCCTGTTTTTCGGCAGTAGATTTTATAGGGTGCCCAATATGTGGGGACAATAAAAAATATAAGGGTCAGCGTGGGCTAGCGATACACACAGCGCGCCGATATGGCACGCGCATGGAGGTCGATCCTCCGCTGCCGAGCGCATCGCAGCCCGCGCCGCCGCCTGCCCCCGCGGGTACCTCATCCACCCCTACACTCGCCGAAAGACTGGGTTTGCTGAAGCATAATGTGCCAATCATAAAAAGAATACCGCGTGGTGCGCGCATATCTGTGGCCAGCTGCCTCTCAGAGTGTGTCGCCAAAGTCGTCGCGGAGAATTCCCCCGCAGCTTGGACGCTTCTGCTCACATTTTCATATTCTGTATTGCACGCAAATAAATCAAAAACACAATCACTTACCAACCAAATAAAAAATAATTCCCTAAATTTTTCCGGCCTACCTACTGATCTCCAAATTTCCTATAAAAAAAGGACTAATAAAAATCCACCCGTTCAATATTCAAAAATAAAATCAATAGAAAACAAGCTATCTGAAGGAAATGTGAGTGGAGCTGCCCGGTTTTTATTTTCTAATGACGACTTGGCTGCACACTCCGCCGAGACCTTTGCTGCCCTCAGAGAAAAACACCCTCTCCCACCAGCTCACACCTCGCTGCCTGACCCACCCTCAGCCGATGACTCTGGAATATCAGTTGGTGAAGATGCCGTACGGCAGGCAATCGTGTCGTTCCCTAATGGTTCCGCTGGAGGGTTGGACGGGTTATCACCTCAGCATCTTAAAGACCTGACGACCTCGTCTTTAGGGGAGGCGGGACAAAGTTTGATTAATAACCTCACTGCTCTAGTTAATCTAATGCTATCAGGTCGTGTACACGTCGAAATTGTCCCACTCCTCTATGGCGCTAATCTCGTAGCTTTAGCAAAAAAAGACGGTGGTATCCGTCCGATAGCCGTTGGCTGCACGCTTAGGCGCTTGGCATCGAAGCTTTGCTGTCGCAAATTTCACAAGAGGCTGTCAGACACTTTTAAGCCTCGACAGCTAGGTTTCGGTGTCAAGGGAGGATGTGAGGCAGCTGTTCACGCAGCGCGTTCTTTTTTGAATAGTCCGGACTATGAGGTTTTTCTTAAAATCGACGTCAAAAATGCTTTTAATTCGGTCAATCGTGGTGCCCTTCTAGCAGCTATTAAAAAGGAACTTCCAGAAATATACACTTATTTGTGGCAATGTTATGGGGCACCGTCAAAATTACTTTTTGGAGACAAAATTATTTCATCATGCATGGGTTGCCAACAGGGAGACCCCCTTGGTCCTGCCATATTCAGTTTAGCTATTCATCCGATTATTTCAGATCTAAATTCCAAATTCAACCTTTGGTACCTTGATGACGGATCTCTTGGTGGAGATGCCTTAACAGTATTTCAAGACCTAGAAATTATCATTAACAAATTTTCAGATATTGGTCTTTCATTAAATTTCACAAAGTGCGAAATTTATCTGCAAGATAACCTTTCTTCAGAAAAAAAAATTGAAATCATCACAAAATTTAACGCAGTCATGCCCAACATTTCGGTCCACTCTAATACCTCTCTGACTCTTTTAGGTTCTCCAATTTTCGACGAAGCCATTAATCCTGTAATAAATTGTAAACTAAATCATTTTAAAAATACTTCAGGTCATTTGTTTGAAATGAACCCCCACATGGCATTGTTCATCATTCGGTTTTGTCTTTTTACTCCAAAATTTATGTTTTTGCTACGCAGTTGCCCAATTTGGAAATTCCCCTCTATCTTGGCTGCTATCGATAATTCCCTTCAGGAAACTCTATCTAAATTATTAAATATCAATTTTGACAAAAGTTCTTGGACTCAAGCGGTTCTCCCAGTACGTTTTGGTGGACTGGGTATTCGTTGCTCATCAAGTGTAGCTCTACCGGCGTTCCTGTCCTCTGCTTATGGTTCGATGTCTCTCGTCAGTATTATATTAAATCTCCCACAGATACTTGACGTTGAGATAGTGTAAGTGTGAGTCATGCCCTGGAGTGGATATGCCAACGCATAAACACATTCAAAGAGCTTGGGATACCCCTCGTCTTATGGCAATTCATGCAGCCCTTTTAGACAATAGTCCGGACGATTCAGATCGCGCCCGTCTTCTCGCTGTCACAGCTAATGAGTCGGGCCATTGGCTCCAAGCCCTTCCCTCTCGCAATATAGGTACAGTCCTGGACTCAAGCTGCTTGCGAATATCAATCTGCCTGCGGCTTGGAGCCAAGATCTGTGTGCCTCATTCTTGCAACTGCGGCAAGGAGGTGGATGAGCTTGGTAGACATGGTCTTTCTTGTTCAAGGAGTGCCGGCCGCATGTTCCGCCACGGCGCCATAAATGATTTGATCCGTCGTTCGCTTGCCACCGCCTCTCTACCTGCTGTTTTAGAACCAGCAGGTATGATCAGAGACGATGGGAAGCGCCCAGACGGAGCAACATTGGTGCCGTGGAAGCTTGGTAGGGCTCTGGTGTGGGACGCAACTTGTGTCGACACTTTTGCCCTATCTCACATACAAGCAACCCGAAATCAGGCCGGCGCAGCAGCTGATCAGGCCCAAACCCTCAAACGTCGTAAATATTCATCATTAATTAATGATTACGAATTTGCGGCGCTTGCAGTGGAGACTCTGGGACCTTGGTCTGCTGACATGAAACTTTTTATAAAGACCCTGTCTACTAAGCTTATTGACGCCTCCGGGGATCCCAGAGCGGGCGCTTACCTCTCCCAAAGGATAGGTTTAACTATCCAGAGAGGTAACGCAGCCAGCATCATGGGTACAATGCCGCGAACGGATCTATTAGAGGGGGTATTCTTTTTGTAGTTGTGTACACAAATATATTTAATAATTCTAGTTTTAAGTAGATAATAGGTTTTACATTAGTTATTAATTATTATAATTATTATTGTTTACTGTATATTAGTTATTATAAATAAATTTACTTATTGGATTATAAAGCGAATAAAACTGTTTTTTTTTAATAATTGTGCCTTTTGAAAAAGTCTTGATGAAGTAAAAATAGTGTCCATTTATATATATTTTTTTTAGTGTCATGTGACCTCTTCTTGCTTACCTCTTTGGCCTTTTTGAAGGGTGTCTCAAGTGTGTACAGATAGTCCAAATTCAAATAATATACGAGGTGTGATCCATAAGTTTTGAGAGTCAGTATGAACCGTCCACAATATCCACATAATGATATTCTTTTACATACCTTCACGCCTGTCTCCGAATGGGGTAGGCAGACTATGGAACACGCCAGGTGCACTGGTCTAAACATATAGCTTTCGGTTTCTGTACATTCATCAATCTCTTTATGCACGTACGTCGGTTTTGGGTGCTTTTGATTTGGCTCTTATTCAGTACATGGCGAATCTGATCACCGTACGTCCGTACCTACGTAGGATGTCCTCTACCGAAATCTCCACTCATTCTCGCTCGCCATATCTCTTTTTAACTCTTTTTTCATCCATCCTTCTTAAATTACCAAACCGTCTTAGCATTCCCTTTTCGATCTTAGTCACTACATCTTCTTCCAATCCACATCGTTCTCGGATCTCGCTACTTCTTACTCTATCTATTATCCTAACTTATACATACTTTTTCGAGCTCTCATTTCAACTGCATTAATCCTGCTTTCGTTCTAGTTCTGCCATACCCAGGATTCACTACCATACATCAATGTTGGTGTCAATACTCCCTGAACAATAGCAACGCGAGCTTTGCTCGATATATCTTGTTTGCCAAGATTGAGTGTAACGCCCTATTAATGATATTCCACGCTTTTACTCTTCTTTCAATATCCCCGATACATTTCCCATCTCTAGTAAACATAGAACCAAAGTACACGAACTCATCCACTTGCCCCACTTTTTCATCTCCAATCATTATTTGATATTGTGTAACAGTTTCATCCCTCTCCTCGACCATCACTTTCGTCTTTTTAACTTTCACTTTCATGTCTTTCCTTTTAAACGCCTCATTCATCAAAATCACCATTTTTTGTAAGTGGTCTGCCGATGATGCAAGGTGAACTTCATCATCAGTATGTAACAATGTTTTAAAAACTAACTCATTAATTCCCACAACCATACTCTCTCAGTAGTGCAGTCATTGAAGCATTATTGCTCCGAATTTTTTTACTGTGAACCGAATTTCATACAATTTTGGAATTAGGTTCATCTTACCCTTAACTTCAAAAGTGAAAATGATTTGAACTCCGCAACCACCCTGGGGGTGGTTGCCACCCCTTCTCGGGGGTGTTTTTTTTTTCCTTAAAAATAAAAAAAAACTTAAGTAAATGATCTCTTGTATGTAGTTGTGTACATAACTAATATGAAATTTACGTCGATCGGGGACATTACCGGTGTTCTGTCAGATTATTTTGTCAGCTGATTTGATGGAAATACCGAATGGCAAAGATAGAATACTCTTTCTGTTACATCAATACTCAATACATCAACATTTATTGCATTCCACAATATTAGTTTACAGGTTTTCTTTCGTTTTCAGTCAGAAAATACCTTTAAATATCGGTACAGCACCGGTATTTTTGGAACATATTTTTTCGTTATTTAACCTAATTAAAATAATGGATGATATATGATATATCATTACGTAGTATAAAACAAAGTTGCTTCCCGCTGTTTGTCAGTCCCTATGTATGCTTAGATCTTTAAAATTACGCAACAGATTTAGATGCGGTTTTTTTTAATAGGTAGAGTGATTCAAGAGGGAGGTTTTTATGTACAATAAATTCTGTTTTATGTACGTAGTGCAGTCATTGAAGCATTATTGCTCCGAATTTTTTTACTGTGAACCGAATTGCATACAATTTTGGAATTAGGTTCATCTTACCCTAAACTTCAAAAGTGAAAATGATTTGAACTCCGCAACCACCCTGGGGGTGGTTGCCACCACTTCTCGGGGGTGTTTATTTTTTTCTTCAAAATAACCTCGGATATCGATAGAAGGCCTAATTTTAAGCAAAAAATCATCTATAAAGTTTTTCAAAAAATCCAATACTTTTCAAGTTGCAATTGAAAATTCGCAATTTTTTCACGTTTTTCATCGGTTTTTTGCAAATATCTCCAAAAATATACGTTTTATCGAAAATTTTATAAAGAACGAAATTGTAGCAGGTAAAAAAATTCACAATTTGGTTTTTTATAAAGTATTCTAAGTGCAATATTAAGCTAGATATTAAAGATCAAAGCCGTTTTTATATTGTCTGAAATTTAATCGATGTGGTCAATGCCATCTAGCGGCGAGCAGATGCATTTTATGCATTCTAATAAAAAAAGGTTTTGTAGTGCTTGAAATAAGCTTTAAAATGAGCACTATTAAAAGTCTTTTGCACGTAAAATAAGTGAGCTGTATTGCAAATAAGAGGAGCATCTAATGTTTTTTCTTTTAAATCAATGGGTTTCATAAGTGCCATTTCCGCCAAAATTAAAACTAATCGTATTCCGCCTAGAATTAACTTTATTATGAAGAGTTTGATAGATTGTATCAGTTTGGCTGCTTCAGGACACATACTTTTCAAAAAAGTCACGATTAAAAAAAAACAAAAAATTTCAAATTCTTAAAACACCCACCTTTTTTTTATAATATCTCAAAAATGACGACAGATACGTATAAAAGTGTAGGAATAAAAAAAATTGGTATTTTTCTGACAAACAATTTGGTTTTTTTGTTTTATCTGTCAACCAAAAAATTACGGAGATATGATTGTTTAAAGAGCGCGTGGCAGCGCAATCACAGCCTCTCTTAAGCCCTTTAACCCTTCACCGTTTTAGAAAAAGGTTTTTTACTATATATTGCAATGAAGGATGTTGTAGCTCTCTTAATTACCTTTACAATGGTTTTTTATATATTGTGATAGCATGAAAATTGAAGGAGTTATGGTCCAAAAACTTATCATATTTTTTTCTACTTTGTAACTGAAAATTTCGGTGTAATAAAAAAAAATTTAGTAGATAAAAAACCTGTTTGTTTAATAATATCTTATTAAAATTGTGCCATAAAATTATATTATCCAAAAATCTAATGACAATATATTCTACTATTATTGACGTTCGTACTATTCAAAGAACACGATAGCAGCACTTAATCCAGTCTGCATCTTATATCAGGTAATTTTGTAACATTGAATTTATGTTGTAAATAAAGTAAATTGTTTAATTAGTTATTGACTAGCCTGGTCGGCTTTTAAGCTTATTCTCGTATTAATGTAATTTTTTTTTTTCAAATATTGACGTTAGGTGAGAAATCGATAAAATTGTCACCAAATTAATCGATAATAAAATTAACTGATAGATTATGTATAGTGCAATTTTTAATTCAACACATTTTTAAGAGCTATTGGCTACATAAATATATATTACTAATTAGTTCTGCCCTACATAAAAAATATTTTAAACAGTGGAACTCGTTGAAAGGGGGTTAAAAATTTGATAATTATTATAGAGAATATAAAATATTACTTACTCTATACTTACATCTTTTTATGTCACACCAAAGTATTTTTTTGCGATTTTTTCAATTTAGGGGTTGTTTGCAAGGGTTGTAAGATTTTCAAGGGGTTGAAAATGATTTTAATATGAGGTAATTGTGTTAGAAAACACTTTACAATTTCACCACTTACTATTAGACATGTTTTCTAGCGATAAAATGGCTCAATGTAAATTTTTCCATTAAGGGGTTGTTTACACCCCTTAAAAATAATAGGCGGAGTTCAGATCATTTTCACTTTTGAAGTTAAGGGTAAGATGAGCCTAATTCCAAAATTTCATGCAAATCGGTTCACAGTAAAAAAATTCGGAGGTAAGACCGTATTTTTCGCTTCAATGACTGCACTACAGATCTTACAAACAACTGAACACCACGTTCCATGCTAAACCAGTCCGTACACGTCCCATACAGGCACTCGAGTCATCATATAATGATTTGAGAGCCCGTATCAGAATACTGTCCACCCCATACACGGAAAGAGTAATCCAAAGTTCATCCCTCACCACTCTGTCATACGCCTTCTCTAAGTCAATAAAGGCACAGAAAACCTTTTGATGTTTGGCTCTGGCTTTTTCAACAATGCACCTTAAGACTGCGCCGAGCGTACGCCGGATGTACAGTGGCGCCCTCATTACTATTATTGTGTTTTCTAATAAACTAAAGTATTTTCTTGAAATTGGTCGGTCGGTTTTTGTACTACAAATGAAAACACAACTTATAGGGTATATCACATAGTTTTATAACAATTCACCTTTGAGTTATCAACTTAACGGAAAAAAGTGGCCACCTTTTCCCGTTAAGCTGACTTCTCAAAGGGAAATTGTTATTAAACTTTGTAACGTATCCCATAAATTGTGTTTTTACTTACGCTAAAAAAGTATCGTCTGATTGCAAGGAAATTCTTTAATTAATTAGAAAACACAATAAAAGTAATTTCTAAATTGAAGTTTCGTGAATGTTTACTGGGCCGTTACTTATTGTAACGATCGATACTGACTTACTTATTTTGTTTTTATATTTCCTGGGCCGTTACTTATTGTAACGATTGATGTTGACTTACTTATCATATTTATATATTCACCGGACCTTTACTTGTTGTAACTATTGATACTGAATTATTTATCATATTTATATGTTTACTAGGTTGTTATTTGTTGTAATGATTGATACTGACATGACTTACTAATCATATTTATATGTTTACTGGGCCGTTACTTATTGTAACGATTGATACTGACTTACTAATCATATTTATATGTTTACTGGGCCGTTACTTATTGTAATGATTGATACTGACTTACTAATCATATTTATACGTTTACTGGGCCGTTACTTATTGTAACGATTGATACTGACTTACTAATCATATTTATATATTCACTGGGCCGTTACTTATTGTAATGATTGATACTGACTTACTAATCATATTTATATGTTTACTGGGCCGTTACTTATTGTAATGATTGATACTGACTTACTAATCATATTTATACGTTTACTGGGCCGTTACTTATTGTAACGATTGATACTGACTTACTAATCATATTTATATATTCACTGGGCCGTTACTTATTGTAATGATTGATACTGACTTACTAATCATATTTATACGTTTACTGGGCCGTTACTTATTGTAATGATTGATACTGACTTACTAATCATATTTATATATTCACTGGGCCGTTACTTATTGTAACGATTGATACTGACTTACTAATCATATTTATATGTTTACTGGGCCGTTACTTATTGTAATGATTGATACTGACTTACTAATCTTATTTATATGTTTACTGGGCCGTTACTTATTGTAATGATTGATACTGACTTACTAATCATATTTATATGTTTACTGGGCCGTTACTTATTGTAATGATTGATACAGACTTACTAATCATATTTATATGTTTACTGGGCCGTTACTTATTGTAATGATTGATACTGACTTACTAATCATATTTATATGTTTACTGGGCCGTTACTTATTGTAATGATTGATACTGACTTACTAATCATATTTATATGTTTACTGGGCCGTTACTTATTGTAATGATTGATACTGACTTACTAATCATATTTATATGTTTACTGGGCCGTTACTTATTGTAATGATTGATACTGACTTACTAATCATATTTATATGTTTACTGGGCCGTTACTTATTGTAATGATTGATACTGACTTACTAATCATATTTATACGTTTACTGGGCCGTTACTTATTGTAATGATTGATACTGACTTACTAATCATATTTATATATTCACTGGGCCGTTACTTATTGTAACGATTGATACTGACTTACTAATCATATTTATATGTTTACTGGGCCGTTACTTATTGTAATGATTGATACAGACTTACTAATCATATTTATATGTTTACTGGGCCGTTACTTATTGTAATGATTGATACTGACTTACTAATCATATTTATATGTTTACTGGGCCGTTACTTATTGTAATGATTGATACTGACTTACTAATCATATTTATATGTTTACTGGGCCGTTACTTATTGTAATGATTGATACTGACTTACTAATCATATTTATATGTTTACTGGGCCGTTACTTATTGTAATGATTGATACTGACCTACTAATCATATTTATATGTTTACTGGGCCGTTACTTATTGTAATGATTGATACTGACTTACTAATCATATTTATATATTCACCGGGCCGTTACTTATTGTAACGATTGATACTGACTTACTAATCATATTTATATATTCACCGGGCCGTTACTTATTGTAATGATTGATACTGACTTACTAATCATATTTATATGTTTACTGGGCCGTTACTTATTGTAATGATTGATACTGACCTACTAATCATATTTATATGTTTACTGGGCCGTTACTTATTGTAATGATTGATACTGACTTACTAATCATATTTATATATTCACCGGGCCGTTACTTATTGTAACGATTGATACTGACTTACTTGCCATATTTATACGTTCACTAGGCCGTTACTTGCCGTAGCGATTGATAATCGGTCTCACTGGTTCTAGAGATATAATTAATAGTTCTGAGGGCTATTGTTGATACGTCACGTTTGGAAACAGTTACGACATGAAAGCTAAATATGGAGACTTTTGAGAAGATATCATTAAAAAAATCTTTTGTTATCTTGCAGGGACGCAAATGGTGGGCTAGGATGGGCGAATGTTACGGTAGAATCGGATTTAGGTCATTTTTTCATTGGAGAAGGTATATGTTTATTTTGTTGTTACAAAATAGTACATTTTGAGATTAGGGCGTGAAAATGACAGCTCCGCACGTATGTATATCAAACGACGTTTTTTAATACATCTGCGAAATAGTTATTTGTGCAACAAGAGAGCAAAGTTGGTTTTTGCTGCGAGTGTTGATTTTGAATCCCGAGTAAGCGAAGGATTGTATTATTGAATCACGAGCGTAGCGAGTGATTCTAGGTTAGAATCCTGAGTGTAGCGAGGGATTCAAAAACACGAGTTGTAAATAGCTTTGGTCTCGTGTGACACATACAACTTTTCACCTCAGCAGCGAGAACCACTCGGCGTGAAACTGGCAGAGCCAGCCTCGGTCTTCTGTAGTGACCATTTGGTGAATACACGACGCAATGACGATACGATCGCATATGCATCAATCAAAAGCATTTATGCAAAATACTAATGAAATAAAAAGTGGAAAAAAGAAACAGATGAAACATGCCACGCAACTTGATAATGCCGCAGTGCAAACACAACTTTATACAGCTTTATGTAGTCTGTGGATTTAAAAAAACAAACTAAACTAGGCCTTAACTATGGAGGACAAAAAATTTTTTTAGTACAATAATCCCACTATTTTTGAAATGCGTTCTGAAACTGTCACGAAATTAAAGATTGTTAAAACGATAACATAATTATGTAGATACATGATAAACTTCTTATTTTTCATTAACTTTGTCTTCAAAACATTAAATAAAAAAAATGATTGTACCTACTGTATAAAATAGTTATAATAAACACATTTCAAACTTTAACAGATAGTTTTATTTGCAATTTTACGGTTATGTGTGCATCCGAACGTGCGTTTCTTTTTGGGCCTACTATGTGTGGAATTTGAAAATCGAACTTCGAATCAAGTTGTTTCTATCTCTCGCTTTTTTCCTATCGAAGTGAAAGTGACAGAACAAAGTGAAGTTCAATTTTTTCGAATGTTGTGAGTAGCCCCAGCACTGGTCACGGCATTTAAAAAAAATAATTAAAAAGCTACTTTGCCTCTCACTCGCAGCAAAATTGAATTTTGCTCACTGTTTTTAAGCAGCAAAACCTGCTTGTTTGAGCTGCTGAGGTGAAAAAAATATTTCACAATCGTCTAAATCGCTCATTTTTTCACAACAATATTTAATCGTTAGCTAAAAAGGCGGGATTTGGTTTTACTTTTAATTGACAGACTTTTTTCATAATGGCAATGGTTGTGACCATTCAGCCAAATCAAAGAAAAAAAGAGAAACATAGTAATTTAATTACCTATATTATTTAAAAATCAAGAAGCACAAATACTCTATTAGCCAGTGGTAACGCATAAAGGTGGATTCACATTACACCGTGCTGGGCTGGGCCCGGCTTCGGCATGGTGTAACGTGAATCCACCTTAATACTCAACTATCCGATCATTCGTAATATTCATTCAGATTCAGCCATCTTGATGAGAGCTGTTTTTTTTAATATTACCTAGATAATTTGTGAGTGTATGTATTTATTTATGTAATTTTAATATTTTAAATTATATTACCTACTTATATTAATTTATAGTTTCAATGCTAAATGACGTAATCAAAAAGTGATTGAACATACAAACTCTTTGGTTGAATGTATAGGTTGGAAGAGTAGAGAAATTAAAAAAGTTGGAAAAGTAAAAAGCACTAGTGCGGAATATCGAACTTTCCGCACGATAAACGGCTACGGAATGTACCCATTTTTGAGCAACTGTATTAAAAAAACTATTTATAGCGTTGGCTGAATAATTGACACTTCTGCCTTCCAGCGGGCTTAGTACGGCGCGTCTATATCGCGTGTCAAATGTGGATAAAGCATCCGTCAATCTCGTACTTATTTACGTGTCAGAAGTTGACGGATGACTTATCCAAACTTTGCAACGCGATAAACGCAGCCATATTAGGGCCCCTGGTTTGGAGGAGGCTCAAAAAACAGAAGAAGTGACTGATCTTACGGAAAATATAACATGAAGGAAGGAATAAAAGCTTGTAGCGACTATTAAAAGAAACAAAGCGAATTAACACCATGACGGTGGTTATTTTGGTGAAGGCTTGGTTATGTTGATTGTATCGACGTCATTGTAAAGTTGAAAAGTGGAAAATTATAACACAGTTGTATGCCCTGGCACATGTTTTATTTAACAAAGATAGACCTTCGATCGTACGGAAATTTGGAGTTTTCGAACTAGTGATATTTACTTTTCTTAGCGCGGTTTACCTCTTCATGTTTTTTTTTTTCAAATATTCTGTTGTTCTAAGCCGTGCATGGCGTGCATCCAACCAAAGACTTTGAACGTTCAAACACGCCATTTGGCATTAAAACTATACATAACTAAAGTTAATATAATTTAAAATTACATACATAAATACACAAATACACAGATACACACATAAACAGATACACAAATACACTCATACACAGATACACACATACACAAATATACAGCACACATACATAGATACAGATACACACATAGTACATAGATACACATTTTTTCGGACATGCATTAAAAAACGTCGTTTGATACACGTGCGGAACCGAACTGTTATTTACACTGGTCCCGATCTTTATCACTCTTTTGCAGCTCGGGCCAAGTCACCTCGAGACTCGTGTAAAATAACATACTTTTCGCACTTGTTACATAATATTGTCAAATTGACATAATTTGGATATGGGTCCGGATTTTTCTACGTGTCTTTTATACAACATTCGGCCATTAACCTTATTGTTTTTTGGTCACAAAGGTATCCTTGAACGGGTATAGCGCCATAACGCACACAACATTTTGGTCAGTTTTTACATAATTATCTAGTCGTTTTGTTTTGGGAACAATAACACTTTTTTCAGCCACCATATATTATGTATAACGCAACTACTGTACGCAGGCAGACCAACATATTGGGCATCATGGAGTTGCCCTCTATTCTGTCAACCTAGAATAATCAAAATCGAAGATCGTTACCAGATTTGTCGTGACCTCCTGTGCAACTACGTACAATTGTCGCCCCAACTCTATTTTACCCTGTAAAACGAATACAATGCATACGCAAAAAGCGCAAGTAAAATAGTTATTTATGCAACTGTATCATAATAAGGGCCATTGAGGCACGAGTGCGAGTTCATAATAGATACGCATGAGTGCCTCAATGGCTGATTATGAATAGTTGCATACATTACTTTTTCTATGAGCTCAAAGGGATATCTAAAAGTAGTACAACATTTTCTGCCCAGGTACAATGGGCCTTTTGGACCTGTAAAATAAAACATTTACATTATAAAGTAAAGTTTATTTATTTTTCGATTTTGAAGGTAGCAAATTACTCCTCATTTCCATTGCCACCTGTTTTATTTCTGGCGGCGTCAACATTTCTGCATCAGTTAATTCGCCAAAGTCACACATTCTTACAGATATAGATTAACTATTATTCCTTTTAACTTTTAAGAACTCCATGCAAAAACAAAACAAATGAATCCCACTATTTTGAAATGTTTTTTTTTTCACTAATTACAACCTTAGAATGGACCCGGGAACTTTAGGTCATACAGCCAAATTAAATAATGTTAATAATATTTAATAATAAGTGTATAATTCATAATTATTGCCATAAACGTATTCATTATTTAATAATTGTTTATGTAAACATATTTTAATTAATCTTTAAAGTCGATTTAACAATAATTACCTAGACATTATACCGGTGAACTTTTGTAAAAAAAAAAACCGCCATTTGCAATGAAATGTTAACGTTGCGATTACACAATGTACCTCATTGGATTACCGATAGCGATATCAATACTAGCGGTTTATAGTACGCGAGTAGAAAAACACAATTTATGGGATACGTAACAAACTAAAATAACAATTACCCTTTGAGTAGTCAGCTTAAGACTGCGCCGAGCGCACGCCGGATGTACAGTGGCGCCCATCATTACTTTGATTGTGTTTTCTAATAAACTAAAGTATTTTCTTGAAATTGGACGGTAAGTTTTTGTACTACAAATCATATTCTATAGTTTAATAACAATTCACCTTCGAGTTATTAACTTAACGGAAAAAAGTGGCCTCTTTTTCCCGTTAAGCTGACTACTCAAAGGGTAATTGTTATTAAAGTTTGTTACGTATTCCATAAATTGTGTTTTTACTTGCGCTACAAAAACGTATCGTCTGACTGCAAGGAAATTCTTTAGTTAATTAGAAAACACATTAAAGTAATGAGGGCGCCACTGGACGCTCGGCGTTTGCTCGGTGCAGTCTTAACAGGAACAGGTGACCACTTTTTTCCGTTAAGTTGACAACTCAAAGGTACGATCCTTCCGAAAACCCTATAAGTTGTGTTTTCATTAGTAGTACAAAAACATTCCGACCAATTTCAAGAAAATACTTTAGTTTATTAGAAAACCCAATAACAGTAATGAGGGCGCCACTGAACATCCGGCGTACGCTCGACGCAGTCTTAAAACAAAATTACTCATAAAGGTGTTACGCATTTGAAGTAACTTATTTTTACCACGACATTTAATGCCAAATAGCACGGCCAGGCTAAATTAGTATAGGAGAATTTTCTTTAATTCGAAAGGTATGGTCGCACCATCTGTCTGAATGATATAATGTAAAATGTTTTGTGGCATCACAAAACGAACAACCTATTCCCTGCTAACCGACCTATATAAAACTAAAGCGATCGAGCTGTGGAAGTCCACAAAAGGACAAAATTTTAAAACTCAAAAGAGAGAAGACTTGCGCAGTGACTAGGATCCTAACTGGCCACTGCAAATTGAACAGACATTTGTTTCTAATGGGTATGAAACAAGAAGCGACATGCAGGTTCTGCCAAGAAACAGAGGAGACAGCTATGCACATCCTCTGTTCTTGCGGACCACTAATGCGTAATAGAAGTATCTACCTAGGGCGACATATCATGGACCCACAAGAGATACAACTCCTCACTGCCCAAAGCATCTGGAAATTCCTAGACGCAACGGGCCTTTGCGGTGAACTCTAAACTAAGGGCTGTCACAAAAGATCAGCAATGGTCGAAGTGGCTCACAAGGCCCATCTCAACCCCCCCCCCCCCCCATAATAATGTAAATAACAATAGTTTGAGCATCACCTCGAGTTTGTGCGTGTGTATCTGGTCGGCGTCCATCCCGACGCAGCGCTCGGTGACGAGCGACAGGTAGAGCGCGTGCGGCTCGACGCTGAGCGCGGCCGTGGCGTCGCAGCCGCGCAGGCGCCGCACCAGCTCGTTGGTGCTCGGGTTATCGCACTCGAACTGCTCAACGTCGTAAACGCGCCCGCGCACTATGATCCACGACCCGCCTTCTTTTGTGTGGTTTTGAAGGTCACATCTGGAAATAATCGCTATTTTGGTAAGGGATATAATGAACTTTCAAACGTTAGCAGTTAACGAAGGGCGACTTTTTAATTATTGCTGTATCATTCATTATACTATTTATCAAAAGGGTAAACCACTTAGACTTACCTAATCTAAAGTGCACTCAACCAATTTGATTTATAGGCCAATATGGAACTACGTCAAAGTGACGTTTTAATTCAATTCATCTTTGTGTACCTGGTAGTTCTTTACCGATGGAGCCAATGTGCAAACTACTTGATCTCTGTCTTAAGATACTATTCTTTTACTTTTATTCTTACAAAGTCTCTTACGATTTGAATCCTTACGTCACTTTGGCATAGTTCCATAGTACACTATAATTTAAATTGCTTGACTGTACTTTTAAATCAAAAACTCTTAGTTAAGTTTTTTTTGGTTTGTTGACGTTAAAGTTGTAAAGGCCGTGCCAGGATAAGTTAAGTGATTCTGTCCCCATCGAGTTTGGGCTCGTAATTTTTATGGATGGTGTGGCTCTATATTAGTAATAAATTGGCAAAATTTCAGCCCTCCAAACTTAATAGTTTTTTGTACAAAAGAAAAAAAATATGATTTTTCTCAATATCTTTTTTTTTCCAACCTATCTTAACGTGCATCACAAATATTGTACATTCACTATAGATGATTATTTAACATGAATAACATTTTCATTATCACAGAAAAAAAATAAAAAAATGCTGACTGAAGATTTCATATTTTTTTATTATTTACTTCCACTTTAGAGACCGCTCTAATATTTTCACCAATGATACACTCACAAATGAACTATAACATGTATTTTTTTCAAAATTATAGCTGTGGGAGAACATGGAGATATCTATACATAAAATACTTTACCATACAGTTTTCTGCAACGAGACCTAAAACGAATTAATGATTGAAACCTCTTTAGTGAAACGTGCACGCGGCATACTAAATACTGGCCACTTTCATTTCGTAAGGTCTTAATTAAAAAAATATATATCGAAAGTTTCACGGCGGAATATTTAAGAAAGCCTCTTCAAATCAATGATAAATATTACAATAAAAATATATTATAAAAACTGAGCCTACGGGTGCCGCCGGCAGAGGGGCAGGGCCCAAGCTATCGGTGGTTACGCTTGTGGATGGTGAGACCTCTTTACAATAGGTTCCAAGGTTGTCGAGCAGACCTGTTTTCAGTATCTGGCCCTTGATCCAGCCACCTAGCGTGCGTCTCTTAAGGTATTGGTCGTATCGTTAATATTTATTTACACAGGATTGGCACTCACTTGCGGATAACATTGTTGTTAGCCTGGTTCACTTTCGTGACCAAGCCGGGCCACCCTAGTTGGTCAGTCTCCAGTGACGCCGCCGAGGGCAGGATCTTCGCCGCCTCGTCGCAAGCGCGGGCTATGCTCACCAGGGAGTCTACGGCGCCGGCCAGGATAAAGGGGGTGCGGCCGACGCACGTCGCAACCCAGATCGCGAGCTCGCTTACTACACGACCTGTTCCAATAAAACTATCAATATACGCATCAAACTTAATTTCATACGACAAGTTTTTCAGTGATGTGAATTGGAAGACTATAATCAAACGCCTACAAGGCTTGAACCTTGAACATTTTCAGAATAAATCCTAACATTTATCCTGGTTGACCCATCAACATCTTATTGTTCTTTGCTGATTTATAAATGAAAGTAAAGCACAAACCAAGCCATCTGAGCACTTTCGGGAACTTATAGTACATTACTGCAAAGACCAGTAAGTGAGCCTTCCTGGACGAGTAAGAGTTAAAAGGCCGAACCGCCAGGTGAGGCCTTTTATAGATACGAGTCCAGGATGGCTCTTAATGGGCGAAGCATGTTTAGTGCTTTTCTCAAAAATAAAACAAGTAGATTATTTTTTAATATCTCATACTGCTAGGCTATTGATAAATGTCCACCATTGGGAAGAAAAGTAATTGCATGTTTAAACAAAGTACCAGGAGCGCAGCGGTAATTAGTTGGTGCGTAGCGCAAATTAGATCGCAGGCGGTGCACTGCACCGGCGGGCGGGTGGGGTACACACGACACAGCGCGGAGGTCTCCCACACGTCACAGCAATGTACTTTTAATGTTTATGCACTCCTAGTACTTGACATTATAATTGTTTCTCAAAAATAATGAAATATAAATATGAAACTTTAAACTATAAAGCGTTTTTTTATTGAATGGTTGTTTTTGTGAAAATCCTTATTGAGAAAATATACTGGTCTGAATTAATTTTTTCACCTCAGCAGCTCAAACAAGCAGGTTTTGCTGCTTAAAAACAGTGAGCAAAATTCAATTTTGCTGCGAGCGAGAGGCAAAGTAGCTTTTTAATTATTTTTTTTAAATGCCGTGAGCAGTGCTGGGGCTACTCACAACATTCGAAAAAATTGAACTTCACTTTGTTCTGTCACTTTCACTTCGATAGGAAAAAAGCGAGAGATAGAAACAACTTGATTCGAAGTTCGATTTTCAAATTCCACACATAGTAGGCCCAAAAAGAAACGCACGATCGGATGCACACATAACCGTAAAATTGCAAATAAAACTATCTGTTAAACTTTGAAATGTGTTTATTATAACTATTTTATACAGTAGGTACAATAATTTTTTTTATTTAATGTTTTGAAGACAAAATTAATGAAAAATAAGAAGTTATGTATCTACATAATTTTGTTATCGTTTTAACAATCTTTAATTTCGTGACATAAACCGCGGGGGCAGTTTCAGAACGCATTTCAAAAATAGCGGGATTATTGTACTTAAAAAAAAAAAGTAATGTAATGTAAATGACGATGTAATTTTTGTTAATTTGTCCGCCATAGCCAATAGCCATAGACAAGGCCTAGTTAGGTTTTTTTTAAAGCCACAGACTACATAAAGCTGTATAAAGTTGTGTTTGCACTACGGCATTATCAAGTTGAGTGACAGGTTTTATCTGTTTCATGTTTATTTTTTCCACTTTTTATTTTATTAGTATTTTGCAAAAATGCTTGTGATTGATGCATATGCGATCGTGTCGTTATTTAGTCGTGTATTCACCAAATGGTCACAACGGAAGACCTGCGTTGGCCCTACCAGCTTCACGCTGTGTTGTTCTCGCTGCTGAGGTGAAAAGTTGTATGTCTCACACGAGACCAAAGTTTTTTACGTCTCGTATCTTTGAATCCCTCGCTACGCTCAGGATTCTAACCTAGAATCACTCGCTACGCTCGTGATTCAATAATAGAATCCTTCGCTTACTCGGGATTCAAAATCATCACTCGCAGCAAAAACCAACTTTGCTCTCTTGTTGAACAAATAACTATTTCACGCCACTGCTCGGAAATATGGCCAAAGAAGGATCGAAATCAGAATAGAAAGTTGCTCTTAGTAGTACAACACAAAAACAGTCCAACAATGTTGAGTTGCAAAGTAAAATGGAGTGTTTTTAGACCAGTTTACTTTCTACTCTGCTATTGGTCGGTTATTTATGACATTAGTAACTCGTTCGGAAATAAATAAAAAAATGTTTGACAAATATGACATTAGAACGTTTAATTAAAAAATTAAAACGTCAAATCCGCTCAGTGAAAGTGTATTTTTGCGATTGTAAACGTGTTTTTATGTAAGTTTTTAAGGCGTACGTGAAAAACGCCTTTGCATCTTTAAATAAGGTAAAAATTAAAAAAGTTAAAAAGGCGGGAATGAAAATTACTTCTGTTCTTTTAATTGGAAACAAACGCTAAACTTTTGAACTTTTGATTGGAAATTTGTACGATATTCAACAAAAATGAGTGATACAATTCCTTGTCATTCAGCAACTGTCCTAATGCTAATATCAATATTACTTTTAATTAAACTGTGTATTATGTCCTAACCTGTTTTATTTCCTTACATTAGGCGTGAAAAGCACATAGTATTGCCTCGGTAGAAAGTGCAATAGATGGACTCGTATCTTCGCGGTCCTCACCTGCGGCTCGGCCCGCGAACTAACTCGTCCATATATTGCTTACTTTCTGTACCTGGGCTACAATGTACTATTATTTCATGTGGCTTTATCTTGCTACTTCTTTTTCACGCCACTGCTCGGAAATATGGCCAAAGAAGGATCGAAATCAGAATAGAAAGTTGCTCTTAGTAGTACAACACAAAAACAGTCCAACAATGTTGAGTTGCAAAGTAAAATGGAGTGTTTTTAGACCAGTGTACTTTCTACTCTGCTATTGGTCGGTTATTTATGACATTAGTAACTCGTTCGGAAATAAATAAAAAAATGTTTGACAAATATGACATTAGAACGTTTAATTAAAAAATTAAAACGTCAAATCCGCTCAGTGAAAGTGTATTTTTGCGATTGTAAACGTGTTTTTATGTAAGTTTTTAAGGCGTACGTGAAAAACGCCTTTGCATCTTTAAATAAGGTAAAAATTAAAAAAGTTAAAAAGGCGGGAATGAAAATTACTTCTGTTCTTTTAATTGGAAACAAACGCTAAACTTTTGAACTTTTGATTGGAAATTTGTACGATATTCAACAAAAATGAGTGATACAAGTACAACCGGCCGAAATGACACAAAATACTAATATAAATGTTCCGGGAAAAAACATTTCCTTGTCATTCAGCAACTGTCCTAATGCTAATATCAATATTACTTTTAATTAAACTGTGTATTATGTCCTAACCTGTTTTATTTCCTTACATTAGGCGTGAAAAGCACATAGTATTGCCTCGGTAGAAAGTGCAATAGATGGACTCGTATCTTCGCGGTCCTCACCTGCGGCTCGGCCCGCGAACTAACTCGTCCATCTATTGCTTACTTTCTGTACCTGGGCTACAATGTACTATAGTCTTTTCAAAGGCTGTCACAGGTCTGTACAGATAGTTCTAAATTCAAATAATATGGTATGTTATGGATTTCCATACTTACTTACTGGACACTTTTTGGTTTCCTAATTCAAAATCACTCTACTTACTGGACACTTTTGAGAGTGCTCCAGGAACTTTAACCTACTGGCTCCTATTTGATGATGTTATGACAAGATTACATAGCATTTTTGAGAAAATAAATTTTGCAAATGTCATACAAGTTTCATATGGGTAAAACTCACCAACGATGTCGGCGGTCAGGATGTCCGTCAACTCCTGGAGCTGAGCGTTATCGGCCTTGTACACGGCGCGAGTGAACTCACTGAGCGTTGTTTGCACGTGCTTCGAGAGGAGTCCTGTGTATTCCGTGACTATTGCCTGCACCGCGCTGCGGTTGCTTCGGCCTCCGGGTAACCACATCGCCTCGCAAAATAGAAGTCTGTGAAGTAATCAATTAAAGAAGGTTCTGTTACATCATTACACAACGTTACACATATATCATAAGTCCTCTATTATGCGTTCAAAACCCGTTGGCAATGACCAGCATTACCTGTAGTAGTAGGTTACAGCAATGGCAGCTGTAACGTAATGTTCGTTATCAAATATTATAAAATAATGAGTTTCGAAGAGCATTGGGTAAGTTCGTCTGAAGAAAATTGTCTTTTAGTTTTCAACGGACACTGATGATTTTTACACAGTTATTTAGAGAACCTTTAATATATGTATATATATAATTTATGGCGTTGAATAATCGATCAGAGCGGATATATTAAAGATTTAAGTATTCCGTTTTTTGTACTAAAAGTAAACACAGGTATGAATATTTAAATATCTCGGCTCCGATGCACTTGAGTATTAGATTATTACATAACAAAATATGTTTATTTTGAACAATTATATCATAATTTATCATTTGCAATTTACCAATGGCAACAATTTTACCCAAACCCAATTTAAATAGGCCCAATTCTAGTATCAATTGAAACATCAACTCAGTATATTTTTCAGTACAAAATCGTACGACATTTGATTTCGAACGACATGAGAATAGGGACATTATTGGTTTATGTATGATTTTAAAAAAAACCCTTCTTATTCGTGACACTGACACAGCACAAATTTGTTACGCCGCTTTAATCGAAGTTTACCCTAGACCTGACAAGTGCATGCTACCGTAAGGGATGGATGTACTCGTACTCTACATACAACACAAGGGGTCACTAGGAAGGTAAGAAAACACCCCATTTTCCAAATTCCAGATAAGCCATAATGTATATTATTTTATGTCACAAAAATATATATGTAGAACTTGTCAAAATAAAACAAGCTGCGATTAAATTACTGCACTAGGAGCTTTCGTGGAAATCGGAATAACATGATTTGAAAATTTACATGAAGCTACGTCGCCAGGTCTTGTGGAAACGCATAAAAAAACGCATAGCTTGTCACGTTACCTGTTATACGATATCGAGTGAAATTTATGAGCGTAATCACAAAATAACACTTTTATTTTTATAAATATAAAAATGAGACTATCTCAAAATCACTTTCAGAAACGGCTAAGTACTGTACTTACGTATGAAAAGTTATGCTATCCGATTTCAAAAAATCACTTTGAGAAAAGGATAAGTACTGTACTTACGTATGAAAAGTTATGCTATCCGATTTTCGCCTACTGCGGCTTTTACAGCCGATCTCACAACAATTTATAGATAACCATTTTATAGATAAAAAACAAACATAACACAAGCTTACTATCATCAATATCAAACAAAGTTTCTTGTCTTAAATTTTCTTCTAACAAATACGTTCACGGAAACAATTTGAAATGGCAGGAGTTCGCGTGCCAGAAACCAGAATGTGCCCAGCAAAAAAAAGCGCGTTAATGACTTAGACAAAGAAAATGTTTCCTTATCTGTCTCTCTTATTGTAATTTGCGTGTCAGGTCTACGGTATACAATACATAGTCCAAGTTTTGCCGCCATTTTGGTCGTCAAGTCGTCGGCTTCTGAACCCATCTTAGAGTACTTATGTGTGTGCAGATAAAGTAATGTATGCAACTGTACATAATAAATAAGCCTTAAAACACTGTGATATTATTATGACACTCGCCTTTGGCTCGTTTCATATAACTACACTCGTGTTTTAAGAACTCTCATTATGTATCACTTACTTAAACTACTATGACTGCACTCTAAATTTTTCAAACAGTAACGAACCTTTGAAAGCGAATAAGAAGTTCGCAACTGGGGCTCACGGTGTCCTGTTTTGTGGCATCAATCGGGTCCCCGCTGAGAAGGGCTTTGAAATAAATTTGAGTCTGACAGCTCGTGTTATGAACTAGGTGTTTAACCTGCAAAGAAAGCAAATATTTACTTTATTAAAAATAACGCTCTGTAGATTGATAAAGTCGATGGTGAATTAAAGTCCGTTATTAGAGTCCGGTCTAGTTTCTTTGTTATTGACAGCAAATGGGATTTTCTGATATTTGTTATTTGAGACATTTAAATTATGATTTACATTAATAGCTATTCTCTATTTGTCGGTAAAGTTAGTAACAACTAATAACTAAATAATTAATTATTAAATAATTCTAAAAACTAATTCAACGTCATCGACATAACGGAACTCTTCGCAAGCATGATTCCAACAAACAACAGTAAAATTCTAATGTAAAGTACCAGCCGCTTGCCACGACTGCGTCTACGAAAAAGTCGTTCATCGTGCGTAAAAAGTACTATTTTTCCTTCCCCGGTGTTTAAGTTATCGCCATACTAAATTTCATCGAAATCGGTTAAAGGATTTAGCCTTGAAAGCGTAACAGACAGTCAGACACAGTAGTGATCGTATTAATAAAATTAATATAGATGTTGAAGAAACACAATTTGAGTTTTTCTTTGCAATAAAACGTACCAGATGCATCAGAGGCACAGCGGCAGCCTTCTCTGTAGCAGTCTTTTTGATCGGCTGATATTGTTCTGATACTATAAAAAAACACAAATTATTAATATACTGAAACATAAACTCCAATCTTTTCATCTGGTTAGATATCACTATGTACAGTCGCGGAATGAAAAGTTTGACCACATTCAGTTCTGGTTTTGCTTGCTCAGTATAAGTTATCATTATCTGCTTATCAACCGAGTATGACACATTCCGTCATAATGAATTTCATTTTACTACATGGCCCACAGATACATGGTTACCATGGTCACGTATAAACAACAGCCACTATTGGTTTAAACTGAACTCAAGTCTTTATTGGTCGTTACAAAAGTATAGCTATGGTCACGTATAAACAACTGCAACTATTGGTTAACTGAACTTGGTCTTTATTGGTCGTTACAAAAGGGTTACTATGGTCACTTATAAACAACAGCCACTACTGGTTCAATATTATTTCTCTCGTCTGTTACACAGTTTAAAAAGTTAACATGTGCTTGCAACGCGTTAATGAATTTATTTGAAAACTGGTCAACCTTTTCGTTCCGCGACTGTACTAATCAAAAAGTTAGTACGAGTATTACCTCGAATACTCAAAATATAAATTTGTGCAGTCCCAGCAGTCTTAAAGATGAAGTACTAGCATGGTTGTGAAGTGTGGTAAGTCTAGAAATAGTTTTCTTTCATTCGTAGAGATTCTAAATATCTAGGTGACTATTACGCCTAAAATTGGGGGTTATATTTCAGATCGACTATAGGTAATTTAATTATAATATAAGGTAATTATAATATAATACTCACCAACGCAGGATTCTGTGTCGGAACAGCACGGCGATGAGCCATGACAGCGGTGTCCAGTAACGATGTCAATTTGATCGTAGTCACTGGAACATTTTATAACAATACCACATCATCTATACAACATTATAATGATAAAAACACAGACTTACCGACTTTAAAAGATACACTGTTAGTTTTGTTATTTTGAAGGTACATAATACTCATCTAACAGATCATTCGTAATACTAATTCAGACATCTTTTGGAAAACTGTTTTGATTTTTTATTACCTACACCGTGCCCGGGATTTACCCGAAGGATTTTGACAGCGTGTTCTTGAGGTTAAATGGAGTTAAACATGTTAAGTATATTAACGTACGAAACGTCGGATTCGGCTTTTCTAAATTCTATGTTTTTACTAAAGGAATATGAAGATGTTAGCGTATCACGATCACGATGTGTGACGATCAGGCGTTCCTTATTGCATAAAATCTGAACGTTACTGCGTGTATGTCCCTAATACAGGTAATAACGATCCCCGACTGAAGTTTGGATCACGGTGGCTTTGAAAGGTAAAAGGTAGCAAAGGTTTAAAGTATAAAGCTCATTTTTCACGTATTTTATTCGGAATAATCTTAGAAATCAAGTCGTTTATTGTCAGACACTTAGTACAGTTGCATCCCCCTGATACTCTTAAATTATACTGAATTATAATTATAATTTTATATTTGTTACTTGGGGAACGATTAAAAGATGTTATCTCAGTTATCAGACAGTTTCGATAGTTCTTAAACCTTGTCAGAAACATTAAAAGTCTACCTACCGTAGGTGCGAGCGCGAGGTAAGTATACAATACACCAAGCGGGTGCGAGTGAACAAGTATGTTCGGTAGTGTTCCATAGGACTCGAGCCTTTTTAGCCCGAATTTTAAAGCTCCGGAGGTTTTTTTAGAGCTGGCTTAATGGAATGGGTTTCAAAGAGCTAATGATTTTAATAAGGCCGTAGTCTTAAAAAAGGCTATAGCCTTTTTTGAAGGGTTTTAGCTTTTTTAAAGGCTTAAGCCTTTTTATAAGGTTGTAGCCGCTGACTTGAGCCGAGCTGAGCCTTATAAAATCTTTAACTCGTAATTTTGGATTATAATAAAATGAATGTGCTTATCACGTAACATATTCTTAAAAATCATTTGTGTATTTCTGTTGCCGCTATACAACAAATAATTAAACTCATAAATATCAATTAAATATTTTTATAAATTTAAATATATTTTAGCCTCCGAGCCTAAAGAAGCTTGGAGGCCAAAATATTTTTAAGTCTCAATATTTTGACAAGGACTTTAAGTCTAAAAATATATAGCCTTTTATTAAGGTTACGAGCTCCGAGAGTCAAGGCTGCCAAATATAATAAGGCTTGGGGGCTAAAGAGCTTTATAGGCTTTCAGCCCTCTAGGCGTTAAAATCGAAGCCAACCTTAAAAAAAAGAGCTAAAAGGCTCGAGTCCTTTGGAACACTAGTGTTCGGTCTATTGCGATCATTCACTGCGCATGTTTCAATTACTCGGTATTATGTTTTTTTTTGAATTTATCAGAATTTCATTACATAGAATTATTTCTAAATCATGATACATAATTAAGACATATAAAACTATAGTTAAAAAAATCAGATTTCAGATTAAGGAAAATGATAGTAGTCACTTTATTGCACCTACCTACGTTTTGGATTCTGTTTCACCTTAAGGTTGACTGGGAGACAATGCTTGTAGCATTAAGTTCGCCTTTTGTACACTATTTTAAATTTGTGCTATAAGGATGGTTTTCAAGAAAAAAACGTAGTTAAGAGCTTTAATTAAAACAAAACTTAATTGATTACTTTGTGTGACGAAAGTTACATATTCTAAGAGGCCATGGCGCTAAACCTAGTCCGATTAGACTACCGATGAGATATATATATTTAGATGCGTCGTTAATGGGAGAACACGAAATGGCGATGCTGCAATGCAAAAAACCTGGCCGGGGTATTCAAAAAAAACAAAGGATTTTTTTAAATTGGGTTTCTGGTACGATTGGGTTTTATCATATTAGATACTTAAATACGAGGCGTCTTTATCATGCTGCTGCCACCGATAAGGCCAATGATGAGGGCTTGCAGCACTGCGTTATCGTATAGTCCTACACCTCCCCTGTTTCGAGGAACAAACGAAATTTGGGAGTCTTATCGTACTAGAAACCCGATTTTAAAATCTCTTTAATTTTTTTTTATATCGCGGCCATTTTTTTGCATTGCAACATTGCCATTTCGTGTTCTCCTATTAACGACGCGTCTAAATATAAATATATCTCATCCGGGAGTCTTATCGGACTAGGTTTAGTGTTATAGGCTCTCCTACTAATATAGTTTGTATGACTAACTTTCGTCACACAAAGGATGCGATCGTGATTTTGTTTTCAATAAGCCCTTAATTATGTACAATATTATTGAAAACGACACATAAAGTATTTATATATTCAGTAAAATTATCCATATCAATAAAGAAATTAAACAACATTTTAATAAGTAAATTAATCAATAATACTAAATTTCTCTACTAGGGCTTAGGTTACGCATTACATAAAAGAAAATGAACCAAAAAAAAATGGCCGTTGTTTCTTCTTTAAATGTAATTTTCACAAGGTTTAAAGCGTCATATTTGAATGGACCTCGATAATATGTCCGCGAACGTGTGTAAGAACCTAAAAACTTTATAGTAAAGACTGTCCACGATAAAATCGGGTCATGCATGCTCTCGTGTATCTTTGCGATGAATGCATATTTTCAAGCAGTTTTTTTTTAATAACTTGTATAATTATATTACTATATAATGAAATAAAATCGTATCATAATGTATGGGTATGTGTGAGTTTCCGCCAAATATATTCTATCATACCTTTCATCTCCTGTACAGCGTTTTTTGACAATCTTCACTCGCTTCCTGCTTCTACGCCACAACTGTATTTATATTGTTACAAGCAGTTTTACGCACAATAGAATGTCGTCTTACGAAAAAAAATCTTTTTGAAACTCATTTCTATTTGTAGTAGTCAGGAAGACTTTTACTCCAAGCACTGAAAGTTGTTTTTGTATGGGAGGCATTTATTTGTCAAAAAGTCAAATTCGCCAAAGTTAAAAAACCTCAGAACTATCTTAATCTGAATACAATTAAGAAAGTTTTAACTATTGTGGTAAGATAATTTAATAAGGTATAATTTGGCTTGTATAATTAAAAATAATAAAATGTTTTAAAACGGAGAATTTGGTAAAGACTGTCAGAAGATCGTGTACAAAAAAATAAAGGTACTGTGGATTATATAAGGGTCTAAGACACAGACGCTCTAACATTTTATTATGATTGTATTTTTATTATGTAGTTTCATAACCACTGACTATTACAAAAAAGTGCTGCTTGAAAATTAGCATTCATTAGAAATATACACCAGATCATGCATGGCCCGATTTTATCGTGGACAGTCTTTAGGTACATAGTACACAGAAATTCAAATACAATATTTACAGAATATGAATGTATAAAAGCGAACTTAACCCCTTAAGAGATCTCTTCCAGCTAACCTTTGTGTGCTTGAGGAAAATAAGAAAAACAGAATGTGGCAAGGAGTAGGCCATATATAGGTAAGTAGTTTGAAAAACCATGTTTACAGAAACTGCATGAACTAAATTTAAGACCGAAAATAATAAATAAATACTAACGTCTAACAAAGATTTAATAAACAACATAATTAGATACACATATTTACATTTATACACAATTATAGTAGTTTATGCAATACTTGTATGAGAGAGGTCAAAAAAGACGAATGGTGTGTGTTACGATGCGAGCCGAAGGCGAACATCGTCAAGGAAGACGCCACGAGTGCTTTTTGAAATAGTTATACACCGTTGCGTACAATTCTTTTTCTACGACTACATTTCAAATGAAATGCAAAATCAACTAAAAAAACGTGCAAACGAACGAACGAAAAGCACAGAACAAAAAACGAGGGTGAAAGAAGAAAATGACAAAATAGTTGTGTCTATGGTTTACTTTTTTTTTAAATTGACGGAATAGAAAATATAATGATTTACCTATATTTCCAAAACATTTTAATTTGACCAATCAAAATACTTAACCAAATCCATCCATCCATCACAACACGAATTGACTGTCAATCGGAACGTTAGGTTCTTTAAGGTACGTGTTACTATTTGACTAATTTAAATCTTTTAAAATAGCTTTGTATCTGATATCAACCAACCAGAATACAGCTATTTTAAAATCGACCAATCAGGTAACAGAATTCATTTCTCAAAACATTTGGTGTCTTTTAGTTCCTATTTCACAATCGTTAAAATATGATTAAATCGATTGAGCAACGCTAAGCTTTGGCAGCTAGGCGTATCGTTTTGGCTCAAAAACGCACAAGTGCTGTTTTGGGACATAGACTAGGCAGACTTTTCTCTGGATAATTCTGCGAACATATACAGGGTGACACCTAAGACGTAATACAACATTTTATTTTCTAGATCTACTCATCAGTACGATCAACTTTTACTATGGGACTAATATCGAAATCGGTAGAATTTTTTTTTATCTCCCATACTAAAAGCAATCAGCTGGTTTCACAATTTGTATGGAGACGTCGATTTTGTGTTTACGTTTTCGAAGTTGGTCCCATATTAATAGTTGATTG
Source organism: Acleris laterana (assembly GCA_963966035.1). NCBI lineage: Eukaryota > Metazoa > Arthropoda > Insecta > Lepidoptera > Tortricidae > Acleris > Acleris laterana. Next base: position 60,640,345 of record OZ014438.1, on the reverse strand, counting down.
TAATCATGAGTAGATTCGGGAAATGACATTTTGTATTACGTCTTAAGTGTCACCTAGTATAGGTAGGTTTTAACGGCGTGTTCCTGTTCTTATTTCGCGTTAACAATGTCGTATCCAGTTGGTTCCAATCGGATTAGTTTTGGAGATATATCTATCTTTATAAAATAAACTTGTTAAGAAAACTCCGATGCAACAAGCCTTTAAAAATGCGACGTTGGCGCTGTTACGCCATTACGTATTGGCCGTTTCTTAATCAAATTCACAAACGGTCGCAGGCGAAACGGACTCATATGTACTAGAAAAACTTATACAAACACAGATTATAATCGTCTGTGACATTTAATTGCACCTTATTTAAAAGAATTGAAAGTGTTTTTATGAGTGTCATTTACAGAGCCCGGATTTTTCGCGGCAAAACAAAAAACTGTCGCAATCTAGCTAGTGTTAGAAATATTTTTTTATCGATATATCGATAGTTGTGTAATAGAAGGTCCACGAAATAAAAAAATAATAAATAAAACATTTTACGTGAGTTTTGTATAAAATGATATAGAAACAGGTGCAATTCCTTCTTCGAAATCCATCAGCACACACAGCAGCACGTGACATTTTATTTGGTTTGTAATAGTGATAGGAGTAGATAATCATTAATTTCTCAACATTCTCTGGGAGTAGACAGTTTCAGACGTGTCTATTATTTTCCATGAGGTAGTAGTCACTTCATTCAAAGTTTTGCCTCTTAGTTACCCGACGGGTTATTTTATTACTTGATATAAAAAAGTAGGAGTTAAAATTCAGATGGAATAACACATATAAAACAACTGTCGCGAATGATTGTAAAGTAATGTAAATATAATAATACTCGATATCGATAAAAAAATATTTCTAACACTAGCTAGATTGCGACATTCTTCTGTTTTGCCGCTTAAAATCCGGGCTCTGGTCATTTATCATCAATGAATATGACAAGACCGAGCCCTACTTTGAAAATCGAAGTTCGAAGTTACGTTGACTACGGGGTCGTTTTCAAAAATATTGTACATAATTAAAGGCTTAATGAACACGAAATCACGATCGCATCCTTCGTGTAATGAAAGTTAGTCATACAAACTATATGGATAACTTTCGTTATACATAGGAAGCAATTAATATTTTTCAAAACCACCCTGCGTTCCTGTTACTCTCAGAGATCGAGCTAACGTAACTTCGAACTCTATTTTCAAAGTAGGGCCTCAGTATGCGTCTGTCATTGTCATCATTGTCACTGTATGACAATAAGTGGTAGAAAGGGAGGGAGGGCTCTCCCGAGTAGGGACGTTTCAGAGTTTTATCGAAACACAATGAAAAATTAAAATACATCGGTACTTAACATCTTTTAACGTGAAAAGCTGGACAATTTAAGACTAAGTACGAGTATAAAGTGCAAGTTCTAAAGTTACCCATAGTCACATCGTTTTTTTGAGATTAGCGTTGTGTAAACATAAAATTCTAATGTTCAGAAAAGGAAGGGAATAAAACCTCTTTTGTAATTATCTATGCTTTTTACACAAGTATTTTCCTTATTAATGTCATAGTTTTTTCTTTTAACTCTTTTAACATTACAAGTAAGAAAGGGACAAATTACTCACATTCATAACCTTTAAGGGGATTTCTCGTAAACTAGTGCTAATTATAAGAAAGGCGTTGCCAGCTCGTCCTTAGGCTTTGTTTGTTTAAAAAAAGCCGAATTGGACCTATGTGAGTATAACATTTTCAACTCCATATAACCTCAGGAATGCGCTGTAAAAATCCTTCGGGTTACACGGGCCCATGGCGGCGTATAATATAAATACATAATTAGAGACGCTTGCGTTTTTCCCTTACTTTGCTTACAAATATCACTTTAAAATTTTCACCTTGGTTTGATTAACATTTAATTTAGCTTATCAACTTAAGTTAAAGCTTACTAAGGTTAAGTACGAATTTCACCAAACGATGTGAACAACTTATCAGACAATTTGATAGTGTTATGGTCATAACATAAGCATAACAGATTAGGGGTTGTACTTACTCGCTCAGCTTAAGGTTCGAGTTCTCGTCTGCCGCGTGCTGCTGCAGCACGCTCTGCAGCGCGTCGCTAAGTCCGCCGCCGCCCAGCAGAGACCATACCAGCAGCTCCGTCATGAAGTGAGCACCCGCACTGATGGGACCCGTGCCTAACACCACAAAAAAAACTCGTCACTAAATTTAACTACAAGAAACAGTGAATACCTGAGTATAATCTTCCTAAGAGCATGTTGTGTACACAGTAAATACGTATACAGGGTGTTTGGCAGTCGGGTGTAGGGGTTTTAAGGGATGATAGTAAGGGTCATTCTGAACATTTTTGACCACATTTACTATTATGCTAAGTTTCACGGTTTCCGAGATATTGATCATTTTAATAGGATTTTTTGTCATTTTTCCTTATGTCCGTGATACGAAAAACCCCTTAATTCAAGTATTAATTTAAAAAAAACAGTGTTTTCTTGCATGACTTGAATCACTATGAAATAAGGAAGTTTTAAAGCTACATGAAATTTTTTTTTCTTTACTACTTTTTGAGTAAACGCGCAAGAGTTACTTTCTCCATACTAAGAGAACCCCGCGTTTGTTTTTCACCAAGTATGGAAAAACCAATTTTGTGAGGTTACTCAAAAAGTTGTAAGGAAATAAAAATGGCATGTAGCTTTAAAACTTCCTTATTTCATAGTGATTCAAGTCATGCAAGAAAACACTGTTTTTTTTTTTAAATTAATACTTGAATTAAGGGGTTTTTCGTATCACGGACATAAGGAAAAATGACAAAAAATCCTATTAAAATGATCAATATCTCGGAAACCGTGAAACTTAGCATAATAGTAAATGTGGTCAAAAATTTTCAGAATGACCCTTACTATCATCCCTTAAAACCCCTACACCCGACTGCCAAACACCCTGTATATGTACAGCCAACAGCAAAAGAAACTGTTGAAAAAGGGGCCGTTCAAAATAGTATAAGTAATAGTTATTTTCACCTCAGCAGCTCAAACAAGCAGGTTTTGCTGCTTAAAAACAGTGAGCAAAATTCAATTTTGCTGCGAGCGAGAGGCAAAGTAGCTTTTTAATTTATTTTTTTAAATGCCGTGAGCAGTGCTGGGGCTACTCACAACATTCGAAAAAATTGAACTTCACTTTGTTCTGTCACTTTCACTTCGATAGGAAAAAAGCGAGAGATAGAAACAACTTGATTCGAAGTTCGATTTTCAAATTCCACACATAGTAGGCCCAAAAAGAAACGCACGTTCGGATGCACACATAACCGTAAAATTGCAAATAAAACTATCTGTTAAAGTTTGAAATGTGTTTATTATAACTATTTTATACAGTAGGTACAATCATTTTATTTATTTAATAAAATTAAATAAATTTTGAATTTCATCCTTACCAATAGTAATGGTCGATTTTTACTGATTTATAAAAGTACGTAATTTTTAATGTCATTATCACTCCATTTTACCACATACATTTTGAATTCTTAGGACGAATAAGAGTGAAGTGATAAAAAACTTTTCCTACTCCTTTACTTTTATCTGTCATTTATATAGTCACGAACACTAATATAAGAATATACATAATATGTCCGCAGAATAATCCAGAGAAAAGTCTATCTTGTCTATGCCCCAAAACAGCACTTGTGCGTTTTTGAGATAAAACGATACGGCCAGCTGCCAAAGCTTAGCGTTGCACAATCGATTTAATCATATTTTAACGATTGTGAAAAAGGGACTACAAATCACCTAATGTTTTGAGAAATGATTTCAGTTACCTGATTGGTCGATTTTAAAATAGCTGTATTCTGGTTGGTTGATACGAAATACAAAGTTTTTTTAAAAGATTTAAATTAGTTAAAGAGAAACACGTACCTAAAAGAACCTATCGTTCCGTTTGACAGTCGATGTGTATTGTGATTGGTGGATTTAATTTGGTGAAGTATTCTGATTGGTCAAATTAAAATGTTTTGGAATTGTAAATAATTCTATTTTCCATTCCGTCAATTTAAAAACAAAGTAAACCATAGACACATATTTTGTCATTTTCTTGTTTCCCGCTCGTTTGTTGTTCTTTACTTCGTTCGTTCGTTTGTAAGTTTTTTCGCTTAGTTTTGCATTTCATTTGAAACCTAGTCGTAGAAAAAGTATTGTATGCAACGGTGTATAACTAAGTCAAAAAACACTCGTGGCGCTTATCTTTACGATGTTCGCCTTCGGCTCACATCGTAACACACGCCACTCATATTTTTTGACCTCTCTTATACAACTATTGCATAAACTACTATTACCTTGCGGCAGCAGCTCGATAAGGTGTTGCGCGCGTACTTGCGGCGTGGGTAACAACAGCGGCCAGGACGCAGCAAGCGCCTTACGCGCCGCCGAGGCCGCTGAGGCCCCCGCACGCCCTTCCACTAGCAGCACCAGGGCGCTGTGAAGACCGGCGCACCATGGACGCACCTCGTTCATATCCTCGCAAATCGGACCGCGCCTGCATTGCCAAGCTTGGACCTGGATAAGGAAAGGAGGTTTTAGTATTCCGTATTCAAAGGTCACCTTTAGCAGCAAAGGCCACCTAATTACTAAGCTCTTGTTGTCCGTCCGTCCGTCTGTCATAACTTTAAGGAAAGATTTTTAACCATCGAAATATAATAAGTATGGAAGGGTAAACTCAAACAAAAACAATAGACAAATCAGCTCCAAACCACCAACTTTTTGTAATGAAAAGATCTTATGTACGAGTGGTTTCGATAATCAACTTAATATTAATTCAGTTAAGGTATGAAGTCATTTATGTCAGATGTTGATATAACGTTTAAATCCACGCACCATCAGCGCGCAAAACGCTTCTTACTTTAGTCGGCTGTTGGTCGCGAAGCCGATTACATGCTGAAGTGTGTCATCAAAAAGTGCCTAATTAATACCTAAACGACTGTAAAAAATTATGGTGGATCTTACCACCGGTACGATAATTTTATAAACCCACACAACACCCGAAAAAGAGTAAAGAATGCATTAAAACCAATAAATTTTGAATAAATATCATAAATGGTTGACAACTATTGACAACTATTGTCAAGTATTACGTTGAGTATTCCAAATCTTTCTCTCACGCGCGTTAGAAAGAAACAGGCAAAATGACGCATTTGCAGTCTTATGCCATAAAAAAAAAACTTAATGGGAAAAGGTCACGGCCCACCTAGTATGAAAACTATACCCAGGGTGTACAGAAATGCAATAGGGCGGGAATTAAAGATAAATATGTATACTTTATAATGGTATATGTCGCATTAGTAATTATAAAAGAAGAAACAATAAAGCGATTTTTTTAAGTTTTATTCATCTTCATCAATGTATAAATCTAAAGTTACATCGTCCAAAAAGGCTGCAGGTGTATCTATACTTTCTTGATGTCTGGCCCAGGATAAACAGTAGACAACGCTTGCAATGTGGGCACAACTTCCTATGGTGCGGCGGCCTTATATACAAGAGCAGTAGTAACCCTCGATACTATCTCGGCAATGTGCAATTGCATGGCAAATTGACCTCGAGCCATCAAATGGAGTCTGAAATAACAGGTTGATACCGATAGAGGTATAGGTACCTGGATTAACTTAACACTAGGGTACTTTTTATCCTGGAAATCTGAAAAGCTCCCATAGAAACAACAATAACCGAATTCCATGTGGGCGGAGCAGCGGGCGAAAGTGTAATATTAATGTAATTATGTGTATTAATATTAGGTATATCCTCGAACTTACCTCACGTGGTATTATTTTTTGTAGTAATAACACGGCGTGATCCCGATATCTTTCGAGGAAAACTCCTGTAAGACTGTGTTTTCTGTGACGTAACACAGATCGGTTACACGCTACACAACTACTAAGTCTTTCCAAATCAAAAAAATCCAAATCCAAAAGCAAAATCTCCAGTAAACACGCCAAAATAATCAAATCGAACACACAGATCACAACGAAAACCTACGAAGACTGAACTACCCACATTAAGTAGGGATTTCATATAACTACCTAATCAAAGATATATTAATAGCCAATCTTCTTAGCACTGTTACATATTACCTCCATAGTTTTTTTTTAAACTATTTACTTAAAATAAAGTGTGGGTTAGAACTGCATAATTTACCACCAATTTGGTTCATGTACGCTAACATTTTTTGACCGGGTAGGATTATGGGCCATGACCTTTGTAACAATGATTATCGTAGTTAATTAAGTTTTTGCGAGAATAAGATACCTAATAGACCTGTGATAAACTCCTCGACGTCTGAATTTCATTAAAATATTATTAAAATTATTGTAAATAAATGTATCTAACGTACTATACAATTTGGGACCGCTGTGACTTTTAAAACATGTCTTCCAGTTTTTGAGATGACCTAATCCGATTCATAAAAATGGATGCTGCAAATCCTGCAATATTTGTTAAGCA